>OW284510.1:110714984-111365192 GCA_935413205.1 Polydrusus cervinus | reverse complement strand
ATTCTACTTTTAAACAACATTATCTTAAGGTCGGATTGGAAGACTGATTAATTACAATCAAAATCCTACCTATTTATGCCAACTGGTATCTTACTGTCACCAATGTTTAGTTATTTAATTATAGTATACATTTTACAAGTTCATTTCATTACATATATTTTATTGTTGTTGTTTCTGGCATAACTAAATATCTTTATTATTATTAAATAAAACAAAAAATATTTTTTTTGAAAAATTTCTCAAACGCGACTGTCATTTTTTGGCTTTACCGTTCTAAACAATGAATAAAATGCCACTAGCCGATTTCGTGGGTATCCAAGGGAGTAAGAGAAGCAAGGGGAGGCGCTTGTCCACCCGGTGGTGTAAAAAATTATCATCTCTTACAAAAATCCCGTTGTAGTGTCGACAATTTTGATTCTCTTCTTATCTCACTTGACTATTAAAACGTTTGGCCTGTGGCGCATTTTTTCCAGAAACCCAAGTGAATGTTTTGAAAATGTTGTTTTTATTACAAAATAAAATGGTAAAATATAAAAATTTTCAATACTTTGATTACAAGTTTTTGCGGTGCCGTCGTTATATATTTTGTATATTCTAAAATCTTTCAATTGCAATCCCCACAAAATTAGTATTTCGTCCACTATGAAATTTAAAAAATATTTTCAAAACCTTTTTATTACATTTTTGCAACAAAAGAGGGATGATAAATAAATTTAATTTAAAAAAATTGTTTTTTGTTATGCTTTTTAGAAAATACTTTTGTAATTTCTGTTTACTGTTTGTACGGAACCCGAAAACAAAATTACTTAATTTTAATTAAAACAGGTTTAAGAATGTAACAATTTTTTGACGAAATAAAAGTTGATTTCGCAGAAAGTAAGTGAGAATACATATAACAACCAAAAGCTTCAATAAAATAATTATATTATATAATACTATAGTCTGTGTAATCTTTAAAATTACAAAACATTTACAAAGTTTGTAATTGTAGATGATAGAAAGTAATTAAATCTAATGTGGCGATTCTGTAACAAAATTTACACAGCTGAGATAAAGGAATGTGGCACCTACCTGACGTACCTGTCGTAGTCATTCTATAAAAGCGGTATAAACATAACCAGTGGCGTGGCCAGAAAAATATGTTCGGGGGGGGGGGGCTCATTTTTTCTAACCAGTTTTTTTTAGGGTTCGGGGTTTCAAGTTAAAAATAAAACCATATCTATGTTTATAGATAATATAATGTGGGGTTGCATAAATTTTTTTAACAATAATTAACTAACCAGAAACTTTGACTGTGTCATAAATGACATTGGTAAAAATAGTTTTCTTACAACCAAGGTGGCCCGGTTAGCTTAACTCTTGATTTTCTAATCAGACAACTTTGATTTTGAGAAAATAATGCCTGCCAATGTCATTAATGCCCCAGTCAAAGTTGCTGGTTAGTTAATTATTGTTAAAAAATTTTATAATGCCACTTATTTATCCACCAAATTTTATAGCAACAACTTTCAAAGCAACCTGAATGCAGTTATGTTAGTATAGAAGGTATCATTGAAAATTTGTTTGTAAAGGTTGCCGACATCAAACAGCTTAGCCGGCAACTACCGGCCACCAACAAATGGGTTATTATTATATTATTTTATTGATCGAGAAGCTTCTCAGCTGGGGGGGTTTGTTCGGGTTTGTTCTAAGCAGCTAAAAAAGAAGTATCAACTTAGGAATCACCCTGTAAAACTGTCAAAAATAGTAGAAATATGACGGAAAATGTTTTAATTGTCAAGTTCAGATATCAAATCGAGCAGTGGCGGCGCTAGGATTTCTGGGATGGGAGGGCACAAAAGGGGCCCGATGATTTTTGAGTGGGCACTACCCAAATACAAAAAAAAAGGTCGCTCTCTCTACAAGGCAATAAGCAGCGACAAACAAAACTTCCCTCTTGTCCTAAGTGACGTCTAAAAAAAAGTCATCGTTTTCTTCAAAATACCACACAACCAATCATCAAAACTTTCATAGCCAAGTCCCTCTTACCCCGA
Source organism: Polydrusus cervinus (assembly GCA_935413205.1). Lineage (NCBI taxonomy): Eukaryota > Metazoa > Arthropoda > Insecta > Coleoptera > Curculionidae > Polydrusus > Polydrusus cervinus. The sequence continues at coordinate 111,363,159 of OW284510.1, read as the reverse complement.
AAATTCCATTACAAAACCGAATCCAACAATTTTGGGGGGCACCAGGGTGGGCATTTATGTTTGTAGGCTGAGACGGTGCCCCCCCCCCCCCTTCCTTGGCGCCCCGCTGAAATCAAGTGACCACAAGTCGATGTGGGCATACGTGGAATGAAAATTGCGACTATTTTGAAATTTAAAAAACCTGCAAGAAATTAAGAATATGAGTAATTATATAGTTATAATAAAGTTTAAATCCATTGTTTCGAAATTTTGGTTCATTAAATACATATTTTATTTGCCGCTACTCTCTTGCGACTGACATAAGGATAATGTTAAAAGCCTATTGTGTAAATGTATTTATTTATTTTAAAATCCTATAGTCCATAGTGATCGATTAATTCAAATTCGGTCTCATATAATTAACCAACGAATTCTCTATTTGGAGTTTGCTTGCCACCAATGGGGTTTTTCACTAAATTTTGATTTTGATCCTACCGTATATACAGAGCAAGAAAAAATAACATTATTTACGGTCTCACTTTTTAAATTCTTACTGAGAAAATAATTATAAACCAAATACGCTCTCTAACAAAACCACGCGAAACTACTTACTGACGTCACAGTAATTCCAAGCAATAACAATTATGCATTCCCAACCTCGAATCTGATTTTCTGTTTCTAAACTGTCTTTTGTCAAATAAAGATTTTTAACCACAATTAAACTAATCAGCAAGTTTGACTGTGACATAAATGACGTTGACAGGCATTATTTACTCACAATCAAAGATGCCTGATTAATAAATTAAAAATTAAGGTAACTATAGGTCAGTATGATTGTGAGAAAATTATTTCTGCCAATGTCATGTATGTTACAGTCAAACTTGCTGGTTAGTTATTAATTGTGGTTAAAAATCTTTATACAACCAGACATTTGTCTATTTAAGTTATCGAAAAAAAGATAACAATAATTGGTCGCACGACTGGCAAATAGAAGTTAATAGGATGACGTGTACATCTCTTTTCTTTGTATATTTTTAAATGTTCGGCTTTCGCGCCGTGTTCTTAAGTGTAAATAAAAAAAGGCATATTTTGTCGATTTTTCAATTTTTTTAAATTAAAAAGCGTTTTCGACGAACACCGTTCGATTACGCCCTAAAATACTTCGTTCTTAGAAAAAGCATCAATTTTGGCGTGGTGAGCGTAATAGATATTTACCAAATTTAGTGCTTTATTTAGGTTCACAAACTTATGTAGCCCCGGGCTCGTTATAGGCTTGATCTAGCCCTGGTAATAACGACTTTTACTACTTTTTCTATCATCGAACCTCGCTTACTTCTTGCAGACTCGACGTGAAAATGAACCAAAGCCGCCATTGCACAACGATTATTTAACTGTTTTTAGCACAGCCGCCTTCGTATAGCACAGATCAGATAACATAACGCATGCCGCGACCTTGACTGATCCTTTCATAACAAACCCGATTGAATGTAACAGATCAGTGAAAACAGAGACAGACATAAGCGGTTTCAGCAGAAAAGACGAGGAAGGGTTAAGATGCGTCGATGGTTTGTGGTAAATCGGGGGACATGGGAACCACATGAGTAGGGGTTTGTTATGGTATGGTTGTTGGTAAAAAAAATACCGATTATATTGCGCTCCTTGTTTTTAGAGGCAATTAGATAAAGATGCGGCTAATTGTCGATGTATTTTGAGTGAACGGAGTTTAGGTTCAATTTTTGTATTTTAAATTTTACCGGTGGATGTGCGATATTGCAAAATTTTGAATCCCCCGCCCATGTGGATTATTAGTTTATAAGTTTTGTCGAGATTTGTTAGAGAATTATTTGTATTTTCGTGAGGGGTACGTGCTTGCTTTGAATGTTGGTAATTGAAATTTTGCATTAAAAAGGAACTGCCCGCCTGTGATCAGTGTGCGAGTGTTAGTGATTATTATTATTATTATGGTTGTTTTTTAAATTTGAGATTATTTTATAATTTTGTATTAAAAGGGTAAGTAGGTACAATTCTTACATCTACAACTTTAATTTTAGTGGATTTTTAAAACCCCAATTTTAAAAAAATGTTCTTCAAAACAGTGTCACCGGTACAGTGCCGCACCGAGAAATTTCCTTTGGGAGGGGTTATTCTTAATACATTCACAAATTCAAATCCGATGAAAAGTGACTTCTAAAAAAAATGTCGATGAAAAGTAAGCAATTCTTCACTCCGCTCAAAAGTGACTTCTGAAAAAAAATGTCGATGAAAAGTAAGCAATTCTTTACTCAAAAGTGACTTCTAAAAAATAAAAATGTGCCCAGCGCCATCAGCTCTATTTACGTGAATAAACATTGAAGCTGTCATTTGCCATTTGACAATAATAAATAACCATGCCGTGACGCTTAAATTGTACAGAGTCATAGCCAACTAGGAGTAACTGAACTTAAAATCCGCTGCAAGATCGCCATATAAAAATACTAAATTGGCAATATTTCGAAAACTCAAATTTTTGAGATATACAACCTTACACAAACTTACCCTTATTTTTAATGCTAAATAAGAAATAATTATAAAATTTGCGTGTTTCCATTTAAAAATCTAGATTTTTTGCTGTTTTTTCAATTTCATTTTTTAATCTTATTTTTTAAACACCCTGTATTAATGGTTATCAAAATATTATAAATAATCTATTAAAGCAGGTCCTTTATAACAAGGAATTTCACTTACATTAAATAAATAAGGCTTCTTTATAGAAAAAATTGATAATTATTCTGAGGCTTGCAAACGTCATTTTTGACATAAAAATTCAAATATGTCAAAAACGTTTAGACATAGATATAGGACATGGTATACAAAATCTGCCTAGAATCTTGCGTAGAATGCAAAAATGTAATAATATATAGGGTTTCCCATTTAAAATAAGCAAGTTGACACTTACTTCCGGTATAACCGGAAGTGCCACCATTATGAAAATATTTTAGCCCGGTCGCCCCCATCAGCATTAGCATACTGTCAAATTTTCCTATGTATAGTTTTCTATATATAGATCGATTCGGTTCCCGGTGGGATACTCTGTATAGGTTCAAATTATATCATTCGCCATGCAGAACATAAAAATAGAATTAATGCTGTTATTCATGTTAATTTCTTATTTTCCATTAAAATTACAAACGATGCCCCAATATTATCCTAAAAATCCCCACTGACGCCGCGGTACTTAACTCTCGTAAAATTCGTTTTTATAATATTTTGTATGTAAAAAAAACATTTTATTGCCATCGCACCCTGTATATGGGGTAGACAGGTTTTCAATAAAAAATACTATAACTATATTATCCTACAAGAAACAAATTATAAAAAGACCTCGGTGTAAACTTACATCATATTATTGTGACGTCGAGGGCTGCTTACAAGGGCGACGGTATTCGCGGGTGATGACCCAGGTTCTCAAATTATGCGTACCGGACTGGTACCTCCACCCCCTGTCCACTGTCTGTCCTAGCGCTGGCTCCACTATTTATATTACTTTAATGAGGTTGACCTATTGATTGTAATATAAACAGTGCAAGCTTGGCATTTTTCTAGGACAGCATATTTTGCATGTTGAGAATACTGGGTCTTATAATAAAACTAAAAATTCTTATTTTTTACGGAAAGTTATACTGTTTCATGACAATATACCACAAAAGTCAAATATACAAAAATTCCTTTTCAAGATTCAAGAAAAACTCAATTTAATAGTCGTTTTCGAATAAATTTTATAAAAGCAAGGCGCGAGTGCACAATTCTCAACAACGATTACACTCAAAACTCTATTTATTTTAGATATTCCTAAAAATGTCCGGCGAAGCTCCAGTAAACCTACTTCGAATTCTAAGAACCTCCAGAAGATATTACTCTACAACAAAGCCATTTTTACCGACCATCTGCGCTCATCAACATGGTCTCATCTCTGCCAAAGATACCCAATCGCTCGATAACAAACACTCGGAACCAAAAACAGTAACTCAAATAAAAAACTTTTATTCTACCGATCGCTTTACCCATGCCGGAACAAAAGACAATCATTCCCAGTCGTACTCTACGGATGTTCGGCAAGTGTCGGTGCAACGAAGCTACTCGACCGTGCCCGAACACCAATCGATCCAACATTCGGCGGAAAATCGCCAACTGCCGCCCGAGCGAAATTATTCGACGGAAAGTAATCGTCAGTTCTCGACGGCCATCGATTTTTTTCCGGGGATGTACGAGGATGTCAGGGAGAAACCGAGAATAGCCGAGAGAGTAGAAAATGCTGTTAAACCGTACAATGCGATACCGGGACCACAAGAGCTGCCTTTAATTGGGAATTCATGGAGGTTTGCACCCATAATTGGTAATGATATATATATATATATGTTTTCTTTAAAGTTTACAAAAATCCGTAAAAAAAAATATTTACTGACAATTTTTTTTACAGGTCAATATAAAATTCACGAGTTAGATAAAGTGATGTGGTCTTTATATAAAGATTATGGGCGAATAGTAAAGGTTGGAGGTCTTATTGGTAAGTTTTTTAAAATAAACCCCGAAAGTATTTTTATGTTATTACCGTGCAGCAAAATGTTAAAATTAGTGACATGGCATTAGTTTTGGAAGGTCCAAATAAGCTACTCAGAAATAAAAGAAAAAAATAGGTCCGTATCATTGACCTTATATACAGGGTCCTGCACATCATCTCCCGTCTTCTATAGCTCACTTATTAATTAAGTTAGGATTTTGATATTTTGCAGACTTTACCTGTATCCTTGGGTGCATTTCAGGAAAATATTTTTGTTTATACAGGGTGTTCCAAAAAAGTGTGACGTCATAAGGATCTATTTTTTTAGATTACATGCCATAAATATTCTTACTTATTTGGATGCCTTTTATAGTTGCCTACATACCCCTAAAATTTTAATGAAATTGGTTCAGTATTATAGGCGAAAAAAAATAAACACTAAGAAAAATCAGTTTTGCATCATTGGTTTTAAAAATTAATAAAAAATAAAAATAATGCCTCGTTATTAAAATTATACAGAGGTACTCATTAAATAAGGTCGAACAGTCTCGTTAACCAAGTTTGATTAATACGAATTGTACAGGGTGTCCAAAGTTTAGTGTCAAACTTTGCAAACTTTAAATTAATTTATATTTCTTATTTCAAATTGGAAGCCATGTATATTATTATGCCAATCGATGCAGAATTAAAAATCAAACATTTGTCCTAATTACAACCCTATCGCAATTTCTAACGCATCAAGACTTATTTGCAGAAAAATTTTATCAACTATTCGAACAGTAATTATTATGAATAAATATCAAAGGTGGCTTTGAAAAACAATTTATTGGTATTAACGTTTACTTAAATGACAAAAAATAATTCTTTTCGCATACTCCTAACATGAAAATCATATCTACGCGCTTTTCTTGGTTGTATTCCATCACAAAAAATAATATAGCTTAAATAATTAATAATAATCTAACAATATTTGAAACTATTTAATAACTAAAGTCAACATGGGCTTTTGTCACTTTAATACCAATAAAGTGTTTTGCAAAGCCACCTTTGATATTTATTTATAATAATGACTAGTGGAATAGTTGATAAAATGAGTTTTCTGCAAATAAGTCTTGATGTATTAAAAATTGCGATAGGGTTGTAATTAGAACAAATGTTTGATTTTTAATTCTGCATCATGACATAATAATATACAGGGGTTCCAATTTGAAATAAGAAAAATAAATTGCTTTAAAGTTTGAAAAGTTTGACTCTAAACTTTGGACACCCTGTACAATTAGTATTAATCAAACTTGGTTAACGAGACTGTTCGACCCTAATTATTAAGTACCTTTGTACAATTTTAATAACGAGGCATTATTTTTATATTTTATTAATTTTTAAAACCAGTGGTGCAAAACTGATTTTTCTTAGTTTTTATTTTTTTTCGCCTATAATACTAAACCGATTTCATTAAAATTTTTGGGGGTATGTAGGCAACTATAAGAGGCATCTAAATAAGTAAGACTATATAATATAGCATGTAATCTAAAAAGTAGATCCTTATGACGTCACACTTTTTTGGAACACTCTGTATAGACTAAAATATTTTCCTGGAATGCGTCCTAGGATACAGGTAAAGGTCTGCAAAATATCAAAATCCTAACTTACTTAATAAGTGAGCTATAGAAGACGGGAGGTGACGTGCAGGACCCTGTATAAGTTGATGGGGGTATCTTAAAAAGGACACGTATCTGAAAAATAAAATTACTTTTTTACCTTCACACCCAGGCCCGTACTGGGATCATTTGGGGCCCTTAGCTAAAACCTGTAAAGGGGCCCTCTACCGGGGGGTCTGGGTGTTGAAAATTAGGTGCCTGAAAATAATGAAAACGCGTTTTTACACTTTTTTTTTGCACTTATAAAGAAGAATAAATTCAGCTAGGTTTTAATACGAATATTATGATTTTTGACTTTTGTTAACTTTATTGTTCTTTAAAATAAGAAATTCACAGTATTTTTAGGATACCACAACACTACAAAACACATGCTGTAGAACTGCTAATAATTACAACGGAGTTCAAAATAAAGTGCAGTATTTTATTCTCCGCAAAGTATTAATGAAGTATGCAAAATTATTTGTGTAATAAAAATAATGACAAACGGATTTTAGGGATTAGAAAAATACTACTAACATTTTTTTAAAATCCTGTGTATTTAACAGTTTACAATGTTGTTATACTAGAATAAAACGGGCTTAAATTAACTAAGACGATTCAACATTTTACTCTCCTAGGCCTAAAGTAACAGCTTCTTGGTAAGCAACTCAATTGTTAAAGCTTTATCTATTATTTTATTTTTGTCCAAATCATAAAGTTAATCCCTCTCAATATTAATAAAAAGCAGACTGGACATAAGGTCTTGGCCTAAAGACGACCAAAGTCGATTTTTAACTATTTTAAGTTTAGAAAAAACTCGTTCACATGTGACTTGGGTAGAAAGTATGATAAGAACAAATTTATATGCAATATACAGGTTAGTAAACAGTTCAGATTGAGTAAGTTTAAATAGAACAGAAAAAGCACATGTCAAACACTGAAAGCATTGTCTATTTTCAGTTTCAGAGCGTTTTTTGTACGTTATGTGGGGGGCAATTTGCGGCCTCTCGGGCCTGGGGCCCTCCGCGATCGCGGACCTGCGGACCTGGCCAGTCCGGGCCTATCACACCTTAAGAACGTGTTCTTGGTTTTTTGAAATAATCAGTACACACAGTACAAGTAATATTTTCGGATATGTCCGGAAGTCATCAGAATATCTTAAATTGTCTTTTAACATATGAGTCAGGATCACAATATTCAACTTTACCAATTCCTAACACCCTGTATAGTAAAAAAGCACACGTTGAAATTGATCTCGAAATTATTAGTTATTCCAAATGTTATTGGTTGCAATTATTAACACGCTGTATATTTCAGGTCATCCTGATCTTCTTTTTGTATTCAATGGCGAAGACATAAGAAGAATCTTTAGGCGGGAAGAGGCCATGCCACACAGACCCTCGATGCCCTCCTTGCACTACTACAAACAAAAATTGAAGAAGGAATTTTTTGCAGGAAATGAAGGAGTTATTGGAGTGTGAGTAGTAGAAAACCATTTTAAATCAAATAGGAAAAAATAATATTTAACTTACGACTTCACTTCTTCACAGGTAAAGATTATTTCTTCAAATTTTTTTATTACAAATTTATTAATAATTTTTGAAAAACAAGAAAAATTAATATAATATTTTAATTTTTGTCTACTCCTATCTTAGTAAACATTGTTTTCCTACGACCACCTATGAAAATGAGAAAAAAACACGGTTAATTTGGCTAGAAAGCGCCGTATATCACACGCGTGTTGAAAAAATATTTCAACACTAGTGTCGAAATACAAGGCACACTATTTAATTTAAACATATGGTGCCAATTTGACAGACCACCTCTATTTATTAAAAATAACATATTTTAAAAACAGTAATTGTGAAGTATTTAACTTATTTATCATGTATTTGTCGAGTGATTCGGAATTAGAGTGTGAAAATACGCCATCTGAAATTATAAAAAATATTAATAATATAGTGGAAAATCTATTACCCGAAAAAACAAATCGCGCTGAAGAGAGTGTCATGTATTAAACAACAAATCTTTATCAGTAGCAATAGCGTAGAGAGTTAGAGCTCTAGCCTACAGATCGCAAGGTCACAGGTTCAAATCCCATCAGGAGTATTTGACTTTTTTTGACATTAAATAATTTATAGAATTATTTTGAATTGAAAACTTTCTTGTTGGGTGGATTTTTTAAATTTATGGTTAATGCATTTTTCCTTGATTAAATTAAAAATTTTTCATATACTAAAACTGTAAAACCAGATATTAAGTGGAACATAATCCTTAGTGTGCTAATTTCAACACTAGTGTTGAAATATTTTTTAAAAATTCTTTGTGGTCGTAGGAAAAATGGTGTACATTACTCGTGTGAAAGTGATTATTCTAAAACTCGGAGCATTTCCGCACTCGGTTAACGCATCATGCTAAATATCTGCTCGTTTGAAAAGTATCACTTTTTATGTAATATACTATCAAAGATAAAGGAATGCGTTTAGGATGTATGACGATTTTTTTGGTTGAACATTTTAACAGGAAATTGGAATTAAACTTTTAGATAGAGAATAAAAACTAAGATGAAGGGGTAAAAACAATTTTTCTAAGATGAACCCATCCAATGTTACAGCTTGTCAAAGTCTGAAAATGCCATATTTTAAACGTCAATATCTCAAAAACAATTGAATTTAACATTTTATACAAAATAATCGTAGAATTTTGGGGAAATTAGAAATTAATATGATGTTTCATTAAAAAAAAGTATGTTTGATGTGCCCCGACTATTTGGGATTCTTCGTATAATTCAAAACAATTTTAGATTGTAGAATTTTAGAATCTTTTTTTTTGAAAAATATGAAAAAGTTAGGTATGAAATCCTGCGTTGGGTGAATTATATTTTCTGCTCCCTATTTTTTTTTACGCGAATTTATTTTAACAAAAACTGTTATAAGGAGTGACATGTTTCGTATTGTTCACAATTTGGTCCATTTGCGTACATGATATTTAATTTTATTATTTTTAAAGGCATGGTCCAAAGTGGGAAGCTTTTAGAAAACAAGTGCAACAAATTTTGTTGCCCCCGGCGACGGCCAAAAAGTACGTGGAGCCTCTGGACATTATTGCCGGAGATTTCTTATCACTGTAAGTAATTAATAGTATACTTTTTATTTGTGAGGTTTGTGTGTCTGTCACGGGCAGAATTCTGGCTCCATGTGGATTTTTTTTTTATTATTGATTCACAGAAAATTCCTTATAAAAGCTAAAGTACTCCTATTTTTCGTTTTAGATACAATTTTCATTTGTAAAAGTTGCTTAGAATTAAATGTTATGTCCGAATACGAATTCACAGCTTTCTATTGAAAAAACGAAAAAAAACCCTTTTTTTTGGGCTTACTATACCGGGTGTCCCATTATGGATGGCCACCGGCCGTATCTCGGAAACTACTGGGCATAGAAACTAGGGGAAAAAAATGGTAACTAAAGTGGCCATGAGAAAATCCTGGAAATAATTTTTAAGTTCCGCATTATGCCGCAAGAGGGCGTAATTGACAAGTAAATTTAAAAAATTTTCATATCTCCGAAAATTCCACATTAAGGTATATATCTTTGGTAACACCATTAAAAAGTAATTATATATTTTTTAGAAAAAAAGTAGGACGCCACTGACATTTTTCCATTTGGATATTATTTCGGATTAGCCTGGTAAATTCTGCATAAAAATGGTATCTTGCGTTTTTCTCTTTAGGCACACCGTTCCTAATTAAAATAATTAAATTAAATTAGCTCTACTATTTATTATTATTATTAACATTGATAATGAAAAATTTTATTTTATAAAAATTGTTGGAAATGACCACCTCTTAATAGACAAGCTTTCCGCCCGTCTAATTTAATTTAATTATTTTAATTAAGAACGGTGTGCCTGAAGAGAAAAACGCAAGAGACCATTTTTATGCAGAATTGACCAGGCTAATCCGAAATAACATCCACATGGAAAAATGTCAGTGGCGTCCTACTTTTTTTCTAAAAAATATATAACCGCTTCATTTAAAGTTTTAAAAATTATTCTATTGGCGATAACGCTGAAACGAACGGAGATATCGAGCTGCGGTTTTAATATTTTTTCTATCAAATTTCATCCACTTTTCGATTATGGTATCATAATTATACCGTATGATTTATTTTTTCGGAGTAAAATCAAAAAATGTGTTAAGTATTATTACAAATTGCGCCCTCTATCATTTTTTTTTAGAACTATTGTGGACAACTAAAAACGATTGGTGAAAGTGCATACATTTCTCTTCCAAACAGTCTTTAGTTTGGTAAAATAGGATAAGTCGTTTAAAAGTTACAGCGATTTAACTGATTACACTTTCAACAACTTCCCCCCCTCTTATTAAAGTCGGTACGCCAATGAGCATAAGACCAAAATGATGCATAATTGTCCAAGCTTTTTAATGGTGTTATCAAAGATATACCTTAATGTGGAATTTTCGGGGATATGTACAATTTTAAAATTTACTTTTCAATTACGCCCTCTTGCGGCAAAATGCGGAACTTAAAAATTATTTCCAGGATTTTCTCATGGCCACTTTAGTTATAATTTTTTTTCCTGAATTTCTATGCCCAGTAGTTTCCGAGATATGGCCGCTCGTCACCCTTAATGAGTCACCCGGTATAATTAAGAATCCAAAAACATTTTTTTTAATTAAAACTGTTTGATAAATAATTATCACATTAAGCAACTTCATTGACAAACTGAATTATAACCATAAAGTAGGTGGCACAACTGCTTATGATAGAAAACACTGTAGACCTGTTAATTTCGAAACACTTCACTGCAGAAAATTGTGGTTTCGATTGTACAACATGCTGAGCCAAATAGTCCAATTGCAGATATTCGATAGAATCGATTCGAAAATGTTTCTTCAGTTGATTGCATGTCACTAACATTTTTTGTGATTCCTTCACTGCGAAGTCACAGCAAAATGTTGCTGATAAGATTGCAGTCTGAAATACAAGACGGTAATAAGTAGGATTTGAAAAAAGTTCTCACAAAAGCAAGCAGGCAAGAAAAAGTGTCTTGTTTCTTTCCTTTGAACTTGCCACTCCACTTTAAGCATGGACTATTTCTTTAATTTAATAATATAGGATCCTGCACTCACCTCCCGTCTTCTATAGCTCACTTATTAATCATCGTTAATCAGAATTTTGATATTTTGCAGACTTTACCTGTATCCTAGGGCGCATTTCAGAAAAATATTTTTTTTTATACAGGGTGTTCCAAAAAGGGGTGACGTCATAAAGATCTATTTTTCTAAGTTACATGCTATAAATATTTTCACTTATTTGAATGCCTCTTATCGTTGCCTACATACCCCCAAAATTTTAATAAAATCGGTATTATGGGCGAAAAGGAAATAAACACTAAGAAAAAAATTAGTTTCGCAATACAGGTTATAAAAATTAATAAAAAATAAAAATAATGCCTCGTTAATAAATAAGGTCGAACAGTTTCGTTAACCAAGTTTGATTAAAACCTTATTTATTAAGTACCTTTGTAGAATTTTAATAACGAGGCATTATTTTTATTTTTTATTAATTTTTAAAACCAGTGGTGCAAAACTGTTTTTTTCTTAGTGTTTTTTTTGTCTATAATACTGAACCGATTTCATTAAAATTTTGGGGGTATGAAGGTAACTATAAGAGGCATCCAAATAAGTAAGAATATACATATATGGCATGCAATAAAAAAAAATAGACCCTTATGACGTCACACTTGTTTGGAACACCCTGTATAAACAAAAATATTAACTTAATTAATAAGTCAGCTATAGATGACGGGAGGTGAGGTGCAGGACCCTGTCACTTATAGTTATAAAGGAAACAGACAATATTCATGTGGGAGTAGAAAAAAATCAATTTTCGAGGCAGTTGTACTGTAATATAGGACTTTAGTATATTTACGTAAACATTATTTTATTAAGTTTTTTAAATAAAAAAACAATTTAGTCTTGTAGAGTCCTACACTCAAAAATAAATAACTTTTGGAGGAATATAGTATTGTTCTATTAGTACTATCAACAGCAATAACCACATCAAATAACTTCCAATTAAACAAAAAAAAAAGTTTAACAAATAAGGGTTCTCTTGAAACTTATCTCGCAAATAGTGTTGTGAGACTGATATAGCTTCCCTTAAAGAAACTTACTAAGACTATACCCACGTGAGTTGTTATTATTATTGCCAACAATCCTATTTGATAATGGATGTCTTCGGAAATACTAGAAGGAAGAAAATAAATTCTGAGACTCCCCATCATGACGCAACAGGCAAAAAACAGTCCAAGCAAACCCAGTTGATTTCCAAAGATCTTATTAACGGTCTTCACCGTATTACCAAGTCTAGAAACAAATGCCCTTGTTTGTAGAATGATATCTCCTACATCTAAACCATCAGATTTGTGTTTACACGTCAGCAGTATCTCATTGATATCTGTAAATTTTAATTTTACTGCAAGGACACAATTAATTAGTAATAACGTCATCATTATTACCATGTTGAAATTGTAACATTGTATTAGGGCGATCCAAAAACTTCGAATGAGCAGATCAGAAGTCAGGGAAGTGGTGACATTCATTATCACTATGATAGCTGTTGTAACACAGAGAATATTTATACAAATAAATTTACCGATTTCTTGGACAAATGGACTGTCTCGCAATCGATTGCAGACTCGAGGTTTTGTGATATACAAAGCAATTTGATTCTCAATTTCCAACATTTCAGTAAAAAATCGTTTCCATAATTTTTTATGAAGAGTAGAATTCTTAAAGGTTATGATAACAATGCACAGTCCCGATAAATCGGCTGTGCTAGCCATCAGGTCGTAAGTGTGAACTCTGATATATTCGAATTCTTTTGTGTGATATGTCCACTGGTACCACATTCTGCGATAAAGTAAGTTTCCATAACCAGATAAAACAAACACTATATTTATAAATATCCATAAATATTGTAGCTTTGATTCTACAAAACGTCTACTTTGAAAGTTGTATTGGGGCACCACTAAAAAATAATGTAAAGTATTCACTAATGGTTGAAAAAATCCAATCGATCTTCTATTCAAATTATACGAAGACATGGTTTTAGTCCTTGGAAGAGGTGGTAACGATTAACACGATGCATTATCAAATAATATCCGTTAATTAGATTGTCTGTTGTTTTAAAAGTTGCAATGGTAAAAATCATTAGTAATACCATGACAACCTTTATCATGTCTTTGTCTAATGGGTTTTATTAATTGACTTAAGAGGATCGGGTGACTACGAAATTACTCCCATCTACCCATCATCCTTATAAATTAAAACATTATTAATTATTAAGAAATTTTGGTAGGTTATATAGTTACAATGTTCGTATCTTTTTAGTTTTTGAACGTCTGACTGCCACTTCCGGCTGACTGAAATTTCCAAAATTAATTTCATTTTTAAAACAGCATAATCTTGTAGATTTCTAGACTTAAAAACTCATATCCTGTAGGAACTATATTATTCTCCTGGTTAGTAGTAACAGCTACAACACATAGCTTCCCTTGAAACAACTTTAATCACATACTTACTTATATTGATATACCCTCCCTTGAAGGAACTTATCAAGAGTATACATACACACGTGAGTTGTTATAGCCTGCCAACTTACCAAGATTATACCCACGTGAGTTGTTGTTGTTATTGCCAACAATCCTGTTTGATAATGGATGTCTTCGGAAATACTAGGAGGAAGAAAATAAATCCTGAGACTTCCCATCATGACGCAACAGGCAAAAAACAGTCCAAGCAAACCCAGTTGATTTCCAAATATCTTATTAACCGTCTTTACCATATTACCAAGTCTAGAAACAAATGCCCTTGTTTGTAGAATGATATCACCTGCACCTGAACCGTCAGTTTTATGTTTACACATCAGCAGTATCTCGTTAATATCTGTAAATTTTAATTTTACTGCAAGGGCACAATTAACTAGTAATAACGTCATCAATATTACCATGTTGAAATTGTAACATTGTATTAGGGCGATCCAAATACTTCGAATGAGCAGGTCAGAAGTCAAGGAAGTGGTGATATTCATCATCACTATGATAGTTGTTGTAACACCGAGAATATTTATAAAAATAAATTTACCGATATCTTGGACAAATGGACTGTCTCGCAATCGATTGCAGACTCGAGGTTTTGTGATATACAAAGCAATTTGATTTTCAATTTCCAACATTTCAGTAAAGAATCGTTTCCATAATTTTTTATGAAGAGTAGAATTCTTAAAGGTTTTGATAACAATGCACAGTCCCGATAAATCGGCTGTGATAGTCATCAGGTCGTAAGTGTGAACTCTGATATATTCGAATTCTTTTGTGTGATATGTCCACTGGTACCACATTTTGCGATAAAGTAAGTTTCCATAACCAGATAAAACAAACACTATATTTATAAATATCCATAAATATTGTAACTTTGATTCTACAAAACGTCTACTTTGAAATTTGTATTGGGGTAGCACTAAAAAATAATGTAAGGTATTCACTAATGGTTGAAAAAATACAATCGATGTTCTGAATGAATGATGACATGGTTTCAGCCCTTGGAAGAAGTGGTAACGATTAACACCGATACATTATCAAATAATATCCCTTTAATTAGATTGTCTGTTGTTCTAAAAGCTGCAATGGTAAAAATCATTAGTATTGTCATGACAACCTTTATCATTAGTGGTCTTTGTCTAATGGGTTTTATTAATTGACTTAAGGGGATCGGGTGACTACGAAATTATTACCCATCTTGTCACGTCCTTATAATTTAAACCATTATTAAGAAATTTTGGTAGGTTATATAGTTACACTGTTCGTACCTTTTTAGTTTTCAAACGTCTGACTATCACTTCCGTCTGACTGAAGTTTCCAAAATTAATTTCATTTTAAATACGACATAATCTTGTAGATTGCTGGAGACTTAAAAACTAATATCCTGTAGGAACTGTATTATTCTCCTGATTAGTGGTAACAGCTACAATTGTTGTTTGTACCAGAAATCAAAATTCGATCACCAATGTAGTTTTCACTGAAGAAAAGGTAAAAGAGACCCTAAAGAAAATGAAGAAGGAATCAAGTCCTGGCGCAGATGGAATTCCTACAGTCTTGCTTCAGCACTGCAGCGACACGATCAGTCCGCTCTTAGCGGAGGTGATGCAGGAATGTGTAGAGTTGGGAAGAATCCCCGACCAATGGAAGTTGTCAATAGTAACACCACTATTTAAAAAAGGAGACCGACACAAACCAGAAAATTATCGTCCCATAAGCCTTAACTGTAATCCATTGAAATGCATGGAAAAAATCATTGTTAAAGAACTAACATCTTTTTTTGCAGAAAACAATTTGATACCACCATCACAGCACGGATTTCTTCCAGGACGGTCCACTACATCAAACTTGCTTGAATGTCTAAATGACTGGACAGAAAACCATGACAACTCCCAACCAACTGACATTGTTTACCTGGATTTCGAGAAAGCATTCGATAAAGTTCCTCATAAATTCTTACTTGGCAAGTTTGAACATTATGGTGTACGAGGACAATTATTGTCATTGATAATAGACTTATTGCACAAAAGAAGTTACCAAGTGAGGGTGAATGGAGAAATGTCTATACAACACCCAGTTAGCAGCGGAGTTATTCAAGGCTCAGTGTTGGGACCTAGATAAAAGGAGATCTCCAAAGGGTAGAGGATTGGTCCAAAACATGGGGAATGAAGTTAAACGAGTCTAAATGCACAGTATTAAGAATTGGTCAAACAACCCAAATGAAGATTACGTATTGAACAACACAGTACTAACAGTAGTGGATGAGCAGAACGACCTGGGCGTTGCTATAACTGCAAATTTAAAGTGGGAAAATCATATTGTAAATATTTCCAAAAAAGCCAACTCTTTTGTCTATCTTGTAAAGCACGCATTCAAAGACCACTCAGTAGAAATGATTACAAAACTATACAAAAACTATATTAGACCAAAGATGGAATATGCTTACAGTGTATGGAACCCATATTATGTCAAAGATATTGAGATTCTAGAAAAGATCCAGAGAAGAGTTTCCAAAATACCCACTTCACTGCAAAATTTATCATATCCAGAAAGACTGAGAAGACTTGGGTTAACTACGCTAAGGGAAAGTAGACATAGGGGAGACCTTATTGAGACATATAAAATAATTAGTGGGCACTATCAGTGTGAGATAAAGAATATTTTCCACCTCAACCAAAACGCGCATCTTGGAGGCCACTCTATAAAGATAGACAAAGAAAAAGCTGCGAAATTCCAGCGGAAGAATTTATTAACCAATCGTGTGGTATATTCATGGAATGCACTAACAGAGGAAACAGTGACCGCAGCAAATGTTAATGTATTTAAAAACCGGTTGGACAAAGAACTAAAACAAAGTGCAGCAAGAATGATCCATTATGGTGACAATATGGTGTAAACAATAACACAAGTTAATAAACAATAGCTTCATCGGTTTTACCGTTTGCTATTGGTCAATTACAGTATTACAGTATTACAATACATAGATTCCCTTGAAACCACTTTAATCACTTACTTATATTAATATAACCTCCCTTTAAGAAATTTACCAAAAGTATCCACACGTGAGTTGTTATAGCCTGCCAACTTATCAAGATTATATCCAAGTGAATTGTTGCCTATATTCAGTGGCGGCTCGTGATATTTATCGTAGGGTGTGCGCAGCAGGCAAAAAGCGCCGAGGCGAAAATTTTTCGAGGTGCCACGCCCCTTTTCACCTTTGCATCGATTTTCTTTGTGCTTTTTATCCAAAAAAATAAAAGAACGCAGTTTTTAAATGGGATTTAAATTTTCTTTGTTTTAGCACCAAATTTATTTTTTATTTTTTAAAAATTTCCTTTGGAAATCGAATGTCGAAAATTTATTTATAATGTCCTCTACAGAATTTTGGTCCATAACTATATCACTTCGTGTGACACAATCCAAACTACTAGCCATTATTAATTTAAAAACAACACAAAAACATCCACAACACCGTCAATAAACTCCAAACTTGTCTAATCGCGTCAAAAACTCATAAAACAATCATATTAAATTATTGAAGTGTGTATTCAGATAGCGCACGGCGACGCCCTCTCATCGGGCGATTAACCGAATATTCCCGATCAATCCGCATAAGGAAAATCGCACGAAAATCCATCCATAAGAGCGCCGAACGAATACACACTACAGCACACAGCCGGTGAGTCTGCCCACGCGCTCGGTCGCACTTGAAGTCTTACGCCTTCGCCATTGTTATATTATACAAGTTCTTTATTTCAGTTTCCTAAATATTTTTTTAAATAAGTATAAATTTTATTTTTGCTGGTGCTTGACTTTCTTAGGCAGTGCGCGCGCACGAGCGCACTTGTTGACGAGCCGCCCCCAAATAGTATTATTGACAATATAGGCTATATTGTCAATAATACTATTTGATAATGATTGTCTTTAGAAATCTTGGGAGAAAAAAAAATAAATTTTGAGACTCCTCATCATGACGCAACAGGCCAAAAATAGTCCAAGCAAGCCCAGTTGGTTGCCAAAGATCTTATGAATGATTTTTTGTATTCTATTATCAAGTTTACATAACGTGTCTTAGTTTGTAGGATGATATCGTCGATACATAAAAATTTCGTATTCAATTTCTATCTGTATGAAATGTGATTTCCATAACATTCTATGAATAGTAGAATTTTTTTAAGTTACAAGAATAACTAACTCGCTGAATTCGTTTGCGGGATATGTCCATTAACAGACGTTTTAAGAAAATAAGGTTCCATAACCAGAAAATAAAGGCTACATTTAAAAATCGACAAAAATAATTTAACTTCGACAATTGTATAAAGGAAGCAATAAAAAATAATACTGTAATACTGTAATTGACCAACAGCAAATGGTAAAACCGATGAAGTTATTGTTTATTAACTTGTGTTATTGTTTACACCATATTGTCATTATGCACCATAATGGATCATTCTTGCTGCACTTTGTTTTAGTTCTTTGTCCAACCGGTTTTTAAATACATTAACATTTGCTGCGGTCACTGTTTCCTCTGTTAGTGCATTCCATGAATATACCACACGATTGGTTAAGAAATTCTTCCTCTGGAATTTCGCAGCTTTTTCTTTGTCTATCTTCATAGAGTGGCCTCGAAGATGCGCGTTTTGGTTGAGATGGAAAATATTCTTGATCTCACACTGATAGTGCCCACTAATTGTTTTATATGTCTCAATAAGGTTATAATGATTATATCCGTTATTTAGATTATCTATCTATTTTGCCTTTGACAAAGTGAAACATGATAAGTTATACCAGCTACTCGTCAACAAAAACATTGACTCGGACGATATAAGAATAATTAGTAACTTATACTGGGGCCAAAGAGCTAATACATTGATAGAAAATCAACCAACAGAGGAAATGGAGATTCGTCGTGGTGTGAGACAGGGATGCATCCTATCGCCTCTGCTATTTAACCTCTACAGCGAGGCTATTTTTAGGGAAACCTTAGAAGAAGAGTCAGCGGGAATAGTTATGAATGGAGAAGTGATAAATAATATGAGGTATGCTGATGACACCGTCCTGTTAACGAGCAATCTTGAAGATACACAACATATTCTAGAAAAATTAAACGATCGATGTAATGAGTACGGTCTTAAGATCAATTTTAAGAAAACCAAGCTAATGATAGTCACAAAGTTCCCACAAAATCTCAACCATGTGAACCTGACGATAGCGAACACCACAATAGAGAATGTGCCGACATATAAATATCTAGGAACTTGGATAGAACAATCGGGTAACCCAACAAGGGAGATAAGAACGAGAATAGAGATAGCCAGATCAACGTTTGTAAAAATGAAAAAAACTATTTATTAGTAGGGATATTAAGGTGGACCTTAGGATGAGGATGCTGCGCTGTTACGTTTTTTCCACGCTTCTGTATGGAGTTGAAACATGGACTCTCAAGAAAATTCACATAGACAAACTACAAGCCTTCGAAATGTGGTGCTATCGTAGAATGTGGCGTATTCCTTGGACCGATAGAATCACGAATGCCGAAGTCCTGAACCGGATGCAGAAGGACTGCGAAATTATTAACACCATCAAAAAGAGAAAACTTCTATATCTGGGTCATATAATGAGAGGACAGAAATACACACTTCTACAGTTGATAGTCCAGGGAAAGATTAATGGAAGAAGGAACATTGGTAGACGCCGTGTGTCCTGGCTTAAGAACCTGAGGGACTGGTTTAATTGTAGTAATGTTCAACTGTTCCGAGCTGCAGTCAACAAGGTCCGGATCGCTGTGATGATAGCGAACCTCCGATAGGAGACGCACTACAAGAAGAAGATCTATTTTGAAGTTACAATGGTAAACATCATTAGTGATATTACGAAAACTTTCGTTATTACTTGTCGTTGTCTGGTGGTTTTATTAATTGACTTAAAGGATCGATTTTTGTTTACGTATTACGTTATTACTTTTATCTAAAAATATTACATTCAATTTTCAAAAATAATTTGACTTTTAAGAAGAAATAATCGACGGTGGCTCAGTGGTGAGTTACTGACATTCAACTCGGAGTCGGCATACGTGTACAATAAAAAATGTATGTTCGAATTTTAGTTAAGAATGCAGGGAAGAGTATAAAAAGTATCATCTCCCAACCCACTCTATCCACGTCGGCAACCAGGCCAGATGAGATCGGACATCTCGTGGGGTGCGGAAGAAGGTACACTTTCCCCAATCGGTAGGTCATGGCGCAAGAAACAGAGGGTTGATAGTCCTTGGGGGGAGTGTCGCATGACTGAGCATTGTGGTTCGGAACCCACGTTAGGCTGTATGTCCCCTCGGGAATGGCCCTGGCAGCGAAAGAAGAGGTAAAAATCCTAATTCAAAAGAAGGGTAAAGGGGAGCTGTATTAATATCCTGTTCCTTGTTAGGCTTCCATTGAAACAACTTTTAACAAATAACGGTTCTCTTGGGACTTCCCATCAAATATTGTTACCTCAACATTGCACTTATATAATACTGTAATAATATGACGTTCGAGAGTATGTGGTGGTAATGGTATCGTAATATATATGCGAAATGTAACATAATATAGGTATCAATCTGATATAAGAAAAAGTAATATTCCAAACTTGTCGTCTTCACTTATAAATATAACAGTTATATAGTTTTAAAAATGTAACAATAGTTACTTTTAAAATGTCACCGAATGTTGTTTTAATATAACATGTTTGGTGAGTTACCTCGTAGTTAGTTTTAACAAGAGATTGAAATAGCTTCCCTTATGGCAACTTACCAAAAGTATACCCAAGTGAGTTGTTATTGTTATTGCCAACAATCCTATTTGATAATGGATGTCGTCAGAAATACTAGGAGGAAGAAAATAGATTCTGAGACTCCCCATCAAGACGCAACAGGCAAAAAACAGTCCAAACAAACCCAGTTGATTTCCAAAGATCTTATTAACGGTCTTCACCGTATTACCAAGTCTAGAAACGAATGCCCTTGTTTGTAGAATGATATCACCTGCATCTGAACCGTCAGTTTTATGTTTACACATCAGCAGTATCTCGTTAATATCTGTAAATTTTAATTTGACTGCAAGTGCACAATTAACTAGTAATAACGTCATTATAATTACCATGTTGAAATTGTAACATTGTATTATGGTGTTCCAAATACTTCGAATGATTAGGTCAGAAGTCAGGGAAGTGATGGTATACATCATCACTATGATATGTGTTGTTACACCAAGAATAATTATAAAAATTAATTTACCGATTTCTTGGACAAATGGACTGTCTTGCAATCGACTGCATATTCGAGATTTTGTGATATACAAAGCAATTTGATTTTCAATTTCCAACATTTCAGTAAAGAATCGTTTCCATAATTTTCTATGAAGAGTAGAGTTTTTAAAGGTTATGATAACAATGCACAGCCCCGATAAATCGGCTGTGATAGTCATCAGGTCGTAAGTGTGAACTCTGATATATTCGAATTCTTTTGTGTGATATGTCCACTGGTACCCCATTCTGCGATAAAGTAAGTTTCCATAACCAGATAAAACAAACACTATATTTATAAATATCCATAAATATTGTAGCTTTGATTCTACAAAACGTCTACTTTGAAAGTTGTATTGGGGCAGCACTAAAAAATAATGTAAAGTATTCACTAATGGTTGAAAAAATACAATCGATGTTCTATTTAAATTATACGAAGACATGGTTTTAGTCTTTGGAAGAGGTGGTAACGATTGACACCGATGCATTATAAAATAATATTCCTCTAATTAGATTGTCTGTCTTTTTAAAAGTTGCAATGGTAAACATCATTATAAAGTAATACTATGACAACCTTTATCATTAGTTGTCTTTATCTGATGGATTTTATTAATTGACTTAAGAGGATCGATTTTTGTTTACGTATCACTGACTTAATACTTTTATCAAAAAATGTTACATTTAATTTTCAAAAATTTTACTGACACTCGACTCGGAGTCGGCATACGCACAATAAAAAAAGCATGTCCGAATTTTAGTAAATTTAAGAATGCAGGGAAAAGTGTAAAAAGTCTCATCTCCCAACCCACCCCGGGTCCGGAAGAAGTTACACACAAGGGGGGAGTGTCGCATGACTGAGGAACGTGGTTTGGAACCCACGTTAAGCTGTAGGTTCCGTCGTGAATGGCCTTGAAACAACTTTTACCAAATAATGGTTTGTTCCTCAACATTGCACTTATATTATACTGTAATAATGTGACATTAGGAGGTATGTGGTGGTAATGGTGGTATGGTAATGTGGTGCGAAATGTAACGTAATATATCAATCTGATATAAAAAAAAGCAATATTCCAAACTTGTCGTCTTCAGTTATAGATATAACAATAGTCACATTTAAAATGTCACCGAATGTTGTTTTAATATAACATGTTTGGTGAGTTAACTTGTAGTTAGTTTTAACAAGAGATTGAAATAGCTTCCCTTATGATAACTTACCAAAAGTATACCCAAGTGAGTTGTTGTTGTTATTGCCAACAATCCTATTTGATAATGGATGTCTTCGGAAATACTAGGAGGAAGAAAATAAATTCTGAGACTCCCCATCATGACGCAACAGGCAAAAAACAGTCCAAGCAAACCCAGTTGATTTCCAAAGATCTTATTAACGGTCTTCACCGCATTACCAAGCCTAGAAACAAACCCCCTTGTTTGTAGAATGATATCTCCTACATCTAAACCATCAGATTTGTGTTTACACGTCAGCAGTATCTCATTGATATCTGTAAATTTTAATTTTACTGCAAGGACACAATTAACCAGTAATGACGTCACCGTTATCACCATATTGTAATTGTAACATTGTATTATGGCGATCCAAATAGTGCGAAGAAGTAGGTCTGAAGCCACTGAGGTATTAGTAGTAGTCTTAATTACAATAGCCAATATAACAGCCTCTATATTTAAAAAAATAAATACACCCATTTCTTGAACAAACGGACTGTCTCGCAATCGAGTGCAGAACTGAGATTTTGTGATATACAAAGAAATTTGGTTCTCAATTTCCAACATTTCAGTGAAGAATTGTTTCCATAACTTTCTATGAAGAGTAAAATTCTTAAAGGTTATGATAACAATCAATAGGCCCGCTAAGTCGGCTGTGATAACCATTAAGTCGTAACTGAGAACTCTGATATGTCCGGATTCGTTTGCGTGATCTGTCCATTGGCGGAACCTTTGAGAAAATAGGTTCCCATAACCGTATATAACAAATGCGACATTTAAAAATGGCCATAAATAATCTAACTTTGACTGTACGAAGCTGTTGGTTTGAAAATTGTATTTGGGCAGTAATAGGAAATAATGAAAACTGTTTACTAATGGTTGAAAGAATAAAATCGATCTTCTGTTTATTGTATACAGCGACATGGTATCAGCTCTTAGAAATTATATTAACGACTGACGATGAATAATCAAATTTCGTTAAAATAACTAGATAATATATCAACAAAGGTATAAACATCATTAGTGATATTACCACACCTGGTTCGCTGGTTTAAATTAGCTGGCTACAAGTATAAATTTGGAATTATTTTATTTTCCGTGTGGATCCACCTTCCATATCAGCGTAAAACCCGCAATCGTTTCCTGGCTTGTCTAATTGAAAATTTTACTAAGGGGTTCACAAGAACTTCTAGATTGGCGGATTTAAAAAAAAACTATTTTAAAATTATACAGGGTGTCCCACCGGGAACCGAATCGATCTATATATAGAAAACTATACATAGGAAAATTTTGAAAATTTGACAGTATACTGATGCTGATGGGGGCGACCGGGCTAAAATATTTTCATAATGGTGGCACTTCCGGTTATACCGAAAGTAAGTGTCAACTTGCTTATTTTAAATGGGACACCCTATATATTATTATATTTTTGCATTCTACGCAAGATTCTAGGCAGATTTTGTATACCATGTCCTATACCTATGTCTAAACGTTTTTGACATATTTGAATTTTTATGTCAAAAATGACTTTTGCAAGCCTTAGAATAATTATCAATTGTTTTTAGAAAGAAGCCTTATTTATTTAATTTAAGTGGGATTCCTTGTTATAAAGGACCTGCTTTAATAGATTTTTTATAATATTTTAATAACTATTAATACAGGGTGTTTCTTATTTAGCATTAAAAATAAGGGTAAGTTTGTATAAGGTTGTATATCCCAAAAATTCTTAGTTTTCGAAATATTGCCAATTTAATATTTTTTATGGGGATTTTGCTGCAGATTTTAAGTTCAGTTACTTTTAGTTGGCTATGGCGGCGTTGAAAAACAATCAAATGCTAAAAAATCTATAAAGCTGTCACTTAACATTATTAATAATCATTCCCGGGCGCTTAAATTATACAAACGAAGATTATTTAAACTTCTTTATTATTTATGGAGAATGTGATAAAGTTATATCATGTCACATTTGCCATTCGATATCCGCAAAAACAGAAGCCATCACAATGTGCTTATTAATAATGTTTAAATGGTAAGTGACAGCTTTATAGATTTTTTAGCATTTGATTGTTTTTCAACGCCGTCATAGCCAACTAAGAGTAACTGAACCTAAAATCTGCAGCAAAATCCCTATATAAAAATATTAAATTGGCAATATTTCGAAAACTAAGAATTATTGGGATATACAATCTTATACAAACTTACCCTTATTTTTAATGCTAAATAAGAAATAATTATGAAATTTGGGTGTTTCCATTTGAAAATCTGGACTTTTGACGGTTTTTTCATTTTCATTTTTAATCTTATTTTTAAACACCCTGTATTAATGGTTATCAAAATATTATAAATAATCTATTAAAGCAGGTCCTTTATAACAAGGAATCCCACTTAAATTAAATAAATAAGGCTTCTTTATAGAAAATATTGATAATTATTCTGAGGCTTGCAAACGTCATTTTTGACATAAAAATTCAAATATGTCAAAAACGTTTAGACATAGGTATAGGACATGGTATACAAAATCTGCCTAGAATCTTGCGTAAAATGCAAAAATGTAATAATATATAGGGTGTCCCATTTAAAATAAGCAAGTTGACACTTACTTTCGGTATAACCGGAAGTGCCACCATTATGAAAATAATTTAGCCCGGTCGCCCCCATCAGCATACTGTCAAATTTTCAAAACTTTCCTATGTATAGTTTTCTATATATAGATCAATTCGGTTCCCGGTGGAACATCTGTATAGGTTCAAATTATATCATTCGCCATGCAGAACATAAAAATAGAATTAATGCTGCTATTCATGTTAATTTCTTATTTTCCATTAAAATTACAAACGATGCCCCAATATTATCCTAAAAATCTCCACTGACGCCGCCGTACTTAACTCTCGTAAAATTCGTTTTTATAATATTTTGTATGTAAAAAAAACATTTTATTGCCATCGCCAGACACAGGTACATTATGCGCGATGTGGTGGAAATGCACTATTTGTTCGTGATGACTCATCGATTACTGTTTGCTATTAACGTCGACTTAAAAGAAACATGGACCCGGTATTTCTATTCCCTTTGTACATGTCAGCTTGACGCCTGTTATTTACGAAAATATATAAACAAACCTCTACATGTAGAATCTCTATTTCTTTTTATTTTCAGTCTTTTTCTGTTGTCATTCTTACAGCTGATAAATTTGATGTATCGGCGTTTGTGCAAAGTATACAATCGATGGACGTGACTCAAAAGTTCACAGACAAAATTTAGGAAAACCAACAGTTTTCCTCTAAAAATTGCATTTACTTATTATGCGATTTCCACAAAAAATACGAATTATTTAATAAATTGGAAGCTACTTTATATAAAAACGTGGGAAATAAAATGTTACGCATTAGTCAAACTCAAAAATACTTAATGTAGAAACACTGAAAACCAACAGCACATGACAGCTGTTAATCAGGTACTAATAAACGTCAAGCAGATGAAATAAAAGACGGGCGTCCCAAAAAGGGCTCAATAAAAAACCCGTTCTGAACGCAACCTGACGTCCCAGGGTGTCTAGGAAAAATCGAAAACAAAATTCCCGACTAATTCCCGGTCGGTTTTTGAAAATTTCCCGGCTGGGTTTTCCTAAATTAACTACACTTTCGTTGTTAAATTTTAAAACATTCATTTGAAAAATACATGGCTTAAACACAACCAAATAATATAGTTACTTTTTTAATTTTACGAGTTCTTGTTCTATAGCTGCCAAATGTTTTTGTGATTGTTCGATAATTTTTTTCTTTTTAGTTTCCAGTTCTTCTGCTTGCTTTTGAAGCTTCCTTTTTTTCTGCTTTTTTCAAGTCGCTGTCAACCTCTTTTGCCTTTTTATCTTTTTGTGCTGTGTTGTACCTTGAATAGGGATTTCTCATGGATTTTGTAATGTTATGAAACTAGCGTCCTAATTCAAATTCAGGTAGGTAGGTATTTGTGGGTTTAGGACGATAAAAAAACAATTCCTCTAAATTAAAAAAAACGTCGGCAATTTTTTAAATAAGACAAATTGTTTTTTATTGTCCTAAACCCACAAATACCTACCTACCTGGATTTTGTAATGTCCATAGTTTGAACTCCTCCAATTTTTTGTAGTGAATCGTACACTAATCTTTGGCCTATAAGTGACTTATTTTAAATTTTCCACCAAAATCTCCTTATTAACAGAAAATCCCCTTTCTGCTGTGGCATTTCTATGAGAAATTGTTAGAAGAAGTTGCACCACGTTTATTAACTGTCATTTGTGATGGTTTTCATCCAAAAGTCATCTACTCTGTTACATCTGGAATAATTTTTCATTTTATTTATCATAGTCTGATCAGTAAGAATGTATCTAAATGCTCTATCTGCGTCTTCCAATTTAGTCGCATTGCATCTGTTTGAATGTAACAAAATTTCAAACGCTTTGGACATCAGTTGCAAGGATTTTTTTGGATCTCTGCCAGTTTTATTGGGGTTAAGGAAACGTATAGCTTTAGTTAATTTATATGCTAACGGACATTTTTCCGAAAGTTTGGAAACTGTATACATCAAGCAGTTTCGACAATCCTGGCGAAAGATCATCATTTCCTTATCTTTAACTCCGACGCATTTTTTGATAGCCGCTCTAGTCCCATATCCTAGATCAATCTCTTGGACTTTTTTAGGGTTGCAATATAAATCATTCTTGTCTTTTTTCTAACGCAGTTTATAGGAATAAGTAGGTACCTACTTCAAATTTTTAGGTTCGAAATTATCTGCTCATTCAAAATTCCCGGCTTAAACTTGATTTTCCCGTCGAATCCCCGGTTTTTTCCGGCTTTGTAGAATACCCGTTTTTTTTTCGGATTTCCCGGTTTTACCGGCTCCTAGATACCCTGCCTTGTCTAATTATCACAAAAAGATAAAGGTAAATTATGCTAATTTTCCGAATTCCCCGAGTGTTTTCCTGAAAAGTTGTTTACAATGGAGCTAATAATGGGCATTATTTGTGCTTCAAAGACTGTGACCCAACTTCGTATCCCCCTTTGCTTCAATATCCTTGGCTATTAATCAATGTATGTATTTTGTTTTGAAAAACTTCCCTTAATACATGAGCGTCGTATTTATAATATCTGTGTCATTAATTTATAAATATGTATGCAAGTATTTTATTATAGTATTAGCATTGGTATTAGATAATTAATAAGCATATTATATTATTAAGTAATAGTGCAATATAGGGTAACCATACCGGAAAAATATCCATATTTATCGGTTACAAGAACTAGTTCATGCTGAAAAAGAAAGAGGAAAGGCCTTGAGGAACCTCGCCAGGTTCACTGAACCACCCGCGAACCACACGTAAACCCAATCGCTTTATTTTTATGACACTAAGATATTTAGTACGGGTTTATGTTGTAAAACTAAAAAATTAATCAAAAAAATATTAGTTGCCGTTCTGCCCTTCTTTCGAATTAGGCTTTTTTCCTCTTCGTTCGCTGCCAGGGCCATCCCCGAGGGGACCTACAGTTTAACGTGGGTTCCGAACCACGATCCTCAGTCATGCGACACCCCCCAGGGGCTATCAACCCTTGGTTTATTGCCATTGCATGACCTACCGATTGGGGAGTGTGTACCTTCTTCCGCACCCCACGAGATGTCCGATCTCATCCGGCCTGGTTACCGGCGTGAATGGGGTGGGTTGGGAGATGATACCTTTTACACTCTTCCCTGCATTCTTAAATCCACTTAATTTCGGATATACTTTTTTTTATTGTACGTATGAACACTCCGGGAATCGAACCCGGGTCGCCCCGGTCGAATGCCAGTAGCTCTACCTCTGAGCCACTACCGCGGTTAAAATATTAGTTGCTTTTTACCTTTAACATATTATTCTCAGTGAATAATAATAGAATCGACACTTGGTGGAAATCCATAACAATTTTGTTATATTATAGAAAGTAAAACAACTTTTTTACTTAAATTTCCACTGGTGTTTTTATTTACGACATGTTTCACTGCACTGCAGCTTCGTCAGGTAATGTACAGTATATTTTACATTTATGATAAACATCATAAATGTAAAATACGCTGGCATTTTTTAAAACATAAAAATGTGTTTTGTGTTTTTCCCAAGTTGAAAATTAGGGCGAAAAAAATTATTGACATCGGCTCTTGGACTATTCGGTAGTTCGTGTGTTTTTACTTAATTAATTAAATAAATAAATAAATATATAATGAATATTACTGCAGCGCAAAAAGTGGGTCACGAGATATTTTTTCTTGTGTTTGTTTGCGAAATTATTATAATTGTGAGCGCCAATTATACAGCTGAAAATGCTAATTTTTTTAAAATAAGCAATCGACACATTATTATTCATTCGAATCCGATCACCGCATATCAAATACTAGAAGAGTTACTATGCGCCTAAATGCAAAGTTCCAGTTTCCAGTTGGTTTCTGAATGGACCCTGGAAGGTTTATGAATGAACTCAAATTTTATGTATGTTCAAGAAAATATCATTTTAACTTTTTAACAGTGTGTCCGTCAACCATCGAAAACCCGCTATTCGAATCTTCAAACGCTAATATCTTGGCATTCGCGAACTCCTGAAACCTGATTTCGGTTGGTTAGAGAGAGTAATATTTACCGCTGAATATGAAACAGATTTTTACCAAATTGTGTAGTTTCGGAGAAATTCGAGTTTGAAATATCGTTATAGGGCTTTACTGGGTTTCAGTGGCGTAGCCAGAAAATATGCTCGGGGGGGGTCTCAGTGGGCGTAAGTAGGACATTTTTGTTCTGGAGAAAAAGAAAAACAGTCGGGACTACATGTTTTTAATGATATTGTACCTAGTAAAGAAGGCGGAAAAGCGCCGCAGACAAAAAATTTTCGAGGCCACGCCCCTATCAATTATTACCTCTCCCCCTCTGCATGGTTGGATTAAATTTGTTTTTGTTAATGTTTTTTTTTTACTTTTTTTTTTGATATTCCTAGCTGGCTCTTTATTAAAAAAAAACATTTTTATATTTGTGAAAAATATGAATATTGGTGTCAATCCAAAATTTTAACATAAGACGTATGTATGAATGTATGACTCTAACCAGCGTTTTACGGGCTTGGTTTTTCATGATTAAAAATAAAGTAAATATCGAATACGCCACTGCTGGGTTTGGTCCGAATAATTCGATGAAACTATAATGTGTTCTATTTAAAAAGGGAATATTTTTGTGGTCCCGCTTTCTTGATACACCCTGTAGCATCAAAAATTCCACTAGGAATCGAACTAAGAACCTCTCGATTCCATGTCAAGCGCGCTAACCAATTACGCTACGGAGACTCTGAGATTCCCCCACCAACTTCGGTCAAATAACGTCATATAAAGTAAAAAAGAAATACAGATAAAAGAAATATGCAAATAAAATTAATATTTCAAAGCAATTCTCAAGTCATACAGATTAATATTGAATAATAATTGTATACTATGGATCAACATCAACATAAACTGCATATTACATTAGGCAATATTTCAGCTGTGCACTTTACCTTGCAAAGTAATTATCTAAATCGCGAGCAAATCACTTTTCAACGGTACAAAAAAAAAATAGTTTAGGTTAAGGTTAATTTACACGGTTTTGTGAATAGTATGAAATTGGTTTAAATGCCGATTCGTTGGCTACAAATCCGAAATCATTTCAGCAGTTCGCAATTTTTTTTAATAAATCTGTGTCAGCCTATTAGTTGGACTGACACTTGACAGTTATAATCTCGAAGCAGCAGCCGCACTTTGACGACACTCACCGTAAATTAGCACCATATCCACTAGTTCATTGTTTTCAAATTTTACCATTTTCACGTGTCACCAATTTAAAATGAACTTGTTTCGGAAAAACACACCGCAGCGTATTGCCAAATAACTGACCACCGACCGGTTAATTGCATGACTAATAAGACAAACAACATAAAGTATAGCAGGCTACGTTTTGATGACTAGGCCCGCACTTAGGTTTTTTTACTTCTGTATCTCACCTATTTTTAAGCTTTTTGAAAAAAGGTATTTGAATGGAAATGAATGAAATGAATTTGAAGGGAATTTTGATTACGGACTTATAGTTTATCGATTGGCCTGCCAGTGAGGTCAAAAATTGTCAAAACGAAGATGTCTTTTGCACTAAATTAATGGAACACAAAACAAAACATTACACCACTCGTCCCGAAACTAAGAGTTCACCATTGCGTGTAAAATAAACCCATTTTTTTCTCCGCAATTACTGAATCCCCACTGAATGACCAAAAGTGCCCGAAATCTTCTAACTCTTCCCTAATTGCATTAAATGTTTTGTTGTAACTTTCTTCCTTGTTGTCTTTACTAACAATACAACTATGTTCAATTATTTCTGTGTTAGATTTACCTCTTTTGTGCTGTGTTTGTGTTATCTTATCACGGTTTTAATGGGCTCTTTCACTTTTCTCATAGATATCTAGTAGTGACATTTTATAATAGGAGTTTATCATCAATAAAACCATTGCTAAGTCATACTATACATTTTTGCAGCTCATTGAAAACAGGCACAATTTCCACAAATTTTGAAAACGCAAAACTGGCGCGATTACTCGATGACGTCGATCCGATAAAAATTTACAGTGAGCATCGTTGCCGATCTTTCACTTATCATGATGGTGTTTTTGTTTACATTCCACTTACATCCGAATTATTGTGGAAATAACTGTTATTTTTATTTATTTGCTCATAGAGGAGAAACATTGACAAATAACTTAGGTTAGACTTTTTCCAACTGTCATTTCATTAGCTTGGTCTTCTGTCAATAATTTCGGTGTTGCCACATGTGAAACCTTTTATGTTAGTTAAATAATATTTTGTTCCTAGAACTTAATTTACTTATTTTATGACAAAATATAGATAACATTTTAAAAATAATATGATGATTTTTTTTCCGCATAAGTTCTGTTTTGGACAATTATTTCTATTGGATTACTTTTCAGACTTTGTCATTGTATTATAATATAAAAATTTTAGAGAACATTGGCAACATTGTCTAGCTGTGCCGGGCAAAGATATTTTACATGAAAATAATAATAATACTTTGAGAAAAAAACGGACTCCTTAATGTTTCTGTTTTTAATCAAGATCACTAACGGATAAAATTGTTCTTTTATGATATCAATGTAAAAGTTTTAGTTAACCATTTGGCTAGGGTCAAGACAAAATTTTTAAAAAACTATTCAATTCCATGGCTCATGGTCAGCAAAAGTGATCGTGTATTTTGTCCATAGTCATCACATCTTTAAAATGTTTAAAAAGATTGACTAAAAGCTAAATAATAATTAGTTTATTGAAAATGATTAACTATTTTTAAAAAATCGCCCAATACCTTTACTGGCTAATATTTTTAGGATTTACCCTGTAGCTAATAATAATTAAAATAATCTATGAATGAGAGAAGAGTTTTGGACTTGCATTGTCTTTATTTGTTTTGAATCACTTCAATCAATCAATTCACTTCAACTAGTATCTCCAGTCGTCTTCAGGTGAATACTGTATAAATACAAAAACACATTTAAAAAAATTTGGGTGGCTGGCAAAACTGGCTATTTTATATCAACTTTATTTTTGGTTTGATTCCTAAAATTCGAAAACGTTATGACGTTTCCCGCATAAAATTAATATTAATTAAAGGAAAAAGATCTAGGAAAAACGCTCGGACCAGTAAATTTGTATTATTAATTGTGCATTTTTTAACATAAAAAATATTATACAGTGTGTCTCATAGAACTGTCGTCACGTCTTTGACAATTTTTTTTAACGGAACACCCTATATATTGTATTACTTTCTGATTTCCCACAAAATTCTATTCTTATGTTGTAAATGTCATAGGTCTAAATTCAATAGTTTTTGAGATAATACAATATATAGGGTGTTCCGTTAAAAAAAATAGTCAAAGACGTGACGACAGTTCTATGAGACACCCTGTATAATATTTTTTATGTCAAAAAATGCACAATTAAAAATAAAAATTTACGGGTCCGAGCGTTTTTCCTAGATCTTTTTCCTTTAATTGATATTAATTTTATGCGGGACTTTTGGGAGACCCAATATTTAAACAAAAAAAAAATTGTCTTTTTTTTTGATCTACCCTGTAGAGTTTAAATACATTTTACGTTGTAGGCCATTTTCTATCTGCTAGAATGCGTTTTCGTCATTCTTCCAGCGTATGATTTTAATAAACCGCAAATTATAGCGTTTAAATAACCCATAACCAAATGATGCAATCCAATGCATTTGTTGCAGTTCTGTGCAATTATATAACAAGACTAGTTTCTTAATTATTATTTAAGTTTATATCTTGAACGAACCGTCCTGACGCCGTTTATACACTCCTTTCCATATTGGGAAATAAAATTCAATTTTTTGTCGAGTAATAATTTCCCGCTAAATTTCAAATTAAGTATTAGGAGATAATATACAATCTGATAATAGTGATAATAATATATTACACGACGCCGTAGGCGGAGTGCTCAAACTTCCGAGCGCAATATGGACAATCCACTCGAGTTGAACGTATATTTTTTCTACGACCAAACTTACGAACCTTACGTTAAAAAAGTTTGCAGGCGGGCGCGCTTGAACTCACGACCATTGGATCCAAAGTTCGACGTTTTGCCGTTTCGGCCAAATGATCATGTTAGAGATTATGGTAAAACCAACTTAATAATATTGTTACATGAAATTAATTTTCTATGCACATTCAACATTCAGCAGGTTGTATTATTGATAAAATTATTATAGATGCGTATACAGAGTGATTCCTAAGTTGATACTTATTTTTTAGCTGTGTATAGAAGGCATTAATATATACAACATTTTCAAATAACCTTTTTCAAAAAACTTAAAAATAGGCGATATACAGAAGTAAAAAATCTAAGTGCGGGCCTGGTCATCAAAACGTAGCCTGCTATACTTTATGTTATTTTTGTCTTATTAGTCATGCAATTTACGAGTAGGTGGTAAGTTATTTATTTGTCAATCTGCTGCGGTGTGTTTTTCTGAAGCAAGTTGATTTTAAATTGGTGACACGTGAAAATGGTAAAATTTGAAAACAATTAACTAGTAGATATGGTGCGAGTTTACGGTGAGTGTCGTCAAAGTGCGGCTGCTGCTTCGAAATTATGTTTAAGTTAGGCAGGACCGTATTTGATCCCATAGTGTAATAAATGAATGTAAGTACCTTCTTTTTAAGTTTTTTGAAAAAAGGTATTTGAAAATGTATTTTAATGCCTAATATACACAGCTAAAAAAGAAGTATCAACTTAGGAATCACCCTGTATATTTTATTATATTGAACACAATAATAACATATAGACATAACGAAACAGCCGCTTCAAATAAACAGGAATCAGCTGAGAACTATTATATAAGTATAGGAATTCTGACAAGACACATGGCTGTCAAGAATCATCTGCACAGAATGCAACTGTACAATGGAGACCTTAACTGCAGATTGTGCGGACAAGCTGGGGAAACAGTACATAACATAGTTTGCCATTGCGAGTCACTAGATCGGAAGAGGCAACGAAT
The DNA here is from genome assembly GCA_935413205.1 of Polydrusus cervinus. Lineage (NCBI taxonomy): Eukaryota > Metazoa > Arthropoda > Insecta > Coleoptera > Curculionidae > Polydrusus > Polydrusus cervinus. The sequence goes on along the minus strand of OW284510.1, from coordinate 111,329,296 downwards.
ACTCGGGCAATCAAAACTGGAACCAGGACATCCTGACCCTCTCCCCAGTTGACCTGCACAAACTGGTGCAAGGGACTGGGTACTGGGATCACCGAGTGGGTGTAAACCTGCCCTAAGTGCATGCGGCGTATGGATGGTCCCTCGGAAAAAAAACATAGATATATAAACTTTATAATTTAGTGTCTTGAAAAAAAAGGTGGAGCCTCAGGAAATGCAATAGACTGTGATTGGTCAGTAGTTTATAAGGACGCCTAAGAGGAATCTAACTTTTATAACAATGTTGTCAACGAATTGTAAATATCCGGATTCGTGAGAAATTTTATTTATTAAACATCCAAAGCACAGACGAATGATAGGTCATCGCTGTATCCAAAGGGAAAACGAAAATTTTTACGCACAGTATTATATTCGTAGGATATTCTTTAGGATAGCTTGTGGTTGTGATCTGCTAAAAAAGACTTTTTCAGTATTGTGTGCATTCTGTGCATTCGTGGAATTTTTCTTCAAAAATGGGAAATTTTATTTTTAAAGATCGCAATACTGTACAGCTCTGACAGTAATGAATATGAAATTTTGCGTAGAGTTAACTGGAATAACCTACTTTTTCCGTGGAAACAGCAAATATCCATGTGGGAGTAGAAATTCGTTGCCAACCTTAAAAAATGCCAGTGCTATAAAATCGACATTTTTATGGCTGTCTAGACTTTGCTTAGAAATAAAGTGAAAGAGGTAATTAGACGAACTTGACCTAAAAGAGTTAATAATAATGTTTATAGGTTTTGAGTTTAATGTCAGGAAATATGTGTGTTTAGTTCTGCCATATAATATTGCCATTTTATTGTTATTATACTGCCTATTATATAATGGATTTATTACTTAATCGGGTATACATGCATGTATTAATGTCGTCATAGCATATTTTTGTGCAGTTTAATAGTCCGAAGAATTTCGTAATTTGTTATAAAATATTTTTGACATCTTATAGTCAATAAAATATAACCTATACAGGGTGATTCATAAGTTGATACTTTTTTTAGCTGTGTATAGAAGGAATTAAAATAAACATTTTCAATTACATTTTTTCAAAAAACCTAAAAATAGCCGAGTTACAGAAGTAAAAAATCTAAGTCCGGGCCTGGTAATCAAAACGTAGCCCTTTACTTTATATTGTTTTTCTCCGTTTTTTGTATGTGAGTCATGCATTTTACGGATCGGTCGTCAGTTATTTATTTTGGCAATTCGCGGCGCGGTGTGGTTTTCTGAAGCAAATTAATTTTAAAAAATTGGTGAAAATGGTAAAATTTGAAAACAATGAACTAATTATCATGCTAACTTATTGTGAGTGTCGTAAAAGTGCGGATGATTCTTCTCTACACCCAAAAGTTTTCCTAATGTTATTCAACGGGCAAGTTAGGCAGAACCGCATTTAATTTGTAGTGTAATAAATGAATATAAGTAGGTACTTTATTTTTGGGTTTTTTGTAAAAAGGTATTTGAAAATGTTGTTTATTTTAATGCCTTCCAGACGCAGCTAAAAAAGAAGTATCAACTTAGGAATCACCCTGTATACATGGGCTCTTTCACTATTATCAAATTTGATAGTTTCGGCTATAAACGGAATGAGTAAGACACTATTCCTATAGCCTATTTCAGAAAGGTGTAGAGTAATAAAATGGTAAATTCCGTCCAGTTCGGCTCAATTTCGGTGTTGGCCATAGGCGCAGGTAAATTTTGTGCATTCAATTATTTATGATAACTAACCAAAGAAAACAAAAGAATATAATTTAATAAAGAAGGAACTATTAGCTATAGCAAATTTACACAAACATCGTTTTATGAAATATGACGTGGAAGATTTTACTGAAAAACATAGTGTAACTGTGCTACGCACACCGCCATATCATTGCGCACTAAATCCTATAGAATCCTATAGAACTTACTGTTTGATCAAGCCATTAAGAAAGTGACACCAAAGAACTGGCGAAAAGTAGTCCATCATGTCATTAAAGAAGATAAGATGATAATAATATAATACCAATAATAAAGGTCTTTATTTTTACATTAAGTCCGTACAATTACTGGCAGTTACTCACAGTTTCTGACGTAATTTTTGCTGCGAGTCATGTAGTTGATTAAATTGTATATTTTTTCAATTCTGTCAGGATTTAATTAAACTTCAAAATGAGCATTTCTTCTTTTGCTGAAACATATTTTTAAAATTTTTTTTTCGCTTTCAAATTACTTTTACCACGCAAATTAAAGTTCCTAGAAATGATAAAGGTTGTCAAAATGATTTTTTTTCAATTGACAGGACCTACCTTATTTTTTGTTTCTGTTATGATTATGTTTTTGCGAGTTGTGACGTGCATCCAGCCAATAATTGTATGAATTATATATGTAAGTGTTTATACAAAAGGGCGAGGTTCAGTTTGACAGACACAAGTGTCTGGCCCAGTGATCAACTAACTCAATAAATAAGAAATATTTCCCAAAAGTTCTAACAAACACATCACCCTGTATAACTATTGATTCTAAAAAATGTTTAATTATCTTCCAGTTTATATTAAAAAGATGTCCAATTTTAAAATGTTTTAAAAAACTGTTACTTCTTGGGTCATTTTCGCCATATTGAAAAAATCTCATCTCAAAAAAGTTCCTGATAGGTTAGAAGCTAACAAAATTCTTCATAATTCTTATCATAAACCTCGATGAATTGAGAAATTTCGTTTTCGTGATGAATACCAAAATTAGTTGTAATTAATAACAACTTTCGCGTGCTTTATGATTATAAGATTTAGCAATTTTTTAAAACATGACCATTTATAATCCTTTCTTATTTGTATTCATTTCAAAAAAAAAATAATTAGGACATTTCTTGAGATTACATTATACGCGAACTGAAAGAAAATATAATTTAATTAGTTTTTATTGCAACTTATTTATATCATTGTAGTATTCAGTTCATATCATTACAAAAGATGCTTATTATGTAGGTATATTTCGAATGTAAAGCAAGATTCTTGTAAATATTTGTTTATCTCACAAAATATTTTAATACTAGCTTCCATTTTTATATTAGACACAGTCTGGTTGATACGCAGAAAACATGGACATCATATTGTCGCGTATCAATATTATTAATTATTCTTTATTGTGCCTCTATTGTGCGCTGATTACTGAAACACTAAGGATTTTTAGGAGAGTTATTTGATGAACAGCAAAGCGATAACAGACTATAATAATGGGAATAACAATTATTTTATTTATTTACGACCAAAGAGTATAAAACAGTGAATTTAGGTAGTTCTCTAATAAGGAGAGAAACTGTACCTTTTAACTCGCTTCAGGAAGATGTTGTTCCAGCAAGTTTAAAGAAACAATTCTTTCTTAATAGATAACGCTGATCAAATTTAAAAGGATACAATACAATTTTATACAATAAACAGTTAAATAATTTAACGTAAAGAACACTTAAGCAATTGGAGCAAAGTTCTGGTGCAGTAATTTTCATGGCTTTAAAAGTTATTGAAATTTAGACTTGATTAGTTACTCGGGCAGAGGTTACACTTGAATACTTTTTACAACTCTCCGAGTAAGTGTTCCTTCGGGTTTTTATAAAGTTTTGCAACCCTTATCAAATGGAAGGGGTTCCTTTTTGCTATGTCAGCAATAATTTTAAGTTAATGGATGTACTATTCAAAATAGAACCCTTTATCCCAACGAATTGAAACAATTATTTTTATCAACATTCGTCTACAAATTCCTACGAAACTAGAAATGTCCCCGCCCCCCCCCCCCCCCCATATGGGTGTCCATGCCCCTCACAACTTCATAGGGTCGTTATGATTTATTTATTCATTGCCATATACATTTACAAAGTAAATAGTGACATTGTCAAAGTAAGAAAAAGAAAAGTTATTTTAGGTTTCATGTGATAATATCATGGTATTCTCGAATATCATAAACATTATTGTCAAGAAGCTAGCACTTTACTTTGTTCTTAAACTTTCCGAATTGAGTAATGCTTCTGACAGTGTCCGGGAGCGTATTATAAAGAGAGCTGCAGTCACAATATGGACTTTTTCGATAAGAGGATGTTTTGTAGCCAGAAATGTAAATTTTATCCGAGTTTCTAGTATCACGATTATGAATTGTTGAGGTATTGGGAAATTTGGAAGAGTGTTGTTTTACAAACATTACTGCACTAAGAATCAAAATACTAGGCAGCGTAAGAATTTTATATCGCCGAAATAATTCCTTGCAAGATTCAAGTGGGCTTAAAGAGTAAATTTTACGAATTATTCTTTTTTGCAAAATGAATAATCTTTGTAGTTCTGTTGATTGGCCCCAGTAAAGTATTAGATAACTTAGGTGACTATAGGCTAATGCAAAGTAAATATTAAGTAATTGTTTGCTATCCATACAATTTTTTAAGTTGACTACAGCAAAATATGCCGAGTTAAGTTTACTAGAAACAAAATCAACATGAGCTGTCCACTTTAACTGTGAGTCTACATGAAGGCCAAGAAATTTGCATTGCTCAACTCTCTGAATGGGATTCTCGTTTAGTTTTAAATTTAAATCAGGAACCTGCCTCCTTTTATTAAAAAAACATATAGTGTGTTTTGTTTACGTTAATAATTAAGTGATTTTTCTTGCACCATAATGAAAATCTAATCAAAATATGCTTCGCGATTGCAATCAGTTGATCCAATGTTCCAGCAGATATAATCACAGTTGCATCATCCGCTTATAAAATTAGTTTGGTAGGCATACCTTTCGATATGAGATATTTTTCAAGATCATTTATGAAAAGTGCAAAGAGCAGAATAGAGAAAGAAGAGAGATTATTAATTTATCAGCGACATAACACACGTGTAGAATGGCCAACGAGGAAGCACTGGATATTTGATGTCCAGATCCCCTAGACCCTCCCCCCCCCCCTGAAGTACGCCACTGCTTATTTGTATTATTAATATAATAATTTATTTCGAATGTTTTTTTTTCAGAATGGAAACATCGTTAGACGAAAACCGCGAGCTACCCGAAAATTTTATGTCAGAAATCTACAAATGGGCTCTTGAATGTAAGTATTTACTTAAAAGTCGAACAAATTTAAAAAGTAGTCGAGCTAGTTCCTTAGGGCCCCAGCCTAACAGGGCCGTAGCCAGAACCAAATTTTTGGTAGGGCTATTCGATTCCTTACCAGGGCCCATATTCTTACGTTGAAATATAATGATATTTGATTTTTAAGGGACGCTGTGGAATTTTTTACATTTTAGAACGACCGACATCCGACATGCTTCATTTATTATAAGCAGTGGCGTAGCCAGAAAATATGCTCGGGGGGGGCTGAATGGGCGTAAGTAGGACATTTTTTTTTTGGGGGAAAGGGACAGTTGGGACTACATGTATTTCATGATATTTTACCTAGGAAAGAAGACGGAAAAGCGCCGCAGGCGAAACATTTTCGGGGCCACGCCCAAAGTTCGTTTAAAATTCACCTAACTACTAACAAATTTCATCAAAATTAATTAAATTTGTTTTTGTAAAGGTTTTTTTTTACTTTTTTTTTGATTTTCCTAGCTGGCTCTTTATTAAAAAAATTTTTTTTTTTATATTTGTAAACAACATGAATATTAGTGTCCATCCAAAATTTTAACATAAGACGTATGTATGACTCTTGAAATACTCTTTCTTAAGTGCCGTTTTGTATATTCATAATAAAGCATTCTCGTTTCTTCCCGCACTATTTTTTTTAATTATAAATCATCACACTTCTTCAATAAAAAATGTTTCAATTAAAATGTTTACTATAATTTTTTTCTTTAAAAATAAATACCTAATTATTTTTAGTTTTTGTTGTAAAAATATTTTATTGCATTGGGTTATATTTTTGTTGATTTAAAATAGCTCTAAAAAAGGGAAAACGGAACAGACAGGGTCAGGACAGGACTCTACCCGTATGACGAAATTATTTAAATAATTTTATTTTATTAAACTTATTAAATAACTTGCAGACATTTTTGACACTTATGTTTTTCTATTTCAAAATCTTTTTTACCTGGGCTTAATATTTTTTTACCAGGGCTTCGCCCTGGCCAGCGCCCCTCTAGCTACGGCCCTGCAGCCTAAGCTCTAAAATATGGATGTATCAATTTTAGTATTTAAACTATTTGCAGTTTTATTGTCACCCTGTGTATGCAAAGTTTTTTAACTTATTTTTTTTAACCTTAAAGCGCTTGCCACGTCTGTGATGCAGTGAATTTGTTCCATATAACCAGTTGTTTAATCTTTTAAACTACTTTTGCAGCTGTCGCACGGGTGTCGCTGAATACCCGTTTAGGATGTCTGGATCCGAATCTCTCCCGCCACTCCGAATCGCAAAGAATCATCGATTCGATCAACACCTTCTTCTGGAACGTGGCCGAGGTGGAACTGAAAATGCCCATTTGGAGAGTCTACAAAAATAAGGCTTTTAGGAAGTACATTGGGGCGTTAGAAGACTTCCGAACGTAAGTTTTTTTTTTTTTTTTTTTTTTATGATAAAACACCTGCACTGTAGGAAAAATCCTTTAAGGCGCTCTGGGAGCGGTGCGAGTGCGAAAAAAGCGATTAACGTTGGTCTTGAAACGTTGAAGATTGTATTCATTGGGAAACACGACCTCAGGAAGATCATTCCACAAAGATGACGTTCTCCAGATGAAAGAATTCTTGAACAATGAAGTTCGAGGAGTACTAAGCTGAACAACATATGGATGAGCGGCAGTGGTTCGCCGTGTATTTCTGTTTTGCATTGCTCTAGGTGGAATCAAGTGGGCAATGTCAGTCGAACACCTGCCATGGAAATATCTGTAAGAGAGCCAAATCACCAACCTTTCTTCGATGCTCCAAGCTATCGAGGGTCTTGGTCAGCTCGGGGTTGCCGATCAGACGAACGGCTCTCCTTTGAATGGAATCCAGTAGCCGAAGGGTGTGCTTGGGTGCAGAGCTCCAGACATGAGAACAATTATCTAATGATGGTCGAATCTGGGCTTTGTAGAGTGTCAAAAGTTGATGAGGTGTGTACAACCTTTTCGTGCGGAAAAGTACACCAAGTTTCTGTGCAGCTGTTTTGGTAATTGCGGCAACGTGATCATGCCAAGACATATTACCTCCCAGATTGACCCCCAGCAAATTAATAGACGGTGCCAGGGGAATTGCGTGTCCTGCCATGACTATATCCGGTTCTGCAATGTTAACCTTTTTGGAGAAGACTGCTGCCTGGGTTTTCTTAGCATTAAATTCGACTTGGTTACTGTCACCCCAAGCCAAAATTTCTTCCAGGTCCTTGTTGAGGCGCAATACTTCATGCTGCCTGCGAAGATGTGCGTCGGCAGCGGATGTTTGGGGAGTCAAGGTAAAAGATGAGACAAGTGTGCTGTCATCAGCTATAAATTGGATTTTGGGTTTTTACTAGAAGGTCGTTAATATACAGTAAAAAGAGGGTAGGCGACAATATGGACCCTTGAGGAACACCGGCATTGATGGTGAAGGTGTCTGAGAGAAACCCGTCAATCGCCACTTGCAGAGAACGGTTCTTAAGGAAGCTGGTTAACCATAAACAAAATCCATTAGGCATACCGTAGGATCGCAATTTACTTAGAAGCCCATCGTGCCAAACACGATCAAAAGCCCTAGAGATGTCCAGTGCAACAGCCCGGGATTCTCCATGAGTAGTTTAATAGTTCATCGCCGCATGTAAAATAAACCCGCTTTTTGCCTTCCGCTATCACTAAATTCAGCAATCCGCCTGTCGGCGTCGTGCTCAATTTACTTCCTCGTGCGATATGGACATCACCGTTGAGTTTCAGGGTATTTTTATTATTAATAAATCCTTTATTGGTAACCGAATTGGTCTCGGCCAAGGTCCTTCATCCTCCCTTACTTAATATTTGGAGGAGAACCTTCGTATACAGGGTGCTACAAATTCGTGTGCGTACAAGGGAATCTCGAAAACGGTAAGAGATACGAAGATGGTTAAATTGAGGAAAAGTTGCGTTTTTTGGGGCTTAATAATTTGGCGAAAAAAAATTGTAATTATTTCGAATGCTTTCGGAGATATCCGAAAAAAACCGCAATTTCCATTTTTGGTTTATAATTTTTTGCGCTTTCATTTTTTACTTGGGAAAAAAATAAAAACACTTTTTCATAGCCGTTTTTATGTTCTACAAGATGGTGTTATTAAATTTCAAATTCAACGTTTCGTTCTTTAGTTACCAACCTCAACTCAATTTTTTTTTAAAAGCTTTGGAAATTTAATACAATATAAAGGTTTTTAAAATTTTAACGTTTTTTCATCAAAAACACATCACTAGTATTTTAAATTATTCTTTCTTGTCTATTACGGCCCTGGCAATTATATTTTGGATTACTTAAATATTAAAATTATATTACAGGAAGTTATGGTGTTTAGGCCGTTTATTTTTTCAATAAGATTTACATTCACAATACTCTAGGAAGTATCTATTGATGAGGCCTTTACTTGATGAAAATCCATGATAATACAATAAGAAAACATAGTATATTCTTGATTTTCACTTTATATTAGGTAGAAACCATTACAGCTGTTTCGGTACACAGTACCTTCGTCAGATGGTGAGTACTAAAGACTAATTTACAAGTTTATAATATTTGTTAATATAGTCATAACAATGTATGAAGGGTAATTTATATTACCTAAAAATGTAAATTTAATAAGGGAGAATTATTCAGGTCTAACTGGTCGTTTAATAAAATATTGGAGTATTTAAGTTTGTTGATTTCTAAAGATTCCAGAAAATTTAATTTGCGGCTTTTGTTTTGTACATGTAATATTTCAAAATTTTCGTTAAACATATGATTTTCTTCAATTAAGTGGTTAGCATAATTAGAGTCTTTTTGATTTTTGAGAAAAATTGCCTTTAAAACAAACAATTCTTTAGGAAAATATATAAAAAACAATAAAAGTAAAGTCAATAAATGGTATAAATCTGGTGTATACAAATTAAAATGCGATTCATGTCCTAAGGTTTATATAGGTCAAACTGGTCGTTCTTTTAAGAAACGAATATATGAACATAAAAGAAGTTTTCTCAAAAATCAAAAAGACTCTAATTATGCTAACCACTTAATTGAAGAAAATCATATGTTTAACGAAAATTTTGAAATATTACATGTACAAAACAAAAGCCGCAAATTAAATTTTCTGGAATCTTTAGAAATCAACAAACTTAAATACTCCAATATTTTATTAAACGACCAGTTAGACCTGAATAATTCTCCCTTATTAAATTTACATTTTTAGGTAATATAAATTACCCTTCATACATTGTTATCACTATATTAACAAATATTATAAACTTGTAAATTAGTCTTTAGTACTCACCATCTGACGAAGGTACTGTGTACCGAAACAGCTGTAATGGTTTCTACCTAATATAAAGTGAAAATCAAGAATATACTATGTTTTCTTATTGTATTACTCTAGGAAGTAAGCAAGTTTTTAAGGCATGAGTAGTAATTTTTTTTTTATTAGTATTTTATTAATATAACGTATATCTTAAGTTCTATGGTTTTTTTCCTTAGACCTAGACCGAAATACTGTAAGAAATGATAACTGGAGTGTTAGTCTAGTTATGTTACTGTGATGCGGTTACGTTTGTTTCAAAAACAATTTCAATTTTTTTATTACTGTTTATAGGATCTGATGATGCTAGTGTCATGCGAAACATAAAACAAGAACAAGGAGACAGAACAACATTTGAGGCCGAGACTTTGGGTCTCTTTCCTAACAAAATATCAAATATTAGGCCTCTTTGAGTAAAGATGGACGGATTTTTCAAATCAGAAATCTTTTGTTTTTTTTTAATTTGGCTCATGTTCAGGACCGTAATGAAATGAAAAAGATAATTTGAAAAATGTGTTATTACATGACAAAACGTAAAAATTTTAAAAATTTGTACCTTGTATTAAAAAAAGCTTAGAAATCCCTGAAACTGTATTTAAAATTCCAGGTCCGTATTTAAAAAAATTGACTTGAGGTTGGTAACTAAAGAACGAAACTTCGAATTTGAAAACTAATAATGCCATCTTGTAGAACATAAAAAACGGCTATGAAAAAGTGTTTTTAATTTTTTTCCCAAGTCAAAAATGAAAGCGCAAAAAATTAAAAACCAAAAATGGAAATTTCGGTTTTTTTCGAATATCTCCGAAAGCATTCGGAATGATTAGAATTTTTTTCCCCAAATTATTAAGCTCCAAAATAAGCAACTTTCCCATAATTTAACCATCTTCGTATCTCTTACCGTTTTCAATATCCTCTTGTACGCACACAAATTTGTAGCACCCTGTATACAGTTTTTTTATAACTATTTAATTAAATAATTGAGTTTTAAAAACTTGTAAAACATGACAACTAAAATATTATGGCCGTTCTATAAAGACTGCCTGCCAGCGGCGGCGCCAGAATTTTTGGGATGGGAGGCCCGATGATTTTTTTTTGAAAACACCATAATAATCAAAACTTTAATAGCCAAGTCCCTCTTCCCTTACAAAACCAACCCATCAATTTTGGGGGGGCACCAGGGTGGGCACTCATGTTTCTAGGGTGGTGGGCTGGTGCCCACCCTGGCCTCCCTCATTGCGCCGCCGCTGCTGCCTGCTTTACATTTACTATACCCAGACCTATTTTAACATAAACAGAACTCTCCTAATGGGTTTCGTCAAGAACCCATAAATAAGGTTTAACTGTATCGCCATGTTGGTGTCGTATATCAGATTACGTCTGGCGTTATTTCTTACATTCGGCCATCCTGTATATAAGCCTGTCCTCAGGCTTCACGCTAAACTGAAAAGGAAAAACAGAAAAAACGTATGTTAGAGATCCGTGTTGATCTCTTCGTTTTCATGTGTTAGAGATCCGTGGTGACCTCTTCGTGTTAAAGATCCGTCGATCTTTTCGTGTGTAGACGTAACCTGATATTACGACACCAACATGGCGATACAGTTAAACCTTATTTATGGGTTCTTGACGAAACCCATTAGGTTAGGAGAGTTCTGTTTATGTTAGAATAGGCCTGGAAATAGTAAATGTAAAGCAGGCAGTCTTTATAGAACGGCCATTATAGACGATACGTTTTTAAGCAGATATTGTACGAGAAGTTTTAAATATAATTTTAATGTTATTTACCATACAATTTATAAATTTAGTCCATGTTAGTATTACTAACTTTGGAATCAATTTATTTCCTCAAATGTCATGGGCTCTCGTGTCAGGTTACGAGACAGTATCAAAGGCCTTACAAATATCAAAGAAATTAAGCGTTACATGTGTGACGATAAAACATGGTGATAACAAATAAAGACTAAAATATCTGGCATTTATTATATAACATGACAACTTATGCAATTCAAGCGCCTTGATCTAATAGATTTTAAATACAGGAAAGTTGACCAGAACGTAGAGAGTTGGAGACAGTGGCGTAACCAGAAAATATGCTCGGGGGGGGGGGGGCACAGTGGGCGGATATTTTATTTTTCTGGAGAGAGGGACAGTCGGGACTACATGTATTTCATGATATTGTACCTAGTGACGAAGGCGGAAAAGCGCCGTAGGCGGAAAATTGTCTGGGCCACGCCCAAAGTTCGCTTAAAATTTACCTAACTTTACTTTTTTTTGATATTCCTAACTGAGAGAGGGACAGGCGGGACAAAAAGCGCCGCAGGCGAAAAATTTTCGGTGCCAAGCCAAAAATTCGTTTAAAATTTACCTAACTACTATCAAATTTCGAAAATTAAATAAAAAAAACATTTTTTATATTTGTGAAAAACATGAATATCCAAAATTTTAACATAAGACGTATGTATGACTCTAACCAGCGTTTTTCGGGCTCGGTTTTTCATGATTAAAAATAAAGTAAATATCGCTCACCACGAAAAAAATGATGATTTTTTCAGAAATCATGTATTTTAGGAGCGTAGATATAAGAGTAGTTTTTGGTGCAAATGCTTAGGTTTTAAAAGACTCCTTAAGTGCCGTTTTGTATAATCATGATAAAGCATTCTCGTTTCTTCCCGCACTATTTTTTTTATTATAAATTATCACATTTCTTCCATAAAAAATGTTTCAATTACAATTTTTACTTTAATTTTTCTCCTTAAAAATAAATACCTAATTGTTTTTTGTTTTTGTTGTAAAAATATTTTATTGCATCGGGGTATATTTTTGTTGATTTAAAATAGCTCTAAAAAAGGGAAAACGGAACAGACAAGTTGACAAGTATATAATAGAAAAATACTATAAAATATTATTCTTTTTACTCGTTTTCCTTTAAAATTGCATCGTAAATCAATAAATAACCTCCCCCCCCCTAAATACGCCACTGGTTGGAGACTTGCAGCTTTAAAAATATTCTATTAAGAACAGCATCAGCGTGTATTGATATTTTTTCGAGAATGCGATAGTTTGCAATTCCGTACTACATTCCGCTCGCGTACAACCAAAAAAGTATACCAAGCACGCAACTGCCGCTTCTCAGATTCGACCCACTTTCCGCATTTTAAAATACCCGGCGCGCCACAAAGTGAAAGTTGACATTGACATTGACAGTTTATTAGGACAACGACTTCGCGCTCGATGCCTCTCGAGATTGCATCGCACCGGGCTCTGTTATATAACCGACCAATCAAAGGTGAAAGGTTGCCATGCTGATCTTTATTGTTGAGGTTTGTTATTGTTAATTCGGTTTAGTAGGTATATTTGTTTAGGATTTGTACACTAATTTTTATTTACAAATATGCGAGATTTGGGTTGGGTTTTTGTGTAATAATTTCGATGGTATTTGTGGGCGTATATTGGGTACTGGTCTTTGCTGTGTGCTCTATTGCAAGATACTGCTAATAAATAACGTGTGGTAAATATTGTGAAAAAAAACCTCTTCAAAGTATGCCGTGGAATCGATTCCGCATGTTCTAAATTACTCCTGAAGGCAACCTAAGTAAAAGGTAAAGGTGAATGAAAAATAGCCCCAGAATCAAAAACTTTAGAAAAAGGGGCAACTGAAGTATTTTTGAGGCAGTCTCTTCTTTTAGAAGTCACTTTTGATCGAAGGCATACCTATAAAATTTTCAGTCGATAGTAAGTTCACTTTATACCAGTGGCTGCTCTTCGGGTCTGTTCGGGTTTGTTCTGGTAAAAAATTTAAGGTGTTCTGCAATTTTTGCAAAAAAAAAAACATATTTTTTATAAATGAAGTCTATCCTATGTTCTTTTCTGTTTTTTGTTCGTAAATTTTGTAATCACCTTTTCATTAAAACTGTCTATTTCGGAAATTAACTTTTTTTTCAATATATTAGCATGGGAAGTGCTATTACCACGTTTCTCCCAGATTGTTTGCTATTAAAATTTTTTGAAAAACGTAGTGCGCCATTTAATGCAAGCAGGGAAAATATCATAAAGCATTTTTTTTTCTTACATCCACAAATCTATTCATTTTTAAAACAAATGTCTCTATCAAATTTGCGTGTGTAATTTTTCCCTTTACTTACACTTGATTTTTGAATAATAATATCTGGAAATGGTACTACGTTTTCCTTTTAATTCGATCTTTCCTTCATATGAATATTAAAAAAAAATCTGTTCACATTAATTAAATTAAAGACCACTTCCATAGTACTTACACATTTAATAATTATTGTCAGTGATACCCAAAAACAAAATCACACGCACGCACTATAATATTAACCATTAAATTAGAAAGTCACGTAAAAATTCTATACAACCTTGCCCAATACCGTGCACGCGCTGCACTAAACACAGGGAACTCTCCAGTTAAAACTCGGCTTAGTTTTTTAGATGGACACGGGGAAATCGGAGTACTGCGCGGGTGTTTCAGGCAGCTCGCAGAGCACCATCGCGTGGCCCAGATAAATAATAACTCGACGATAGCGTGAACCGGTAGATTAGTCCACTGGTCGACTTTACTTGTGTGGGTTGCATGAATGCCGAGTATTATATTATTTGCTTTTTGAAAACTTAGTTAGATTACTTAGTTATTTTTTTTTGGGAGCTCTGCAGCACAGCAGCGCTCTTTGCTCTGTACCAGCCGCTTTAGTCCATTAATCGTCCAAATAATAAAAAAAGTAATAATCAATGTTAATAGGAAATTTTTTTTTAGATTATGTCTAAAATACATCAATGAAACAGTGGAAAGCATGGAACATAAAAATTACGACAATACAAAAGAAGAGGACATATCCATCGTTGAAAGAATACTGATGAAAACCAAAAACCCAAAACTAGCAGCAGTATTGGCGTTGGACTTGCTTCTTGTTGGAGTAGACACGGTAGAAATCAATACCATTAAGATATACTGGGTCTCACAAAAGTCCCGCATAAAATTAATATCAATTAAAGGAAAAAGATCTAGAAGGAACGCTTGGACTCGTAAATTTTTATTTTTAATTGTGCATTTTTTGACATAAAAAAATATTATACGGGGTGTGTCATAGAACTGTCGTCACGTCTTTGACAATTTTTTTAATGGAACACCCTATATATTGTATTATTTTCTGATTCCCCACAAAATTCTACGCTTATGTTGTAAATGTCATATGTCTAAATTTAATAGTTTTTGAGATATTGACGTTTAAAATATGGCCTTTTTTAACTTTGACCTGTAACATTGGAACGGTTCATCTTAGAGAAAAATGGTTTTCACCTCCATATCTTAGTTTTTTATTCTCTATCCAAAGAAACCAACCCCCGATTTACCATGTTAAACCAAAAAAACGGTTTTGACGGTTTAACATGGTGAATCGGAGGTTGGTTTCTTTGGATAGAGAATAAAAAACTAAGATAGGGAGGTGAAAACCATTTTTCTCTAAGATGAACCGTTCCAATGTTACAGCCTGTCAAAGTCAAAAAATGCCATATTTTAAACGTCAATATCTCAAAAACTATTGAATTTAGACACATGACATGCAACATAAGCGTAGAATTTTGTGGGGAATCAGAAAATAATACAATATATAGGGTGTTCCATTAAAAAATAAAGTCAAAGACGAGACGAGAGTTCTATGAGACATCTTGTATAATATTTTTTTATGTCAAAAAATGCACAATTAACAATAAAAATTTACGGGTCCGAGCGTTTTTCCTAGATCTTTTTCCTTAAATTGATATTAATTTTATGCGGGACTTTTGGGAGACCCAGTACATGTGTATATGACTATATTATAGGATTCTGTATTCGTAACCTTATATGAGTAGTTTTTAAGCTTTCGAACCAACCGACTGACAGACAGATAGACGGAAATGGGAATTTTTTAAGAATTTGCACAACGAACAAGGCATTAAAGACATCAAATATTTTTTATGATAGGAAAATTTAATTTTTTTTTAAATAAAATCTAAACATGTAATACTATAATTCGATGTCTCGAAGAAGTTTAGAAATTATCGATTTTTCCTGTTCAAACAGGAATACTCTACCAGTACAAAATAAATCTGCGATTTTCTAAAACCATGATTTTTGCCAATAAGCAAGTTGAAATTTGAATATCGCTGCGCCTGTCGTCACGAGCGAGGATGCGAGCACGGTTGCATAACTTTTTGACGCGAGTGACGGTTCTAACCTGACATAGGCGGGCAAAGTTTTACAATTTTCAAAATTATTAGGACCTTCTAAAAGAAGTAGCTGAGATAAATTAAGACCGTATATCGTTTATAATATAATTATTTTTTTGATCAAAAATAAAAAGATCATTTTATTTTTAGCACCTAATGTGAACCGGACGTAAGTGCTCTCGCACGTGTCGTCAAAATGTGAGAGAGAGAGATAGAGAATTTATGCGCGTTAGCATTCCGGGGGTGTTAGTGTATTGTGAATTTTTCTAGCTAGTACTTTGTGAGAGGGAATACCTTTGATTAAAAATATCCAATTTAAAATACTTCTATCAAATGTCATTGTCGATGAGGGCTGTATATTAATCCATTTTTCTAGACGTCCATCGCCTTGGCGTCGACATTATATCAACTGAGTCAAAATCCGGAAAAACAACGGATCTTATTCAACGAACTCCAAAATGCTTTACCCAATAGAGACTCAAAGGTCAATGTGGAGGCTCAAGAAAAAATGCCTTACCTGAAAGCTTGTATTAAGGAAACATTAAGGTAAGCGGAAGCACCTGGGCAAGTGATAGAGACAGCCTGTTTTCGCGTGTCTTATATTAAACAGCGCATTTTCTTTAATTATTTTTTCTGTAAATGATAAATAAAAAACTAAAACAGTGGACATTTTCTTGCACAACGCGGTAGGGCCAAAATTATATGAATGACCTCATATTTTAATATAGTAACATCGTTTTATTTTTTTTTTAGGATGTACCCCGTCATCATAGGCAATGGCAGAAATCTTCAGTCAGATACAGTATTGGCAGGATACCATGTTCCCAAAGGGGTACATACTAAAACCATTATTTTGTTATTTACATTTTCACAAGCATCTTAGCGATATTTTAAATCTATTGTCATTTTTGAACATTTAATTTTTTTTAACATGTTTGGTATACAGCGTGATCAGTTAAGGGTACTGAGCGGCCATATCTCGGAAACTACTGGGCATAGAAATTCAGGAAAAAAAGTGATAACTAAAGTGGCCATGAGAAAATCCTGGAAATAATTTTTAAGTTCCGCATTTTGCCGCAAGAGGGCGTAATTGGGAAGTAAATTTTAAAATTTTACATATCTCTGAAAATCCCACATTAAGGTATTAGCTCTACTCTTTATTATTATTAACATTCATAATGAAAAATTTTGTTTTATAAAAATTGTTGGAAATGACCACCTTCATTTAATAGGCATGCTTGCGCCCATTTAATTAAGAACGGTGTGCCTGAGGAGAAAAACGCAAGAGAACATTTTTATGCAGAATTGACCAGGAATCAGAAATAATATCCGCACGGAAAAATGTCAGTGGCGTCCCACTCGCTTCGTCATTTAAAGTTTTAAAAATTATTCTATTGGCGATAACGCTGAAACGAACGGAGATATCGAGCTGCGGTTTTAATATTTTTTCTAGCAAATTTCATCTACTTTTCGATTATGGTATCATCATATTTTTCAGAGTAAAATCAAAAAATGTGTTATCATTACAAATTGCGCCCTAGCTTTTTTTTAGAACTATTATGGACAACTAAATACGATTGGTGAAAGTGCATACATTTCTCTTCCAAACAGTCTTTACTTTGGTAAAATCGGATAAGTCGTTTATAAATTACAGCGATTTAAACACTTTCAACAGCTTGCCCCCCTCTTATTAAAGTCGGTACGCCAATGAGCATAGGACCAAAATGATGGATAATTGTCCAAGCTTTTTAATGGTGTTACCAAAGATATACCTTAATGTGTAATTTTCGGGGATATGTAAAATTTTAAAATTTACTTTTCAATTACGCCCTCTTGCGGCAAAATGCGGAACTTAAAAATTATTTCCAGGATTTTCTCATGGCCACTTTAGTTATCATTTTTTTCCCTGAATTTCTATGCCCAGTAGTTTCCGAGATATGGCCGTTCCGTACCCTTAACTAATCACGCTGTATTCAATAATCAGTTTATTTCGTTTTTTATTTTTTAGACTCATGTGATCTTTCCCCACTTAGTCGTCAGCAATATAGACGAATATTTTAATGAGCCGGAGAAATTCAAACCCGAAAGGTGGTTAAAAGGGGAAGCAGGTAATGTAGAAAAAGATATATCCACAGTGGTTCTTGAATCATGTGTCATTGTATAATCCAACGTATTCCGTCAACGTCGTTGCCAATGAGCTAGACAAAGAAAAAATTGTAAGGAAAGAGTTGCAGATTGATTTAACTATTCATTTTTATTATTTTTTAAAGTTTTTCCATTGACTTCCGACGTCCTCGTTTTTTTAATTGTCATTTTGAGTTATGATATTTTGTTTTTGACATTTTATTTAATAGTAAAAATAGTTCTTTTCGGAGCTTTCATTATCGTTCTCTTGTGTTTCCGGTATGTAGTTATCGATACGTAGGTATTTATTTATTGTAAAAAAAAATCTAACTTTTAATGGTATATCGGGAAAAAAATTACGGCGATGGGTATAAAGTCCATTAAATGGAATTACGCTAAAAAGTAAAATATTCATGTATACTTTGCTGACAAAAATATTCCGCAAAGTGCTTTTGAACAATCTATTAAATGTATGAATAACATTGGTTTTGTACTAGACATACATTCTTGATTCAAAACTTTTAGGAACATTTGGGACATCTATAATAATATTTATGAAATTAGACTCTTATTTGACCCTTTACCCTTTTTTTTCGATTTGATTCATATGATTTTAATGACGTATGGGCATTGCTCCACCGAGACTACTATAGATCTGATAGGTACCATCGCGCCGATAAAAAACTGGGACAGGAAATTTTTCTATTTTCTCCTAGACTATTAAGAATAATTTTACATCAAGCCTGGTACCAGTAAAATGTCATGAAAATTTGCATGTCAATAAAGATTGTCACTTTATGATTGACTCGTCAAACATACAATCATATATTATTTGTAAATATGCCACAATTAACCCCCCAGCAAAAGGCAATTATTTATAGTCGGTTGCGAGATAGTGTTGCTATTAGGGATATTGCAGATGAACTGGGAGTAAGCAAGAATACCGTGCTATTGGCAAAACAAAAAATAGCAAGACATGGGACTATTATTAGGAATGCAGGTTCTGGTCCCCCTAAAATTTCTACTGATGATCATGATAGAAGACTGGTTAATTATCTAAGGGATCATCCCTTCGAAACTGCAATCAAGGCAAAAGAAGAGACGAATTTTCCAGGTTCTGCAAATACCGCTAGAGACAGGGTTCGAAATTCCGATATACGAAGCCGTTGTGCTGCCAATTAACGGAAATAAATAAACAGGGCAGGTTAGAATTTGCACATGAATATATTAATCAAATAAATTTATGGGAAACAGTTATATTTTCTGACGAGAAAACTTTTCAGTCATGTAATAATGGGAGAATTCGGGTGTATAGGCCTTCCGGCATGCGGTATGATGAGAGATACACCCACAAAACCAACCAAAGTGGGCGTTTCTCCATAAATGTTTGGGGCTGGATTAGCGCTAGAGGACCAGGACTTTGCCAAATCGTCGAAGGAAGACTAACTGCAGCAGTATACGTTAATATTCTAAACGAAGTGATGATACCATCGGTAAACGCTGTATACGGTCAAAATTACACGTTTCAGCATGATAATGCTCCAATACACTCAGCGCGCATTGTACAAAATTTTCTCCAAGAAAATAACATAGCAGTTCTTCCCTGGGCTTCGAAGAGTCCCGATTTGAACCCGATAGAAAACATTTGGGGTGCCATGGTCAAATCTATGTATAAACATGATTTTCAACCTAGAAACAGGGATGAATTACGTCATAGGATAAATCAAGCTTGGGATGAAATAACTGTCGAATTATGTAGAAACTTAGTTTTAAGTATGCCACAAAGGCTCCAAAAAGTAATAAACAGAAATGGTTCTATGACCAAATATTAATTTTGTGTTGTTTTGACAAACTTTGTGTTCGCAATTTTTTTCTTTTTATTAAATGTATTTTATTACCTGTATTAGCTTTATTTATTATTTTGTGGTAATGGTAAATATAATAATTTATAAAATATTTGACTTTAAAAAAATCTAATAAATTTACTTTATCCATATTATATGATGTCTCTCAAATTTAACCACCCCGTATCGAAAAA
This sequence comes from Polydrusus cervinus, assembly GCA_935413205.1. Taxonomy (NCBI): domain Eukaryota; kingdom Metazoa; phylum Arthropoda; class Insecta; order Coleoptera; family Curculionidae; genus Polydrusus; species Polydrusus cervinus. The sequence continues at coordinate 111,309,488 of OW284510.1, read as the reverse complement.
TACAAAACATTCCATTATGTAACCTAGGTTACTTTTTAAATTTTGAATGTTTTTCCTTTTTAGCTCTAGACACCTTTTATAGTCTAGGGGATATGTATTTCTTACATTGTTTTTGTAAATCTCTTGTCCCAGTTTTTTATCGGCACAATAGTACCTACATGTAAAAACGTAGATTTCATTAATATTTTTTTATATTTTAGCGAAATCTCTGGGATGTCCAGCCCATAATCAAAATAAAATACACCCATTCGTAGCCCTTCCGTTCGGGTATGGTCGGAGATCGTGTTTGGGAAGAAGATTCGCCGAAACTGAACTAAATATTATGTTAGCAAAGGTAATACACCTATATTTAAAATTATTACCGCTAGATGTCACTGTTCAGAGGTCTTTGGATAAAAGATAAAATAGATCCTAATGATCGTGGTCGTGAATGAGCTCCCTTTCCCCTTATAATAGCCACCCCGGTTTTGAATCGCAGGAGATTGCAAACTAACATAAAATTGAATAAGGTATCTAGTTGGTTGAGAGAATCTCAGAGTATCCGTAGCGCAATTGGTACCTTAACGTAAAAGACAGATGCCCCCCTTGTCCGCTTACTGCTACTTTTTCTTCTATTATTTTTTTCTCTTTTCCAGATTTTTAGAAAATACAACGTTGAATACAAATATGGGCCCCTAACCTACAAAATAACCCCTACCTATGTACCTGAACAGGCCCTTAAATTTAAGCTTACCCCCAGAGAATGCTAGAAAAGTACATTTTAATGTAATATTTTTTCGAATATTTATCTATATTTACAAATTTTTAGACATAAAGGTCAAAATAAATTATTTGTATTTCTTAAATTTTATTATGTTTTTAGGAGATTTTATTATGATTGTAGATTTTGTATTATTAGTGTTAAATATTTTTTTAAATAAAAATGAGCAATATTTTTTATCTTGGAAGATGGTGACTTTGTGTATGTATTTTATCACTTGTACTTAAATCAGGGCTCAGCGAATATTGACAAATTTCAATTTTGTTTATCAAAAAAAAAAATGAATCCATTTTAGTGATGTATTGATTGAAACATACAGGGTGTTACAAATTTGTGTGCGTACAAGGGGATCACGAATTTGTAGCACCCTGTATAGCACATAATATAACACTTAATTAGTTCACAAAAAATAAATAACTATTACCTTCTTCATACATTTAATTATTAAATTAATACAAAGAATACTTGAATCGGTTATTTGAAAAAGGTAACAATTTCAAAAATGGTAATTTTACAAGTGAAACAATAACATAATCTAAAATAACCAAAACATGTTGCCTACGTTGTCTGGATGTTGTGGATGACATTATCAGATATACCTAGATTCTGGTAAGGACTCTGCCCTATTTCTGTTAGATTACTCTAAGGCTTTTGACAAAATTAATCATGATATTTTGTTTGCAATTTTACACCACATAGGATTTTCAGAAACTTCCATTAAATTAATTAAAATATATTTGCGTAATAGAGTTCAGTTTGCTAAGACCAGCAATGAGACATCAAAAATGGGACATGTATATTGCGGGGTACCCCAGGGCTTTGTTTTGGGGCCTCTGCTTTTTTGCATCTGTATTTTTAATATTTAGTTTTTGTTTAAGGTCATATAAATATATATTCGTTGATGACAGTCATTTACGCTATTCTTTTTTGTAACGTTGATATCCCAGGTAAGGGATATTTTAAAGTTTGCCTCATATAAATATAGGCACGCTTGTTAAAATATCACAATGTAAAGGCCTTTGAAATTTCATTACTCGTCCACCTTGCCTTACTGTTTTTTTTAGCAAAATATCCAGCTGGTTGGGAGTTAAAAACAATGGGAAAATTTCCCTAACCTTTCTTTCTAAACTTTTCTGTTCTTGTCAATTTCATGTTCAAGGTTTTTAATTTTTTCAAGTAGAGTTCCTATTGTTTGTTTATCATTGCTGATTTGGTTTTTTAAACATTCATTTTCTTCTTCAAGATCCCTGTACTTTTTAAATAAAATTTCATAAGGTGTAGTGTTGCTTGTTGATGGAAAATTCTTAATTTCAAAAACAGGGGGAGAAAGAGTTTCTGTTACAATATCAATTGTATTTTCTTCAGTTTTCAGAAGATTAGAAACAATTTGCTTCCTTTCCTTTATTTCAATCTTTATTCTTCTCTCTGATGGGGTCTTGTTGGTTTTATTTGGCAATAATAACATGGGTATAGCTAAAATTAAAAAACTATGTTAAGTAACATTATTATAACTATGTTATATTTGTTTCCAACTTACCAGTCTTTTTTAGCCTCTTAGGTTGAGCGTTAATTAATTTAGATTGTATTTCGTCCTCGAACTGACATGACGCAAAATGTTTACTGCAAATCTTTTTGTTGTTAGGGTTAAAGGTGTCGTCTCTATAGCAAAGTTTAACCCATTGCTTTCTTACTATGTGATTTTTAGGAAATGTAAAAAACCGCATAGCTTCTCCATCCCTCTTTGCCTTTGCTTGGCTGCTTTTACAGGTAGCGATACTACATATCGTCCCAGGCATCTTAAAAATACAAATAAAACCATTTTTACCTAATTCACTTTGAATATCATTTATGTTTATTATTTACCTTTTATTGCACTATACTGATCAATATATTGTTAAAATCTCTCTTTATCTTTAAATATAAGTATATAAAACACCCTACAACTCTGAAAATTCGCTGGAAACCACTTAAAAACTTCCGAAAACAGAACAAACAATGCTAATTCCAAAAAATATATAATATAACAAGTTAATTCTGTATACAAAACAAATGTCTGAAAAGACGTTTTGTGACGTAGGCCAAAAAGACACGAGTAGGCGATGACGTTTCGCCCAGTTTCGCCCGCAATGACACCGAGTTTACGAGGTAACAGATCAACGAGATCAACCCTTCTTGTCTAAGAGGCAACCTATCTATAGTATCTAAGAACCTTGAACTTGGTCAACTTGCAGAACAGAAGAAAAAATGGTTTGTCCGCTTGACACCCTCGTTACTTGCAGATGCAAAAAGAATCCACTATTACCATGGTAACTTAAAAAGCGAATAAGCCACAAATCATCTTGTAGAAAAATTACATTCTGACTTAAAACTGCAAGAATAGGTTGAGAGCTTGCTGTAATATCACCTTAAAATGAAAAGCGGTTTTTTACAACCCAATCACAAATAATTAAAATCCAAACAAAATGCCTTCAAGTAAAGGCCATGTAAGCTGTAAAGAAGCAATTGAAACTTACAACTTAACTTACTTAACCTTACTTTAAAATGTCAACAACTAAGAAGAGGTAAGATCAACAAACAGTATTTGCATAACAAAAATCAATTTTTGTTGTTTTCTTCTTTTTCGCGGTTAAACTTTAATAAGTGTACAAAATATATGAATACAAACTACAAATAAACAACCATGGATGAATCCAAAGGCACGCCAGAAAGTGACTTTAGCATAGAATGTTTTCAAAACTACTCGGCTCCAGAAGTATTTATACAAGGACTCGCAGGAATAGTAGATCAATTGGATGTTGAATCTATGATAAGGGCTCAAAAACAAATGTAAGAATGTTTTCAACTATCATTAAATATATAAAAAGCTATGCTGCAAGTTACTTTTAGGTAGGAATGACCAATGAGAACATGTTTAATCCTCATAGTGAAACAATCATTGTTTGTGGTTTTGCAGGTTGCAAAGGTTTGAAAAAACTAACGAAATGCTTACAAATTGTAATGCTTTGAGCGTATCAAGACTGAAAACCGTGGGGCCAGAGTTCAAGAAACATATACATCTTTTGCTTGAAATGAAGAGAGACTTGGACTATATTTTTAAGAAAATTAGGGCTATAAAAATTAAATTATCTGCACAATATCCGGAGGTAAGAAAAATTACATAAAAAAAACATTGTTTAGATAGGGTGTAGGGTAGTTTAAAGACTAAACAACTATGGGGGAGGGAGAGGAGCCCACAATTCCACTGTACTTTTGAAATGCTATGTATTTTCTTGAAATTTTTTTTCTTCTGCCTTCATACAACCTGCTGCTCTCGAGATGAAAGCGATAAGTCACTGACAGTAATTTTGGACCTGGAGTGTAGTTAGAATTGTTTTAAAAATTCGTTATTTTAGGCCTTTGCAGAAGCAGTGAGAAGTAGTTATGCAGAAGAATGTGAAGAAGAAATGACAGAGAATACAAGTAAAAAGGACAACAGAAGAAGTCTGCACATAAAAACTGAAGTTGCTGAATGTAGTAGTACAGATCAAAATCGACGAGCTTCAAAATAATTTGTCCATAGTATTAACTAATAATTTAATAGACTACCTAATTAGAAATTACAAATTTTGTTAAATGTGCAAGTTACTTTGTTATATTATATATGAAGAATTTTACTGTTTTTTTATATCTTTTGTAAAAAAAAAGTTATTTTAATGTTATGTTTAGTATTTTAGGTTGTTTATTAGGTTGTATTTTTCTGTGATTAGATTTGCCATGGATGAGGCATTGGCCTTTTTAAGTTATTTTTCTCAACAATGACTTAACAATATACCCTTATATACCCCAGGATTAGAAGTTGCTTATTTAAAACTCCTCTGATTGTATAAAATTTAAATATAAACTTTTTAAAATTATTTGTTAATCTAAGTACATGTTCATATTTCAGGTGTTTGTCAATTATAATTCCCAAATATTTTGTGTATTTAACTTGAGGTAAATTACTGTCAATGCTATCTATGTATAAATTGTTGTTAACAATTTTAATTAATATAAATATATTTAATTAACACTATAATGTTGTAAATTGATTTCCAGTTAATAAATATGAACTGAAACACATGAATATTATTATGTGGGCATGTTAACAGGAAATTAAAAAACTATTTAAGTATAGAAAAATCACTAGGTATATTATTGTGATGTAAGAAGTAGTGAATACATATGGAACAATAATCTAATCTGGTCGTTTAGAATTATGTTAATAAATTTAAACAAAACAGCGGCACCTAATTTTAACAAAATAACTAACTGTACAGAAAGGATAGTTGAACAAGGTCAAGTTCACAGATTATTTAAATTAGTGAGCATATTTCTCAGTGTAGGCTTTAGCTCGTTTCACAAAGTCAGAATTGTACCTAAAAAAATGAAACTTGTATAAAGAAAGAGTTATACTTAACTCCTTTCCCCTAAATTACTATTATTGTTTGACCTTCTGTATGTGCATCTAGAGTTTTATTTATGATACAAATCCTATTTTAAATTTTGTAGATATGGTCATTACCTATTAAAAATTGAAGTTACATGCTAAAATTATAAATTTGAACTATAACATGGTGTATTATTAATGGTTAAACAGTACTGTGAGATAAAAATGTATCCCTTATATTATAGATAAAAATGATACCTTTTATCTGCATAACCAGGTTTGTTCATGAAATTTTTATTCCGTGAATGTTTATTACAACATAGTTTGTACTATTTGTAAAAAACTAGGTACATACCTCTTGTATTCCTCTGCTATATCTGCCATAAGTGGATCATCAGGATTAGGGCTTTCTAATAACATTCTAATAGCAATTAACAGCGCTTCGATTCCTATAGTCGGCTTCCACCCGCCTTTGGGGGGCATTTTTATTAAATCTAAACAAATCCTACCGTTGTCGTCGATGTTGGGGTGATATATTTTTGTCAGGAACTTGATACATGGTGGTGTAAAAGGGTATTTCTCAGGAATACGAATTTCTAGCTAAAAAGGCATTAAATTATTAAATTAAAAAATGTATATGAAGGCAGTAAAAATATATTGGTTGACGATCAATTTATTACCTTAAATACCCCTTTTTCGTATGGAGTGCCTTCAGGGCCAGTTATTTGAGCTTCTAAAACTCCTAAATTATCATCTTTTGGAAATACACAAATGCCTGTAGTGTTAGAGTTAGATATCTTCGCTAATTCGCGACTCAATCGACTTGTTTTTAACATTTTCATATGACTTTACATTGAAAATATTTTTTAAAATAATAAAAACGTTCGATTAAGTTTGAAAATTCAGTAATAAAAATATCTTCTTTTATTTAAAAAAGCATATTCTTCGTAGCTAGCCAAAAAGGAACTAAAGCAACTAGCAACACAAATTGTCCTTCGCTAAAAAAGCTTGGCTTCGAGCATTACCCTAGAGGAAGGTACTGCTACGAGTTCGAGCCCACAAATTTTGTTTAAAAAGAAGATGACTGTTTATAGCCCCCTCTAGCAGCTATTAATCGAAACAACGATCAGTAACGTGGTTGGTCAGTTCAAAAATATAATTTTTTAAACGACCTGTCATTTGTCACCATTTCTAACGTATTTTTGGTCAGCAATCAATTTTTGCAAAAGACCTAAAAAAATTAATTTTTAACTAAAATTGTGTTTAAAATGGCCCAAAATGTTAATCCGTTTTTTGAACAACAAGCCTCCAGTACTGTGAAGGACGGCGATGTGACCAAAAAGCCCCAAAGTGATAGTCATGCAGTAACAAAAAGGTGGGTACCTTTAATGATAAAATAACCTATTTTTTTTGTCTAGTAATGCATTCTTTACTATTAAAATTCCAGTATACTTACTTATGCCCGCCTTTAAATATACATCAGTTCTATACTTGAACTGAAATCCTTTGATTTTTTAAGATATTTATGTTTTTTTGTCATAGAATCAAAGGTACAATAGAGTCTTGCTCTTTTGTGCCTCTTGCCCGTCCCTTATTCTGTAGTTTTGATAATAATGTTCATAGAATTATGGAATAAAATATAATGCTGTCCTGAAACATTTTGAAATCAAAGTTCTGGATGAGTCATAAGAAAAAGATAATTAGGTAGTTTGTTTCATAATGAACAAAGTAATTATTTAAAACATAGTAGATATGTTTGTCGGTAAGTCTTACTAATAGCAAGAAAGGTAGAAAATTATTTCTCTATTTGAAATGCTTTAGGATATACATTTACAGGAATTGGATGCTACCAAGTTGTACTTTGTACTTGTGAAAATAGAGCAAATCTATTAGTGCAATATTTTGTTACAGGCTTCACAAAGAACTAATGACTCTTATGATGTCACCTGACAAAAGTATCTCAGCATTCCCAGAGGGGGAAAATCTTTTTCGTTGGATAGGAACCATTTCTGGACCCAAAGACTCTGTTTACGAGACTTTAAAGTTTAAGCTAAGCTTTCAGGTTGGTTTATTATTCGTATAAGTACCTTTGTTTATTTTAACCTTTGTTCTGCCATGTGGATTTTTTCCACCCAGTTTAGATTGATAAAGTTATAGTAACAGAAAAAGTATAATGGTGAAATTTAACAAAATTTCTTTTATATTTGTTAAAAAATTTCAGTTTCCAAATTCTTATCCATACACCGCGCCAGTAGTGAAGTTTATAACCCCCTGTTTTCATCCCAATGTGGACACCAACGGAAACATTTGTCTGGACATTCTGAAGGATAAGTGGTCAGCTTTATATGATGTCAGAACAATTTTATTGTCAATACAGGCCCTTTTAGGTAAGTAATACATTTTATTTATCTAGTTATGTACCAGTGTCATAATTATTATTATTGTTGTTTGGTTAAACTCGGGCTTTATTTTATCAAAAGACTATTTATAATCTAATTGACAAAGTCAGAAATTAAACCAGTATTTTGTGAATAGGTAGTTTCTTTAACTCCTTATTTACTAATCAGGCAACTTTGATTGTGAGTAAATATTATTTGCTGTAAGTTGTCTGATTAGTTGATTATTGTTTAAAATCTTTGTGCAACCCAGTGGTAATTCTCTTTTTATGTAACTTATTATTTATCAAGTTTATATTTTTATACTTTATATTTAATATCTAAATTTTGATTGACCCTCTTGTGGAATTGACCACTAGCCGTCACTGATGCAACCCGATATTAATATTTCAAATTTAGATTTTAAAACTATATTTTAATATTGTATAGGTGAACCAAACGTCGATAGCCCCCTTAACGCCTTAGCAGCAGAAACTTGGCCCAAAAAAGACGAATACCAAAAATACGTAATGGAAATGCACAAGGAGGTTTAACGGCAGTATTTTTTAGTTTTTTTTAAAGGTATTTTATATTATATATTTTTTGTGTTCAAATGTGATTTTGATTAGCTATTGTAAATTTATAGTAAATACTAAGACAGACTGATCATATTTTTTTTATGTTGACCATCTCATTCAATAAGAGGGCTACGGAGTAAGTTACTCGAATTTTTCAAATTGTTGGCTGTAATTTATTTTAATATTCAGTTTCGGACGGTCCTGCTTAAAAGCGGTGTTTCTTTAGAGCTCTATAGTAATTAACGTTTAGCTTGAGTGGATTTCCCATGATTACACTTACCTACATCATTGGGCATCAAAATTTAGTTTATTGGCAACATTCTGTTCTATAATTAAAATTTGACCATCAATTCAGTTGTCTATCTTTAAAGACAAAATGTTTTTCTCTCTCCCTTTGAAAAAGTTGGGTAATTTTTTCAATGGAGTTTTCAAAGAACAATTTTTTATTTTATCAAATAAAGTTTATATTTTTTTCTCTCAGTTCAGCCAGAAATTCAAACTGTACAAATCGTAACCCACTCCGGCGTGTTCTTCAGTTGTTTAACTAAATTTACAACAAATATCTCACGCCTTGTTATTGTTATTTACCAGAGATAAGAAAATTAATAAAAACTCTTTTTGACACTTTGCAATTACTGTAAATGAACTTAGGTTCAATAGTTTATTTCGGGTATTATTAAAAACTTCTTCATTTAAGGGTTCTATTGGAACCTTGCATTTTGCATTTAAGAGTGAAGATTAGTGGCGCATTCGCCATTTCGTTTTTTGATCAATATTTCGTTACGTTTTTCTTTTATCCAAAAATCGACCAAATACCGACATTTAAAGCATAATTACCTACAATTTAAGGTTAAGCAAGTTTGAATTTATGAAGTAATAAGAGCAGAAAAAATAAAATGGACAAATTTCACAAATTTTTGCTTTTATTAATTCATTAAACAAAATTTCTTTAGTTCAAAACTGTAGGTAATTGCTACTCAAGGACTGGTATTTGGCCCTTTTTGAATAAAGCGAATAGGATAAGAAATATTGATCAAAAAATGAAATGGTGAATGCAGCATTCTTAAGTGACGTGTGTCGTTTTTTGATTTCACCCAACAATTTAGAGTTTTATCCGCAAAAAAAATAGACTACTAAAAACAGCACTAAACTTGCAAAATGGCAGAAATTTAAATCTCTAAAATTTGTTGTAAAACTTTTAAACAACAATGCATGTGATTTTTTTTAGGTTTAATTTATTTTTTATTTGTGCTTCTGTCAGTATATAGGATGTACACTTTAATCGATAGTAGCGCCTAATATTTTGTGAAGATAATGACGAACTTTTGATGTCTGAATTGTACAACCTGTATATAAAAAGGGACAAAATTCTTAGTTACTGATTAGTAATTATGCACTATTACTCCTTACAGGTAAATGATATGGCAAAAACTGTATTTTCTTAAAATGTACATTTAAAACAAAAAAAAAACCTTTAAAAATTTTTTGTGCTAAAAAAAGTTACATCCAGGTTTTTAAGAGTGAGGTGTGACGCATTCGCCATTTTCTTTTTTGATCAATATTTCGTAACTTTTTCCGTCTATCCAAAAATCGGCCAAATACCCATATTTGAAGCATAATTTCCTACTAAACAGGTTTGAATTTATAAAATAATAAAGCCACACGTTTCACCAATTTTGTTTTTTTGCTTTCATTAATCAAAATTTCTTTAGTTCAAAACTGTATGTTATTGCTACTCAAGGACGGGTATTTTCCGTATTTGGCCCCTTTTTCAATAAAGCAAAAAGGATAATATGGACCAAAAAATGAAATGGCGAATGTATCACTAGACTTCACTCTTAAGGAGGGTTTTGTCTTGGACCACTAGACATGCAAAAAACAGCGTAAACAACGTTATATTTGTGGTGCTTATTCTATCTTTTATTATGCATAATTTCGAATTTAATTGAAAAGAACCCGATTGACAATGAATTTTAAGCAGTTATTTCAATTTAAAAAAAAAATGAATTAAGAAAGATCTTTCAATTAAAAGACAAATTTAACGTTATAGGTATTGATCGATTTATCTGTTAAAATGAGGAAATAATATATTATTAAACAAGGTTTAGACAGATACCATCATTGCCCGAGCGTCGAGTCGCCGGGCTATAATAATATAGCTGAAAATAAGAGTTTGACATAAGAAGATACAATTCTTGCAATATCCAACTAAAATATAAAGATATTTTGGTCTCGAGTTTAGTGATAATGATAAATATAGTTTAGAGATTGTAACGCCCGTTTCAACTTTTATTTATCTTCGGGCTGTTTTTTGTGCGAATATTTATTTTAAAGATTATAAGAAATAAAACCAAGGAAATAAAATAAAGCTGTGTTTTATTTCGTTTATAACATAATTTTTACGTTACATGTCTGGTAGGTAAGTGACTATTTCAGATAAAACTTACATATTTACGGATAAGGCGATACAGGAGCCGAGTCAGAAATTTTTAATTGAGTAGTAATTTTATAAAATACAGGGTGATTCCTAAGTTGATACTTCTTTTTTAGCTGTGTATAGAAGGCATTAAAATAACCATTTTCAAAAAACCTAAAAATATACGAGATACAGAAGTAAAAAATCTTATTGCGGGCCTGATGGTCATCAAAACGTAGCCTGCTATATTTTATGTTGTTTGTCTTATTAGTCATGCAGTGGTTAGTTATTTGGCAATCCGCTGCGGTTGTTTTTTTGAAGCAAGTTAATTTTAAATTAGTGAACGTGAAAATGGTAAAATTTGAAAACAATGAACTAGTAGATATGGTGCTAATTTACTGTGAGTGTCTTCAAAGTGCGGCTGCTGCTTCGAGATTATACGCAGAACGCTTTCCCTTGCGGGCCCATCCTACACCCAGAAGTTTTTATTCAACGGGCAAGTTAGGCAGGACCGTATTTGATCCATAGTGTAATAAATGAATGTAAGAACCTTATTTTTGAGATAAGGTATTTGATAATGTTTATTTTCGGGCAATTGCCTAGAAGCAAAGCCATAACCAAGCAAGCCTAATGTTTATTTTATTGCCTTTTATACACAGCTTAAAAAGAAGTATTAACTTATGGAATCATCCTGTATATAGAATGGTTGTTTAGTGACGCAAATTATAATAGTTTATACGAGGATACGTAAGTTAAAGAGGACATCAAGTCGCATACAACCTACAACGTAAGGTTATTTTTGGCAGTTCAGAGTGGTTTAAAAAAGCAGAACGAAACTGTTTTTAAACAGTACCGTAAACCGGGGTTACTTTGACACTACCCGTTTTAAAGCGGCGAATATTGCTTGCACAGTTCTGGTTAGAGAGAATAAAGAGAAGGAACTTGTCACAAAAGGATGCCGCAAAAAATACACTATTTTAGCGAACTACGCTATTGAATAAAGTGCGTCACAGGCATGCATGTATTACGCCTGGTTACCCAACCATTTTACTTTGAGTTTACACCTAATGCTGGGGTGTCAAACCAGTGTTGCCACATCTAGTAGATTTCTACTTTTCTGGTAGATTTTCACTCTTTCAGAAAATTTTAGTAGGCATATTTTCTTTAGTAGATTTTGGTAGATTTTAATATCAATTTCAATAATGCCATTAACAATATAATTATTGTAAAAATTATTTTAATTAAGTACTTATTTACTTTAATTTTTATGTTGGTAGACGTGTAACTAATTTGCTATTTTTATTCATTTGGTTGCTTTGCCTTCTTTTTTGTCGGTGATTCCCCTTTATGCCTTATGGGGGTTCACCGTTGTATTTCCCCAACAACTGAATTTATTCTAATCGCAACACGGTTTTCGCTTTATACTAAATAGTGAAAACAAATGCGCAGTGTTAAATTGCTTTTAATGTGAAAATTATGAAGCGAGCTTATGGGCAATCGTATTGAGCAGAATGGGAAATAAGAACAGAACCACTTGGCTTTGTACTGGGTTTTGCACAAATTTTCAACTCAATGTAACAATGATTAAGTTAATGGATGATAAAACTTTGTATAACAATCTATATTATAAAGCTGACGAAATTTAACATCTTTTTTAATTTTAATTATTCTAGTATTAAGATTTATATGTTTCGGTTTCGTCAGTAAATAAAAAAATTAGACCAATTCATTATTTTCAGCTTTTTTTTGTAAAGTAAATTTTTGGTATTTTTTTTTAAATTTTTAGTAGATTTTAGTAGATTCAAGCAAAAATAAAGGTAGATTCGCCAAAATAAATGTGGCAACGCTGTGTCAAACTAACCCCGCACTGGATCTACTGCTCTCTCATTTTAGAAAGCTGCTATTTGGTGAATTTAGAGCCAAAGTTTAGGAAAAATTTTACTAAAATGAAGTGAAATGGGAATAAAATCAAATTTTACACCGCAACGGTATTTTTGTAATGGATGATAATGTTTTGATCAGACAGGAGGACCAAGTGCCCCCTATTGCCTCCCCCCACTCGGACGTCTATGTCAGCTATTATATTGCCGCACTAAACAAACACACCCTGTATTAGAACAAATAAATATCTTTTTTTAGCCGTTTCAGTGGCCAGGAGGAGGCTGTCTTATGCGCGCCGAATAGCGGAGAAAAAAGATGCATTGGGATTTATCGCATGTGGTACAATGTGGGTGTGCGGACTCTACGAAGCGCGGCGCGCCGAACTCAATGCTAAAATCCCTATCCTCTTATTTCGGCACGCATAAGTGCGCGCCAAGCTTAACATTTCTTTTGTGAAAAAACAGCTAACAGACAAAAACAACAAAAGATATTTTGGTAAAGGTGAAAATAGTTCCTACCTACGTAGTAGATGCTAATATATTAATTAAAGATACGATTTTTTACAATAAATACTTAGAATATTAATAAATCAATAAATATTTTTGGCTTTTACTTACATTATTTATAAAATTAAAGTAACAAAAAATAAAAACAATTAAATATTATAATACATCAATGGCTTTATATACAAAAATTAGTGTTAGGTTAGGATAGAATAGAAGTTGAACAAGTGGTACCAAGAAAACTTAAAAAGAGCGTCCAGTGCCTTGCAAAACACACCCGTATCATCATATTGACGGTTAAAAGAAAATTCGCCATTGAATTTTCACGAAGAAAATACTGTCATAAATAATGTCACCCATGTTATAAAATCAATTATGTCTTGCCAGTGACCCCCATTTATTTATCCCTTCATATTATGTCCAATAGATAATATGGAAGATACTGTTTTCGCAATCCCACAACTGGCTACATTTTTAACCAATATCTTCTCTATTTTCAAACTGTGTTGGGTTTATGATGATTACTCTACAGACCTGGTACTGCCCTTATAATATTGTTTTGTTATAATGTTCCAACACGTAAAAACATTTTAACCTAAACAATTCCGCATTTCTTCGAGCCTAATAATAAACAATCTCTATTTCAGTATTAAATTATAAAAAACATAACATAAGATGAAAAGAAGAAATGTCAACGTGTATTTTTGGTTTCCAGCACTAGAAGACGAGCGTTACCCAACGTTGTGACGTGACGTTCTGTATATTTTTAATGACGAAAAATAATTTTCCGCAACGATTTTTCTATTTTCTAATATTTTTAACGGGGCTCCAAATAATCGATCTTAAAACGAAACAAAAAAAAAATAACTGGTAAATGGTGTAAAATGAAGATGAGTAGGTACATAAAACCAGATAAAAATGTGTTTGCATGTTTATATTTTGGACATGGGCGTCGGGCCCATTTTGGGACAGTTTTATTATTCAATTTAAATTAATGTATATATTTATAGTAGTAGTAGTATTTTGTTATTATTTCAATCAAATTCACTCGCTCGATCTTAGATTTCTCAAAACGCAGCAAGAGTACAATACATGCAGCCCGCAGTTATGGAACTTAAACCGGCCAATTAGAGGTGCTCTACGTCAGGCTTGAGGCAGGAGTTTATTTGGCGCGTTATTTGAATTTATTTTGCGGATGTAGCGTTTTTTATTCAGGTGGCGGAAACGGTAGATTATTTCTTAAAGAAAGATGGCTAGCGAAAAATGTTAATAGAAAAGTTTTAAAGTTTTCAAAAATCATTTGTAAATGTTTGTAAAAGTTCGTTAATATATTTTTGGTTTTACTTTAAGAAATAATTGACCGTTTCCATACATAAAAGCGAGAGTTGTTAAAAAAGGCTAATTTTGGCTTAAGGATAATTAAACAAATAAAACTATTAAAATAACTATCAAGAAAAGTTTATTCCTTTTTTTTTATTTCGCGTGCCAATGCTAGTTCTGTGTTGTTTTTTATTCTACGTCAAGCCGTAGTTCATTGAATTGGAATATTTTTTCCTCTGTGATCAGCCGCTGTAAAAATAGTTAAATAAAAACATTTTTCCGTCGACCGTGTATTTACATCCGATATTAACGTTCCCAAAATGATTCATTAATGACCCCTATTAATGCATGATTTTCTGTAAATGCACGATTTTGGTAATTAAAATTAAAGGCAGCCATGCAAACAAATCAACAAAATAATAAAACGTCAATCCAAAACGTCGTCCGCTGTCACTAGTATTTGTAGAATTGTGAAATCTGGATTGTAAAATAAAAGTTGTTAACTGTTTTTCTTCACTTTAGTAAAAAATACGGTCGACGAAAAAACATTGTAACCAACTCTTACATTAAAATGCGATTAATGATCTCGAACATTAACGCGTTCGCTACGCTCACGCGTTAAAATATTTCGATCATTAATCGCCATTATTAATGTACTTGTTGGTTAAATTACTATTAAATATTTTTTAGCAAGATCCCGCCCACGCGCCTGACGTAAGCACCTCTAATTGGCCGGTTCAAGTTCTATAACATAACTATGTACTCTTGCCAAAACGCAACCGTATTACATCGCATAATGGCAGGTTTTTTGATTGGAATGATTATTCCCATCACTAATTAATACCTCTGCTTTCACGTTTTTTATCATATTTAACGCATTCTTTCAACTCCGTATTATTTACACGTATGGGCACTAACAACATACCTTATAACGTTATAAACGAAATTTTATTTAAAGTCGATCTAAACGTTTCATTCCATAACTCCCGAAACGCGAGGAAAGACCTTGTGAATTAACGGAGAATAACCAGTGTTCAATGTTCATGCGTTTCATTGTTGCCGGATGTAACAAAGTTTCCTGACAAATTTGATATGATTGGCAATCCTGCACCAAAATATTATTTCTTCCATCTGGTAATACTGATGATGAGTTTCGACTATTTCAAGTAATGATTTGCATAGTTTCGTACCTAATTTGACTTTTTTGTGTTTGTGTTTTATATCGTCGAATTTTTGCTAGTTTAAATGCACAATGTCGTTTTAACATCGGGAGTAGAAAAGAATGGTGAAAATAGGGAGCCAAATTAAAAAAAAAAAACAGCCAACGAAGGCCAATAAAAGTCCATATTGCCGATTTTTGATAAAAGTGCAGCTGAGAAGTACAATATTTGGTTTTTTGGCTTCAAAAATATTGTTTTACCGATAACCGATATAAATATCGGTATCGGTCGATCCCCATTATTAAAACCATTTAGATTATCGGTCTTCCTTCCTATCCAACCCCTTTCTCAATAAAAGTTATCATCTGTACAGTACACAATGAGGATCACAGAAATTAAAACTATGTATACGTTAAAATAGACCAACGACTAGGATTTTACTATGATCAATATGAAAAAGAGCAAAATGGTGATGGCCGCTAAACAAACTATCGCGCACATTTTTCTGTTTTTCCTCTGGTACGCGTCAGCTTTTTGCAATTGTTTAAAACCTTCGAAAACTTGCACTTGCGTCTGTTCTATGTTGTAATCTATCCGGTCCAGAACTGTTCCTTGGTCTGCTACCATTTGGGAGAGGTCTTTGAAGATTTCGTTCAAGTCTACGATCGATTTAACTATTGCGTTTACTTCTTTCTCGCGTTCTTGGGCGAACCTTGAAAGAGAATTAAATTTGGTATTATAAAAAGATATGTAAAGTATAGTTAGATAATACATTCCTTTTAAATAACTCTAAAATATGTATATATTTTGCATTGATTTATTCAAAATTAAAATATTTAGCTTCTGCATTTATTAAATATCAATATTTATCAATTTGAAATATTCGACCGTGGCGGTTCGGGTTTCATCCTCGGAGTATGTCCGAAATTTAGTGGATTTAAGAATGCAGGGAAGAGTGTAAAATGTATCATCTCCCAACCCACCCCCATTCACGCCGGTAACCAGGCCGGATGAGATCGGACATCTCGCGGGGTGCGAAAGAAGGTAGATACTCCCCAATCGGTAGGTCATGCAATGACAAGAAACCAAGGGTTGATAGCCCTTGGGGGGTGTCGCATGACTGAGAATCGTGGTTCAGAACCCACGTTAAGCTGTAGGTCCCTTCGGGAAGGGCCCTGGCAGCGAACGAAGAGGTAAAAAGCTTAATTCGAAAGAAGGGCAAGAAACGACAAATATTCCCTATACACTTCGAAGAGTTTGCCCCATACTTTTCAGACACCCTGCACACACCAGATAGTGTAATTATTTAAAGAAAATGATCGAAAATACAGAAAAATGTCCTTATAAGTGTCATTGTCATTGTACCAATTATCGAGTAGCTGAGGCGTGAAGAACGATTACGAATCGCGGGTGCAATCGACACGCATATAAACGTACTAACAATGAGAAAATTAAATTAACTAACATATTACTTGATGATTATTTTGCAAAACAAATACCACATGGCACCTTTTGTTTCTACTATTTATAAGCAATTCTGCAACGTCCTGGAAAAATTCTAAGCGAAGAAAAATTCATAATAAGCTTATGAAACTTTACAATAGCAAATAATTTTTTTATTTATTTTATTTTATACGTTATGTGTGAAAATCAGGACAAGTTTTAGATTTGTCAGTTTACTTTTAGCTCTAATAATGATTATTTTGTTGGAGTTCGTCTTACAGGGCTTGAAAAAAAACTCCCCCTGACTCTTAAATACGCCAATAGATACGGACTAGGTTTTAGGGCTAATTTGAGCACTACGACATTATTATGTAAATTTAAAGATGATATTTTATTTATAATGTTACATGTCTCGCCCGATATTACCATCATCAGATAAACAGTTAAAAAAATTATTTTGAAAACAATCATAAGCTGATGATCGGTGAAAACTTGTTGGTACCAGGGGGCCTATTTTTTTTTAGAAGTCCCTTTTTGATTTGAGTTAAGAAAATGGCGGCGCTGGGGGAGTTTTTTTTAATCTATTAGAAAAAAAATCCTCGTTCGTAGTATCTCTAGATCTCTTATCATAAATCTTACCAATGCCGAAATTTAAAAAACATTCTATATTCTTTTTTTTCATTTTTTTTCCAAGGCTGCAAAACTTTTTTAATTTTTAATTTATTGATATTAAATTAACAAAGCAAACACAATAAAATACTGGGTGTCCCATTTAAAAAAAAACTCTTGAGCCACCTTGTATATGAAAAATTATGTTTATGAATACAGTGTAAGCATACTAATGATATTCCTAACCTAATTTGTATAGTAAGCCTAACACACTATCGCAGAACCCTGTATAACAGAATAATAAAATATATCCTCCTTCCAAAATACATCGGAAGAATTAAAAAATTGTCAATTTTTAGAATATAAATAAAGAAATTATTTATTATTTTTTAATTAGTATTTCAGTTAAATTATCTTTGGGTATAGGAGCTTATTGTATTTTGTATTAATGAACTTTTCCACACGATTTTGGTAATTAAAATTAAAAGCAGCCATGCAAACAAATCAACAAAATAATAAAACTTCTGTGAATAAAACGTCAATCCAAAACGTCGTCCGCTGTCATTAGTATTTGTAGAATTGTGAAATCTGGATTGTAAAATAAAAGTTGTTAACTTTCTTTCCTTTAGTAAAAAATACGGTCGACGAAAAAACATTGCAACCAACAAGTACCTACATTAATAATGGCGATTAATGATCGAAATATTTTAACGCGTGAGCGTAGCGTTTTTCTTCGCTTTAGTAAAAAATACGGTCGACGAAAAAACATTGTAACCAACTCTTACATTACAATGCGATTAATGATCTCGAACATTAACGCGTTCGCTACGCTCACGCGTTAAATTATTTCGATCATTAATCGCCATTATTAATGTACTTGTTGGTTAAATTACTAATAATAGTTAGTTATACATATATATTTCTATAGTTTTAACAGAGGGAAACATATTATTATAGAACCTTACCTGGTATTTTCTTCTTCAAGCATTAGTAGTTGCTGTTGTGACATTTTCTGAGAATTGACAAAATAATTGTCTATTTCTTCACTCTCATTATTTAACAGATCTATTTCTACAGTTTGGTCAAAATACATTTTTGACCTATCTTCTCTCGATTGTATTTGCCTTAAATAACTATTTTGGGTTGATCTGGAAAAAAATCATTTTGTAAAAATATACCCACCAATATAATATACTCCTGGTCAAAGATTACTGTCATTATATAGAGAGTAGCGGGTTGTACAAAGTCAGAGGAAAAAAATTTCATGAAAATAACTATTCTGTTCTATTAAAATTCTAAAAATTGTTTCCTATAATTTCGAACAACCTGAACCTGCTGAACTCTATATAAAAGAGATGAATCACACACAGTACTTTTAGACTTGGACTGGTATAGAAACTTATTTGGTGCGGTTTTTTAGGAAATTTACATGCATTTTATTGAACAACATAATAACTGCGATGAAAGAAAAAACAAGTTTTGGAAACTCTGAAATTCTGAGCATGTAAAAAATATCTGTCCTTCTAACCAACAAATATTGGGGATATTCAAGCAGTGATTGCCTAAAAAAAACTTCTAGAACACTTTGGAGTTTATCCTCTCACCTAAAATTAAAAGATAAATCCTGTAAAGCAGATGCCAACGATCGATACACATTTATAGTCAGTCTCTGTTCTTTGACACCATTTTCCAAGGAATGGCTCTTGATTATCTGTAACAATCTGTGAACTTCATTGAACATTCTGGTAATTTCCTGCGTACAATTGTCTATTGCTATTTCATCTTCTGGAGTTTCGTCAAAAGTAGAACGATGCAAATGCCTAAAAAATTAATGGAATTATAAAAAAATTGGTATTAATGTCTGTGACCAAAGAATTTATAGAAAAACGTGCCTTTATTAATATGCTTAATTTTCTAGGTCTTAGATAAATGATCATACTGCCCTTACTTGGAATGGAAAGATTTTAAATCCCCTATTTTCGCCTTAAGCCTTGGTAAAATCATTTGAGCCTTTTCGAGATAATCAATCCAAACAGGAGGCATTCTATTTTCGCTTCTGTCTGCATATCCCTCCTCCATATCATTTAAAGACACCAAGTGCATTCGTTCAGTGGAATCCTAAAAGTTAATATTGTCAATAGAAAATATTGCTTTCTAGTACATAAACAGAATTTCACTAGTTTTAGGTATAGTTATTTCATAACTGTTTGGCGCTAGGTTTTTGAAAAAAGCTAAAAATACCCAAAATATGTTGCCTAAATGAGAATATAACCTAGAAAACCACTTACTTGGTCTGGATATACTTGCCGGCTTCGAATGGCATTGTTTCTCATAAGGAGGAAAACGTCGGTAAGGCTTCTCGTAGCCATCTTTGACCCTTTTTTAAAACTTTTCTCACGAAAATTGGGTTTAAATCTCTTTCTCAATAATCATTTCTTATCACTACTTGTAACTTGTAACATTTTTCACATTTTGCTTGACGTGTTTACATTGATTTGGCAAGCCAAAGTCAGCTGTTAAAAGTCGGTACCGACTAATAACTCTTGTGTGCTGTCCCTATTTACGCTGAAATTAACTTTGTAGCAACAAGTAGGGTTTTGGTCTCCTGTCGTAGCCTCCGACTAATATCAAGACGGCATTGCCTGTGTGTTACTTATCATTCGTCTGTGGTCAGATTTAATATTTTGAAATCCGCAAATGGGTATTGGGTATGACAGTTTTTATCCCTTAAAAAGTGGGAGACAGCCGCAGATGATACTCATTTGAATTATGGAAGAGATATTTAGAATGTTGCCTATTCTCGGTTTAAATTGTTTTATGGTTATTATAAAGTAAAAGGTAGAAGTATAGGGAATATGACAATATGTTAGAAAAATGCTCAACTATATGTATAAAAACTTTATTATTAACGAAAAAAACTGTTTATTAAGAGCTGCCTCTTAATTTAAAATATGCATAGGCTGCAGCGCCTGCCAAGGCTGTAAGAGTCCATCCGTTTAACCATCCAGAAGATCCGCCACCAGTCCCTAAAATTAAAAAAAAATATACTGTAAGATTCACTGTTTCAACAAACTGTTCAATGTTCATTATGTGTTTTTTTTACTATGCCAATATACCTGTTATTGATAAGAAAAAGCTCTAAACCTCTAAAGGAGGGAAGACAAAAATAGCAAAACGGTATAGAATTACATTTCTTTCTTTCTGACAAAGTTAAACATGTTGTTTGGATTACTTAAGTTAAATATATTATATGGAAAACTTAACCATTTAACCTACAAAAAACACTTTTTAAAGAAGGAATATCTCAAAGGTCGGCCTATAACTTGATCTCAAAAACCAAGTCCGTTAAAAATGGCATTTAGAACGGAATCATAGCCCACGTCATAGCCTAGGTCCCAAAATAGAGCAATTCTGAAAAAAATCACCAAATTTTGTAGCATGGTGGTCAATTCAATTATTGGGATTGGAAATAGTTTATTTTTATTATAAATTAGAACTTACCAGAACTACCCGAAGAGCCTGAACGAGCCTTCGTGTATCGCCAGTTGTTAGGATTCATCTGATTTGCCCGATTATTATCCATGATAAACTTATATGTTTGTTTTGCCCAAGATAAGTATTGAAATGAACAACAGTAACAGAAAGAACAATAAGTCAATGACCGAATGACCTTATACCTTATTTCTTCATTACTCATACTCACCAGACCTTGCGAACGCCGCCTTGCGGTATATGGTATATTAACCTCCAATGACAATTTGGGATTCCCCTATCTTGGGCGCGCCGATCGAGACAGGGGCGTGCCGCAAGGTCTCTAAATTTAGAGACCTTGGGCGTGCCGTATGTGCGGCCCATATACGACTTATCATTCCTCTGTGGGCCACACCATAACCACAGAGAAATGATAAGTCATCGCTATACCCATTGCCTTCTCGATGTTAGAAAAGTTAGTGAGCAGAGGGGCGCGTATACAGTTGTTTGTCGGGCGCGCTCTGGGACTCGATTCTGGAATCTCTCGCTTAAGAAGGTCCATGAATATCGCATTGGAAAAATGCCATCGTAACTTGAGAATCGAGTCTCCAGAGCGCGCCTTACAACTGTGAACGCGACCTAAGACGAGAAAAGTTAGTGAGCGACGAGGAAAGTTAGTGAGTTATAGTTTCTCACTCTTCTTTAAATTCTAGACGCTCATGGCTATACCACAGAGGAATGATAGGTCGTCGCTGTCGCTATACCAGAGAGGACACTTCGGGTTCTGACCAATCAGGATTTTTTTCAAGATGGCGGAGGGGACACCGGGTGCCATAGCAACCAGGCCGAAATCCGGCATTTTCATTGGCCTGGTGTCACCCTTATTAATGAATGACATAGTATTTTTACTACGACGTTTGGCAGCTTTTACGTTTTCTAACCTTACTATTTCTAGTGTTGCTGGGACTTTATATGATGAAGCAAATCCATTGATTTATTTGTTATTATTTTGTGATAGATATTTTATTATATTATATATCTTTGAACAAGACTAAATTTGTTTTACAGTATAGTATGTACCACAGAATTTCCTTCACTTTAACAAAAGGGACATTAAAAAAATCGGTATAGATTAAATTTTATCAAGGCTAGGAGCTTTCAACACCACAAAATTTGCAACACTATATATCTATCTCAGAGGTAGTCACAATAGTATTAACAACTTTGTGTATTTTCCCAATTTTATTTAGTTTCTTTTAAACATTTTAGGCAGGCAAGAATTATTCTTGTTAATTTCCTAATCAGATATATTCAATGGGGTGGTGGGCCGACTATCAGCACAGAATAATATAGCTACGCAACTATATATTCTGTGCTATCAGTCTTCAAGCAAATAATGTTGTGGCCAAAAATTTGCCGGATCTTGTATTTTTAATGTGATTGTATGCATTACCATTATAGTCACATATTTTGACCTATTGTGAAGTATTTAAGCAATTTTAGATCCAACTTTATATTTAATAATTAAATGTTTCTACACAGAAAATTTAACTAATTGGTATTAAATAGATAAAAGAGGAAATAAAACAATTAACTTTCCCAAAGAAATTACCTGCTGCATCATGTTTGTAAGCGTACCTACATGTATGTATTTAAAGGCTATTAAATTACTAGAGTTATAAAGAATGCCAGAGGGTAAAAAAAGACCAGGAATAGATTTAAAATATATATTGAGTTACCAAATGATCACAATTTTGTTAAAACATTTAGTTATATGACTAAAAAGTATCAGAAAATCCACTTATTTTGTATGCATCTATTCATTTTTTTAGGTACCAAACATCTATTGTTGATGCTCCTGTAGTCTAAATACGAAGATCTAAATGCAGCTATTGATCTTTAATTCCAGCCCAATCTGTAATAAGCAAGCTCTAAACCTAATAGGCTACATTTATGAAATATCTATAGGCAATTTAGTACAAAATAAAAAAAAATAATTACAAAGTTAGGACCTATAAGGAATGTTAATGACATTCAACGCCGGTTTATACAAAAATGGAGTAAGCGCCACTCAAAATTAACAATTGCATAAATTATTTACACTATTTACAATAATTTGAACATTTTAGGTACTGAGTTTACCATTTATAGACTGTATAGACCTTTTAAATAAGTAAAGAACATGGATTTTTAAAACAAACACCATAATAAAAACTGTATTAACCTTACTAAACAGTAATGGAAAATATGTACAAAAGTTAATTTTCCTTAAAAACCCGTGATCCAGGATTGGATATATTTCACTTGTCTTTCTTCTTACACTGAAGGTTTCTAGATCTTGATTAGCTAAATAAAATATGGTATTGTTTAAATATCAAATACATATTAATGAAAATAGAATAAATTAATATATATGACTAAATTTTGTATACATTATTAATAAAAACCACTTACGTAGATTAAACAAAACTAGCCTGAAAAGGGTCTCGGGAACATCTTTTCCACAATCAACCTGATAGTCATAACTTCTTCGTTACCTAAAAATAACAATTAATTTTGTGTTTGACACAAAACTTTTGATACAGTGTTACTAAGTATGTGCAAGAAAAAAGATTTTTCAAAAACACAACATAAAGCTACTAGTCGCAGTTTCAACAAACTGTCCTTGTTTTTGGTTTGAAAAAACAATGGTCTCTTTAATAAATGGACTACTTCTTTAAATTAAAAAAAAGAATACTTCTAAGTACTTAATTATAATCGTGGTACAGTGTACACACTGGCTGATTGAAATAAACATACTTACTTTATCTGTATTTTAACAATCATGATTTTCCTGATGGCACATTCGGTTTCTATAGAGGGCTTATAAATTCTGGGGCATTGGGATTCTGGCAAGTTATTTTCAATTACTTCATAACTTGTAACCTGTGGCCTGTGGCTGTGTATTTGCAAACTTAAAAAAACTTACATTACCTCTTGGGGAATTAGGAAAGTTGTGACAATAATACAAATATTTTTCCTTTGCGTCTTCTCATTTTGAAATAGTTCGATAGTTGAAAAATTATATGCCAACCACGTTGAGCAGTAAACCAGAATGGTTTATTTATATTTAACGCTTTAATCAAAGCTCGAAGTTCAGACGGACATAAATAATAAATTTTGACGTGAAGAAAAGTTTTGTCAAAATTTTGAGGTTAGAACAACTATTGATGAATGAAATGATTTCATCCCGTCGAAAAACTAAACTAGTATCTTATTAGGAAAGGAGCACATCGATCATCGTTTGTTATTGTTGGATTATAATATGAAAGAAAAAGATGCAAGGCAATCTGAGTGATCCTAGACAAAAAAGGAATCAAATCCTTGGCGCGAAAATGAACAGCCAATAAAACTCTTCGAAAATCTCAAGGTCACCAGAGAATTCGGCGAAAATACGAGAGTGTCCTCCCAGTGGCTATACCCACAACCTTTTAGACGAGGAAACCTCGTCTAAGCCACCCCGGTGAAACTTTAAATGAGTGATTTTGCATCACAAGGTCATTTTTCATTGAAGCTTTGCCTCCTCCTCATCAGGGAGAAATTGGCGCTATCTGCGCACTCAGGTTCTTCAGTTGGCAGAGTGAGAGTAGATTTTTGTCGCATACTTTTGACGCATAGAAGAGAAGGACAGTCCCATTCCAAACTAGTTTAAGAAACCATAAATTGAATCAGTTGCTAATCGGATCAACTCGCCGTCTTAAGCTGTCAACAGAGTCAATTTATTTTTTCCACGTGTTTTTTTGCATTTTTATTCTTAAATTTTGTAAAATTCTAATGATTTTGGCCATAAAAATGTCTAAAATCTATAGTTTTTTAAAATATTATTCCAGCCTACCATGCAGGTAATTAAAATTCTGTACATTATAGTTAGGTTTGTTTATTAACTTTATTTGCATTATGCACACGAAGGCACACTTTATATGGTAAATTTACAATTTATAATAAGCAAATAAACATGAAACCTTATACATATTATGTTACCGATTAGAAATGTATTTTATACTAATAAGACTTATTTGTTTTAAGGGATTTTTTTAACATTGACCAATGTTAACGGAATGAACATGAGGACGAAGACAATGGTAACGAGCTAACTGAGTAAGTAATTTTTATATATTATAACAAACTTTTATCACTTTGTTATCAACATGGCATAGTGTTAATCGCAGTGTTGGAGGCAGAAAATATATTCTTGTATTTCTCCAGGTTGCACTAATTCTTACTTAGTCTCTGTCGCAGATGAGGACTCTAAAAACAAACACTTTTCAATTTCCTTTAAAAGATGCCCAACGTGTGCATACCTGGAAAGAGCATTGCAACATTAATTCTAATAACGAGTGTACCAATTTACGAATCTGCGAGGATCTAACATAGAAAAAAACACATATTCAAATAGTCTTAATGTAGAGTTGTACCCTAACTATAAGATAGAAATTATTGATAAAATCATACGTTTAGATATATATAAATACATCAAAGACACACTACCAAAAAGAAATAATAGTTCAGGTCACAGTGAAAAGGTTAAAAAATTTAAAGAGACCAGTGCAAAATAATCTCATTGCTTCTATATAGATATCCTTTTCCTGAGACATTTCTAACATGGACGAAGAGATCTGACAAATTTATAGTGTTTTCGATTTACTGCTCTCGGGCACCCTGAGAGTGCTTTCCCCGAGATTGTATGTATTGCATGTTCAATTATCAAAATCGAGTAATCTCACTACATGGCTATGACAGATTTCGGGCAGATCTATGATGTCTCATAGCGCTCTCGGAGTACTGGTAATTGAAAACACTATTAGTTTTGAGCCGACACTGCTTCTTTTTCTTTTGTTTCAGAGACTTCTCTAGAAATTCCCCATGGATTTAGAGACATTATTATTAGTGAGACCTGATAGACCGAAGAACATTACTTTATTTTCGTTATAGTTGTTATTTTATTTTACACTGTTTTATGGTCCAAGAAATTGTACAAATAGTTCTATTATGCATAGGAGAAAAGGCATTGTAGCTTAGACTGTGTACTACTTATACGATTTTCTTGGCTTCCTTTCAAATTTTTTTTTGAAAATAAACATAATTTACTTTGTTAATATAAAAATGTGTTTTGATTTATTCCATAAAATAAAAACTTTTATGCGACTTTTTATTAATTTAACTCGTGATTCATTACTTTTTGAATCACGATTTAAATCAATAAAAACTCGTGAAAAATTAATAATAAATCGAAAATCATAAAATCGCCGTTCAAATTTCCCGCCATTGCGCCTCTCATAGCGAGGTGGCAAACTAAAGCTCTTTCTCTGTCTCTTCTTTCTCTCTCTTTTGTGTTGCGTTTGTTTAACAAGGAGTTAACATTTCTAACCCTATAAATTTTCTTTGGTCTAAGCCCACAACCCGTAAGCCAGAACCCATGTACCATAGTTGTCCTATTTACTATCTACTATCATAGACATAAAAGAAACATATATGTCTATGTCTACTATCTTCTCTTTGTTCGAGTGACCGTAAGAGCACCATGGCACAGAAGTAGGACAAAAGTCGACACATCTTTTACAGGTTTCTTGACGCTCTCCAATCCAACATCAAGCGGTAAATTTTACTTGTTTTTGTTCAGAGTAAGATTAGAAAAGAATTTTTTTTAAAAACTCGTGTTTTTTTCAGCTTTCTGGTTTCTTTAAGAAAAAATGGAGGGAGATGTCCTTACGGAAGAGTGCGAAGTCTGTGATGGTACAGATTTTCATATAAAGGAGCAGGGTGAAAAAAATTGGGATTCCCCTCCCTATTAGGGAGTCTCTGTACAAGAGCCACGACATTGATAAGCACAGAATTTAAACATAAAATGACAACAGGGCCACAGACGATTACAAAGTTGATTAGCTGCGGTTTTCCAGATTCCGTGTTGACAACAGACAAATTAAAATTTGTTTGTTGTAGTTTGTTCTGGGTTACTAATGTCGATTTGTCCTTTCAGACATTCAACCACCACGATCCTCAGTCATACGAGACCCCATAAGGGCTGTAACCCTATCCGATTTCATCCGGCCTGGTTACCGGCGTGAATGGGGCGGGTTAGGAGATGATACCTTTTACACTCCTCCCTGCATTCTTAAACCTTAAATTTAATACACACTTTTTTATTGTACGTATTCCCATTCCAAGGATCGAACTCAGACCGCCACGTCGAATATATGCCTGTAACTCACCTCTGAGCCACTGCCGCGGTCGAATTCAAATACAGGGTGTCCGGTAACTTATGGGCCGTAGAATAAGAGCGTTTTCACACGGCACCATATATCGCGCGCGATAAATGGTCGCAATATTGCTTTACACCAAATTATGTGTTCTCTAATATCGCTTGTGTGTGAAAATGGCTCACTAGAAACCACATAATTTGGTGTAAAAGCAATATTGCGACCATTTGTCGCGCGCGATTTATGGTGCCGTGTCAAAACGCTCTAACTGGAGATACTAGACATCAAACTAAACCGATTATGTCATATAAGTTTTTTCAGATTGTCACTTTTGTTTTTTTTTTGGTAATTTGATTATGTACTATTTTTTTTTATGCTTTGGGATGTTTAAAGGGAAATAACTCGAAAACCGTTAAAGATATTAAGATCAATCAAGTACACCTTTTTGACTCAGAAAATGCCCTTTTTAAGAAACTATCATTGAAAAACACCTAATATCACAGGTAAGAAAAAAGTCATAGATTTATGAAGCCCAGTGTATGCAACTAGCGCCCTCTAGTTTGAACCTTAAAAATTTCTACAAATTCTTATTTCTGGCTCATAAAAACATAACATTGCCAACTTTCAATTCAATTCATTAAACCGTTTTAAAATTATGGCTTATTTTCGAGAATAAACTTTTACTTTCAACACCCTGTATCTCTAGAACGAGTAACAATCCGAAAAAACCTATATGACTTACTCGGCTTAGTTTGATGTCTAGTGTATATATCCAGTTACTCTACGGCCCATAAGTTACCGGACACCCCGTATAGTTTGAGAATATTTTTTAGCCGGTGGACATAGAAAATCTGCAACTTATTTTAAGAAAAATGGTTTTCACCTCCCTGTCTTAGCTTTTTATTATCTAACTTAATGTTACAATTTCCGGTTTACCATGTTAAACCGTTAAAACCGTTTTTTTGGTTTAGCATGTTAACCCGGAAGTTGTTATGGTAGGATGATAGTATTAAAATGATTAATCAGTTAGTAATGAGTATGAATGTACTTTATTAACGGTTGATTTAACAGAACATGTTTTCTTATACATTAATAATTTCCACCGACAATATACGCGCACTTTTTTCTACTTCTCTGTCTTATGTTTTCGCCATCTATCTTAGAGTAGTTTTTCTAATATGCGGTTTAACAAAGTTATATACTAAATACTAAAAAGACAATTAACTCTAAAGGTTAGGCAATCATCAAACAGATTTAGGAGAAGTGTAATAGGTGTTGAATACCTACACGCCCCTGCAATTCTACAAAATCCGTATTCATAAACTTTTAATCATAATAAAGAATATTTTTACAAAAAAAAATAATCAACTTACAAATAGCAAGTATTATTGACATGTTGTATCGACAACATTTAAGCAATCTCTGAAATATTTAAACTTAGAGGCTGCAAGTGCCTTTGTAAAGATATCAGCTTGCTGATTGTCTGTCGATACATATTCCATAATTACTAATTCTTTTTCTACACAATCTCTAACAAAATAATGCTTTACATCTATATGCTTGGTTCTCTTACTTTCTAGAGTAGAAGCCATTCTAATACAAGATTGGTTATCTTCGTAAGCATATATAGGAAAAACACTTTTATCAAGAATTTCAGACAACATTTGTCCTAAAAATAAACTTTCACTTATGCAGGCTGAAAGTGCTATATATTCCGATTCAGCACTTGATAATGCTACTGTATTTTGTTTTTTTGTTTTCCAATAAATTGTATTATTATTTAATTTTATTAAGTATCCCGTGATACTTTTTCGATCAATCGAATTACTGGCAAAGTCAGAATCTGCATATGAGTGTAGCTGATGTTGAACGTTGGAATTATCACTTTTAACAAATTTTAGCCCATAATTTTCAGTTTGTTTTAGGTACCTTAAAGTACTTTTTAGATAATTCCAGTGTTCAGCTTTAAAACATTTTTGAAATTGACTGAAGTAAGTAATGCAAAAACTTAGATCGGGTCTTGAGCCCAACATTATATACATTAAACATCCAATCAGTTCCTTGTATGGCAAGTTACTGTCAGTTTCAGTATTTGCATAACTTAATTCCAGTTTAGGTTGCATCGGTACACTAGATTGTTTACAATTTTCCATATTAAACTTTTTTAGAACTTTTCCAATTAAATTTTTCTGTGTAATATACAGAGTGTTATTTATCTTTACTATTTCTAAACCTAAAAACGTGATATTATTATTTTTAAATTCTTTCATTTTGAAAAATTTTGACAGGTTATTCTTTACAAAATTTAACTTGTCAATACTGCGTGAGAAAACTATTAAATCATCAACATGAATAAGTAAGAATGTATCACAAGTAAAGTACAAACATGAGTCCTTTTTAGAACGTTGAAAGCCCAGTTTAAGTAATGATTCATTAAAGAGTGAATTCCAGCACTTAGGTGCCTGTTTTAGGCCATATAATGCCTTTTTAAGTTTACAAACCAAATTTTTATCATTACTTACATAACCTTCAGGTTGTTTCATATACACTGGCTCTTTTAACGTTCCGTTAAGAAATGCTGACTTTACATCAAGTTGCTGCACATGTAAATCTTGCTCTATATAAAAAGATAACAATACCCTGATTGTAGCCATTCGTGCTACTGGAGCATATACATCTTCAATTAAAGAACACTGTTTAAAACCGCGTGCCACTAAACGCGCTTTCTTTTTAACACTCCCGTCACTTTCTTTTTCACGGAAAACCCACTTTGAGTCAATTATTTCCACATTGTTAGGCGGTACTACCAGATCCCAGGTTTCAGCTTCGTTTAAGGACTGTAACTCTTCTTGAACTGCTATTTTCCAGTCATTGTCTGTTTTTATCGCATCACTATAGTTTTGCGGTATGTCTGTTAGAATATTGGCTGCTGAAAGAGCTGCAAACAAATTTGTGTCACTTTCGTCTTCGGAATCATGTTCAGTATTATAGTCCTGTAAATATTTAGGTAGACACGTATGCCTTGTACTTTTCCTAACACTTTTATTTACATTTTTATCTTTTTGTTCTTCCTCTTGTTCATTTTCGGGTTTTGTTTCTTCATTCAGTGATCTATTATTTTCCTTTTCATTCTCTTTATATTGTTGATCTTGGCTCTCATCATTTTGGATTAACACATTCTTGGTTTCCTGTTTAAATTCTTCAAAAATGATGTTCCTGCCATGTATTATTTTTTTCTCTTCTTCATCCCACAACCTGTAACCGTTATCTGTGTAGCCAATCATTCTTAGTTTCTTACAGTGTGGATCAAGTTTACTTTTTCTTATTTCTTTTGGTATTAAGTTGTATGCAGTACAACCAAAAAGCTTAATTTTTGCAAGATTTGGCTTGTGACCATACCAAACCTCAGCTGGGGTTTTCTTATCTTCCAACGTTCTTGTTTCCATTCTATTTATAAGATAGACTGAAGCCCTTACAGCCTCACCCCATAATTCTTTGTCTAAATTTGAGTCATAGATAAGACATCTTGCTTTTTCCATTAAGGTCCGATTGTATCGTTCAGCAATTCCATTTTGCTCAGCATTGTAAGCTATTGTATATTGGATTCTTATTCCCATTTCTTTACAGAAATCAATAAAAGCTTTTGAAGAATATTCACCTCCATTGTCACAACGAAGTTTTTCTATTTTCGTGTTAAATTTTGCTTCAACCATTGAAACATATGTTTTGAATTTTTCTATAGCCTCACTTTTCTGCTTTATGAGATAACTGACACAAAAATGAGAATAGCTGTCAATAAAAGTAATAAAGTATCGATTTCCATCAAATGTGGTTGGAGTTATAGGTCCACCAATATCAGATGACACAGTTTCTAGTATACGTTTTGCTTTTATGTCTTCTCTCAAATTAGTAAATGGCAGTCGAGTCTGTTTTGCTTTAATGCAAACTTCACATAGAGATGGACTTGGATATGTAGCGGAGTGTCCCATTCTTCTATGTTGTAGCATTTTATCCTCACAACTGACATTTGCTGCAGAAGTATTTTTAAATTTTAGTAGAACAATATAAAGGTTTCCTTGCAACGTTCCTTCAAGAATTATTTCATTGTTTTTCATGATTAAAACCTTTTTCTTTTCAAATATGACTTTTAAACCATTTTCTTCAAGTTTACGAACAGATAAGAGGTTATAAGATAGTTTATCACATACCCAGATATTTTTCATAGTTATTGACCTTCCAGCTTCATTTTCCAATTCAGCATCACCTTCCTTTGTAGCCACAATTGTTTCACCCATTTTTGCTACATTTATATTTACATTTATTTCCTTTTTATTTATTAAAAAGTCACACAGTTCTGTTCCCATTAAATGGTTAGTTGCACCACTGTCCACAATAAATGTTATCGATGTTAAGTCATTACCACAAACTGGTGTATTAATAAGTGCTTCGTCAGATGTTAGAAACACTATAGGCTCTTCAACTTGGCTTGTAGTTGTATGTGCACCACTTCTACTTCCACCGTTGTGATTTTGTGTGTTCTTTGGACATTCATATCGTTTGTGTCCTACTTGGTTACATAAATGACATCTAAACGGGAAGTTCTGTACTTTATTTCCCCGATTTCCATGATAGCTTCCACTCATATTTCCAAATCTACCACGTCCATTTCCTCTACCTCCTTGTTTGTAGTTATAGTTTCCTCGATAGTTACTCAGAAAAGCAGCTCCTCTACCGAGACCTCTACTTTCAGTATCATTTTTGTTCTGTCTTGCCTCTTCCATCAGTAATTTGTTTTTGACAAATTCCAAGGTTACTGAAGTCTGGTTTTGACAAAACATGATGTCAATAGCTGTAGTAACAGACTGGTATGCTTCCGGCATGGCTGATAAGAGTTGTAAAATCATTTCGTTGTCATCTACAACGCCTCCAGCGCCCTTTAGTTCACAGATAGTTTTGTCAAATTCTGTGAAGAATTCCGTCAACGAGTGTGACCCCTCTAACTTTAAAGCACGCAATTTTCTTTGGAGAACCACTTGAGTGGAAATACCTTTTTTTGTATATATGTTTGTTAAACATTCCATAATTTCCTTCGCTGTTGTTTTTGTTTTTATTATTTCCAACATATTATCGGATACGCATTGTACGATTAGTGTTCTTGCCTTAATATCGCTTTTCTGGTACTTGGCTAATTCATCTTGAGCAGTAGGAGCTTCCTCCGTTATTACATTTATGACTCCTTGTTGTTCCAGTAGAAGTTTTATACGAAATTCCCAGTTCGAAAACGAATTTCCATCGAACGGTTTAACATAAAACAACTGCATATTTTTGTCGGCCATTTTTTCACTATTCCACTGCACCAAAACTTTTTCCTTCTTTTACCAACTGATCAAATCAATCCTGGGCCCATAACCTATGGTAGGATGATAGTATTAAAATGATTAATCAGTTAGTAATGAGTATGAATGTACTTTATTAACGGTTGATTTAACAGAACATGTTTTCTTATACATTAATAATTTCCACCGACAATATACGCGCACTTTTTTCTACTTCTCTGTCTTATGTTTTCGCCATCTATCTTAGAGTAGTTTTTCTAATATGCGGTTTAACAAAGTTATATACTAAATACTAAAAAGACAATTAACTCTAAAGGTTAGGCAATCATCAAACAGATTTAGGAGAAGTGTAATAGGTGTTGAATACCTACAGTTGTAACTTTTAGATAGAGACTAAAAACTAAGATATGAAGGCGAAAACCATTTTTCTCTAAGATGCGCCGTGCCATTTTATTTTAAGCGTCAATACCTCAAAAACAAATGAATTTAGACATATGACATTTTTTACAAAAAATATACGTACAATTTTACAGGGAATTAGAATATATAGGATGTTCCATTAATAGGAGAGGTTCGATAAACCCTGACTATTTTGGGACCTCCAGATAATTTAAAATAATTTTAAATTGTAGATCTAAGGGGTTCTTATAATAAAATAATTTTTAATGTAAGAACACGCAATCGCTTGTAAATAAACAATCACTCTAATTTTGAAACATACTTATATTAAAAAGTTTAGTTCAGATGCTATATGTACATGGAATTCTGCGTTGAGAGCGGGCCATGCACCTGTATATTACGTCTGTTATAAAAATATATAACAACTATGTCAGGTGAATAAGCCAGAATTAAAAATATTATTTTAAATAAATTATAGAAATATTCAATAAGAATTCTGCATTATAGTTCAACAGCTCAATAAGAAAAGAACTAAACTACCTATTTTCCTATCACCCTTTCATTGTATAATATAAACAGTTGATATTTGATACTTATTGCAGTTTTATAAGTTATGGCACTATTAATCCATTTAGTAATTTTACTTTTACTCTAACAACCATTTATTATTAACAGGAAAAAACTACTTATTAGCTTATTATCTTAATTTTATGTATCCATAGACTGCGGCAGCGCCTACTATTAATATAATAAGTAGTAGAGTCCAACAACAACAACGACGACTACATCTTCCACCAGACCCTAAAATTAAAAAACATATTGGAATATAGCATATATCTACCTACCATTCAATGTTAATTTTTTGTTTTTCGACTGTCAACAGCCACTTCTTCTATTATGCAAATATTATAATATATACTAGGGTGTCCATGAAATGACTGTACAACGCTTAACCAAAAATAAGGCGATCTAGGCAAACTTACCTATATGCGATGTTGCTTCGTTTTGCTGCTACAGGGCGCTAAAGTTTTCAAATCAATATCGTTTTTCCAGAATAATTTTTAAACGCCTTTATCGATTTCCACTAATTTTGGAACTAAGAATGACCACTCTTTAATAGCGCGTTTTGACGTATGCGCCATCTTTTTTTAATACTTGTAAATTTCTTTTCAGTCTGTTATATAGGCGACTGATTGTAAAGGCATTTTGTCAGATTATTTATTGGATTGTTAATAATTTATTTTTATTATAATTTACCTGAAGAGCCTGAACCACCACGGACTTTCCAATATCTCCAGTTATTGGGATTCATCTGATTTGCCCGATTATTATCCATGGTAAATATTATTCACTTATATTTTTTTACCCAGAAAGTACACTCAATGATATATAATTGGATCACTAGTGTAATAAATACCATGTAATAAAACCATAAAACAATGCAGCATGCAACGACCAACGAAAGACCAATGACTAGAGATGAGCGATATTTTTGTACCGGTGACTTATACCGGCGACCTATCTGGTCACCGGTATTAGCGGTGACCCAATTGCCCAGGTCACCGCGACCGCGACCTACCGTACCACACCCAGGTCGCCGCTCCAAGTATCGGGCTTACCCGGTGACCGATCAGATCAAGTCACTGGTAACTGCTCGAAATGCGAATATTAAACAGCGACCAGCGAGCTAAACAGCGACCAGCGAGCTAAACAGCGACCAGCGACCTAAACAGTGACCTGCGAGTACAGATAACAGCGCGATTGGATTTTCGATTCTCATCGAGGCGCCGGGCTGTGCAGCGACCTGTATGACTGGTTGCTGAACACAGCGAAAACAATATTAAAATAATAAAATTTATTTCTGCTTGTGGTTGGTCAAGCTCGAGAAGGTAGTATTTGCATAACTTGCAGGGTGATGCCACGGATTGACGTGGTTTGAGAGGATTATAGGATTTAGGTTACGTTTTGGTTTTTATTTCACTGTCACCGTATATTTTTATTTTTGAAAGTTGTGTTTATAGATTAGTGATATTTAATGTTTAGTTTTTATGAGAGCTTGTGTGAAAAGTTGATTTGTTAAAAACTATTTTTTTTAAAAGATTTTTTAAATAATATTAAGGTAGGTATGCAAATATATTTTTTATATAAATTTTAAAAGGGTTACACGCAGTGATTAAATCATCAAACAGTAAGAACAAGCTCTAAAATATTTTAAAATCCAAATACCTAGGGGTTAAGTGAGGGAGCTTGCTTCAACTTCGCCATTTGTAAATTATTTACAAAATAATAATAATAATATTATTATTATCTCTATAGTTTTTCCTCTTAAAAAAATATTTTCATCTAAAGGTAGAGATTTTTATGAAAGTCACCGGGTCTGAAGTCGCTGTTAAAAATACCGGTGACCTTAAAGTCGCTGTCACCGGTATACCGGTTACTTGAAAGTCACCGGTAATCTCACCTCTACCAATGACCGGATGCGAAGATTGCGAAGATGCGAATAAATAACCGGAATAACTTATTCTAGTGATGGGCGATATTCAGTAAACCTCGATGTTCTGTTACCGATGTATTGACCAGCATCGTTTTTAACCTTCGATTCGATGTTTGACTTTGCACCTCTATAGGCATGTGTAAAGTTGGCAGCAGCGTTGCTATCATATATCATAATGGTCTTGATGGTATGTCATAATTTCCTGTTTTGCCATTTTTATGCCATAACTGCGTTGTGTTGCTCCGGATGACGAAAAGTGCTCTGTACACTAAGAATGAAACAAGTGAAAAAGACGACCCGGAAACAGATGACATTATATTTGAAGATGTTGAATGTTAATTATTAGAACAATATTTTAAATAGTTTATATTAGTTTTATGCATTTGCGATGTAAACCAAAGAATAATAGTATAAATTCAAATGATTTCCCGCAATTTACTTTTACTTTACTTAATTTATGAAGGAACGTGTTTTTTGAGAAAAGGTTCTATAATATAGAAGTCACTTTTGACAATAAACATTTTTTTTATGTAACTTTTTATGGGAGCAAAATATATTGATTGTAAGTACGACCGCCTGATCGCCAGAGTCGCAAAATTGACAATGTATGTACCTATTCTATGGGACGCGATTGGTCGAAAGAAAGTAAGCCGATTGACAGTATGACAGTTATTTTTATTTGGGCACTCGACACTTGAGTTTGAGTACTCGATTATTAAAACTATTCGATATTTTGTAATACGATTCAGTAATCAAATCACTCTTGATTATTTAAATTATTCGATTTTTTCCATCACTAAACTGAATCACAATGGGGGGATTCCTCTATTTTGGACGTGTCATAACCAGGGTTGTCATATTTATACATCTTCCTTTTCTTTCGGTGGCCTTA
This sequence comes from Polydrusus cervinus, assembly GCA_935413205.1. NCBI lineage: Eukaryota > Metazoa > Arthropoda > Insecta > Coleoptera > Curculionidae > Polydrusus > Polydrusus cervinus. Next base: position 111,273,210 of record OW284510.1, on the reverse strand, counting down.
ACAGTAGAGCACCACGACAGAAGAAATATAGGTAAAAGTTGACCACCTATTTTACACCGTGACGCTTGGATTGGAATCCAACGTTGCCAAATGGTAACCTTTACTTGTTTTGTTCAGTTTGAGAGTTTGAGTAGATTGAGGTTAGAGAAGACAAATTTTGAAACACTCGTGTTTTGTTTTCGGTAATCTCCCTGATTTCTTTAAGTAAAAATGGAAGAAAATGGTCCTACAGAGGAGTGCGAAGTATGTGGAGGTACCGATTTTTATAAAGAAGCCGGTCATTTCTACTGTAACGAGTGCCAAACGCAGTCCCAGCAAATTCGAGAGCAGGTTTTTGAACAAGAGGAGGCAGCAGTAAATAAGAAATCTACGAAAAAAATTCAGGTTGGTGTTAAAAAATTAAGATATTCATTTAAAAATACGGTCAAAATATCCTTTTTTATTTAATACCTTAGGGAATATATCAACTGCCTTTTAGTCGGCATTCTTTGTTTCAAACCATCTCCTGCTCTCCCCATTCACGTTAATTTTGATAGATATTTTTGTTTTAAAAAGATACATTACCTACTAACTGGTATAGGCATGCTTTTTTTAAAAGAAAGGGCCCAAGGGTAGGTATACTTTACTTATAGAATTGGGTGTATTCCATTGTAACGAGTATTTACTAAAACGATATTGTACCAGGGGTTAAGTTTACGATGTTCTATTATGTATTCATTTCTTTTCCAGAAAGCAAAAAGTGAAAAAGAAGATAAACTGACAAGTTGGGAATGTTACAATGTTATTTTAAAAGGTTTGACAGGGGAACTGATTGGATTAGGTGCTAAAGCAGAGTTAAAATCAGTGGTTAGGTATCTGTGGATGAAATATCTACATAAATGTGAAGTTTTTGATCTGAAGAGTAACAGGCCACCGAAGGTATCTATTTTAGGTAAAAAATACAGTAATTTACTTTGTACAATGTTGTCTGATACAGGACAAGAAAAATTTGGATGATTTATAGTGATTAGAAATCCAACTGATTTTACTAATAACTAACTATTTTGTAGAGTCAACTGATTTTTAATAATTTATGTAGGTTCCACAAAAGACATAGAAATTCTCTATAATGTGAAAAGACGTAAGAGAAGAAGGAGCCGAACCTCATCCACATCGACAACCTTGAGCGTCAAAAGACAGAGATCCAGTAAAAGACGGGCATTGATAACTAGTCAGTATGAAGAGCTGTCTCAGTCACAAAGTTTGACACAGGTAAAATTTCCTTCCTCTTTTTAGACATTTTTTTGTTTCTATGGGGTGTTTCAAATTTTTTGCACAACTTTGAAATTTCGGTATTTATTATAGTAACAATAATATAATAAAGTTTATTTAATAGCACAGCTAACAAATACATAATTAACATTTTACAATTTTAAGAAAAATGTCTACATTTAAATATTATTGGCTAATATTACTTTTGCAGTAGTCTATACAAGGTGATTTCTAAGTTAATACTTCTTTTTTAGCTTTGTATAGAAGGCATTAAATTAAACAACATTTTCAAATACCTTTTTTCAAAAAACTTAAAAATAAGGTACTTACATATTACACTATGGATCAAATACGGTCCTGCCTAACTTGCCCCGTTGAATAACATTAAGAAAACTTCTGGGTGTAGAATGAGCCCGCAAGGGAAAGCGTTCTGCGTATAATCTCGAAGCAGCAGCGGCACTTTGACGACACTCACCGTAAATTAGCACCATATCTACTAGTTCATTGTTTTCAAATTTTACCATTTCACGTGTCACTAATTTAAAATTGACTTGCTTCAGAAAAACACACCGCAGCGGATTGCCAAATAACTAACCGCCGACCCGTAAATTGCATGACTAATAAGACAAACAACATATATTATAGCAGGCTACGTTTTGATGACCAGGCCCTCACTTAGATTTTTACTTCTGTATCTCGCCTATTTTTAAGTTTTTTGAAAAAAGGTATTTGAAAATGTTGTTTATTTTAATGCCTTCTATACACAGCTAAAAAAGAAGTATAAACTTAGGAATCACCATATATTAGTGCTGAAAATGATTAATTTGATTATAGTAAAAATACCCATTACTGACATTTCAATTAGGCCATCCAATGATGTATTGAAAATGGTAGTTGATGGCAAATACTGCTTTGTAATTGGTACATGTGACCATAAAAATGACATTGCTGGTGGCATTTCACTATTGACTCAATGCTTTTTGCCGTTAGCTGCCATATCTAACCATGTGGTTTGGATTTCCTAATAGGACTTGAATGTCACTGACACACTGTAGTTAATAGTGGGATTATGTTCTTACAGGATAGTTCCATGGTGGGAGAGACATTATCGAGTTTAAAAACTGGGTCAGAGAGATCTAGTAGCAGCGGAGAAATTGGATATAATAGGTATGTACCTGTAATCAGGGTTGCAATAAATCACGATTTTTTTGAAAAAATCAATAAATTTGATTTTTCGATTAAATCGTAATTTTTTTGATTTTTTATCAATTTATACTGATTTTTTTCCTAAATATGGTAATAATGACTTTTTAAATCACTTATTTTCATTATTTTGTCTCAATTCGCCCAAAAATATTTGTTTAGATTTACAGTTAGAAAATCTCCTCGGCGACATACAAAATAACTTGTATTGATATGAAAATTTTCGGCAGCGTAATTTATGAATATTTTTTACGCTGGACTGATGACGATTAGTTATGTTTTTACACTTACATAATGTATCTAAACACTTCGTTTGAAATAAACTATTTTTTTTTTTTTTAATTTCCTGCTGAGTTGTTTGCTTCGGCGACTGGTTTTACAGCAATTTATAATTTGATTTAAATCACGATTAAAATTGAAAAAATTAGTTGTCTTAAATCGTCGCAACCCTGCCTGTAATGTTTTATATATTCTTACCTATATATACATTAATCTTACCTATAAATACTCCACATTAAATAGGTATTTTCAATAAAAACGCTTACATCCGAAGCAATATATTTATACTACCAATACTAAATATATTTTAAAATATTATACATTATTGTATGCACGGTGTAAACTTTGATCAGGGCTGTGCTAGTTAGTGGGGGAGGCAGGGCACCTCGGCGAAGGTCATTTGCTGATAACGCGAGAATTCTAAATTAAAATTTTTCTAATAAAAACAAACTCTCCATTTTGTAAAATTATATATTAAATAATTTTAATACCAATTATCCAATTCCTAATAATGTGAAGATAACATCAAAACGTCTAAAAATTGTTAAGTGTGATACATACATGGAGGTCCATATTTAAAAAATTAAAGTTGATTACAGTTCTACAAAAACGAAGCGTTGTACCGGAATTCTAAAAAAACGGTAGTATCATCATCAAAACTCGCTTTGACAATGTTGTATTTTTCTTTCTGTAGCGGTTAAAATAAGTCAGATAAATAAAAAAAACAAAAACTCAAATTTTTTTTTTATTTTTCAAAAAGTAAAAAAGAAAGCTCAATTTTTTTAGATATTACTGGGCACAACATTCCGCAACTTTGCCACCAGTCGACCGATGCTGTATCTCTTATAGTTTCCGAGATACCCATGATGAGCATCGAATTTGGGACACCCTGTACATTTATAAATTAAAACTTTTCTAACTTATTTAATTGACGTTGGTTGCAAACTTGTATTTTTGAATAATTTTACTGTTATTTTTACCCTTAAGAGTGAAGTCTAGTGATGTATTTGACATTTCATTTTTTGATGAATATTTCTTATCATTCTCGCTTTATTCAAAAAGGGGCCAAATACCCGGCCTTGAGTAGAAATTTCCTACAGTTTTGAACTAAAGAAATTTTGATTAATGAATTAATAAAAGCAAAAACAAAAATTTGTGAAATTTGTTCATTTTTATGTTTCGGCTTTTATTACCATAAAACAGGGTTGCAATAAATCACGATTTTTTGAAAAAATCAATAAACCTGATGTTTTCCATTAAATCGTGATTTTTTAAATTTTTATCAATTTATACTGATTTTTTCCTTAAATATGGCAATAATGAACTTTAAAATCACTTATTTTCATTATTTTGTCTCTATTCGCCTAAAAATATTTGTTGTCTAGATTTACTGTTGGAAAATTTCCTCGGCGACATACAAAATAACTTTTATTGACATGAAAATTTTCGGCAACGTAATTTATGAATATTTTTTACTCTAGACTGATGACGATTATTATATTTTTACACTTACATAATGTATCTAAACACTTCGTTTTAAATAAACTATCTTCCTTTTTTTTTAATTTCCTGATGAGTTATTTGCTTCGGCGACTTGTTTTTCCTGCAATTTATGTTTTGAATTAAATCACAATTAAAATTGAAAAAATCAGTTGATTTAAATTGTCGCAACCCTGCTTTATAAATTCAAACTTGTTTAACTTTAAATTGTAGGTAATTATGCTTCAAATGTCGGTATTTGGTCGATTTTTGGATAAAAGGAAAAAGTAACGAAATACTGATCTAAAAACGAAAAGGCGAATACTCTCACTCTTAATTTTATTTATAGGTACAGCAACGCTCAACTCAAACGCATAATGTCTAAAAAGCACCAGAAAATGCACAAACACGATCTCACCCGCGAAATGCCGTGTCACAAGTTTTCCACCAGGACACTACCCGGCGCCTTCGTCCGCGGACCGACAATCCTCACTTCGTTTACCTTGTACAGCATTTTGTACATCGGATTGCTTATTGTCGAAGATCCTTTACAATTGGGCGACATTTTAAGATTCATTCAAGAAGGCCATTTAAGTTTCGGATGTTACAGACATTTTTTCGACGAGGATATTTCGGATAAGACGCTGAATTTACCCAGAAAAAACGAAAAGTTGTATAGTGCCGAAATTTTCCGGCAGAGGACAGCGGCGTTAGTGCATTTTTTGAAGATGGAAAAATACATCAAAAGACCTAATTTGGTACGTCTTTGTTGGCGTTATTGTTCTGAATTGAACTTGCCTAAGACTATATTCGATTGTTGCGAAAAACTGATTTTAAAAACGGCTCCTCACATGAAATTTTCTGAAAAATCACCGGAAATTCCAAATTATGAGGGTCGTGCCATGTCGTTCATACTTTTTATCCTTAAACTATTATTTAGCTTAGACGGAGTGACCGAAAACAACTTATCGGACTACGCCCAAAAGCTCAACAACCGAATAGAACACAACAAAATGTTTGACGTCTTAGAATGGCTTAAATACGTAGCATATCGTGATATTGTGATAACGACTTATCACATGCCTTCTTCGCTTAAAAACTGTGATAATATTGATAGTGATATGTACCTAGAATATATAGGAGATCAACAAATTAACTTTAAAAATGCTAGTAAGCATGCTCAAAATGAGGTTAAGGATTATTTGCAGATTTTTGACAAACTCTTGGACAATGATTTTGATAAGTCGTCCGGTGAAGTGAGATTTAAGAATTCTTTGACGCCTTTTTTGGATTATACTAGTGTTATTTTGGATAGCGGAGATATCCCTTGCGAAGACGTGTTAAGACGGAATTTTAGTGACGAGTCTTTGGATTTTCTCTTAAGACCAAATAAGTATTTGAAGCTAGTTGGAAATAAAGCGGTTAAAAATGGGGGAGCAAATAATAAAATGCTCATTGAAGATGCATTGTACATTGATAAAAGCATCAATGATCACAGAAATAAGTCCGAAAACCCCGTTACTGTAAAGGTTTCTAACGAAATCAAGGAAGACTTATTTATAAAGGAATATTTTGACTTAACCAAAAAATCTCTTAAACACACTGATGTTAGTGTATTTTTATCAAATTGGCAAAAAGGGAATGAAAAACAGTTTTCAAAGAACAGGGTCTATTTAGAGTTGGCTTCGGAAAACGTCAAACCGAACTTAAAACGTGACTCTTGTTCCAGTGAACCTTACAGTGACCATTACAATACCTTTGAACGGTATTGGTTGAATATTCCGACTAACCCAACCAATGTAAAAAGGTACGTTTCGAAAAATCGCGTGCAAGAAATAAGGTCTAAACTTCCCTGGTCTTTAAAGTTGATTGTAAAAGAATTTACGAGGATTCTTGAACAAGATTTTTACGATTTTTATTCGGAATTTTTGGTGACCGAGTTGAACTTGGTTTATTTCGAAGGATACTGTTCTAAAGGTAAAAAGGGAAAAGTTCCCGAGATACAGAAAGTATTGAAGGACTCTGGGAAAAAGTGGTAAGATGTTTATAGTAATCTTACTAGAAATTTCTTAAATTACTGGGGATTGGCAAAAATCATCGATATTTTCATCTTCAAAATCGATGTTTTAGCTTCGATGATTTGAACACGAACGAATTAAAATATCAATATCCGAACGGTGTAGTGTCCCAAGGCAACTCTACGTCGACATGGGCGATTTTTTTTTTGGAAACACGTTTTATCCATGATACAAGAAACAGAGATAGATATGATATTTAGCGAGCTCAACACGGTCCGACGCGCCGTGAGTTTGTGAGCTTAATTTAAATTTGCAGTATAAGCGCGCGTAGGTAATTCGTTCATTTTATAACGGTTTTCGAATGTTTGAATTGTCTCACAACCTTATTTGAAAATGTGTTAATAATGAAAATATTAGTAAACAAACAAATGGTTAAAAAGGATGTTTTATTTAAATTCAAAAAAAAATATTTAATTTTTTGTCTTATTTTAGTTAAAAAAAAATGTTATTTACTTTTTAAAAATTGTTTTTTATATTTTTATTATATTTTACTTTTAATTTTTTTTCCATTTACTGAACTATTTTTTCAAAATGAAGTAAATAGATTTAATTGAATTATTGTATTATTTTCAAAATTCCGCAACATTAAAAAATTGATCATAAACGGATTAGTGATTGTGTCCTTAGCCCTTAGTAGCTATACGCTTTTAACAATCGCCGTTAAGCTTACAAAATTGCTTAGCTTGTATGTAACAATAATGCAATACGTTTTTCCTTTCTTCTGGGAGATCTCCCCGGTGTGTCAGTTCTGTATACTCCCCAGAACAAGAAGACTGTATCCGTACCAGTTTCCTATTAACCAACAGAGGAATCCAGATTATCCTAGAAAATAGCAGATACATTGGCTAGAGGCCATTGCGACGTAAAACAACAATATTGTGCCTTGAAAATATTGGTTGGAAGCTGCAAAGCTAGAGGTCGAACGGAAATCCTTTGTGCTTGGTATATGCACAGAGGAACGACAGGTCGTTGTGACTGATGCACGCTCCACGACCACGAGAAGAATGAGGTTAGGTTTGTTCGAGTTCTGTGAGGTTAGGGCATATTGTCAATTTTTTTTCTTAGTTTTGTTATATATTTTTTGGTTTGGATTTTATCTTTTATCACACATCCACGTCGTGGTGTGGCACCCATTTATTTTTACTGCTGAAAGTCCAGTATTATAAGTCTATGATTAACCGATTTAAATATTATCAATACAAGCTATTTTATTTTCACCGTTTTTTTTAAATTATATATTATGGCTTCAATTCTACCAGATGATGTTTTAAATAAGGTACTATGTTCCTTATGCAAGAAGTACCTGTCATACCCTCCAACAAAAGTAGGTACCATTCTTTTTATGTCAATGATATAACCTGTTCTTTTGGTTCGCCTTTAAAACTAATTATTATTGCAGATACACAAAAATGGTAGTATGTCTTGTGGTCGCTGTAACACAAATGAAACTAGCAGTCCAAACTCTTTGTATGAGAATGTGGCAACATTTTCTCTTTTTCCTTGTGTGAATCGGTTTGAAGGCTGCAACAAACTTCTACAGTATAAAGATGTCCCTCAACATGAGAAGGTTTGTAAGGGCATTCAATATTCATGTCCGCTTTGTATTTCCGACCAACAATTTTCTTTATTATACCTGATTGACCATTACAAATATATACATAAAGAATTTGTCTTGGTGGAACCAAAATGTATGATCGATACTGATACAATGTCAGAAAGTACATTTCTTTATTGTGACACTTCAAATAATTGTATCTTTTTTATTGAAATTAGATGCACCAGAGACAGATTGTTTCTGAACACATCTCTATCGAGAAATACTAAAATTGTGCAAAGGTTTAAACTAAACAATATTTTGTATGAGCCTGATGCCGGTGTGTTGTGTTCTACATTGAGGGGACCACAATTACAACATATTCAGGTAAAAATTGGAGATCAATGGAATGGAATTTTGACTTGTAAGTTATTGTACAATATCATTGAAAAACCTGTACCGTGTGTAGTGCTTGATTTAAATTCTCTTGAAGAAGAGCCGATGAAAGAAGAGCAAACTTACAGAAAGTTGCCAAAGACATATTTGGATAATAAAATATTTCCAGAAAAGCAGAAGTATAAGTTGTCAGCTTGCAAATCTAAGCTAATAAATGACTATGATAGTAGTTTTAAGATAGAGCTTAAATGTAATATTTGTAGTACATATTTTTGGAATGTCTCCCAATGGAAACAAATTTTTTTTGATTGTGTTAATCATACAACTGTCTGGGATTATGCTCTTTATTGCCATAGATTTAAAACGCTGGGCAACATAATTTGTATAAAGTGTTTCGACTATTTAAATAAAAGAGGACAAAATTTTTTTAAGGCAACAACAACGGAACCAATTTTTATGCTACAGTTTTATTGTAGATATAATTGTGGGATGATATGCTCTGTCTGGAATTTACTTACACATGAAACGAGTTGTAAGTTTAACTTGAATAAAAACTGTATCATTGATGATGTAAAAAAAGGTTTTGAAGGGAATTCATTTAATGCTGATGATAGATTTATTATGGGAAATGTTATTGAACCTTTTGATTTCGAAGTAGCATTTTATTCATTTGCAATCTTTGGTGCCAATCCTAGAATGCAAAATTCAAAGGATGTCATATCACCAGAAAAAGTAATATATCTTATTACCGATGATGGACTAAAATGTAAGGTGTATTATAAATATGAGAGGGGACAATTCTATGCGCGCGTTGATCATGATTATGATGGAAGTAGGTATCTTGTTACTATTTGGGTTTTTAGGAAATCGACCAATGACGATTTTTTGACAAAAATAATGTACTTGGAAAGATTTGAATATCTTAAGCTAGATAGTATAGATTATCTGATAACTCAAAATAAACCCGATGGTATTGCACAATGTATTAACACTCCTTGTTTTGTAGTAAATATCGAAAAAATTTCACCCAGTTGTAATTTGATCCTCTAAATAATACCGGCAAATTATGGTGATCTCTCACTACCTGTATCAGGCTAAAACCTTTACACCAGTTTTTAATTAAAAAATAGTTTTATTCGCTGGAGAAGTTTATGTGATCTATCCTCTTTATTATCACTGAGGTTTTATTACTAAGTTTGTTTTATATTTATTATATGTAATGTATTTATACTTAGATGTTTTGAGGGTCGACTGTCATTTTTTTAAACTTTTATTATTGATGTTTGTCTTTATATATTTTAAATTGACGTTGTCAATGTCCTGTAGGATTTGTACGACAATAAATGATTTTGATTTGATTTAAGCAGGGCGTCCACCGAATCGACTCGGCAATCTTTGCTTTGAAATGAATCGCCGCGCACCGCTTCGGTTCGTCGGACCATTCCGATCGACCCGACAACGGCAGACTGCCGAATGGTCCGGCGGCCGCTGATATTTTTAAATAGTGTAATAGTGAAGAAGTCAACCTGGAACAATGTTACACGAAATTTTATTAGAAAGTGTGCGTAAATATATTACATGATTCCAAAAATGTTTATCACCGCACTTTATTAATTTGGGGATATTGACTTTGGCTTCTTTGTATATTCTTGAAACAGCATGTCTTATGCACAAGAAATCTCTGAAATCTGAAATACAGACTTCCTTGACAACTACCACAAGAAGAACACACGTTATAGCGCTGCCGATTCCCTCTTCTGCCTTAACAAAAAACCCTCTATATTATAACAGCAAAAAATTGTTTAATCATTTGCCCCTTAATTTACGGAAAATTGTTTGCCATAAAAAATTTCGGAGAGAACTAAAAAAATTGGTAACCGAGAGAGCCTTCTATACAATAAGTGAATTTTTCGAGGTATCGCTGTAAGGGTCTCTTGTTTGTTTTGGGGTGTTTAACTGGTCAGTGTATTTTAGATTTTAATTTGTTTTAACTGTAGTTTTGTAATAATTTTATAAGTTGCTTTGCTTTGTCAATGAGTAGATCTTACGACAATAAAGCTATATTTGATTTGATAACATTGATAACACACGCATGGAGAATGATATTTAAAGAACAGAAAGCTCTTTAAGTTGCTTAAAATCTTCTGCGCTAAACGACTGCTGTGCTTTTTTTTCCCACAAATTGACAATTAATATTCCAAAGGGAAATTATTGAAAATTTAATTGATTACATTCTTAAAAATAAAGTAAACAATATACTTTTTTGACACCCAAGGTATGTAACAAAAAAAATAACCATTAAGAATATTTTTATTTGGACTTTTGATAAGCCAATTGAGATTTAACAATTAATAAAAATATAATTTTTGAGACTTACCATTTTGCTTTTAGCTTATAAATTTAAGGTTTCATTTGCTACTTGATCCAGCTATTGATGTCAACATGAAACAAGGCTTTATATGAAGGAAATTAGAAAAAAAATATTCACTGGGCCAACTTTTTGATACCTTTATGTCAAGTATCCATTAGACCACCATATAAAAATTTTCTGTCCCAAGCAACGCTCTGATAGTAGCAACAACAGCTGGTGGTGGTGGTAAATGTCGCCCTAATAACCTATTGTAAATTTCACGTATGTTTTTAATGCTTTGACGTTTCTTTTGTCAAACACGTTGACCAACATGTGATTTAAAACTTCCGAAAACGGCTCTTTCTCACGAACATTGGCTAGATTCATTAGAGATGGATATATAACTTACCGTATATTTACATGTACACGATAAAGATAAACATTGAACACTCCAAACTGCTGCCCTTCAATCAGTCAAAACTCGTCAAGAGATTATTGTTACAGAACTTGACATCGATGCCGTTAGTATGTTTATCTCTTTTGCCTTCGCATATCTCTTTTTGTACTTCATCCATCCGCGTGTTTTCTCAGTGTTCTTTCAATATCACAGGGCCGGCATTCATTCGTTCACGTGTTAAATAACAACTGCAGTTGTATTTGGAGTTTTTAGAGATAACTTTGCTATTATTTTGTGGCTCAGATTATTTGGTTATAAACTGTTGGACTGTGTATATCTGGGTTCTTTTTATGACAAAGCAAGTAAATATGTTGTTTATTTGGTAATATCGGAACACCAGTCCGGCCCTAACTAAACCTTAAGTTCTGCAAAATAAATGTCACTAGAAATAACGTGTGTCATCGACGGCCATTAAAAGCTTACGTGAAATACACTATACCTCTATACAGAGCTGTGAAAGTTACTTCAGAAAAGTAACTAGTTACTTTTTCGATACTTTTGCACAAATGTATCTGGATACTTATAAGGAATAGTTACTTTTACCTAAAAGTAACTAGTTATAGTAGCTAAGATACTTTTACAGTAACTAGTTACATTGATTGTAACTACGATAATTTAAAAGTAACTAAGATACTTTTAAAGTAACCAGTTACATTGATTGTAACTAGTTACTAAAAGTAGCTAAGATACTTTTGAGTAACTAGTTATTTTAATTGTAACTACGAAACTCTAAAAGTAACTAAGATGTTTTTGAACTAGATACCATAAATTTACCAGGTAGTGATAACTCATTTTCCTGTACACACTACCACTATTACCATCAGAAAATTAATCTAACTAACTTCAAACAATGAATAAGTAGAATAAAATGCTTTCCAAAAAATTTCGCGTTCCAACCAGTGTACTGTTTGACGCTCGCGACTCGCCGCTCGTCCCTTCGTGAAAATCTGATTAACGGCCGCCGATCGTCCCTTGGTCATCATCTGATGGACGACACGTGTGCATTATTGGTATCCTAGAGGAACTTTAAAAGTACCTAACTTAGTTACTTTAAAAGGAACTTAGTTACTTTAAAAGTATCTAGTTACTTTCTAAGTGTATAGTTACTCCTAAAAAGTAACTAGATACAAGTTACTTTTCAAAAGTAACGAAGTTACAGTTACTTTTGGCATGATTCAAAAAAGAAATAAGTTACTAAGTATCTAGTTACTTTAAGTAACTAGATACTTATTAACTATTATATTATTAATTATATTATTAACTATACTAAAAAGTATCTAGTTACTTAAGTTACTCACAGCTCTGCCTCTATACTTAAAATAAAAATAAGACTAGTAACTTTATGAGCGAAATGTAACTGTGTTTGATTCCCAGGAGTTTTTCTATAACCTCTACAAAAGAAAATAACAATTTAAGACGCTGGACACTTGTAAAGTTACTGTCTCACGATTCCAAGCAATTATCGTTATAGTTAACAATGTTGACGTGATACTGCAGAAATGTTATTCAGATAAGCAATGGCGGCTTGTAGCCTAGAACAGAGTGGTTACAGATCAGTTTTTAAAAATCTCATTCGATAAGCTTACTAGCGATTATCTATTGGTTTTAATGAGTATAAATTTAAAAGAAAACTGTTTGCGTTAATTTGTATTTAATTTTTTGATGAATATTTTATTGCCTATTGACGTTCTCAACCATAACCGAGATTGCTTGAAATTCATGTAAATAAACTATTAACTATTCGCATTTTTTAAGTGATTTGTCTGATGTTTTACTAGAGCCGTCCTTATGGCTGTTTGATAGGAACAATGTTCACATTCGAAGAGACCATTTTTAGTCGTTTTAACAGGCACATCCGAATATTTCCCCCTTCGCGGTTTGGCAATGGATTTTTGAGCAATTATCACTGAAGAACCTGTGGTTACTTCATGGAATATCACTGGATCGGAGTTGTGGCTGGGCACATTATTATTCTCACACATAACTTGAGCATTATTACTTTGAGGATATGTTGTGTTTTCACTTTCAATGTTCCCACCACTTTGTTCTGCCATCTTTTTCTGAAAATATATTAAAATATTTTTTTGTTCTTGGTTAAATTATAAGGGAAATGTTATTCTGTTATTTATGATAGATGATTTAGTATAATATGAGATAAAAAGTTCAAAATAATGGAAATACTTACACAAGCTATGGTGTATCAAAATTTGCAAAAATCATATTTAGTGAATTATTTTCAAACTGGTAAAATGTCAAATAAAAACACGGTTATAGGTACTCACTAATAACTTTTTTATATTATAAGTTAGTTTATTTTTACCTGCCTTCAATTTGGAATCTATTAATACATTAAAACAATAATTTATTTTTTAATTTATTTATTTGTCAGCATATACAAAATAAAATTTAAAATATCACAGTAAGACTGACATTAACCAATTACATAAAGCTCTTTATTGGTAATGCATTTATTGTAGATAATAATTTAGATAACTAAGTTTAAGGGATGCAGCATGATAGTTATAATAATAATTAGTTCCTATGCCTATATTTAAGAATTATCTGTATCAAGTAAGCGTATATGATGGTATTTGACAATAAAAATATTTTGTATTTTCTATTCAAGAAAATTTATTGTGCCTTTATTGTTGTTTCAATTTAACAAAAAAAAAGTACATTATCACATACATTATTTATATTAAATTTATATAAAAAAAAATACATACCTTCTTTTCAAGCCGTTTAAACTTTTCTATAGAATCTCCATCGTTGTCAGTAGTCAACTTATTTTCATGCATTGTCTTCATATGCCTTAAAAAACTCTGCCTATATAATGAGCTAAAAGTACACAAGTCACACCAGAATACTTCTTCCCCTGGGTTTTGTAGATGTACTTTTTGATGGCCTTCAAATATCACCTTATAATTTGTTTTGTATCTGCATTTTTTACATCTGTAAACATCTATTTTATTGAATTCTTCATTATTTTTACTTTTTCTTATTTGTTTTTGTTCTGTTAAGGTTAATGTAAACAGATCTTTATCACTTGTTATACCATTTTCAGTTTTTTTGACATGAAGTTTTCGATGATGGTCCTTTAGTACTGCCCTGCAAGTTCAAAAGGCATAACCTTTTCTGGCTTTTGAATAGAGGGAAAAGAAGGGTTAAAATGTACTGGTATTTTACTAGATAAAAAGAAATAACGCAAATACATCAAGTTGACTTTCTTGAGCAATATATAAATGTCCATTCTGTAGTCCTAATATACTATACATAATTTTTTTCAAACTTACCAATTGTTTGTGGTATAGGAGCATGTCTCACATTTGTACTTGGCCTTTTTTATGTCTTCACTGTTAACTTGAACTTTATAATGTGTTTGTTGATGTCTCTTCACCGCGTGTTTCCATATACTCTCGTATGAACATAGATCACATTTGAAGGAAGGTAGGTCGAATTTATTTTGTTGTTTATCACTAGAAAAAACTATTGTCAGACTGAGCTCAGTATTTTAAATTTATTTTGAAATATTAGTGAAAATAACGATGATAAAACTTCGTAAATACCTAGTTTGGGTTGCTTGTTTACCAGAATTTTCCACTCGATTAGATTTGCCCTTTGCTCTTAAAACTGCTACTTGATTCGAATTTTGTAAATTTGTCTCTTGATGAGCTTTAGAAATAGCGCCATTATCCATTATCTCCTAACATAAAACCAGCGTTATCTTTAAAAAATTTGGAAAATATGATTAGTGACGATTTCCATTTTTGACATCTAACATAACCTAACTTACGTCACAGTCTGTCACAGAGGAAAAGTTAGTTAACTATATTTTTCACGGTTGCTTTATGCCTCTCAATTTTTCTCTATGAAAGTACCAATTCCATCTTGCTATTCCCAAAAATTCAAAAAAAACTATACATTTTTGCATCTTAAAAATCTTGGCTCACCTCTAAACATTGAACTGTTGAATCCCTTGGAACAGCTCGAAACCTCAATCTGGGAAAACAATATTTTGCATCTTTCTTAGTTAGTAGCTAAGTACGACACCTCAGGATGGACTAGAGGAATAAAGATCATCAATTGCACTGATGATTTTTCCTTAGCATTTCTGAAAGAGAGTGTCAAAAAGATCGGACAACCTTGGGAACTTGCCCAATTACAGGTCATCCCCCGCTCGGAACTTCCAGAGTGTCCGAGAGCTAGAATTTGGTTGCCAGTGCCAACCATTCCAGAGAAGTCCTTGCTGCCACTCTTGGCAGCCCAGAATCCGAAGATTCCTTGCAAGGAATGGAAGGTTCTAAAGATGGAGGACCCAAAACCCACAGGGAGGAGCGTAATCCTCCAGCTCACAGACGAGTCGCTACCAGCCCTAGAGGAAGCTCAGTTTAAGCTTCACTGCGGCTTTAATGCGATCGCTGTGAATATATATAAGGGCATCCCCAAACACAAGGGGATTGACCAGAAAGTTAATCTTGCCAAACCCAAGCAGGATGTCGGAAGGAAGGAGGAGACAGTGACATCTGCCACGGTAATGGAAGAAGAACAGAGTGCGGCTCCAGAGAAGGAGCCGACTCAAGAAATGGAAGTTGAACCACAACAGACGCCCAGCGATGTTGCGAGTGGTTCAAATCAACCTCCACCACAGTAAAATGGCCTCTAGCCATCTGGCTCTTCTCATGGAGGAGAAGGGCCTCGACATCGCCTTGATCCAGGAACCTTGGGTCAGAAATGACGCCATATGTGGATTAAGGCTAAGAAACTACTCTCTCTATTACGCCAGGGGCAATGGTAAGCCAAGAACTTGTATTTTAGCTAAAAATAAAGTATTCCTAATGCCTACTTTTGGTAACCAGGACATAACAACGGTCAAACTGGAGCGCAAAGGAGGGACACCAATAGTACTGTCATCCGTATACATGGCGCATGACGTTCCAACTCCATCGGTAGATGTCCAAAATATTGTGGAATCTACCAGGATTTCTAAGCAAAGCCTAATCTTGGGATGTGATGCCAACGCCCATCACACAATATGGGGTAGCACGGACATCAATGACCGAGGTGAGTGTCTTTTTAATTTTATTATAAATACTAACCTTAGCTTATGCAATAACGGTAATACACCTACATTTGTTACTGCGAACAGACAGGAAGTTCTGGACGTCACGCTTACAAATGAATCCAACGATCTAAAGGTACAAAACTGGAGAGTGTCCTGCGAGGATTCGTTCTCGGACCATCGTTGGATTCTATTTGATATCAGTGAGTCCACGTACTTGCCTACACCATTTCGTAACCCTAAAAGAACAGATTGGGAAAAATTTTGCGGAATCATCTCTGGAGAACTGGCAAATCCTCCCAACAATCTCTTACCAAATAAGGCTTCAATTGATGAAGCAGTTAATAAACTAACAAATACCCTGGAAGCAGCATTTTTCAAAAGCTGTCCGATAAGCAGACCAGCGAAAAAGCCATACCCACCATGGTGGAACGCAGAGCTGGGTCAGCTAAGAAGGGACATGCGAAGGCTATTTAACAAAGCAAAGAGCAAACGTACTGAAGATGAGAGCTCTTATAGAGAGGCTCTAAAGACGTACAAGAAAGCGATTAGAAAATCTCAAAGAAGCGCTTGGCACAATTACAGCGAGCGGATTGAGAGTACAAACGAAGCCGCTAGACTTAGAAAAGTTCTATCAAAGGAGCCTAGTGCTCCCTCTTTTCTAAAAAAGGATGATGGGACATACACAGAGAGTAGTGGGGAAACCCTTGAACTGCTGATTGATTCCCACTTTCCTGGTAATACATCGGCCATAGAGCCCCTTATCGATCAAGAAGACGTTCCGGATTTGAATAGCATCAAATCAGTAGTCACTTACGATAAGCTAGAATGGGCGATTGACTCATTTGAATCTTACAAATCACCAGGATTAGACGGGATAATGCCCGCCATGCTACAAAGAGGGAAGAGAATCCTGATCCCTTGGCTCTTGGTGATATACAGAAGCAGCTTGCATTTTACTTACATGCCGGCTGACTGGAATAAGATAAAAATAGTCTTCATCCCTAAGGCTGGTAAGAGCAGTCATGTAACCGTCAAAGACTTCAGACCAATAAGCCTGTCTTCGTTCCTTGTCAAAACATTGGAGAGGTTACTGGATCTGCATATCAAGAACTCGGTGAGAGAGCGAGAATTAAGCTCGTCTCAACACGCTTATACCAAAGGGAAATCAGTGGAAACGGCGCTACACGAAGTAGTAGGCACTATTGAGAAATCCCTTAACAATAAAGAGTACACCCTAGGTACCTTTTTGGATATTGAAGGAGCCTTTAATAACGTCACGACCGAGGCAGTGTGCGACGCTCTAATAGAAACAGGGGTCGATAACTACATCTGCCGTTGGATTAGGAGGATGTTGAATGGCCGTCAAATCTGCTCCAGTTTGGGAAGTAGCGAGATGGTCAGATTTGCTGGAAGAGGAACTCCGCAAGGCGGGGTTCTGTCACCAACACTCTGGCTGAGAGTTCTAAATAAAGTTCTCATAGCGTTGGAGAAGGCTGGAATAAAAGTGATTGCATACGCTGACGATATAGTTATACTAGTGTCAGGTAAATTTGTAAACACAATCAGCGACCTAACAGGAATGGCGCTACGAATACTACAACAGTGGGCCATGAAATGCGGGTTAAAAATCAACCCCGAAAAAACGGAGGTAGTTCTATTCACACGCAGAAGGGTGATCGAGAACTTCAGACTCCCAGTACTCGACAATAATGCTTTGGTGCTCAAGGAAAAAGCAAAGTATTAAGGATTGGTACTTGACTCCAAGCTAAACTGGGGCATAAACTTGCAAGAACGAGTTAAAAAAGCGTCGGTAGCATTATATGCCTGCAAAAAAGCAATTGGGAAAAAATGGGGACTAAAACCCCACATAGTACACTGGATCTATACGGCTATTATAAGACCTATATTAATATACGGGGTCCTGGTTTGGTGGACCGCTTTGGAAAAAGCAGTGCACACTAAGTCAATAACAAAGATACCAAGGGCAGCTTGTTTAGGAATAACCGGAGCCCTTAAGTCAACCCCGACAGCGGCGCTAGAGGTCATGTTATATATACCCCCCTTGGATATCTATGGAAAAAGTATAGCTGCAAAAAGTGCCCTGCGACTAAAAGAGTCGAAATTCTGGAAGGAAACTAACTACGGGCACAGCAGTATACTAAAGATTCACCCGGGGAATAATCTACGAGACCCGACTGATTACTCTGTCCCAATAACATGCTTCGATAGAAGGTATTCTATACTCATTCCGAGTAGGGAAGAGTGGGAAGGCAATCAGAATATAACGAAAACAGATCACGCAATCTTCACAGACGGTTCAAAGATGGACGTTGGTGTGGGAGCCGGGGTCTTTTCCGAAAGTTTACAAATACAGAAATCGTATAGACTCCCCAACTATTGTAGTATTTTTCAAGCGGAAGTACTGGCAGTAGAGAAGGCGGTCAATATCCTGCAAGAACACCTTGGCTTGGGAGTAGCCTCGTCAATCACCATCTTCAGTGATAGTCAGGCGGCGATTAAGGCAATCTGTTCCAGCAGCGTTAAATCAAAGCTCGTAAAGCGATGCCGCAACAATCTATGCACACTTGGCAACCAACATCGGGTTATTCTGTGCTGGGTTCCTGGACACTCCAAAATAGATGGCAACGAGGCTGCCGATGCGCTCGCAAGAGAGGGCGCAGGCATGCCAGCTAATCTAGCAGACAATACAGTGAACAAACCACTGGGATTCGTCAAAGAGGAGATTGACTACAGGGCCAAGCAGCTTGCACAGAACAGATGGACAGGGTTGACAAATTGTAGTACATCCAGGCAACTGTGGCCCACATTCGATAAAAAGAGAACCGCAGAGCTATTGAGACACAGTCGAAAAGACGTGAGAAATATTACTGCGGTTGTTACCGGACATTGCCTCTTCGGTAGACATGCCGAACGTATGCAAATACCCACTAACGACTTCTGCAGAAGTTGCAGAGATGAGGAAGAGGAAGAAAGTATTCAACATTTTCTGTGTGAATGCCCTGGCCTCGCAAGAAGGAGGTTCACTACTCTGGGTGAATCATCTTTCGATAGCCTGGAGGAATTAAACAACTTACAACTTGGACGGCTGAGCAGATTTCTGAACAGTAGTGGCTGGTTTGAATGAGTTGTTAAAATCCTTCCGCGGTTACGTCGCATAAACCATCAGTGATCTGATGAAGGTGGGTTCTACGGAACACGTGTGGTATCACAACGGACCTAATCAGGACTACGTGAGACCGTTTGGTCAGAACCAAGGGTCTGCCACTCTTACCTAACATAACCTAACCTAACCTAGTTAGTAGCTGATCATCTTCCAGCAGCTATTCTGTTTTGTAAATCAAAGAAAAAAAATCGCCAAGTATAACTTACAATACACACAGGGTGTTATGGAATTGACACATTATATTTAAATGGGTAACTCCTTGTATATCCTAACGCAATACTCCATATTTTTTTACGTTTAAGAAGTGCGAAGAGCACCCCTAAAACCGAGTTAGGTGGACGCCAATGAATGCTTCAATGTGACCTGTTTTGAATGACTACTAATATTTCGCGATTCCACCGTTCGGCTTCTAGCCGAAACTTTAAATCGAGCGCAGAGATCTATACGTACCCAGACGTTTGTTAGCCGTTTAACAACTTCAGTCTGAATTGCTCCACATTCGGGTTTAGTTTTATATTGTTTATGAATCGAGTTGCTTAAAAAAATGTTATAAAGAATTCTGGCATTTGTGCTTAGTGATGTTATGAATAGCGGCAAAATCGTAAATTGGATTTGTTTTTATTACATACTTTTGGATTTTTTTGGAAAGGTAGGTTTAATTTTTTTTCTTAACTTAGAACAGGTTATCAAATGAAAACATACACATGTCCCCCCACCCCCACCTCCCCTTGTCTTATCACTCTTTCTTTAGAACTCTTCCAGTAGCGGCGTACCAGAAAAGCAAATTGTCAATTTTTTTGTTTATTATAATGATGCGACCTTTAAAAATATTTTTCAATTGATAGTTGTAATTTCAGGATTTATGGGTTTAAATATAATACGTCAATTCCATACCATCCTGTATCTACATAGATATAACAAAAAAATTGAAAACTAATTGGCACCCCTAGAGTCTGGCTACGCCACTGGTGGCAACAGTAACTTGCTCTTTTAGGCAAGAAATAAACAACTTTTGGGTTTCCATGCAACCCAGCTTCAGAGAAAACTAGCAAATCAAACATCAAAATATAACTTTCATACATATTTTTTATTGCAAATAAGAAAATATAAATAAATATTTATTGTACTTTACAAAAAATTTAACCAAACAACTTCCTAAAGAGCTGGTTCATTCTACCACTAATACTATTCAGTCCTTCAACGGGTGTCGCTGTGCAACCAGCTTCATCTCGTGCAACACACACATATAAGTTAGGGCTAAAATGTAGTCCGGTCGGGCAAGGCATCACATCTGATTTGCCGTGATCGCAGGCGATGTAGAGACCACAATCATGCGGATGCGCACTGAGGAAGAATTCTTGTGGTTTGCCGGCGCAGATATATGTTATGTCACCAGGGTAGGCGGGAGTAGGTTCTTCCGTTGTGGTTGTCGTAGCCGCGGTCGTGGTTGTTGTAGCTTCGGTTGTGGTTGTCGTAGCTTCGGTTGTGGTTGTCGTAGCTTCGGTTGTAGTACTGGTAGTTGTTGTTGTGGGTGTAGTGGTAGTTGTTGGTATGGGTGTAGTGATAGTTGTTGTGGTTATTTCCTGAGAGTATGTTGGTTCTGAAACAATGTGGAATATGTAAAAGTGGTGGGTACTAAGAATATTTAACACGCAAATTTACAAGGCATTGTATAACAAATTAGATTATAAATTAGTAACTTCAAACATGATTAACGTCATATACACACGAGACACCAGTATAACTTAACTATTCACTTCCCATTTAAGTAAAATAATGAACCAACGAAGGTATTACTATTTTTTAGTTGTAAGCATTATATACAGCATATCATCAATCAGACTATGTACCAATTATTAGGTCTAATAGAACAACATTTAAAGAGTACAAATACCAATTATTCCCATTTTAATAAAATAACAAAACAACTTATTTGTGGTCATACGCAATATTATGTACAGCTTATCTGCAAAAATCTACAAGTGACAATTATTTCAGTCTTAAAAATTTTCATATGACCGATTACATTGTCATATACTTTTTTAAATGGTATTTGATGTGATGATGTGATATTGTTTTAATAACACATCCGTAGAATCAATAAAAAATATTAAAAATTTTAATGTCTTTGATTTCTAAGTATTTTTAAAGCATTCTTGGTTCATTTAGTTTTGTGTATCACACACTTAGACATAATTTATCGGTATAGTCTTAACTAATTTGCAAATTTTAAAATAACCTTATTTATGCGTTAGTTAAACTCAATAATTAAGGCGCTTTCAAGTATATGGCTACTGATTGGTTAATCCAAATTCGGCTACAGATTTTTGTTTGTTGAACTTAATTGTTACTTGTAATTTTTGTCATTTAGATCAAAAATTAATATAATATTCCTACTATTCGTTTGTGTTTGACGGCTGAGTAAAGCTAAAGATCCAGTTAGAGAGAGTATTCCAGCTTACTAAAAAGGTTTGTAGTCCTTCTAAGCTATACCTTGGTCCTGAAATGGGAAAAATTTTACTTTTGAATACCTATTTTACCTATTATATATTAAATACAGAATTTATGCTGGGAAATGAATCAAAATTAATACTATATTTATTAAAATTTAGTTTTCATGTGATTTAAAATAACATTACACTTTATATTATTTATAAGAAGTCCCTGAATAAGTTTTAAATTATTACAAAAAAATCGCCAAAATCTTAGTTTAATTTACTAATCAGCAAGAAATCGCGCATAAAACATTTTCATATATTGAAAAAATAGTGCATGCTTTAAGTATATAGAATGACAAGTTAAAGGAAGAAATGAGACACTTAAAGTCTTTCTCCACGAACATAATAATAAAGGAAATGAATTCCTATTTAATTATTACCTCTTCGCCAATATATTGATAAATATAATTAAGTACTATTTCATTTCCTTTATTAATATATTAATATTTATAAATATCTCGGTGAAGAAAAACTTGTCTTCCATTTATTCCATAGTATGTGTACTATTAAAGTTACCACTTGAAATTAGTACATTGTAATGTTGCAATCAAAGCTAACACTGGCAAGGTTATATAATGATATGGATACAAACAGCGAAATAATGACAATTTCGTTGATAGCATAATTGAAATTGTTTTAATAATTAAAGTATTTATTAATATTTAACCATAACAAATATCTGATATCTGATGTAATTATTGGGACTGTAACTAAATTATATTATTATTTACACCAAAACTGCTCCCAGGAACCAAAAGAGTATAACTTACTTGGAGTAGTCGTTGTTGTAGTTGTTGTAGTACCGCTTACTCCAGTACAACCAGCATCATTGGGATAATCGCACACGTTCAAACTGGGATTAAAATGGAGGCCAGGTGGACATGGGTGGTAGTAGGCTTGTCCGTTTGAGCACTGACAGAAACCTGTGCATTCAGCTAAAGGTATGTATACGGAGTCAGGTCCATCGACAGCGGGACATTGGTTTGATACTGGAAAATACACATTTCTTTAAGTATATTACTTTTCATGATGTTCAGGTTTACTTGGGGTTAAAAAATCTTATAAGCTTTATAAAAGCGACATCAAATATATCTTACGTTCATTGCAGCTATCTTGTCCACTAGAAGATGGTTGAGTAGTTGTTTCTGGTTTACTAGAAGATGGTTGAGTAGTTGTTTCTGGTTCAGGTTTTGCTGAAATATAAAGGTATTTAGTAATGAAGTAAAGTAATCTATAGATGAAGATAATATTTGAGTTGTTGGGGCTTCTGTTTGGTTGGTTAATAATATTGTTGTATTAAAATATAAAATAGAATTTTGTTAAAGTTGATAGTCATGACTTCCGCATTAAGTATAAAAGTAGTTTAATTAAATAAATTGTTATTTATTTCATTTCTTTGATCTTATTTAAATCGCATCATCAAGAAAGTCCATACCTGTGTACTGCGTACAAGTTATATGTAACTATTTTGAAATAAGTAAAGTTTCCTTACCTGGAACTGTGGTTGTTTCTGGTTCAGGGCTTGCTAAAAATAAGAAACAGTGATAAGGAAAATAATAAATAATAAATTTAAAAGAAAGTGTGCATATCAGTGATCAATCCCGATTTATGTATCATACTGTGACATGCTTTAAACAGGTTCGTCCATGTGTATTTAGCTGTCGACTAGGTCTTATATAACTGTAGGTAGTTTTTAAATTCAATTTACCTGCAGTGGTTGTTGATGTAGTACCACTTTGTCCGGTGCATCCGGCTCTAAAAGGAAAATCACACACGTTTAAAATGGGATTGAAATGAAGACCAGGGGAACATGGCTGGTAGATTGCGCGTCCGTTCGAGCATTGACAGAATCCAGTGCAGTCAGCCAGAGGGATGTAAACTGAGTTGGGTCCATCAACAGCAGGACATTGATGTGATACTAGAAATATTAAATTAATATGAAAATATTTTAGGTACGGCTTTATTTTGAATGAAATATGTATGTGAACTACTTAGATTACTAATTTGGGGGAAATTTTTTAGTAAACATTCCTGAAAATAATAACGCACTTACGTTCATCGCAGCTTGCCTGTCCACCAGGAGCGGGTGCTCTAGTTGTAGGTTCAGGTTCTGGATCTGCAACAAAACAAATGTTGTTTGTTATACAAATTTTTTGTTTGTTATTTTATATATTTCACCTCCAGCAGATGTGGTAGTTTCAATTGCAGCTTCTGTGGTCACTGTAGTTTCAACATTAGGTTCAGTTGTTATTTCGGTTTCGGCAATAGTCGTGGTTTCAACTGTAGTCGTAGCTTCGGGTTCTAAAGAATAAATCAAAACGATTTGTTAGAATGTGGGATTTGGTAGTGATGTTGAAAGATTTACCAGCAAAAACAACATAATATATTTCACCAGAAAAATATAAATGAGAAATATGACAGCACAAAAATAATTTCAGAAAAATTTGCTGCAGTCGGGGTCGGGGAAGTATACAGAGTCAGGGCCATCGACTGGTGGGCACACACTTGGTGCTTAGAAAGAAGATATATATATTTTACACCTAGTTGTTTTATGATCATTTGTTTATTGGTATATAGGCATTATATTTGGGGTAAATTGCCTGACCTTCTTGTTTGAAACCGTGACTTATTTCTTACAAAACTGACTTTTTAGAATACCCATCATGTTCAACATAGATACATTCAGTCTTACCTTGAGTGGTCGTTTCCTCAACTTCAGTGGTAGCTTCTTCAGCTACAGTGGTCGTTTCCTCCGCTTCCGTAGTAGTTTCTGCAGCTTCAGTTGTTGTTGCGCCACCTTCAGTGGTAGTTTCTTCAGCTACAGTGGTCGTTTCCTCCGCTTCCGTAGTAGTTTCTGCAGCTTCAGTGGTTGTAGCGCCACCTTCAGTGGTAGTTTCTTCACTTTCGCTTGGAGTCGTCGAAGAATCACTTGCTGCAGTGGTTGAAGCTGCTTCAGTTGTAGTTTCTTCGTTTGCGGATGTAGTGGTCCATATTGAGGTTGTAGTTGGTTCTTCAGTGACCGCTTCTAAGGGGAAAAGAAACATTTACATTCACAAAAGGTTTAACTTTAAAGCTGTTCTAATTAAATAATAATGTTTATTATTGTGTAACGTCTAAAATGGCTTCATTATGTACCGTCAATGATACATAAAATTTTTTTAAATCTGAACCAGGTGTCCCATTATGGATGGCCACCGGTCGTATCTCGGAAACTACTAGGCATAAAAACTCGGGAAAAAAAAATCGTAATTAATGTGGCTAAGAGAAAATCCTGAAAATAATTTTTAAGTTCCGCAAGAAATTGAAAATTAATTATTAAAATTCTAAATTTCCCAGAAAATTCCGACATTAAGGTATACCTTTGGTAACATCGTTAGAAAGCTTAGACAATTTTGCATCATTTTGGTTTAAGCCTCATTGGCGTACCGATCTTGATAAGAGTGGGGGAAGCTATTGAAAGTGTAATCATTTAAATTGCTGTAACTTCTAAACGACTTATCCGATTTTAGTAAACTTAAGCTTGTTTGAAAGAAAAAGGTAAGTAATTTTAATTGTCGTATCCACTGGTAAGCGATAGTTCCTAATAAAATTGTTAGTGAGCGTAATTTGTAATAGCCACCTTTTTTTTGGTTTTATCCCGAAAACTCAAATCATACGGTATAACTATGACATCATAATCGGAAAGTAGATTAAATTTGCAAGAAAAAATGTATAGGCCGCAGATCCATATCTTCTTTCGTTTCAGAGTTATTGCCAAAAGAATAATTTTTAACACTTTAATTGAAGGTGTGATTGTTTTCATTTGTTGTTATAAAGCATTCCACGACAAAAATTTTTTAACGTTGATGATTATGTAAGTTTGTCACTCATTATTCATATGGCCCAAAAACTATTTATTAATCATATAATCATCAAGTACTTCTAATTTAGACCACCGGCGGTTCTGTAGCAAAAATCTGGGAGGGGTATGATAAGTCATGTCAATGAAAATATTTTTTTTGATTTGCTTTTAATTTTCCTTTAGCAACTACCAAGGGCGGTTTTAGGGGAAGACTTGGGGGGGGGGGAATTAAGAAAATACATCATACTTATCTCTCAAAAAAAAAATGGATTCTTAATTTGCATATATAGTTTTTTTTTATCGTAAAATCGTCTTAAAACTTGGTTAAGATCTACCATGTCTCAAGACCGTTTAGTTGGGTTAGCGCTCCTTCATATCCATAGGGATATAGAAATTAATGTGAATAACATTATTGATAAATTTGCCAAAAACAAGAAAAGAAATATAAATTTATTAATTTAGATAGAAAGTAAGTTTTTTATATTTGTTTTTTTTTGTCATGTTGCGTTATCATTAAACCAAAACTACATTTTATATTTTTTGAACCTCTTTTTTCTTTGTTCTATACTATTGTACCTATATTTTTGTGGTTCTGGGGGGTAATACCCCCCCCCCCCCCCTGCTGTAAAACAAAATTGGCAGGTTTTCATAGAGATAAGTAAATTGAAATAGTTGCCAACTGATTTAATTTTGACAGGGGTTGATTTTGTTTCACGGTTATCTAGATCTACTTTTTAAAACACCATATTAGAATTATACCTAAATTTTAAATTTTCCCTAATTGTATTATTAACTCTAAAGTCGTTTTTGGGACATGAAATGATGAGTAACACACTTGCACAATTATAAAGTTTAAACATATTTTTTGTCGTGGATTACTTGACAACGAAACTGAAAACAATCACTTCTTCAAATAAAGTGGTAAAAGTTATTCTTTTGGCAATAACTCTGAAACGAAAGAAGATATTAAACTGGGGTTTTTCTTGCAAATTTAAACTACTTTCCGATTATGATGTCATGGTTATACCGAATGATTTGAATTTTCGGGATAAATTCAAAAAAAACTGTTACTATCACAAAGTACGCTATCTAGCTATTTTATTAGGAACTATAGTGTACCAATGAATACGACAATTAAAAGTTCTTGCCTTTTTCTTCCAAACAAGCTTAAGTTTACTAAAATCGTATAAGTCGTTTAGAAGTTACAGTAAATTAAATTATTACACTTTCAATAGCTTCCCCCACTCTTATCGAGGTCGGTACGCCAATGAGCAATAAACCAAAATAATGCAGAATTATCTAAGCTTTCTAATGATGTTACCAAAGGTATACCTTAATTTGGGAATTTTCAGAGAAATTTAGAATTTTAATATTTAATTTTCAAATGCGGAACTTAAAAATTATTTCCAGGATTTTCTCTTAGCCACTTTAATTACGATTTTTTTCCCGAATTTCTATGCCCAGTAGTTTCGGTGGCCATCGATTGTGGGACACCCGGTATGTATCTTACTTTTAATATAGAACTTGCCTACCTGTATTCTATGGATACTTACCACAAGTGCACGTACATACAGTTGGTGGTGGTTTACATGCGGGGGTGGTCCATGGTACATTTTCAGTTGTGGTAGGAGCCAATGTGGTAGTAACTTCCGGAAAGCTTGTAGTACTCCAAGCTTCAGTGGTGGTAGATTCGTCGACTAGAATAAAATATTTATTTATCAATAACCCATTGAATTCGTAACGCGACTTTCTAAATGCTCTTTTTTTAGATAATGTGAATGTAAGAAAAAATGATGCGTCATTTATTGATGAAAGAAGAATTTTAGGGAATACTCTGCTACATAGTGACGGTCTAAGCTTTTATGACCGATTCTTGATGGCATTGAAAGAGCTTTATCATATAATTTCGGCCAAAATGAGTGTGAGAGACTTCCCAGGGTTGAAGATTACAAAAATAAAAAATATGTGAAGCTAAATATACATACCTTCACCTGATGTAGTAGTTTCAGCTGTCGTCACTTCTGTGTCTTCGCCGCCTGCTTCAGTTGTTGTAGCATCAGCTGTTGTAGTGCTTGGTTCTAAATAATGTGTTTGACAATAATTAGATAAGATAAGAAACATTTATTTCAAAACAAGTTTATACAATCACTAAGTTTGAAATACGTCAAATAACAAAGAAATAAAATAACACTAGGTATAAAAGACACATACTATTTAGTTAAAAACTCAGTTATGTTATAGGGCTCTATGTTGCACAAATAACTGTATAAAGTTCGTTTAAATATATCTAATCTTTCGAGACTGTTTATGTTGTTAGGTAATGCATTATAGAACGTAATGGCAGAATATGTACAATTTTTCTCACTTAAGGTTAGTTTATGTTCAGGAAAATTATAATCAATATTTTTACGTCTAGTGCTGTATGCATGGTTAATTTTGAAGTGAGAAAACTTTTGAGGATGTTTCTTAATAAACATTATGCTGTCAAATATAAATATTGCCGGAAGGGTCAAGAAACGATTGCTTATAGTCCAAATTTAAAATCAATCGGAGAGCCCGTTTTTGAATCACAAAGGTCTTTTCTAGACTAGATATCTGGTGGCCCCAAAATATTAAACCATACCTCAAAACCGACAAAAAGTTACTAAAATAAACCACTTTAGAGGGATTGAAATCCAAGTACTTTGTTGTCACTCTAAGTAAATAACAAGTTTTAGATAGTCTTCTACATAGATCTTCAACATGATAACGCCACTTTAAATATGAGTCAATATACACGCCTAAAGATTTACTCTCGCTCGCAACACTTATATCACTCTCACCGAGAGCAACAGTTTCATGAAAATTTGATTTGTTCTGTTGTGTTCGAAATATAACGCACTGAGACTTATCGGCATTCAGGATCAAACCATTGTCATGGAACCACTCTTTAATAGATAATAATTGATCGGCCGATTTATTTATTAAATTAGTTATGTTTTTATCTCGTATAATAATATTTGTATCATCAGCGTAATTAATCAAAGAAATAAGATTACTACAGGCATCTGGCATATCATTTAGGTAAATTATAAAAAGCAAAGGACAAAATATGCTGCCTTGTGGTACCCCGAGTTTAATAAAAAGTGGATCAGATTTATATTTAGATTGGCCAGTATTAATTACTACATTTTGGGTTCTTCCCCTTAGGTAACTCTTTATCCATGACAATGCACATCCCCTAATACCTTATTCAGCAAAGAATCCATTATGCCACTAACAAACTCAAATATAGCAGTCTCCACAGATTTTCCCTGCAGAAACCCGTGCTGGAAATTTGAAAACAGGTTTTTGGAGACAAAATATTCAACTAGTCGGTAATAAAACACTCTCTTAAAAAATTTTGAAAAAGATGATAAAATGTTGATAGGTCGATAATTTTCAAGGACATTCTTGTCCCCCTTTTTAAACAGGGGTATGACAAGTGCATTCTTTAGATTACTTGGATATTTTCCTTCGGCAAAAGAAGTATTTATGATATTGACCAAGGGCTTGACGACTATGCCCATAATACATTTTTTTAACAAAAACAAAGGTACTTCATCATCTCCAGAACACCTCTTGTTCTTAAGATTTTTTGCAATTCTAATTAGTTCCTTGTCAGTTACAGAACTAAGATAGATTGACTCCAACCATACTTGTATCTTTTATATTTTCTTCCTTAAACTGCTATACAATCTGATGGGTTGTGACAATTGATTTTAATTAAGATATTAAAAAGGGCCAAAGATTTCTTATGTTACTGGTTCTCTCCGCGATATGCGCAAACTAGCGATACATTCTTGGATTTAGCGATATGCAATTGCCAGAAATAAAGCATTTTACAAATTTGTATAAGGGTGGGTAGGTATTATAAAACATAATTGACAGATGAACGAAGGTTAACTTGTAGAATGATGTCACAAGTTAAACTTAAGTTGAAAATCTCAATGTTAACTTTATTGGGTGGATCAGGTACCAATTAAAGTTAACTGATGAACAGAATCTACAGCTTTTGGTCTATCTATAATATTTTTATATTCTTCTACGCTGGATATAAGAATATTAATTTTATCAACAAAAAAATGAACTGTTCTTCTCTCCATGACTGTTTTAATAAAATATTGACAAGTTACATGTTAGGTTGTTAAAAACCGTTCTTTACTCCTTTTTGTTTCTTGAAGGTTAATGAGAATTTTACAAAACTGCCATTTTTTCTAGCGAAGTTACGCTCGCCGTTAAAATTTAATTAACTCTTGCCTTCTTTATAATACCTACCCTAAGTTGTATAATAGAAGCTATAATTCAATTCTGCTTACCTTCGGTTGTAGTTGGTGCTTCCGTGGAAACACCACCAGTACAACCGGCTCTATCTGGAAAATCACACACGTTTAAAACAGGGTTGAAGTGAAGACCGGCGGGGCAAGTATGCTGATATGCCACTCCGTTAGAACACTGCCAGAATTTAGTGCAGTCTGAGTCGGGGAAATATACGGAATCTGGCCCGTCTACTGGAGGACATACTCCTGGAGCTAAAATAAGGATATTATAAATTAGTGTTACTATTGTTACTGATATTTTCGGACTATGGCAACTATTTTCAAGTGTAAATGACTGTTTGCCTTTGTCTTACTAAACTGCAGAGTTTCAGCAGTTTCTTTGGAAATACTTCTAGACCCTATAGAGCTACTTCGTTTACTAAAAATGACATTGTCGTCACATTTTGTATTAAAATAAATATATTTACCAGAAGTAGGAGCCACTGTAGGAGCTTGTGTAGTTGCTACTTCGGTTGTAGTTTCTGCCTCAGTTGTAGTTGATGCTTCGGTTGTTGTTTCTGCCTCCGTTGTAGTTTCAGCTTCAGTTGTAGTTGCTGCTTCAGTTGTTGTTACTGCTTCTGTTGTAGTTGCTGCTTCAGTGGTAGTTGCTGCTTCAGTTGTAGTTGCTGCTTCAGTTGTAGTTGCTGCTTCCGTTGTAGTTTCCGCCTCAGTGGTAGAACTTCCAACACATCCAGCCCTGAATGGGTAATCGCACACATTCAAAACTGGATTGAAGTGAAGACCGGCTGGGCAATTATGCTGGTATGCCACTCCGTTGGAGCATTGCCAAAATTTGGTGCAGTCGGGGTCGGGGAAGTATACAGAATCAGGTCCATCTACTGGAGGACATACTCCTGGAGCTAATATAAGGATATAATGTTAAAAATTGTTAAGAATATATTTATTCGAACACAACTATAGTTGTTTTTATTTGGTACTGCACACAAAGTTTTGTACCAAAATCTAATTCTAGTACAATTGATCTATATTTCACCATTGTTATAATCGAGTAGATTGAAATAGTGGCATATTCACACGCGGTATAGATATACCGGGTGTCCACGGAAGGTGGCTCGCCCCTATAACTTTTTGTTTTTAAAGATAGTAAAATGAAAATTGGAGGATTAATATATGCGTAAAATTTCATTTTTTAACAAGTGATTTAACTTTATGAAACTTCCGGTTTAACCGGAAGTGACATAAACTTTTTATTTTTAAATGTGGTATGTTTTTCTTTTTTTTACCTCTATATGACGTTCTAAATACAACCATGTGTCACGTGTCACTTTTTGCCACCAAAACTATTATTTTTTTTTAAATATATTTTTTTATCTAGAGGGCTGTGAATACGTTTAAATCACTTATTTTAGTCCTAAAACCTTGGGAAAAATACAACTTGACTGTTTTTGGTCAAAATCTGCTGTGTGAAATTTAAAATTTAAACTTGTTTTACTCATTTTTTTAAATGGCAGTATGGTGGCTCGTCAGATTAGAAACAAAGAGCACTTTGTTACGATTAATTTGATACCACACACTATTTTAGGTTTTAACCAACTTTTTCACTCCTTGTATAAAAAATATTATTTTCAATGTTTTTTAAGCAACGTACAAAATATTTACCTAATTTACTTTTGCACAATTAATAAGATGTCAATTTCCTACAAAACACCCTAAGGTTTTTGTTTTATCATTTTGTTGGTCACAGGCTACTCGATGCATTTAAAGCGTTGGTTGGTTGGTTGGTTGGTTTAAGGCGGGGGTTGGGCGTTCGGCCCAAGCTTCTTGCACTGCAGCCTAGTGGCTTATTGTGCTCCCCTATCTTGCTAGAAAAGATTTGTTCCTTTTATAAGGTCCAGCAAATTCCTACCAAGTTTGTCATGTGGGAGGTTATCCCCACATTGAATGTCTCCGAAGATTCTGAGTCTTCCTCGGGTCAGTGCTTCGCAGTTATATATGATATGTGAGGCGGTTTCGTCCTCATCGCCGCAAAGCCTGCATTCAATGGGACCATTGTAAATTCCTACTCGGTGTAGGTGTTTTCTTAAGCAGTGGCCTGTTAGTAGGCCGACCACTTGTTTTAGCTGGGTGCGCGTTAAAGGCATCATTCCAGTTGATAACTTTTTGGAGGGTTTTCCAATTGTGGCCCTCGCTTGGGTATGACCAGGTATCCTGTTCCATCGGGACAGGTGTTGTTGTTGTGCCCACCTGTCTGATGCTGTTCTGGTTGCCTGTTTTGATATGCCAAGGGCGGGTTCAGGGCCCCTGAGTTTTTGAGATGATCCGGCTCTTGCCAGTTCATCGGCCTTTTCGTTGCCTGCTATCCCTGAGTGGCCAGGAACCCATAGGAGTTCTACCTTGTTGTTCCTTGCGGCCAGGTTTTTCAGGTCGTTTAGGCACTCCAGTGTGATCCTCGATTTGAGTCGACTGGAGTTCAGGGCCTTGAGGGCAGCTTGGCTGTCGGACAGAATGTATATCTCTTGGTCGTGGTAGCCCTTTTCGATATTTTTCTGTACACATGCTTGTATAGCACGTATTTCTGCTTGGTATACTGTGGCGTAGTTTCCCAGGGGAATGCTGATTTCCATTCTGGGTCTTTCCCCAAATATACCTGCGCCTACTCCGTCGGCCGTTTTTGATCCATCAGTGTACCAAACCAGGCCCCTATCTAATGACGGTGGTGTCCCTTTTGACCACATGTCAGAGTCGCACCTGATGTTAAAGGGTCTGGTGAAGTTGTAGACCTCTTTCATGTGATCTGTTTGCATCTCCAAGAGCTCGTCGTTGATTAGATCCGCGGCTCTTGTGCGTATTTTATACAAAAAAGATGTTTTATTTTAGGGACGTTCTAACGTTAAATTTTTAAAGTTTTTTAATGGAAATTTGGTTAAAACCTAATAGTGTGTGGTATCAAATTAATCGTAACAAAGTGCTCTTTGTTTCTAATCTGACGAGCCACCATGTTGCTATTTAAAAAAAATGAGTAAAACAAGTTTAAATTTTAAATTTCACACTGCAGATCGATTTTGACCAAAAACAGTCAAGTTGTATTTTTCCCAAGATTTTAGGACTAAAATAAGTGATTTAAACGTATAGCCCTCTAGATAAAAAATATATTTAAAAATAATAATAATTTTGGTGACAAAAAGTGACAAGTGATACATGGTTGTATTTAGAACGTCATATAGAGTTTAAAAAAAAGAAAAAATATATCAGGTGTCCCATTTAAAAATAAAAAGTTTATATCACTTCCGGTTAAACCGGAAGTTTCATACAGTTAAATTACTTCATCACTCGTAAAAAAATGCAATTTTACGTAATATACAAATCCTCCAATTTTCATTTTACTATCTTTAAAAACAAAAAAGTTATAGGGGCGAGCCGCCTTCCTTGGACACCTGGTATATCTTTATGTGGCCCTTTACAAACTTTTACCTTATACATTATGTACAGGAGATGCTCTTGTTGGTTCAGGTTTTATTAAAATAAACATTATTTACCAGGAGTAGGAGCTGCAGTTGTAGTTGGCGCCGCTGTTGTAGGTGCCTGTGTAGTTTCTGCCTCAGTTGTAGTTGCTGCCTCAGTTGTAGTTGCTGCCTCAGTTGTAGTAGCTGCCTCAGTTGTAGTTGCTGCCTCAGTTGTAGTAGCTGCCTCAGTTGTAGTTGCTGCCTCAGTTGTAGTTGCTGCTTCAGTTGTAGTTGCTGCTTCAGTGGTAGCATTTCCATCACATCCCGCCCTATATGGATAATCGCACACGTTTAAAACTGGATTAAAGTGCAGATCGGCGGAGCAACTATGCTGGTACGCTATTCCGTTGGAACATTGCCAGAATTTGGTGCAGTCAGGGTCGGGGAAGTATACAGAATCAGGTCCGTCTACTGGAGGACATACTCCTGGAGCTAATAAGAGAAAAATTGTTGGTATAGTATTGTAAGTCAATTCACACTATAAAAAAAAATATCAAAAGAAACGCCGCCTTACTAATCACATAGCTGCTGTTGAGAGTTAGGGTGATTGAGGGCTACATTGAACAACCATCAATATAAAAAAAGCAAATAATCTGATGATCCGTCCACTTCAAAAGAAACTTGAAGTTAACAAAGTTGGCATAGTGGCTTGAGCCTATATCAAAGATACCACAATAAAAAGCCTGCTGAGTACTTTACCTCTAGGTGGTGTAGAGGCGACATATCTTCTTTACTTGAGTGATAGAAATCATATACAGCACAAAAGGAATTTTTGTGGCATCAAATGTCGTTTATTATTAAAAAAAAAATTCTCAATAACAGAAATACATTTCGACGTCTACGTATTCAAAACAAGCGAATGCAGACAAAAATGTAAGGAAATAATATTTTGCAAAAAAATTGATACTTATCGGCATATTTACTAATATTAGAAAAAAATATATTTGGCCGTTTTTTAAAGTCCCAAAAGAACAAATTAAAATTAATTCAATATTCAAATTAAATAAATAATCCAAAACCTCTTGTTGCATCACCTTATAAAATAAATATTGATATTTACCGCTTGGACCACTAGTTGGGGCATCTGTAGGAGCTTCAGTTGTAGTAGGAGCCACTGTTGTTGTTGGCTTTGGTGTTGTAGTTGTAGTAGTCGTTGTGGGTTTAGGAGTAGTAGTTGTAGTGGTGGTAGTTGTTGGTTTAGGAGTAGTTGTTGTGGTAGTTGTAGTCGTCGGTTTAGGAGTAGTTGTCGTAGTAGTTGTAGTCGTCGGTTTAGGAGTAGTTGTCGTAGTAGTTGTTGGCTTAGGAGTAGTTGTTGTGGTAGTTGTAGTCGTCGGTTTAGGAGTAGTTGTCGTAGTAGTTGTAGTCGTCGGTTTAGGAGTAGTAGTTGTAGTTGTTGGTTTAGGAGTAGTTGTTGTGGTAGTAGTTGTTGGCTTAGGAGTAGTTGTTGTAGTAGTGGTAGTCGTTGGTCTAGGCGTGGTAGTTGTTGTAGTAGTGGTAGTCGTTGGTCTAGGCGTGGTAGTTGTTGTAGTAGTTGGTCTAGGGGTTGTAGTAGTAGTAGTAGTTGTTGTTGCAGGTGCCTAAAATTAAAAGAAAAACTAAGTACCGACGTAGAATAAATAATATGCTCTATTGTGACATAAAAACCACCTAATCTACAAATTGGGACATGCGATTTAATTCAGAGATTGAAAGGTACATCCTTAAACTGTATTTCTCATGAAACTGATTTTTAGAATTTACTGTAATTTTAGAAAAACCTATAAGAATTTGTTCTAGTATAAATAGGTACACACATTTCGAATGTAAGGTCCTAAATTAGAAATCTACTAGAAAACAAGCGACCTTTGAAGGGTAATATAAAAATCAATAATATAGTAACTAAGAAAACATAACCAACCTGGGTTGTCGTCGACCATCCTTGTCCAGTACACGTCGATTGGGCAATATGGACACAAGTCCACAGTTCTTGACTCCAATGAGTTCCAGGGGCGCAGGGCATCAGATACGGAACTCCATTCGAGCATTGCCAGAATTTGGTGCAGTCGTAAGTTTCAAAGTAGGCTATGACCGAGTTGTCCGACGGACAAGGAGCTAAAAAAAATATATATATTTTTCTTATTAAATTGATAGGATATTATTATAGTCTATTTGGAGAAAAATTCATTTCGTTGGCAAATCCATGGACCAAATTACACTGTAACATATTTATCGATTTGGGTAATTTACCCAAAATCACTTTGAATATATCTATCTTTTTCACATTCGGCTTTATGCAGAATAACAGACAAAGAGCGAGATATTTATTAGTAAAATTGGACAATTTCTTTTTCTAAACCATAGCCCTTGTCTTCATGCGTAACAAACTCGAACAAACCCTTTTTTTCGGTTCAAAACAAAACGAAGAAACATAAGGGTGGTAGTCATGAAGCTCCTTCAAATTTTCGCCCAATTGCATTACTTCCCACATTATCCAAGATTGTGGAAAAAATTGTTAAGGTGAGACTGATGTCATTTCTAAACGAACATAACCTCTTGTCTGTCCAACAATTTGCATTTCAGGCTTCGAAAGGTACAAACGATGCCATCTTTGGGTTCCTTGAACATCTTTACATGTCCCTGAACTCTGGCGAGGCTGCAGCT
The DNA here is from genome assembly GCA_935413205.1 of Polydrusus cervinus. Taxonomy (NCBI): domain Eukaryota; kingdom Metazoa; phylum Arthropoda; class Insecta; order Coleoptera; family Curculionidae; genus Polydrusus; species Polydrusus cervinus. The sequence continues at coordinate 111,237,157 of OW284510.1, read as the reverse complement.
GCCGTGTTTTGTGATTTGTCAAAGGCATTCGATTGCGTAAATCATGAAATACTGCTGTGGAAGTTGGAAGCGTATGGGATAAGAGGAACTGCCTTGAAGTGGTTTCGCTCGTATCTGACAGGTCGAGTGCAGACAGTCACCTTTCAAAATAATAGTTCTAGTGAGCTTAGCACTGACACAGGTATTCCACAGGGTTCAGTCTTGGGCCCCCCTCTCTTTATAGTTTATATCAATGACTTGCCTCATTTGCCAATATCTGGAAAATTCACTATTTTCGCTCATGACACTACCATTCTTTGGCACGGAACAGACGTTGATAAACTTAACGTAGAAATTAGTAACGACTTAGACAGGATGAGAAAGTGGTGTGATGCTAATCTGTTATCCTTTAATATAGCAAAGACAAATGTGTTGAATTTTAAATGTGTTATGGAGGATATTTTTATGGAGGATGAAAAGATTTCAGTGCTCTCTGTGAATAAGTTTTTGGGATTATCAATAGACAGATCTCTTAAGTTTGAAACTCATATCATCAATTTGTGTAATAAAATTTCTTCAAACTGTTATGCTCTAAGGGTGATATCAAATAACTTAAATTTTTCTGTGGCAAAAAGCTCTTACTATGCTTTGATAGAGTCCCATCTTCGTTATGGAATCTGTTTTTGGGGATCATGTACCCAATATTTATTTAACACGGTGTTTGTTCTGCAAAAGAGAGCAATAAGATACATGTGTAATGCTAAAATTAGGGATTCTTGTCGCCCACTATTTATAAGGCATGCGATATTGACTCTTATTTGCTCTATCTTTATTTTGGAGACTGCTTGTCTTGTATATAAAAAATATAAGAGTGAGCTGTTGTTGCCTTCTTATTATAATACGCGTCAATCTTTTTTTTTAAACTTACCTATACCTCATTCTGAACAAATTAGAAAATTTTTTATATATGATGGTAAGAAAATATTTAATCATCTTCCGCTCGCTTTAAGAAGGCAACAACATTTTGAAAAGTTTAAGAAATTAACTAAGCGTTTCTTAACGGAAAAAGCTTACTACACTTTGGATGAATTTTTTAATGATCTATCAGTGATACGATAATCAGTGTGTATTATTTTAATATTAAGTGTATAGGCATGTATATGGATGTACTTTAAAGTTATTCATTTTTATTTTTGACCTTTGTTAACAAGAATTTTATTATTCTTTAAACAATAAAGGATTTTTTGACTTTGACTTTGACTAACTTACAACCATTCCAATCCAGAATAAAATAATAACCTTAAAAAATCGAACTTTTTTCTTAAAATCTTATAATTTTGTCTATTTTATCTAGCTTAGAGTATTTTTTTTAGTATTCTCCTAGGTCAGAGTAGAATAATAAGCAATAACTTTATCAACAATAGGAATATCATAAAAATGTTTAATCCATCAATATAGGTAATCATTTAATTATAAAAAACTATTATTTCCCAAGACTTAAGTTTTTCTCATTAAATGACAGTATTTTACTCTTTCTTATCAATTTGGCACATGAATACACGATGTCAATAATTTTATTCGCGGTATTAGGTATACGTTGAAATAATTATTATTGTTTTTAGATCACGTTTTAAAATAACAATTACATATATAACATTAGGAAATATTTATAATTAATAATTATATTAGGAAAAGACTATTGATTATCAGAGGTATTTTTGTTCTTATCGGCCAACATTTTTTAAAGTTAGATGTCATCAATTAAAATGGATATTGCCTATGATTTTGTTCCGTAGAAAAATCACTAGATTTGGCCCTGTTTATTTATTGTTAAATGATTCGGCGAGAGCCCCCTTAACTGAGGCGGTGACTCAGCGATGAGTCACTGGCATTCCGAGTTCGATCCTCCAGATCACCGAAGTCAAGCGGTGTCGAGCGCGGTTAGTACTTGGGCGGGTGACCGCTTGGGAACACGGCGTGCTCTTGCCTCAGGGAAGAGTGTAAAATGAATCGACACCTAGCCATCCTATTCACGCCGGACAGGCCGGATGAGATCGGATATCTCGTAGGATGAAGGTGCCGTTTCACACTCCCCAGTCGGTAGATCACATTTGTGGTCGATGACCGGTTCAAGATGGCCTACGTAGTCGGCAAACCGTAAAAAAAAAAAAAAAAAAAGAGTTCGATCCTCGGAGCGGGCATATGCACAATAAAAAAAGTATGTCCGAATTTTAATACGTTTAAGAATGTAGGAAAGAGCGTAAAATGTATCATCTTCCAACCCACCCCATTTACACCGGTAACCAGGCCGGATGAGATCGGAAATCTCGTGGGAGGCGGAAGAAGGTACACGCTCCCCAATCGGTAGGTCATGCAATGACGCAAGAAACCGAGGGAGAGCTCTTGCGGGGACTGTCGCATGACTAAGGATCGTGGTTCGGAACCCACGTTAAGCTGGGAATAGCCCTGGCAGCGAACGAAGAGGTAAAAAGTCGAATTCGAAAGAAAAAGAAAGAGAACACCCTAATTTTAACTCATTTAACTCCTGATCAAGTATCCATAGTAGGAATTACTACAACTAGTAATAATAAACCAAGAAAATCTTACTTTATAGGCTTTGAAACAAAAACATAAAAAGCTGTCTTACTGAAAAGTATTCACTTGAAGATGACTGGATATTCTTATTACCAGTTGAAACGTTGTGATTCAAATAAATAAATAAAGGCAATGCAAGTCCAAAACTGGCGCAGCGAATATTTAAGCCACTTTCATAATTTGGCATTGATTTCATTGCAAAATTCTTTATTTTAATAAAGTGCAGGTAAAACCACCCGGTTTGGGTCAATTTATGGGTTTTGCCTATTGTTATCCATTCACAAACACTGAAAATGGTGTGACAAAGGCGTGCATTATGTACGTAGTATTAGGTACACTTATTTTTTATTAAACATTATAAAAAAAATACAAAATACATTTTACAGAAATTAAATTATAAAAATCACAATACTCTTCGTCATCTGAGGAACTGTCATCTCCTCTTGACGTTATAATTAACAGGTCGACGGTCCGATCGATCAGGTGATTAAGATTCCACGTTTTTTCCTTTTCTTTAATGACATGATGGACTGCTTTTCGCCAGTTCTCTGGTGCCACTTCCTTAATGGCTTAATCAAACAGTAGCTTAATGTCTTTTATTTTGAATTTCATGTTGTGTCTTGCTACAAATCATTTCATTTGCGCCCATATAAGTTCTATATAATTTAGTTCGCAATGATATGGCGGTGTGCGCAGCATAGTAACACTATGTTTTTCAGATATATCTTACACGGCATATTTCATAAAACGATGTTTGTGTAAATTTGCTATAGCTAATAATAGTTCCTTTTTTATCTTCAAATTCAATACTTTTGGTGCTTAACCATCAGTCGATAATTTCTTGTTTTTTCAAAGATAAAGTTGGAGTCTTCTCTGTGCGTGATTGAATGATAGCTTGCGTTATCCATAACTACTACTGAATCAGCTGGAAGATATTTTATCATTTCACCAAAATAGTCCTCAAAAATATTCGAATTCATGTCCTCGTGGTAATCTCCCGTATTGGACTACTGAAAGGTTAGCAAACCTTCTTTTAAAAATCCCTCTTCGCTTCCAATATGACCGATTTTATTAGTCTCTTCCCTTTACCTGAAGGCATCTTAATACCCGTAGACAGGCCTTCCATGAAAGCTCGGCGAGCATTGGTTTTATTTTGTTCTTGCCACAATTTTGGTACTATATAATCTTCATTAATCCACGTCTCATCAAGATAAAAGATTTTCTTTTCATCTCTTCCGTATTGCTTTATACTTCTCAAGTATTTTCGTCGCCAGCAAATAATTTCATCGCTTTCAAGTAAAGTAAAAGTGATTTAGGCTTATGCTTTGCTCTGACAAATATTTTTTAAAGTGTATAAATTTAATGCGCAAAATTTACCTACGTCTATGGCCGACACCGATATTGAGCCGAACTGGACGTAATTTTCCATTTTATTACTCTACATCAGTGCTTCCCAAACTTTTCTTAAGCGCGACCCCTTTTTGTTAAAAAAATTGTCCACGACCCCCTATTTCCCCCTAGTTATCACCCAAACCAGACTAGCGACAAAAATAACGTGCCTAATCTACAAGTAACAGATGGTTTCTCACATTTTATTTTACTTTACTGTTTAAGTTTAAATTAAATACATTAAAAAAGTTTAACAATTATATAAATAATTGCGACCTATCCCACTAGTAACTAATAGTACTTCTACCAGACTAGCATTTACAATAAAAATAAATAATAAAAAGTGGACACCGCGTCCTTTCAACATGTTGAAATATCAATAAACATAAAAGAAAAACTTATTGAAATATCAAGTGATCGAATGTTTTTCCCAGAACCCTGGTGAATTTTGGACCAAAAGGATGTTGGAATACCCTCAGTTAGCGAATGAAGCTGTAAAATATGTGGTTCCATTTGTAACATTATATTTATGTGAGTTAAGTTTCTCATCTATGACTGCCATTAAAAAAAGTGAGAAATCATCTCGTACTTGATAATGATATAATTGTGTGTTTTAAATTTACTGCCTAGATTTGAAAGACTAGTTTAAAAAAAAAGAGGGGCACGGGGTTATTAGTTTTATGTTTGGTTTGATAATTAATTGTTAATATGATTTAATAAAGTAGTGTTTTTGTCTTATTTTACAAATCTCCGGCGACCCCCCTAGCACCTCATTGCGACCCCCAGGGGGTTGCGACCCACACTTTGGGAAACACTGCTCTACACCTTTCTGAAATAGACTTGGTATAGAAGAAATGAACCGCAAGCGAAGAGGTGCCCCCTTTTCGGACGCCTCTGATTAGAACTAACCTATCTTGTCTGTTCAGTCCAAATTATGAGATTAATATACTACAGACATCTTATGTGACGGATTTTTGATTAAAAAAAATAAACATTGTAAAAATTTCCTTCCGTCGCCCAAAGCTATTTTATAATCAACCAGTAAATCATTTTTTAATTTATTACTTTAATTTCTTTATCCCTTTTATAGAGTACCTGTTGTATTTTTTGCAGGATTTTTAATAATATATTAATTCAAAGATTATGTTTATCTGCGTTTCTTTACGGATAAATTAACTGCGAATTGTTTTTAATAATTTAGGGATTAAATTTAAATGATTATCAATAGCAATGATAAAATGTTAATAATCATTAAATGACTTCACCTAATGTTATGATGATTCTGATAACATTTTGCAAGGAAAATTACTGAACAACAATAAAGATTTACAGAACAATAATGAACTATCATTTTCTTTACTTTACATTTTTTGCACTTTGATAGACTTCAGCTCATTTATGACATAACTTGCAACCAGTGGCGTGGCCAGAAAATATGCTCGGGGGGCTTAATTGGCGTAAGTAGGACATTTTTTTTTCTGGAGAAAGGGACCGTTGGAACTACATGTATTTCATGATATTGTAACTAGTAAGGAAGGCGGAAAAGCGCCGCAGGTGAAAAATTTTCTGTGCCACGCCCAAAGTTCGTTTAAAATTCACCTAACTACTAACAAATTTCATCAAAATTATTAAAATTTGTTTTTGTAAATGTTTTTTTTTTATTTTCCTGACTGGCTCTTTATTAAAAAAAACATTTTTATATTTGTGGAAAATATGAATATTGGTGTCAATCCAAAATTTTAACATAAGACGTATGTATGACTCTAACACGCGTTTTTCGGGCTCGGTTTTTGATAATTAAAAATAAAGAAAATATCGCTCTCCAAGCCAAAATTGATGAGTTTTTCTAAAATCATGTATTTTAGGAGCGTAGATCTAAGAGCTATTTTTGGTGTAAATTCTTAGGTTTTGAAATACTCCTTTTTAAGTGCCGTTTTGTATATTCATAATAAAGCATTCTCGCTTCTTCCCGCACTATTTTTTTTTATTATAAATCATCAAACTTCTTCCATAAAAAATGTTTCAATTAAAATTTTTACTTTAATTTTTTTATTTCAAAATAAATACCTAATTGTTTGTTGTTTTTGTTGTAAAAATATTTTATTGCATTGGGTTATATTTTTGTTAATTTAAAATAGCTCTAAAAAGGGAAAACGGAACATAGTATATAATAGAAAATACTATAAAATATTACTCTTTTTATTCGTTTTCCTTTAAAATTGCATCATAATTCAATAACTAAAACGATATGCGTCCGAAACCTTAATCTCTATATAAAACATGATTTTTAGAAGGAAAAGTTTAAAAACTAAACGTTTCCTACAAGACCTTTGTAATCTAAGCCAAGAATGTATTATTTAAAAATTTAAATTAAGAGTCAAAGCTTGAGACGAAAAATTAGGTTGCAATTAGACTTTTAGACCCCGAGCTCCTAGGATCGGGGGGGGGGGGGGTTCAGCCTGGCAGCCCCCCCTCAATACGCCACTGCTTGCTACTGAAAGCATTTGCACATTTTTATCTCAGTATTCTTTCCGGCCCCTCTAAAATTTGCTGGGTTAAGTTGCGGTTCTTCTTGGTCTGAATTACAAAAAAACTCCCAATTATTGAGTTTTCTTCCACAATGATTTTTAAGTCCTAAACGTATTATTAATACTAGGTGTGATACGTCATTGCATTATCATGTATAATCATATAATATACATGTTAGGACGCCGTCAACGCACCTACGCTATGTCAATAAAGAGACTGTTTGAAAAAACAAAATTTACTGACTTTTCCTTTAAAAAAATCCATAAATATTTCAGCTAATAAGAGACTAAGGGGGTGAGACTATTTTTACTAGTGTATATTTTATCGTTTAACTTAAAATAATTTTGTTTAAGGCATACGTTAAGAGTATGCTTATAATTATTGCTTATTATTGACAAAATTAACATTAGTTAGAAGTGAATTACCTATAGCGCCCATCTGGTATTCTCTTTCATCATCTTATTTTGGTTGGCCTTGCTACGAGGTATCGCCTACGAGATCGACACCATTTTGGGTTCGGGGAGAATCCGTGTGCGTAACAGTATTTATGTGCCTTATTGGTGAACCACAAGTATTGTGAAGCTATTTTACCATTATATTTAATGTAAAAGAATGAATATTTGGATTTCCCTTGACACGTGAGTTTTATTTTTAGAAATATTTCCATTTATTAGAAATTCGTTTATATCATATTTTGTATATAAAAAAGACGTTTTATTGTCATCGCCAGACCCAGGTTCAGTATGCACGATGTGATGGAAATGCAGAATTTGTTCGTGATGACTCATCGACTACTGTTTGCTTTTAAGAAAATTTTCGACTTTTAAATATACCAAATTCCCTGGTTATAATATAACCAAAATAATAGTTTCATCCATAGGTACGCTGGGAAATAAATTAGTGATATCAAAAGAAATTAGCTAATTCTTGTTCGGTAAATGAACAGGTCTAAATTATTGTAATAAATTAAACACATTTGAAGCGTAGGTGGTAAATTAAAATAACGTCACTAAAAACTGACTTCTGTACACGAAGTGATTTTTTTAAACCCAGATATCTCAAAAACAGCTGCTCAAATCAACTCTTACCACGTATACCTTTCATCAGAATCAGAATTTTTATTTAAAAGTTAAATATAGGGTGGCTCAAAAAAGTTATTTCGTTTTAAATGTGTGCAAGCTACCGCAGGTGGCGCCCTCTAAACTTTACAATATAAATGAGAGCATATTCTAATTACCCCCCCCCCCCCCCCAAGCCGAATATTGTGACAATACACCAATTATTAAAAAATAATTCATAAAAAAAAAACAAATTGAACTTTTGACACTCTGTATCTTCGAAATCATCCACTTTTGGACTAAGATAATTTAGGTAAGATCGTCATATTTACGCCTCAGGAACTTGTGGTACGTTTTTTTCTGCACCTTTTAGAGACACCCTGTACCTACGATTGCCTTTCAAGAGTAATAATTTAGGATATGCGGGAGTCGTTTTTTTATTCTTACGTAATTTTTGGCACTGAAGTATCGTGTTTAAATTAAAGTAATAAAACTAAACATACGTTGAGGTCCAGGATCGACATCTCCCCGAGTGAGGGCCACCATCATACACAAAAACACAATCAATTTTATCATCTTCTAAATTTTTGGTCAGGCTTGTATTTTTTTAAATGCACCTTTACCGTTATTAAAAGACGAATACACTAACTAAAACTTTTCCCGATAATCGTTTTTAAACCATTATTTAAAGGTTTAATAATGATTACTTATTTCTTAATCCAGAGATTAGTACCTTTTTAGTTTAAAAGAAGATAACTGTATTTTAATCATTGATTAATAAAAAAGTTCCCCAAATCCAGGGATTACCGGCATCATTTGTTTTCATAATGTGGCGGAATTCAGGGAATTCATATTTTCACTTATTGTTAATACTTAATTGATATGTAACGGTCTAAAAATCGTTTTAAGTCAATTTATAAATCCTTTGTTTTTACTACAAATCTATTCGTAAATTATGTGATATGATTTTTTAAATTTAATCTTCTGAAACTGGTTCTTTTAGTTTCATAGTTCTCACAAAGAAAAGGATTGTAATCGTAAAACCAGGGGTCAGTTATCACGGTTACTAAAAAGAACTTCTGACCAATTAGAGCCTGCCTGCTGATGACGTCACAAAACGTCTTTGTTATACGGGTCTATTATGAATGCAACAGACAAAGAGAGACAGATACGACTTTCTATGAAATGAACAGAGCACGGTATATGTATTTGATCGTTTTTAGAAAATTTTAGTATTTATGGACCTAATAAATTAGTTTTCCTATTTCTGGAAGCGAATTTTATAAAAATTAAATTGAACTGAAACTTAGACCGTAATTTTAAATATTCAGTTTTCTGTTTTTCTTTTAATATAAGTAGATAAGTCTACAAATACAGGCCGAGCACAGGGTGCAATTTCATTTTACTAACTTTAAAGTTTAGGTACTTTAAAAAAACGCATGTGTATGTAGCTGCTGTTTTCAATGTTTATTTCAGAAAATAAATATATAAATTTTGTTTATTTCTTATAAAACATATATATTATTGTTTTGTACAGATAAAAAAGTAAAAAATTATTCTTTGAATATAAAATACATATTTTTACTAAAACAACTTTAATTTATTACAAAGAAGCAAAAGGTAACAGTTATAAAGATCAAACTTAGGACTCAGTTAAGCTAGATTATAAGGGAAACTACATAGCTTAACACAAGTAATAAACTATATACACACATAAAGACGGTCTTGTAAAAATTCCCTTTAACAACGTCGAGGTTACATGATTCGCTGGCAACTGAGCATCATGAGATCTAACTACAAAAAGGAAAGAAACATAAAAATAACAACACCTGCATTATAAATGTTTTCTTTTTAATACCCTGGAATCATCTTTGGTATTAAAATATTTAATTCTTATAGATACCCGTTGTCTCGCAAAAGAATATACTAATTTAAAGGGAATATTGGAAACTTTTCGAAATATAATTTTTGCAGTTCGTTTTATAATGTTTGTTTTAAATTTAAAGTTATTACAATTCAATTTATTAAACCATTTGTCCATTTCTTCTACACTTTCCTTCCATGAAATTGAAGGATCAGTTAAACCCCCAAAAGAAAGACTCTGAACTCAAGATGGCATAGCATACGAATGCATTTTTTGGCTCATTCTCATAATTGTAGCAACCCAGCTTAGGAAACCGTTTGCGATTTTTTCGTGCTAAAAAGCTTGCCACATACACTAACCCATCTTTTTCACATATATTTGTAGCAGATCTGCGTGATGAAGTAGAGGAAGTATCACTAATTTAGCCACTTTATGCTAGCCTTTATAACCAGCCCGGTTTAAGACAGTAGACAAGATAAATTCTTCACTTTGCTCCCCCTCAACATTAGTATTTCTTTGTACCATTCCGGGATTTTTGCCAAGTACTATCATTCTTATTCTATCTATAGCATTAAGGGGTGCCGGGTGGTCATGAACGAAGGCCCCCCTGGTTCTTATCTAAAATTTAAAAAAAATTATAATATACCTATTACTTAGGTAAACAAAAACATGTAGGTAGGTATTAAGATTTAAAGAGAATAATAATTAATTACCTTTTATTGTACTGTATTGATTAATTTATTGATAAAATATCTCTTTATCTTTAAATATAAGTCTCTAAAACACCTTAAAACTTTGAAAATTTGCTGAAAACCACTTCAAAAACAGAAATAACAGAATAAACAATGCTAATTCTGTATACAAATGTCTGAAAAGACGTTTTGTGACGTAGGCGATGACGTTTCGCCCGCCATGACACCAAGCTTACAAGGCAACCTATCTATCTAAAGACCTTGGTCAGTTATGTCAATGTCACTTGTCTGCCACTTCAAAAGATGTCTGCCGTTCTAGGATATGAAAGAGATTGGCTTAAATCAAAATACATATTTGAATAACAACCAATCACGTTGCTCCAATTCTTAACCACCTTTTTCCTTGTGTTTGGTTTTGGTATTTTTCATGACATGGCTTGTTAAGAAATTATTTTGGGTTTTTATTAAAAATATCTCAAGATCGTGCTTTGAAAATGCAAAAGAAAGTCTTATTGCATGTCTGGGTTATAAGTTATATTATTATATTTGAGAACAAGAATCTGAAAACAGTTTCAATTATTTTCTATCGCTAAAGGTCAACGACCCTAAATTTCAAAACAATTTGTTCAAATTTTTACTTTACTTTTACTATTTTCTCTGCAAGAAATAATTCAAGTATCGTGATATGTATCTATTTGTTCACTGGCCGATTTAAAAAACATCTATTTTCATAATATATCATATTTCTTATTGAAAACTTCAGTCAGCTTCTTATCGAGGTTAAAAAAAAGGCTCGATGTTATTAAACATATTAGAGGTAGGTAGTATGTACATTACCCAATTTTTGCCAGCAACATGATATAACTATTGATATTATCAAGTTGACTGTCTATTTAAGGATTCACAAGAATTTAAGTGAACAGAATAACCAAGGTAGTCTATATAAGTTCGTCACTTAAATATACAAAAGTTTTTGTAAAAGCAAAATAAACAATAAAATCTTAAAAGTTACATAAATTGTTCTTTCTTTACCCCTTTTTTGACTTTGTACCTGATATGTGGGTTAACTAGTGGTAAGAGAAATAATTTGCCAATATTAGACTCTGTCACTGTTCTCTTGTTTCATGATAAATCCTTCAGAATGTTGATGAACGTGATGTTAACCAACCGCCACTGGATTTAGACCTGAACTTGAAGATGCCCCTCACGGATACTGACCTCCACCTGATTTATTGATCTTCACTGGTACTGGATCTCGACCTATCATTCTCTAAATTCTGATCTTAAATAATTATTATGACCCTAAACTTATTTGTGTACCATAGATGTGTGATCTCAGTTATTTATTTTCTTAATAAATTTATTTATGCTGTGGGTGTTTATCGAGAGTGGTATGTAGTAGCTTGATAACACTTTGACGGAGGGTTCCTTGGCCTCTGCTTTTGTAGAGATTAAGGAATCCTTCAAAGGCGTTCCTTAAAGGCTATTTTATATAAATTTAATGATTTTGTGCAATAAAAACGTTGTATTCTTGATTGTTTTACTAAAAATAATATATATAATATTTGTTATCGAACTTAATTAATATTTTGACATTTAAAATTTGTTTTAAATAATTTTTTTATACAAATACGTTGTTATTACGTATCGTGCAGTGCAAATTGTATTTATTAGTAATAAAAACGTAATTAATATAAAAAAATGTATTACAAATTTTAAATTTCAAAATATTAATTTAGCCTTCAAAAAATAAAAACATATGATAGCTTCCCCTACCCCCCTTCCGCCTTAATTAGTTCATCCCACTCCGCTTCTCGGTGTAAGCATCGCCCTAAAAGTCACAGCGGCATCTATCATTTAACACGTTAATAACTTTTCTCTTTGTTCGAGTTCTGTGCGTAAAACTAGTACTTATAATATTGTGTAACTAAAAGTCTATTTCAGAAAGATGTAGAGTAATAAACGCTTATTAGGTATGCAAATAAGGGACTACTGAATGACCCAATGAATGCAAATAATTTTCCACCGCAATTGTCTTCTATATTCTGATATATTTTGACAGTGCTTTAACCCCAATCGACATTAAAACTATTCGTTTATGCAACATATTTAAAAAATTAACTGGTAAAAATGAACATAAGTACATCAAATCCGATAAAAAAGACGAAATTATAAGATTTCTAAAAAAAATGTACCGGGTGGTCAACGATTGCGTGGAGCAATTTTATGGCTTGAAGATAAAATTTGTCGACAATAAGCTTTTGTGTTAAGGTATGGTTGGATATCAGGCACATTTTAAAAATATTTTGAATTATACAGGGTGCGCCCAAAAAGTAGGGTGTCAAAAAGGTACATTTTTTTAAATGGAACACCCTATATATTGTATTATTTTCTGATTCCTCACAAAGTTTTACGCTTAATGGAACACCCTATATATTGTATTATTTTCTGATTCCTCACAAAGTTTTACGCTTATTTCGTAAATGTGAAATGTCTAGAGTCAATAGTTTTTGAGATATTGAAGTTCAAAATATGGCATTTTCAGACTTTGACATGCTGTAACATTGGAACGGTTCATCTTAGGGAAAAATGGTTTTCACCTTCCTATCTTAATTTTTTATTCTCTATCTAAAAGTTATACTACTTCCGGTTTAACATGTTAAACCGTTAAAACTGGTTTTTTTGTTTAACATGGTAAACCGTAGGTTGGTTTCTTTGGATAGAGAATAAAAAACTAAGATAGGGAGGTGAAAATCATTTTTCTCTAAGATGAACCGTTCCAATGCTACAGCCTGTCAAAGTCTGAAAATGTCATATTTTAACCGTCAATATCTCAAAAACTATTGAATTTAGACATATGACATTTACAAAATAAGCGTAGAATTTTGTGAGGAATCAGAAAATAATACAATATATAGGGTGTCCCATTTAAAAAAATGTACCTTTTTAACACCTTACTTTTTGGGCGAACCCTGTATATTTCAAAATGTGCCTGATATCCAACCATACCTTAACATAAAAGTTTATCGTCTACAAATTTTATCTTCAAGGCATAAAATTACTCCGCGCAATCGTTGACTCACCCGGTACCTAGATATTCTTTTTTTAAGGTTATATTATTTTATTTTGTCAATTTTCACTACAGTATTGCCACGTCTTTTTCCACGTTTACAGTGTTGCTTAGGGTGGTCCATCTTTTTCAACTTTTAAATTTTTTCGGTCTCCCATTCGATGAAATTTTAATACCAGCCAAATTTTTGCTCAATGGGATAATCCTAAATGGACGCGTCAAGACCATAAATTGTGATGAAAATGGGTTTTTTCGTAAATTCTTTTTTAGTGTAAATGGTAATTACTTAGTAAACGTCAATGATAAACTCTTTATTTATTATAATATAAATTTATTTATTCATCCAGCATTTTAAAGAAATTAATAACTATCCTAACATTAATAACAAAAACTACCGGAAATGGTTTTATTACCGTTGATTTTTTAGCGTCTAGATAACGGCGGCGCTACTACGTGACAACTTTCAATAAATATTGATTTTGTTCCTCGTCTTGTGTTAAAATAATGTTCACTAAAAGTAACTTAATTCCTCGTTCAGCAGAATCATTGCCAATTTTAAGTTTATTAGCAATTTCAAAATCTTTGATATACTATAGCTGTCCAAGTCGCAGGATCATTGTTCAAAAAAATCTCCTAAATAATTTTTGTATCACGAAGTCATAGTATATTACATAACAAGTGATGAAAGTGATACTTTTCAAACGAGGTGATATTTAGCAGGAGGCGTCAGCCGAGTGCGGAAATTCTCCGAGTTTTAGAATAATCACTTTCACACAAGTAATGTACATTATTTTTCCTACGACCACAAAGAATTATTGAAAAAGCCTTTGATTTGTGAAAAAAGTATTTCAACACTAGTGTTGAAATTAGCATACTTAGGATTATGTTCCACTTAATAACTGGTTTCATAGTTTGTCAATAGGCTTTTCCTTTATTTGTAGTTTAACTTTTTAATTTTTTTCATATTTTATATATCATAGAAAGAACTAATCCTGGATTAACTTCTAGATTAGGCAGAATGAAAAATTTTAAATTTAATCAAGGAAAGATTAAACATAAATTTAAAAAATCCACCAAACCAGGAAGAGTTCAATTCATGTTTTTATAAAAAAAGTCAAATACTCCTGACGGGATTTGAACCTGTGACCTTGCGATCTGTAGGCTAGAGCTCTATTCTCTACGCTATGGCTACCGATAAAGATTTGTTGTTTAATACATGATACTCTCTTCAGAGCGATTTGTTTTTTCTGGTAATAGATTTTCCAGTATATTATTAATATTTTTTATAATTTCAGATGGCGTATCTTTATACTCTAATTCGAAATCACTCGACAAATACATGATAAATAAGTTAAACAATTTACAATTCCTGCTTTCTAAAATTTCTGAAATCGTATCCTGACAGTGGTGACATTTTGCCACCCAACAAAATCCCGCTACTCGATTTTTCAGGCGCTAAGAACTCGGCAGTGGTTGATGCTTGAAACAGGATTTTGGATTCGCTGGAAAGAATTATGTTTCTCGTTAAATAAGAAACAGGTTTTTACAAAATTGTTTGTGTGGATTCGGAGAAAATCATTTTTGAAATATCGTTTAGCGGGATTTTGTTGTTTAGCAAAATGTCGCTAGTACCTATATGTTAATGATAACATTTAGACTTTTAGACCCCGAGCTCCTATGCTGCAGCCCCCCCCCCCCCTAAATACGCTACTGGAATGTATACATTATTAAAAAAGTGCTTGCATGATTAAAGAAGAAATATATTTTTTTGGTACACACAGATGTATTGCTAAAATAAATATAGACGATGCAAAAATTGCTAAAAAAAATGTTTACATAAAGATACATAGCTCAAAAGCCGTCGAATTAATCCTTATTATTTTCAGACTTATGGAGGGGAGGATTGATCATCCCCCCTATCTACGCCACTGTAAAGAGATTTTTACACATAAGTGAAATTAATCAAACAGCACTTGAACCTCAGGTTTATGCAAATGTTTGCAATTTTTTATAATTTCACAGAAAACCTCAGTATCTCATAGATAACTTAAATCAATAAGGGATTAATATTCTGGGTTAATTGATTGGTGATCTCTTAATTGATTTTGATTCATATATGCATTTTAGTTATAGTATAAATATATGGTATTAAGGTTTTGTTGGCCCAGTCTTCGACAGTAACCTAATCGCAGAGACATGAAGACCCTAAATATAGTTTTTGCTATTGCTTTCGGTGTCGTTTCTTCGGTGGTAGCTTCACCAACCCGTAAGTAAAGACTGGTCGTTGAATTGCAATTTTTAATTGTTGATTTTCTAAGTTTTAATTTTGTAATGTGTCGAGAGACTATTGATTTGTTGACTAGGGTGCGTCCTACTTGGTCTTTATATGTGTTGACCTGATTACCTTATGCCCTGAAGATGGCCTTGTGTAGGGGGAAACGCGTAGGTTATAATTTTAATAAATATATTTGCAAGAAGGGTGATGTCCCTTCTGGAGAGTAGATACAACTTCGTTATAATTTATTATGCTTTTTACGAGAACAATAATATAGGAAACAGTCTTAAAATAAGTATATAAACATAAAATTTAAAAACTTCTCAAATAAATATAACATATAAAGAAACCGATATAGATCAAATACAACGGGTTTATTGCAGCCCCATGAGCCCAAATAAGGACGAAACGGTGGTCCGTAATTGTCTAACCCTGTCCAAGGGAGTCCATTTTGTTTACATCCCGTCCATGTCTCAATTTTTGTGCGATAATTATTTTTTTTACAATTTATTTTTATACTGGACAATAAAAACTATCATTATAGACCAGTAATATGCTGCACATTTTTTGGTAGGCACTGTACTATGTTTAGGGTACTTTCCTGACCTGTTTTGATGATCAACAAAACAACTTTTTCAAAAAACCCAAAAACAAGGTAGGTACTTACATTCATTTATTACACTAAGGATCAAATACGGTCCTGCCTAACTTGCCTGTTGAATAACATTGAGAAAACTTCTGGGTGTAGGATGAGCCCGCAAGGGGAAAGCGTTCTGCGAATAATCTCGAAGCAGCAGCCGCGCTTTGACGACACTCATAGTAAATTAGCACCACATCTACTAGTTCATTGTTTTCAAATTTTACCATTTTCACGTGTCACCAATTTAAAATTAACCTGCTTCAGAAAAACCCACCGCATCGGATTACCAAATAACTAACGACCGACCCGTAAATTGCATGACTAATAAGACAGAAACAACATAAATATAGCAGGCTACGTGTTGATGACCAGGTCCGCACTTAGATATTTTACTTCTGTATCTCTCCAATTTTTAAGTTTTTTGAAAAAAGGTATTTGAAAATGTTGTTTATTTTAATGCCCTCTATACACAGCTAAAAAGAAGTATTAACTTAGCAGTCACCCTGTATATCAGTGAAGCAGGGCTCTAGGTAGAGGGGGGCTGGCCAGGGCGAAGCCCTGGTAAAAAAATTTTAAAATAGAAAGAATAAGTGTCAAAAATAATTTATTTGATAAGTTTAATAAAATAAAATTAATTAAATAATTTCGTCATACGGGTAGAGTCCTGTCCTGCTGTTCCGTTTTCCCTTTTTTAGAGCTATTTTCAATCAACAAAAATATAACCCAATGCAATAAAATATTTTTACAATAAAAACAAAAAACAAGTAGGTATTTATTTTTAAAGAAAAAAATTATAGTAAACATTTTAATTGAAACATTTTTTATTGAAGAAGTGTGATAATTTATAATAAAAAAAAATAGTGCGGGAAGAAACGAGAATGCTTTATTATGAATATACAAAACGGCACTTAAGAAGGAGTATTTCAAAACCTAAGAATTTGCACCAAAAACTGCTTCTAGATTTACGCTCCAAAAATACATGATTTCTGAAAAATCATCAATTTTGGCGTGGAGAGTGATATTTACTTATTTTTAATTATGAAAAATCAAGCCCGAAAATCGCGTGTTAGAGTCATACATACGTCTTATGTTAAAATTTTGGATTGACACTAATATTCGTATTGTTTACAAATATAAAAAATGTTTTTTTTTAATAAAGAGCCAGCTAGGAAAATCAAAAAAAAAGTAAAAAAAAACATTTACAAAACCAAATTTTAATAATTTTGATGAAATTTGTTAGTACCTAGTTAGGTGAATTTTAAACGAAAACTTTGGGCGAGGCCCCGAAAATGTTTCGCCTGCGGCGCTTTTCCGTCTTCTTTCCTAGGTACAATATCATGAAATACATGTAGTCCCAACTGTCCCTTTCTCCAAAAAAAAAATGTCCTACTTACGCCCATTCAGCCCCCCCCCCCCCCCCCCCTTCGAGCATATTTTCGGGCTACGCCACTGCTTATAATAAATATAATACATGCATATGAATGAAGCATGTCGGATGTCGGTCGTTCTAAAATATAAAAAATTCTACAGCGTCCCTTAAAAATCAAATATCATTATATTTCAACGTGAGAATATGGGCCCTGGTAAGGAATCGAATAGCCCTACCAAAAATTTGGTTCTGGCTACGGCACTGCAGTGAAGAAGGACTTATAGTTTTTATTACCGTGTATAATATGAAGTGTTGGAAGCATAAATTGTAATTCCAATTTGGAGCAGTAGACAATTTTAAAGCAGTTTATCTATTACCTATTATCAAAATCAGTAAGAGTTATATTTACGAAATCCAAAAATTTTATTGTAGAATTACAACTGATTTTAAAAATTCTATAACAGTATAGTAACAACCTGTAAAAAGTAAAATACAAAATTTTTAAGTGTAATTTAAAAAATTCTTGCACTAAAATACATAAGTTTGCTAGCTGACCAGCCAGATATATAACAATGATAGCGCTACGAATATTCCTAATAATAGAAATGATTCTCTGGTTACTGTACCTGGCTAGGGGAAAAAAGGGATTTATATACAAACAACAATTTTACGTAACAGATTTTTATTTCTTTTCTAGCGGCATGTCCCTCTGACGGGTCCATCGTGCAATACTTCCCAGACAGTGACTGCACCAAATATTGGCAATGCAGTAACGGAGCAGCTTACTTGATGACTTGCGCCAGTGATGGTACCAACTGGAACCCCGTAAAAAACGTTTGTGACTGGGCAGCTTCAGCTGGTTGTACCGGTGAAGGATGGTCGACTACCGTAGCTCCACCTACTACCACCACGGCCAGGTAAGCAAAACTGTTCAACGCCAATATTTTAGTTAAGGCGGAACTTTGTGCAGCAAGAAATTTATTTGCAAGAGAGTCTCACCCGAAGTGGGCATACTAGCGAGCTTATGACGTGGTGAAAAATATTCCGTAAACATCGACACACACTGAAAGCACGATGCAAGGCGGTAGGTTCTTTATTATGCTAATGAGTTTTGGTTGATTTTATTTCGGAGACGAGAAATTTGTTTTGTGGAAAATAAGTACTTGTTATTGTATTCTTAGTTAAAATAATGTATCTAATCGTAATACGGATATATCTTTTAAATTTTGTCTTATTTTATTATTAAAGCTATAGAATATTTACAAAAAAAAAGTTAGGTAGAGCAGAAAGTTTGAAGTGTTAATTAATAATAGGTATAAAAGCACCTGCAAACAGGGTGTTCGTGTTCCACCGGGAACCGCTTCGAACTATATATGGAAAACTATACATAGGAAAATTTTCAAAATTTTCCATCGTGGTAATGCTGATGGGGACGACCGGACTAAAAAAATTTCATAATGGTGGTACTTCCGGTTATACCGAAAGTTAGTGTCAGCTAGGGTAGTCAGGTTTTAAAAATTGAAAAGCGGGAGGTGGATAGTGCCTGGAGGACAAGTTTTTTTTGAGGTGCTTAAAATAATTATATTGATGATTTCTAAAAAAAAAGTCGATACCCCGTTGACCTTACGCTGTGGCGTGCCTTTTATATTTCTTCCTCCTCTCATCAAACGTGCTTTCTAAAAAAAAAAGGTTGCCCCTCTCTAAGGCAGCTGTAGGTACAGTTATTAGGCGTCCGTCGTGTTATCGGAAAAGCGGGAGTTTTGTTTAAGTGCGTGGGCGGCGGGAGGTTTAGTAAAAAGCGGGAGCCTCCCAACTAAATCGGGAGGGTTGGCAACCCTAGTATCAGCGTGTTGATTTTAAATAGAACATCCTATATATTATTACATTTTTGCATTCTACATAAGATTCTAGGCAGATTTTGTACAGGGTGGGGACTTTAATTGGAATAAATTCGATATTATTAAAACTGCTAAAGTTACGCCTACAAAATTTGGTATGTGGGGTTTTGAAGCATGCGGAATTGAATTATAATGTCGGCGCAGTTGCCAGATTTCTCAGCTTTGCGCTACACGTAGTAATTTTAATATTTTAAATGGAATGCCCAATTTATTTTTATTGCCGTGCATTGGGCGTGTCCAATTTAATAAGATGCCAAATTTACAAAATTCTATCTTCACTAATTGCTGAGCTATGGCAACACTGTAGTTCCATTAAAAAGTATCATGAGAATTTCTATTTTTAAAGTTTAAATTAAATTGGCCATTTTGAAAAGACAAGAACTTTTCTTGAAGCTTGTCAATAACTTAGTAACTATGGAGGTAGACAAGCGTCCCGGTACTTTTTAAGGGAACTACCGTGTTGCCATAGCTCAGAAACTAGTGAAGATAGAATTTTGTAAATTTGAGATCTTACTACATTTAACACTAACTCACTGCAATAAAAATAAATAGTGCATTCCATTTAAAATAACAAAATTACTACGTGTAGCGCAAAGCTGAGAAATCTGGCAACTGCGCCGACATCATAATCCAATTCCGCATGCTCCAAAACCCCCACATACTAAATTTTGTAGGCGCAACTTCAGCAGGTTTATTAAAATCGAATTTATTCCAGTTAAAGTCCCCACCCTGTATACCTATACCTATAAATATCTAAGCGTTTTTGACATATTTGAATTTTTCTGTTAAGAATGAAGTTTGCAAGCCTTAAAATAATTATACATTTTTTCTATAAAGAAGCCTTATATTATTCTATTTAAAATAAGCAAGTTGACACTTACTTCCGGTATAACGGGAAGTGCCACCATTATAAAAATATTTTAGCCCGATCGCCCCCATCAGCATTAGCATATACTGTCAATTTTTCAAAATTGGGAGGCACAGGCCTACCCTGAAACTAAAGGTTTTCAGCATTGGTTATCAAATACTTCGTAAGGTCAATAGTTTTTCAATCAAAATTTTCTTATATTACAAATTTTTCACCGTGTTTATTTAAAAAAACAAAAGATAAGTCCCGCTGGTTCCAGGATTTGTTGACTGTGGTTACTAACTCGCGCAGTATTTTGTCCGTCGCGTTCCGTGCCATTATAATTATTTTTTTTTAAAGTGATATGTTTTTGACGATTAGTTGCGCTGCACCCTCAAAAGAGGAAAAAGTAAGTACCTAGACTTTTTTTTAGTAGCACAGAAACAACAGGAGGTGTAGTACCGTATCGTCGCGCCAATCCGATACAAAATCACGGTATTAATGTTTTTTATAAACATAAAGTGATAGGGGGTAGCCAAAAAAACGTGTAAGTTCTCAAAAGTGGCTTCTATAAAATAAAATACTACGCAGCCTTTTCTACACTTTCTCCACCGTTCAAAAGTGGCTACAAAAAAAAACAAAACTTCTATCAAAAGTGATTCCTACAAAAAAAAATGTCGCAGTCGTTTCATAAACTCCCCCTAACAAAAGTTAGTAAAAAAGTATATCTACCTCCCCCCCCCCCCCCCCTCCGCTCCCCCTTGGTCAAGAGACGGGGGCAACAGCCCTCTCTATATGGACGCCCATGCCTAACAAAAAATTGTATTTTATTACTCTGCGTGGCATACTGTCCAATTTTTATTTAATACCTACCTAGCTTCTTAGAAGCATTGTCCCTATACAGTAGTCTCGCTGCACCAAATTGTAGCTGCGAGCCAATAACATGGACAGATAAATATCATGTGACCAACGCCAAATTCGTGCCTGACAACTACTTTTAAATCGTTAAACCATAGATAAAATAATAAACACGTTTCACCTTTAAGATGAATTCATATTTTAACAGGTTTAGACAGAAGCTCACTATATAAACAATATATAGAGCCTGTATAATAAGCATAAAATATAAAAACAATCGAATAGAAATAGATTTATTATGCAACAGTTGGTTTCCTTACTCACTAAGAACCTTCATAAATGGCTTTATTTTATTGCACCTATCACCCTTTACCAAGACAAATTAAACTTTAATTTTAGATCTAAGAGTTTATATACCAGGGTTACCATACAGCCTGGGATTTGTCATAAGTTCCCGGTGACCTAGTTTGGGCCTCTAATACCAATAAGCTATTTACCTTAGTATATTTTGTTCACTATCAAGACAATGGCCCATTTCGATAAAAAACGAAACAAAAAAAATTCAATATAGCCCATTTTTGATTGCAATACATCAACAAATTCACTGCATTTCGTTCAATTCTAATCCTTACCTAACATGAATAAGAAATTTTGAAAGCCCAAACACCCGTTTTGACAAAATGGTGAAAGCGCCTTGAACATTTTACCTTCCGGCGCATTATAAACCATCTCGGTCTAAGCCGAAACATTTATGGAACCCAGAGTATATAGCACAACTACTAGTTGCGTCTTTTTAAAATTGACACTTAGATATTCTGTTATTGGCATTGACAATCCAAAAAGAAGAACATAAAATTTAGCCCAAAATTACCCCCGAAATTACTTCTTGTTCGACCACCTATACTTTTTTTCAGTGTATCATTATTCTCTCTGGATATAAATTATTTCACGTCAGCCGAGAATAAATTCAGCTGTATATAGGCAACTTCTATAACATGACAACAAAATTTACCTAAAACATGAGTTGCGCGCTGCAAGATAACGGACTTATTACGACATTGTTTTGTCTCAATTTTTGAAGTCTTAAAGATAAGACATGGAAGTTCTAAGGTACATGGCTATTTTTTTGAAAAAAAAATTCTTAGCTACGATATTAACCTTGGAAAAGTGCCTAAAAATACGCACCTTTAGTGGGCATTTTCTTATACATATTCTTATTTTTTTCAAAAAAGGGCTTTGTACCTTAGAAATACAAACATTCCTTTATTAAATTTTAAATTGTCCCGACAAATATCTCAAATAGCCTTTGCAGAATCCTGCAGTAGCGAAACGGTGTTTTTCATCCTCTAAATTTGCGCGTGGTAGAGCCTTAAAAACAGCGCATTAAAAAATATAAACTCGCATAGTTTCAAGAAAATATTTTCAGAAGTTTTCCCAAAAGTTCTAACAGATACTCGCTGAGAAACACCCTGTATAGTTTTGTTAATTAAACGTAAAAAGCGGAGAGGTGCGAAATACAAGGATTGAAAACCCTGCTTCGACCAATATATGGCTTAGCAACTTCTATAGCAGGGGTTCCCAAACTTTTTTCTATGGCGCCCCCTTTTGGGAATCAAAAAATGGTCGCGCCTCCCTCCCCTCTATTATACAGATACAAGTTAAAAATTTGTATTAATTTTGCAGTTTTTCAGAGCTTTCGCGCCCCCCCTAATGCTGCTTTGAGCCCCACCAGGGGGGCGCGCCCCCCAGTTTAGGAACCACTGTTCTATAGTAATGTGGATTAATATTTGATACCATATACAGGGTGTTCATTTGAAAACTTCCCACCACGGATTTATCGAAAACCACTGATCAAAAGAAAAAACGCCGAGACCCGTCAAAAGATGTGCCAAAGTGGACAACTTTTTAACCAAAAACTACATCACCCCCTTTTACCCTCTACCCCCCGGGGTCATCCCCTTAAAAATTTTAAATGACAAGGGATATCAAGTAATAGCTTGTTTGAAAGGTCTTTCAAAGTGCTTTATTTTGACTTTTGATTTTTTTAAATCGGTCGATTCGATTTCGAGAAAATTAGAAAAATCTTTATTTATCTTAGATAGAAAAAAAAACACACGAAAATATTACTTTTTATTTCAATAAGTGTTCAAAATGTTGCCCGTTTTTGGCCAAACAATGATATAGGCGATGTTCAAATTCCTGTCGGACATTTTCAAAAACATGTTGTGGGAGATCATGGCAGCTTTCGATGATGCGTTGACGAAGTTCATCCAAAGTTTCAGGTTGGGGAGTGAACACAATAGATTTCAAATGGCCCCATAGAAAAAAGTATAATGGCGTCAAGTCAGAAGATCTAGCAGGCCATTCTACAGGCCCTCTTCGCCCTATCCATTTATCTGGAAACTGGTCGTCTAGCCATTGCCGAACTGGAAGTTAGGGTTTCCATCGTCTTCGATTTTGTGTTCAATGGTTTCAGTGATAAGCGAATTGATGGTATTTTCCAACACATCTAAATAAATGCCTCCATTTAAATTCCCATTAATCAACAATGGTACTGAGTATGCCCTTCTACAAAAGGGCACCATAAATTAGAATCATTTCCACTTTTTCGGCTAGTGTGTAAACCATTTTGGAAGTAAAATGTGAATCAATAAATTAATTCTCATTATCCCGAGATTGTCACAAAGGTAACTGACAGCAAATTAAATTTGTTCTTTTCCTTAGCAACTATAGAAAACTGAACAGGTATAAGAATAAATAAAAAATAAAAAATAATATATAAATAAGAATAAATACGCTCATGTTATCTGTGTTGATAAAAAGGCGGAAAAAAATTCTGATTGTTATTTGGTTGCTGCCACGTATAATCCTCCGAATTGCTGTTTATGTTGGTTTTTGAACACTTATTGAAATAAAAAGTGATATTTTCGTGTGTTTTTTTTTCTATCTGAACAAATTAAGATAAATAAAGATTTTTCTAATTTTCTCAAAAACGAATCGACCGATTTTAAAAAATCAAACGTCAAAATAATGCACTTTGAAAGACCTTTCAAACAAGCTATTATTTGATACCCCTTGTCATTTAAAATTTTTAAGGGGATGACCCCGGGGGCAGAGGGTAAAAGGGGGTCAAGTAGTTTTTGATTAAAAAGTTGTCCCCTTTGGCACATCTTTTGACGTGTCTCGGCGTTTTTCCTTTTAATCAGTGGTTTTCGATAAATCCGTGGTGGGAAGTTTTCAAACGAACACCCTGTATAGACAGTCGTGGTTCTTAAAACATACAGTAAATTATCTGTGTTTAAATTGTAGATCAACCACTACATCACCTGCTCCTGTGACTACAGCAGCTTCAAGTACAACGGAGAGGACAACACCTACTGCAAGACCTTCAACTACAACTAGGACTACTGAAAGTCCTACGACCACCAGCACTGCTAGAACTACTACTGCACAACCTACGATCACGTCTACTGCAAGACCAACTACTGCAAGCACTACTACTGCAAGACCCACGACCGCTAGTACTGCCAGACCAACCTCTAGTTCTACTACTGTACAACCTACGACGTCTACTGCAAGACCTACGACTACGTCTACTGCAAGAACAACCACTATAAGGACTACCACTAGTAGACCTTCGACAACCACTACTTCAAGAGCAACTACCACAACAACGACTACAAGAAGACCTAGTCCTACTACATCAAGACCTACACCAAGACCTACACAAAGACCTACATCAAGACCTACATCAAGACCTACACCAAGACCTACACCAAGACCTACATCAAGACCTACACCAAGACCTACACCTAGACCAACGCCTACCCAAAAACCAACTGGTAAATAGATACTAGGGAATTCGAACCAACATATAGGTACAATACGAGATTTATCGCTTTCTCTGTATAGAGGAAATACCCTTTAGCGCCATTTGATGGCCATTATGAGTAGTATTCCCTTAACTACCTTCATCACTTCACCCACATGTATTTGCCACTCTTGATTGAAACATTTTAAGATTCATAAGAATCACAGAAATGCAATATCTATAGGCGTTCTTAAATTATAAAATAGTCCTATAAAGATTATATTCTAATTTCATTTTTTTCTCAGAAGGTCCAGGCGACTGTGAAAAATGGAGAGGGAGAGATTGGGATAGAAGGCCTAGGTGGTGTCGTCCCCCATACTATCCTCCGCCTCGTCAAGAGGAATGAAGAAAAAGGGACCTAAGGAATAAAATATTAATAATAACTTCCAAAAGTTTATTTATTTTATAGCGTTTTGTGTTTTATTTATGTTATATAAACCTAGTTGCATTATTTGAAATTGTTGTGTAGTTTAATTGCCGTCAAAAGTTGGGGTGGGTCTTCCCCCCACCACACTTAGTATTTAAGGAACCGATGCTCTGTAAACGACCTATTCTGATTTAACACCGATTAAAGAATGGTTAAAAAACGGAACCAGAGATATTATAGTACCTATAATGGTTCTAATAGTATTATTATCGTTAGACAATAAAACTGTCTATACGGATACCACTATAGCCTCCTAGATGTTTAATAGTATAAATAGACAAAAATATCCGACTACGGAAAATGGCGTTTTGACGGATACCCAGGCGTACTTGTACTACCAGTACTACTTGTTTTATTATAAATTATCACACTTCTTCCATAAAAAGTGTTTCAAAAAAAAAATTTAACTTTATTCTCTTTAAAAATAAATACCCAGTTGTTTTATGCTTTTGTTGTACAAATATTTTATTGCATTGGGTTATATTTTTGTTGATTTAAAATAGGTCTAAAAAATGGAAAACGGAACAGATAACTATATAATAGAAAAATACTATAAAATATTATTCTTTTTACTCGTTTTCCTATAAAATTGTATCATAGATCAATAACTAAAACGAAATGCGTCCGAAACCTTAATCTCTATATAAAACAGGACTTTTAGAAGGAAAAGTTTAAAAACTAAACGTTTCCTACAAGACCTTTGTAATCTAAACCAAGAATACATTATTTAAAGATTTAAATTAGTCCAAGCGCGAGACGAAAAATTAGGTTGCAATTAGACTTTTAGACCCGAGCTCCTAGGCTCGGGGAGGGCTGCAGCCCGCCAGCCAACAATGCAAATAAGCAAGCTTTTAGGCATGAAAAATAATTCTATTTATTATTGGTATTTTTTAAATTTTATTAATGTAAAATCTTGAGTCCTACAGTTCGGACCGAAATACTGTAAAGCGAAACATGTAACAAAAACAGACAGAAAAATATTTGGGGCCGAGACTTCCGGTCTTTTTTCTTACGAAATATCTCTAGTAGAGTAAAAATGGACGGATTTTTTAGATCAGAAATCATTTTTTAGCTCTAAATGTTCAGGACCGTAATGAAATGAAAAACATATAATTTGAAAAATGTATTATTAAAAGACAAAACGTTAAAATTGCAAACACTTTTACATTGTATTAAATTTCTAAAGCTTAGAAGTCACTAAAAGTGTATTTAAAATTCCAGTTCCGTATTTAAAAAATTGACTTGAGGTTGGTATTAAAGAACGAAACGTCGAAAACTAATACCGCCGTCTTGTAGAACATTAAAAACGGCTATGAAAAAGTGTTTTTTGTTTTTTTCCTAAGTTAAAAATAAAGGCGCAAAAAATTAAAAATCAAAAATAGAAATTTATGTCTTTTTCGGATATCTCCGAATGCATTCGGAATATTTACAATTTTTTTTCACCAAATTATTAAACCTCAAAGTACGCAACTTTGCCTCAATACAACAATCTTCGTATCTCTTACCGTTATCGAGATCCCCTTATACGCACACGAATATTCATTTCATTCATTCATTCATTCCCTCATTAATTTATTCATTCATTAATGAATTTTATATATTTCAGCGCTGCTCAGCGGGACTCCTGTAATTGTGACGAATGTCTTTACAAGTGATGTCCTCTGTTAGAGGTGCAGCATGGTATGTTCAAGAGTATCTAACAATGCCACAGATATCGCCCCATGTAACATCTTGCTGGTGTGCTCCACCAAATACTGCATAAACAGTTTTGAGTTATTCCTTTCTTTCGTCGGATCCTAGCTCTACTGATGAGCCATGATATGGAGAAACGCGTCTAGGGATGGATCTGACGCAACGAAAGGAAAATCTTTATTTGGTTTTACAATGTTTTTGTTAAAATATTTTTGTAACTTACTACTTAGGTACTATAAAAATATCCTTTTCCTACTGAATACATCACTGATAATCTAGTTGTAGATGTTTAACGTGTTACGATAACCATAACTTAATAAAGTTAGTGTATTGTGTTGCTAATCACTTGTGTTTTATTGGATACTCGACTATGTCACACTAACTAACTAGGTTTGTTAAAAAATATTTAAAATATAGTTACTTCCATGCTGCTGCTATAAAATATTGTTATAGTGAACCATATTATGTTGTTATAATATGACGATATATATTTGACAACGATGACAATTTGATTTTCTAAAATTTGATAGATATAACAATAAAAAATGTAGATGACTATATTTTGCTTCACAATATTTTAATGCGACCCAAGCGCGGATCCAGGGGAGGGGGAGGGCGAAGGCTATTTCGCCCCCCCCTCCCCCCCTGAGCCTTACCAAATGGGTGTTTTTTTACTGTGAGCCTTGAAAATTATATGGCATATAAAGGGTCAGCATTTTTTTTAGAAGTCATTTTTGTGAGAAAGAAGACTTTTAGAGCCGGGATAAGTACTTTTTTTTTAGAAGTAACTTTTTTTTAATCCCCATCCCCCCTCAGCAAAATTCTGGATCCGCCACTGTTGCGACCAACGTAACTGTTTTTACCAAGTTTTTTTTTTGTAGTGTGGAGCCAGACAGATGGCATATCCAAAAAAAGAAAAGTAATTTTTTATACTTATACGAATTATCGCCAGGGACAAACTAATGGGGGAGGGCACCGATCTGCTATTGAAACAGTTGGGATATTTCGATGTCAGTTGGGAATTTTTGAAAAATACATAATATCTTTTTCCTTCCCATTTTGTCTTTCTACCCTACAAAAGGCAAAATACGAATTCCCAACCTCGCTTATTGCAGAAAATATTTTCCAAAATGAGTTGGGAAATCTTGCTTGGCGCAGTGACGGCTCGCGGTCCTAAAAAATGGTGAAGAGCTAGGTATAGTGCGGGTACTTAAACAAACATTGACTAAAAACCCGTGTAACAAAACGTCTCTCTTATCCTCATCTGTCCAACGGCTGAATGGAGTTTTCAACTAATTACAAACTATATCATTAATTGGGTTCATTTTTAAGACACACCACTAAGTAGGTACGTACACTACTGAATTAACTGAAAAATAAAAACTTTTTAATCACACAGTAAATCACGTAAAAACGATATCTATAACCGTAAGTTTTACGAAGCCTCAAAATAAATACCTCAAGGTTAGGCGAACCAATGCTAAAACAATGGTGCATACGACTGATCTATTTTTAAATTGCCCTTCATTATAATGCAAATTGTTACATGCTGTGTCGCGTGACTAACGTCACGTAACCATGGCGACGGTCGCTGGGGCCCGCCAAAATGCACGAGTGTTTATAATTATTGTCCATCGGTGTTAACCGTGGCCCTATTATGCATAGCTACATTCGGATTAAATTAATATTATTAATTCGAACATAATTATTTCTTAAGGGCTAAAATGGTAGCTGTATTGGAACATTAATATTTAATATTGTCGAAAATCTTTCCTCCTGTTTTTTTTTGGCTTGGCGATCCTCTAAATAGAATGCGCTTCGTTACGCCCCTGATTATGGTTGACGGGGACTATATACCCATCAAATAGTTTTTAAGCTTAGTGCTTCAGAGACCATAAAAAGTAAATGGGTGTTAAAAACAATTTTTTTCACGATTACGTATCTACAATTCTTATTTTTTGCGTGGAAATTAAAAATAGTTTTACCGCGAGTACTCAATTAATTTCAGCTACTTGTCACTTGACCTTTCTCATCACTTTTTGCGTATAAGCTAAAAAGGCATTTTGCAACAAGTACAATCAATTAAAAAAACACTTGAGCAACATAATAACGTAAGCAAATGTTTTTGTTGCTTCACAGAAAATCTCAACATTACACCGATAATGTCAATCATATGAAGGGATAGTTATTGATCGGCTACTATTACAAAAAATATATAGGTACTTAAAAATTAATATAAATAGGGTGGAAAAGTTTTGTTAAGTCAGTAATTCAGTAACGCCAGTAAACGAAGTTAGTACAAAAAAAAAATTGTAGAAAAATGAAGACCCTGGTCATAGTTCTTGCTATTGCTTTCGGTGTCATTTATTCCGCTGTGGCATCACCAGCACGTAAGTAGTCGTAGAATATAATGAAAGTGTTTAAGAGCACACAATCTGTATCAGTTTGTTAGGCCTCTGTAATCGGCGTCGATAAAAAGAATCTCTTTACAGCGTACGTGAGATTGTGAGTAAATAATGCCTGCCAATGTCATTTATGTCACAGTTAAACTTGCTGGTTAGTTATTATGTTTAAAAAATTTTATGCAACCCAAACATACATTTGGAATGGGCTTTAACTAAAATATTGGCATTTTCCTATCACGGAAGTAAAGTTGTCCAAAAAAAATATTTTTGTACCACTTCAGGTTGTGGAATATATCGAATTTCAATCCAGATTTTTTTATTAAATTTTACAGATATTAGCAGAATATCTAAAAAATAAATATCTGCGTCCGCGACTATGAATTTTAGTCTTAAACTCAATATCAGGAAAATAAGATAAACTGACGAATGTTCCTCTCGTTTACAGCCACATGTGATGGTAATGACGCATCCGGCGTTGTCCAATACTTCGCAGACAGCGACTGCACCAAGTTCTGGCAATGTAGCAACGGAGCGGCCTACTTATTGAGCTGCGCCAACGACGGTACCAACTGGAACCCAGAGAAGAACGTTTGTGACTGGGCAGCCGCTGCTGGTTGCACAGGCGAAGGCTGGGAAGAATCGGGAGAATCGGACTCATCATCGGACGAATCCAACTCGTCATCGAATGAGGATTCTAATTCGTCGTCGGACGAAGGCGATGAACCCGAGGAACCATCAGCAGAAGCTGAAGCAGATCCAGAAGAACCTAAAGTTTAAATTAAAATGATCTAACAATACTCCGGAAAAGTCTATTTTAATTTGTTAGCTATGTATGTATATCAAAAGTTATATTAAACTGAGACATATTATTTAAAATAGTGGTTTCTTTTCAAAAAATGTTGGATTTATTTTTCGAAAGCTTTTCTAAAAAACCATGAAGAATCGTTTGAACCAGTCAATTTTTTTTTTGAAATGCATATTTTTTAGAAAAAATATATTATACAGGGTGAATTATAAAAATGTTACTACGTGTATCTAATGGCGGCTCGTACAGTAGGGCCACAGTGCCATGGCCCGGTACACCAAGCTTTTTATTTCTCACTCATCGTCTCCCTACGCTTACGCTTTATTCTTTTTATAAATATGAATAATTTATAATTTAAGACGTTGATATCTGATTACGCCTAACTATGCAAAAATTCTCTAATGTGTGGGACGTTGCGAAAATTCCCTACCGCCACGCTCCTCCGGCCAACTCTGTATTTGGCCCGATGTTAAACGCGTACGAGAGAGATAATAACACCAATGAATATATCGCTCTTTCTTACTGACGCGTAAGGAAATCGGCCTTGTTTGGCCTGGCCAGATCCTCATATGATGCCTTATTTTATTGAGAGTGAAGAGTCCCAATCGGGTTAGAGCACTACTACGGTATATACCGTTATGCTTTCGGCTTTGATACCGCTATAAGCTACTAGGTGGCAGCTGTTTTAAAAACGATTTTGCCCGTCGAGTCCTGTGCTTGTAGGTTAGGTTTAGGTGTAACAGTTTTAAAATAAATAAAATAAAATACTTTAGCGCTTTAGGTATGTTGTCTGCCGAAAAACATTTTGTAAACAATATTGGTAACTTCAAGAACAAAAGTGAATGAATCATTTTCAAATAAAAAACAAAGACGTATACAGGATAATTCACGTTGAGTGGTCTATTAAAAGATCTCGGAAACGAGTAAACTTATCTTTCTAACAATTTGATAGCAGGCATAATTGGCTTTGAGCTTTTAAAACATTATATTTTGACGGTTTTATTACTTCCGGTTATACCGGAAGTAATAACGAATGAATGAAACAAAAGATGGCGACTAATAAGAATATAACGGCGAGCCGGTTCTGTTTAAGAGACCTTGGGTTCTGTTAGAAATCGTGTGGGTTGCCTAATTTTTTCCCTCTTGCTTCGTGGCGGCTGCTTGTATTGGCAATATAGTGTAGGTATGTATATATGTGATGCAGCCGCGATAAAATATGCCAATAACGTTTTTTGCACCGAATTACAAAAAAACGCAAGATATTCAATTTCTGTTTTTACCAATGGAAAGGTGGTATTTATGTGGGTGTGAGACTATTGTCCTTATGCAAAACTAAATCATTCGGGAAAAACTATAAGCCATAAATTATTGTTTTGTTTCATTGTAATTGTAAAAAATATTTAAACATTTTTTTTTAATGAAATTTTTATTCTCACTCCTCAGTATCTGTGTATCTATGAGTCCAAATTTAAAAAAGTTTTCATAAATCCATTAACCATGATTCGGGTCAAGAGAACCCAATGTTTTTAATATTTTTTAAGAATTTCGAAATATTATTAAAATGTTCTTAAAAAAAAAAAAGAAACGTGAATGATATCATGGCCAATTTTCCAAGCTAATGTTTTCGATATGAATTTGTAAGTCATAGGCATTTTACACATTAGCACTCAATTTTGTGTATAGTATTAGGGTTGCCATCTGTCCGGGTTTCCCGGATTTGTCCTAGTTTGGAGAGTGTCCGGGGAGCGTCCGGGCGGAGTTTTCTTTACAGTCCGGGTTGTTACCACTTGCCGTCTACCGACAGTTTTACGGAACGACGCTATACAGGGTGTTCCTTAATGACGTGCTAATATTTTAGGGTGTGATACCTCAAGTCAGTTTATGAAGAAAAGTTCATATAAACGTATGTCCTAAACGGCTAAAAGGTTAATGGATTTTGTAAAAAAAAAGGTTCTATGACAAAAGTATTTTAATTATTAGGTTAATTAGTTACCACAAATTACTTCATGTCGTTTGAAAATAGTATTTTCTGTTGATTATTCTAAAAAAATCACAATATTCTAAAAGAACCTATACCAAGTTATTTGTAATAAATTTAATTGGGAACCGAGAGAGAGCTAAAATTTGCCTTGTTAAACTGCTCTTCTTCTTGACCAGATTTACAAAAAAAACTAAACATATTTTGAGTTTTTTTCACCAATGGAAAATTGGTTTTTATATAGCTGCGGAAAAGTCATTTTCATGCAAAAAAATTGAAGAAAATGATTTTCCAATTAAAACCATAAAAATTTAAATT
The DNA here is from genome assembly GCA_935413205.1 of Polydrusus cervinus. Classification (NCBI taxonomy): domain Eukaryota; kingdom Metazoa; phylum Arthropoda; class Insecta; order Coleoptera; family Curculionidae; genus Polydrusus; species Polydrusus cervinus. Next base: position 111,204,598 of record OW284510.1, on the reverse strand, counting down.
AGACGGGCGGGGCGGAAGCATGCCTATTAATGTAGGTGGTCATTTCCAACAATTTTTATAAAATAAAATTTAGTATTATCAATGTTAATAATAATAAATAGTAGAGCTAATTTAATTATTTTAATTAAGAACGGTGTGCCTGAGAAGAAAAACGCAAGATACCATTTTTATGCAGAATTGACCATACTAATCAGAAATAATATCCACATGGAAAAATGTCAGTGGCGTACCATTTTTTTTATAAAAAATATCAGAGGACATGTTTGCAGGGACGCCACTGGTAGGACAAAAAAATAATTTTTATAACTAAAATCGATGGTTTTATATCCTATTAGCACATGCCAAAATTGAAAATATTATCTAAAGTACTTTCGGAGATATTACAAAAAACAAATTTAAAAAAAAGTCAACACCCTGTAGCAAAAAATTTAAGCCGTTTAGGACAAATGTTTATAAGAACTTTATTTCATAAAATGACTTGGGGAATCACACCCTAAAATATTAGCACGTCATTAAGGAACACCCTGTATACTCTCCTCCACGGTATAATCTATAAAATAATAGTTTATGAAGATGTCTAATTAGAAGAATTTCAATTTATTGTATTAGTGTAAGATGAAAATTTTCTAACAGAAATATCCGGGGTTAAAGCTAAAAAATCCGGGGTTTTCGAGCTTCTTGTCCTAGTTTAATGATTTTACAGATGGTAACCCAATATAGTATGAGTCGGAAATATAGATCTGCGCCTCGCACGCACTACTACTCGCCGCTGCTACTAGTATTTTTTTTATTATAACACTGTACAAGTACAGAAGCAGTTTCGTTCCTCTTTTTATCTATATGGAAGTGTCAAGTATAATAATTAGTACTTTTTAAAGGATTTGCAACATGCGATTTCTCTATTTCATTATAGAGTTTATCTGGGTTGGTCGAACGTTTAGAAGAAAATATAGTAAAAATGTTAATTCTATTATAAAGTGATGAATTTCTATTTCTTTGTAAGACTAATGCTTGCAGGTCACAATAAATTAAACTTCTTGTAACGTCTTAAGTGGACGCCGTAGCTACCCGCTTTAACAGATTTCATGCTGATACCTTCACGAAAGCCAGCGGCCGGCTGACGTGGAAAGGCATCGCGGATGGCCGGCAATTTACGGGAGCCAGTGGCGTAACTACCAATAATTTATTACCAACTTTTAAAAAGAAAGATTACTCAAATCGATTGGCATTCTTGATTATCTATTTATGTTAGCGTACAAACGTTTGCTGCGAGTGAAAAATTGAATAAATGGCTGACGGATAAATAATTTCTTCTAACAAAATATATATTTGGCATCATAATTGTCGCTTTTAATTGGTAAAAATTAAATGGTAAGTTATAGTGGTTTCATAGGATTTTATGTCAATTTGGGAACTTTTGAAATTAAACACTTTTGATTCCTCATTGCCTTGAAAAATATAGGAAATATGTAATCGAGAAATTATTTTATTTATTTTTACCCTCGCAGCTAAATATACAGGGTGTGTCAATAAGGTGTCGGGCTTTGATAGCACCTATACTATCAAAGATAGGAAAAAAAGTGTAATATAAAAGTTAAATGGTTTGTTAGGATGCATAACCTAAAAATATTTTAAAATCTACAGGGTGGTCCTAAAAAGTGGTACTGAATAATAAAAAAGAAAATTAAATGGGACACCCAGTATAATTTTCCTGAATATGATTCAATAGAATAAGAACTTTGCAACCATCTTAAAATTTTCGAACTAAAATGCAACGTTGCCAAATAATTAATTTTTTTCCGAAATTTTAGTAATTTTAAGGGTATCGTAAAAAAATCATAGTAACCTGTGGATTACCCCTAGGCAAATATAATTTACATTGTGGGTACTTTAAAGTACGATATATTGATCGATAACAATGTTTTTTTAATCTCTTATACAGAGCGTTCGGTATAAGTTGGACAACTCGGCAGTTTTAAAAATACTTTTTTTAAATAGGACCCCCCTAATTTTTTTAGGCAAAAGAATTTATCTTTCGAAAACCATACTTATTTATTAAACATGTCATATATCTAAATATCATAGTTTTTGAAATATTTAGGATTTGTCTTAAATCAGGGTAAAAAAGGAAAGTTCTAATTAAACTATTTAGTCATAATTGCTTTGGAACAAAAAATAAATAATTTTCTTTATCACAGCTGTCATTGCAAAATTATTTCGCTAACATTTTTGTTTAAAATTTAGTGTCCCGAACTAACTTTATCGAAATAGAAAAATATGAGTTATGATAAAGTTAGTTCAGGAAACTAAAATTTAAACAGTAATTAAGCACAAAATGTTGGCGAAATAATTTTGCAATGACAGCTGTGACAAAGAAAATTATTTATTTTTTGTTCCAAAGCAATCTTGACTAAATTGTTCAATTAGAACTTTCCTTTTTTACCCTAAGTTAAGACAAATCCTAAAATATTTCAAAAACTATGATATTTAGATATATGACATGTTTAACAAAAAAGTAAGGTTTTCGAAAGATACATCTTTTTGCCTAAAAAAATTAGTGGGGTCCCATTTAAAAAAATTGAAATAAAGCATTTTTAAAACTGTCGAATTGTCCAACTTATACCAAACGCTCTGTATAACAGATTTAAAAAACATTGTTATCGATCAATATATCGTACCTTAAAGTACCCACAATGTAAATTATATTTGCCTAGGGGCAATCCACAGGTTACTATGATTTTTTTACGATACCCTTAAAATTACTAAAATTTCGGAAAAAAATGTATTATTTGGCAACGTTGCATTTTAGTTCGAAAATTTTAAGATGGTTGCAAAGTCCTTATTCTATTGAATCATATTCTGGAAAATTATACTGGGTGTCCCATTTAATTTTCTTTTTTATTAATCAGTACCACTTTTTAGGACCACCCTGTAGATTTTAAAATATTTTTAGGTTATGCATCCTAACGAACCATTTAACTTTTGTATTACACTTTTTTCCCTATCTTTGATAGTTTAGGTGCTATTAAAGCCCGACACCTTACTGACACACCCTGTATATAAATAAAATGGAACAACTTTAAAAAATTGTCTACAAATAATTAAATAAAAAATTAATATAACTAACAGGTAAGTACCTACTCCTGGAAAAGTCGATGCTTTAAAAAAAAAGTGTAAAACTATGCAAAAATAGTTAGAAATTCGCAATATGCACAAAATGGGCTTTTTCAATAAATTTTCATTTTGACCCTATCGTATAGAGAACGAAAAAATAAAAATTTTTACCTTACAGTTTTAAAAATATTTAATTATTTACGGAGAAAATAATTAAACAAAGTGCGCTATCTAATAAAAACACGCAGAAGAAAGTACAAACGTCACAACAAAACCGGCAAATGGGCAACTCGGGACAGCCTTCATTTAAATAAGAAATCTTCAATGTTTCACGTTCTGAAATGTTGTGAAATTGTAAACTAAAAAACATCAATGATTTATCATTTCCGCTTATTAAAATAGAGATTTTTTAAAAAGTTTTAACAGTCGCCATTTTGAAATAGCTTAACAGAATCGCGCCAAAATTTATAAGCATACGGTACGAGATATTAGCTTTCAAATGATGTATCACAAGCTGTATGTTTCCATTTAAAAAAAAGATCGATGTCGTCATATCTTTGACAAATGTCTATAAAAAAAAACAAACCAATAACGTCAAAATGTGAGCATATATGAAACTAAGTTGACGTGTCCGAGCGTTTTTCCCAAAAGTTACAGGAGAAGGCTATATTAATTTTATTCCGGACTTCTGGGAAGCCTGTATATAGTACTTCCAGTTTGAACAGAAATAAAATGGCGTGTCTACTATACAGGGTCCTGCACCTCACCTCCCGTCTTCTATAGGTCACTTATTCATTAAGTTAGGAGTTTGATATTTTGCAAACCTTACCTGTATCCTAGGGCGCATTTTAGGAAAATATTTTTGTATATACAGGGTGTTCCAAAAACGTGTGACGTCATAAGGATATATTTTTTTAGATTACATGCTATATATATTCTTACTTACTTGAATTCCTCTTATAGTTGCCTACATATCCCCAAAATTTTAATGAAATCGGTTCAGTATTATAGGCGAAAAAAAATAAAAACTAAAAAAAATCAGTTTTGCACCACTGGTTTTAGAAATTAATAAAAAATAAAGATAATGCCTTGTTAATAAAATTGTACAAAGGTACTTAATAAATAAGGTCAAACAGTATCGTTAACCAAGTTTGATTAATACGAATTGTACAGGGTGTCCAAAGTTTAGTCTCAAACTTTGCAAACTTTAAATCAATTTATTTTTCTTATTTAAAATTGTAACCCCTGTATATTATTATGTCATTCGTTGCAGAATTAAAAATTAAACATTTGTTTTAATTACAACCCTATCGCAATTTCTAAAGCATCAAAACTTATTTGCAGAAAACTCCTTTTATCAACTATTCCACCAGTCATTATCATAAATAAATATCGAAGGTGACTTTAAAAAACAATTTATTGGAATTAACGTTTACTAAGGTGACAAAAAATAATTATTTTCGCATGCTTCTAATATGAAAATCATATCTACGCGCTCTTCTTGGTTGTATTCCATCATAAAAAATAATATAGATTAAATAATCTAACAATATTTGAAACTAAAGTCAAAATGGGCTTTTGTCGTTTTAATAAACTTTTATACCAATAAATTGTTTATCAAAGCCACCTTCCATATTTATTTATAATAATGACTGGTGGAATAGTTGATAAAATGAGTTTTCCGCAAATAAGTCTTGATGCCTCAGAAATTGCGATAGGGTTGTAATTAGAACAAATATTTGATTTTTAATTCTGCATCAAATGACATAATAATATACAGGGGTTCCAATTTGAAATAAGAAAAATAAATTGATTTAAAGTTTGCAAAGTTTGACACTAAATTTTGGACACCCTGTACAATTCGTATTAATAAAACTTGGTTAACGAGTCTGTTCGACCTTATTTATTAAGTGCCTATGTATAATTTTATTAACAAGGCAATATTTTTATTTTTTATTAATTTTTAAAACCAGTGGTGCAAAACTAATATTTAATAGTTTTTATTTTTTTTTCGTCTATAATACTGAACCGATTTCATTAAAATTTTAGGGGTATGAAGGCTCTTTAAATTAAATTTAAATAAGTAAAAATATTTATGACATGTAATTTAAAAAAATAGATCCTAATGACGTCACACTTTTTTGGAACACCCTGTATAAATAAAAATATTATCCTGAAATGCGCCCTGGAATACAGGTAAAGTCTGCAAAATATTAAAATCCTAACTTAACTAATAAGTGAGCTATAGAAGACGGGAGGTGAGACGCAGGACCCTGTATACTATAATGACAGATAATAAAATCATAAAAAAAACAAATGAAAAAAAAAAATGTTGTCGCCAAAATGTAGATCATACAAAATCTCAATCGACGTGTTTTTCCATTTAAAAAAAAATATATTTTCCTAATCTAGCGAATTTGTTCTGGTTATAATCCTCACTCGGTACAACAAACCCGTACAACATAATTTCAACAGAAAATCAAATCCGCCCTCAGAAACAATAAACTGGATCGCACGACGAAATAAATATAATTCTTTTACTCTAATATAATAGAATATTAAAGTCCAATCGTCCACATAAAGAGACATAAATAACTATGAGTCAATTATCTATACAATTCATTTGGTGCATTGTACAGATTCTTGGTATAACTGACCGGCAATTCGAGACGGTTTGCGTCTCCATAAGTTCGCCACTGATATTGTAAGAAAGAGAGCATCGGTGGGCGACTGCGATGGATTATAAATAAGCTAAGAAATAGACTAAAAATCGAATTTTCGTTTAAAAAAAAAACCGTAATCGTTTTAAAAAAAATGTTTTTATAAAATTTGTCTAAAATTAGTTACAGAATATTGGAAAGTCCATATGGTGTTGCTAAATTAAAAAATAAATGATTTAAATATACATAATACATATATGACAAACCAAAAGGACTTTCCAATATTCTTTGCTAAATTTCAAAAAACTTTTATATACAACATTTTTTTCTTAATCGATTAATAAACCCTTGAAAAGAAAACTCGTTTTAGAGGTGTACGGAGTCCTCTTAAAACATTTATTTAAGGATACACATGGCAGGACGTGTTCATAATTGTTATACAAAAAAGGCGCCTTTTATCATGCAGGACTTTCCAACACGAGACAGGAATCGAAATGTGATTTCATCATTTTATATCGAATAGAAATGACAGATCAAAACTGAACATAGTCACTAATGCACAGAGTAAATTTAGACAGTATCTTATATCGCAGCTGGAACTAAAACCAAATAATTATATTTCAACACTCCTCCTTAATTATTTTGCTTCGAAGTTTAGCAAAGATATTGCGACTCAAGGGCTTAGTCAGTATATCCGCAAGTTGCTCTGAACTTCCCACATGTTCAAGTCTGATTGTTTTTCCTATGTGTTCCTTAATAAATTTTCTTGGAATATCTATGTGTTTTTTTCCTTTTGTCACTTTTCCTTCATGGACATTTTCCAGCATACAGATAGCAGATCGATTATCTACATATAGGGTTGTAGGTTCATTTATATCGACAAATCCCAATTCGTGATCAAGTCGTCTTATCCAGCATATGTCATCTATGGAAGATACTGCTGCTCGATACTCAGCTTCTGCTGTAGATGTGGCCACAAGTCTTTGTTTCTGGGCATACCAAACTACGGGACCTCCTCTTACTACAAGTACTCCACTAGTCGAATGACCAGTATCTGTATCTCCTCCGTAATCTGAATCTGTATAGGCTGTAAGTTTATTATCATTTGTAAACAATATACCACTATTAACCGACCCCTTTAAATACTGAAAAATACGTTTAATCATTTTCCAATGACTTACCATAGGGTTATTAGTAAAGCGACTTAAATAATTTACAGCGAAGCTTATATCAGGACGAGTAATAGTAGCTAAATATAGTAGGCTTCCTATCGCCTCCCTATAAGGTTCTGACTTGTCTAGTACCTTATCATTTGCAAAGTTTTCTCCATTGGTAAGCATTCCCTTCTCCATTGGGGTATATACAGGATTGACGTCATCAAAGTTGAAACGCTTCAAAATCTTTTTCGTATAATTTGGTTGACTAACAAATATTCCATTTGAGTCTTTTTTAATTTTCATTCCAAGGTATGATAAATTTCCATCATGAGCAATATCATATGTAATTTCAAATTCTTGCTTTAATTTGTTCAATATTTGAACCATATCATCTTTACTGGTTCCTACAATAAGACCGTCATCAACAAACAACACAATAAAATTAGTTCTCTCTTCATTGTAATAAACACAGGGATCATCATCTGTGTTATCAAAACTAAGTGACTTCAAAAATGTTGAAAACTTCTCATTCCAATTTCGTGGTGCTTGTTTTAAACCATAGAGACTTTTATTTAATTTGCAGACACGATCTGTATTATCACTGAACCCTTCAGGTTGATAAATGTATATTTCTTCCTTTAAGTCTCCATATAGGAACGCTGTTTTTACATCGAAAGTCATGAGATTCATTCCGCTTGCAGCTGCATGACTGAGCATCAACCTAACTGAAACATGACGTGCAACAGGACTAAATGTCTCAGAAAAGTCTATTCCCTTTTTTTGTTCAAAGCCCCTGACCACCAGTCTGGCTTTCAGCTTACCATCTTGCTTTTGACGTAACACCCATTTACAGGTTAACGGTGTGACGTGTTTAGGTGATTCAACCAGATCCCATGTTTTCATTCTTGTTAATGACTGAAATTCGTCATTCATTGCATTGTGCCAATTTTCATCTTTCAAAGCATCTAGAATAGGGATGTCTTCCACTTCACCTATCATGGCTGTATTTCGATCATCGTCATCTGAAGAATAATCCATAATAAAATCTTTGAATCTTCCAGGTGGTTTAATAGATCTTTTATTTCTCATATTTATATTTTCAGGCTGGTCATTCTCTGGAGCATCTGGCTCGTTAGACACATCACTGTCCTCAGAGTTAGTGTCTTCATTTTTATTCCCTTCCAATTTTTCACATACTTCGAGATGTAACTTAATTTCTGTCAGTTCTTTCTCTTTTTTAACATGTTCTTCAAAAATTACATTGCAAGAGGTAACAACATCATTTTCCTCAAAAATAAAAATTCTGTAGCATGGCGAGTCTAGATCATACCCAACAAAAATTCCCTTCTTTGACTTCTTTTCTGTCTTTCTTCTTTTATGATCTTCAATTAAAACATAGCTTGTACAACCAAACCCTCTCAGTTTTCCAAGATCTAACTTTCTGCCGAACCATAAATCCGCAGGACTTTTATTTTTAACTGAGCTTGTTCCTGTTTGATTTATTGTGAACACAGCATAGTTAACTGCCTCAGCCCATAAATTTTCAGGCAAGTTTTTTTCATGTATAATAGATCGAGCTGACTCTACTATAGTCCTCATTTCTCTTTCGATCCGTCCATTTTGTTGAGGAGTATATGCACTTGACTTAGTGTGAAAAACTCCAAGTTCTTCCAGAAACTTTTTAGAGTCTACATTCTTAATCTCTGTTCCATTATCTGACCGTAGATATTTTACTTTTCTTTCAAACTGATTTTCCACCATTGTCATAAAAATCTTTAGTTTGGAAACAGCTTCATCCTTTGACTTCAAGAAATAGACAGTGCGAAAGTGGGAAAAGTCATCCTTAAAAAGCAAAAAATACTTAGCTCCTCCTAGAGATATAATATTCATTTCGCACAAATCAACATGGATCATATCTCCTGGTTGGTTGGCTACTTTGGAATTCAAGGAGTGAGAAACACGATGGTGTTTTCCATATACACACCCTGGACATACATAGCCATTCCAATCATCTGTAAACTTAATATTATTTCTTGCTAGAATCTCTCTAACATACTTAACATTTTGGTGGGCTAATCTTTCATGCCACGTTTTAATAGACACTTGAGTGGCTGTCAATAAACCCTTGTCAGGCTCTTCACGATGAAACATCATTTTGTATAAGTTTCCGTCTCTCTTTGCAATTGCAACTATTTCATTTCCATCTAAACTCTTAAACACTGACTGATTTGCATCAGCACACTGAGCATATCCTTTATCCAACATTTGAGTGACAGAAAAAAGATTGAAAGACATCCTTGGCACTAGCAGCACATTCTTCAAAATTATTTCATACCAAGTTTTACCATCAAACGCCTTCAACTCTATATCTCCTTTCCCTATACCTTCTAATTTTGTTGCGTCACCAATCATTACCATTGTAGGTTCTTCAAATTCTGTATAATTAATTATCCAGTCCCTCCTAGAAGTCATATGTTGAGTTGCTGCACAGTCTTGATACCACGAGTTATTGCAGTCTTGTTCTGACATTATGTCATTTACATTTGCAGTCGATAAACCAAGTGTAATAAATGCACGACGGTTGGTGTCTTTATATTTATTTTGCCCAAAATCTTGGCTTTTATCTGTACTGGCATGGCCTCTTGGACAGTCTTTTGCAAAGTGACCTTTTTGTTTACAGTTATTACAGGCATAATTGTCTTTACAGTATGTTAAATACTTTGCACAAGGCTTATTCCTACAGTGCCTCTTTACATGTCCCTTCTTACCACACTTAAAGCACTCAACAGCAGCACTTCCTGTCGCAGATGAATTTCCTGCTGGTTTCCCTGGTCTATGATTTGAAATGAAGGCATTTTGAGCATAGCTGTGTGGCTCACTTTCATTTAACCTATCTTCCTCCAATCTTAAGCGTTCAAGTAATGTACTTAAATTTTTATCTATAACGCTCACATTATCCCAGGCTGTCCGGAAGTGATGTAATTTAGTTGGTAACATCCCCAAAATCCTTGTCATAATCCAACTTTCTTTAACATCCTCTCCTTCTGCTTTCAAGTCTTCGGCATATTGCTGAACAGTCATACAATTTTCAACAGCCGACTTACTGGAATCATACTTAAAAGCAAAGAACTGTCTCTGCAACCCTTCAACAGTTAGATCAGACTTTTTGCCATACAATGTATCCAACTTTTCAAGCATTTGATGTGATGTAGTACAGTTTGCTATTCTTTTTGCGATACTACTGCTGGTATTTAAACCTATAAACGTTTGAGCCTCAAGATCCTGTTTAATCCAAGCTTTAACAACATTGTCTGAATTTGAACCAAATGGTTTTAATTCCACACCAGTTGCTATAAGATACAAACCCTTTGACTTTAATGTTAAATTTAATTTAAACCTCCACGATACATAATTTACATTACCTTCCGAATCTTCAGACAATGTCTCCATTTGTGACCGAATAGAGTCCATTTCTGTTTGGAAATTCCTATACTTTATCTGACAACCTAACTAGACTGTAATCTGATAACTTCCTTACAATATTATGTAATGTAACTTAAATTTTAACCTATTCGGTATTTTAACAGACAAGTAATAACTACAGACTATACAATACAAGAACACTTAGAACATAGTGGTACACACAGTTTCCTTTCCAATAACAAACATCTAACAATTTTGTTATTTAATAATTGCTGACAATTGACTTACGAGTATAACAATAATTCCAGTTCCACAAAATACAAATAATGATATTTCCGACTTACAGACTTTCTTCAAAACTTACAACTGACCAATGGGGCTGACGACTGACTGATACAGACCCCACGAAAGACGTGTTAACTGACTTGCGTTGGCAGACTTCACAGAACTTCTGTATCCTTCTCGTATCTGACCTTTTGACCTCTAAATTCTAGTCCAACAGCTTGACCACATGCCTGGGCCCATAACCTGATGAATTTCTATTTCTTTGTAAGACTAATGCTTGCAGGTCACAATAAATTAAACTTCTTGTAACGTCTTAAAACATTTATTTAAGGATACACATGGCAGGACGTGTTCATAATTGTTATACAAAAAAGGCGCCTTTTATCATGCAGGACTTTCCAACACGAGACAGGAATCGAAATGTGATTTCATCATTTTATATCGAATAGAAATGACAGATCAAAACTGAACATAGTCACTAATGCACAGAGTAAATTTAGACAGTATCTTATATCGCAGCTGGAACTAAAACCAAATAATTATATTTCAACATAAAGGCCGGACACGACTATGTTGCAGGACACGGAACCTCAACTACCTAGACGTCGCCCACATAATACGGGACTGTTGGCGACCCTATTCACGGTGGGGATTTTAAATCAGTGTTGCAATAAATCACTATATTTTTGAAAAAATCAATAAAAATCTGATTTTTTTGATTAAATCGTGATTTTTTGTTATTTTTATCATTTTATAGGTAATGATTTTTCCTTAAATATGTCAATAATGAACTTTAAAATCACTTATTTTCATTATTTTGTCACTATTCGCCCAAAAATATTTATTGTCTAGATTTACAGTTAGAAAATCTCCTCGGCGACATACAAAATAACTTTTATTGACATGAAAATTTTCGGCAGCGTAATTTATGAATATTTTTTACGCTGGACTAATGACGATTAATTTGAAGAAGTAGTCCATACTTGACGTGAAGTGGCAAATTAAATGGGGATAAATAATACTCTAAGTCAACCTTAACTAAGATATATTCAGTAAGAAATTTTAATCTGTTCTACATGTTTCGAACGTATAAAAGTTCATCTTTAGGAGAAGTATAGTTATATAGTATAGAAAATTGTGAGTGACACCCTCATAGAGCTTTTGAGGAAGTTAGATTATTGAAGAAAATGATGCTGCGTTCTATGTCATTCTTACATAACGTTTCTCAGTTCATCACCCTAAATTACCATTTAACTCCATATTTATCTTTAGAACCTGGTAGTATTTTTCTTCCCTACTTCTATAAAAGCATCATTTTCTTCAATAATCTAACTTTCTCAAAAGCTCTATGAGGGTGTCACTTACAATTTCCTATGCTATATAATTACACTTCTCCTGAAGATGAACGTTTGTACGTTCGAAACATGTAGAACAGATTAAAATTTCTTACTGAAGGTTGAGTATTATTTCTCCCCATTTGATGACGATTAGTTATGTTTTTACACTTACATAATGTATCTAAACACTTCGTTTTAATAAAACTGTCTTCCTTTTTTTTAATGTCCTGATGAGTTATTTACTTTGGCCACTTGTTTTTACAGCAATTTATAATTTAATTTAAATCACGATTAAAATTAAAAAAATCAGTTGATTTAAATCGTCGCAACCCTGTTTTAAATGGGACGCTGTCTATAGCGGCACTGGGAATAAGATTTTTCTAAAATCCAAAAATACGTACGCACAGATTTTTTATGGGTCTCGCTTTTGCCATGTAAAAAAAATTGGAACCACAAGGAGGAGAGCGCAGCCCGCAACATTAACCAATTTTTTTTTTCAAATTAGAGGCTACGTTTATAATTATTGTCCATCGGAGTTAACCGTGGCCTTCGGATTAAATTAATATTCTTAATTCGAACATAATTATTTTTTAAGGGCTAAAATGGTAGCTATATTGGTACATTAATATTTAATATTGTCGAAAAAATTTCCTTCTGGTTTTTTTTTTGGTGAAAACCTGACGAACCGCCACTGTGAGGACGTATTTTTGGATTTTAGAGAAATCTTATTTCCAAAGCCGCTATAAGCAAGTCCCCACTCTGTACAAAGTCTACTCAAATAAGTATTATTATTATTAATGCGGAGGACAAAAATTACTTGTATAAACCAGTAGAAATTTTATATGGCGTCATCAGTTCATCATTAATTATTTAAAAAAATTAATCTCAAGTATGCTGATCAAAGATTGGCGAGTGATACGAGGTGAGTGGTTTTCGTGGAAGTGAGAACATAAAAAAACATCCGTTTTGAATTACTACTATTATTAACTAATGGCTTATGCATGTAATATTTAGACTATACGAAATGGTTATGTCTACGGAAACTGTATTTCCAACATCATTGAAGCAGGATTGCAATAAATCACGATTTTTTTGAATCAATAAATCTGATTTTTTCGAATAAATCGTTATTTTTTTGATTTTAACAATTTATACAGATTTTTTCCTTAAATATGACAATAATTGTAATCAATTGTAAAAATAGAATAGTCTAATTTAGTAAAAGGGTTTATTTAGAATTAACAAAATTAATATTTGACACGTTGCGTGCTTAACAAGGGTTTAATGTAAAGTGAGTCCATCCCAATGTCGCCAATCTCTCACCGAGCCCGTGTAATGTGAGAACCAATGGTACCCGATTCTTCCAAGCACCGTCATCGATTCTCGGATTGTCGATAACATAATAAACTTTAAAATCACTTATTTTCATTATTTTGTCTCTACTCGCCCAAAAATATTTGTTGTCTAGATTTACAGTTAGAAAATATCCTCGGCGACATACAAAATAACTTGTATTGACATGAACATTTTCGGCAGCGTAATTTATGAATATTTTTTACGCTGAACTGATGACGATTAATTATGTTTTTAACTTACATAATCTATCTAAACACTTCGTTTTAAATAAACTATCTTCATTTTTTCTTGAATTTCCTCATGAGTTATTTGCTTCGGCGACTTGTTTTAACAGAAATTTATAAATTGCTTTAAATCACGATTAAAATTGAAAAAATGAGTTGAATTGAATGAATTGAAATGATCGTCGCACCCTGATTGAGGACATCCTAACAATATTTCTAAATTCTTCTACAAAGTTACCAGCTCAATGCGAAATTATATTTATATACAGGGTGTTCATTAAGCAGGTACAAAAACATTAAGGGAATAATCTTAAGACAAATAGTTCATATAATTATGAGTCCGCAACGGCTTCTTTGGATACAGGGTGTTCAAAAATGAAACTAATTCAAGATTTTTCCATATATTTTTTGAATGGTGTCAGCTACTTCATTGAAACTTAGAACACATTAATAGATATTCAGAGACTACATTTTCCAAGTATTAAGTCATCATTTTTTAAATTTATTTTCATAAGGTCTATTTCGTAATTTTTTTTTGTTGGGTTCTGAGAAATATTAATTCCCACTTACACAAAGCCTATGGGAAATGGCTTTCGGCTAATTTTTCTCAATTTTTAGTATTTTCTAGATCTTGACGTTCTGATCAAAAGTGTCCATGGCCGTAATCCGATCCTATGACTGGTTTTTGAGTTATGGCCTTTTAAAGTTGGCAACTTTTTACTTTGAAATTTTATGCATTGTCTGGAGTTTTCACTTGTTTCTTAAAAACCATCAACTGATTTATTTTTTTTATTGGTGGAAAAGTAGGCCTTAAGTTTTCTTTCACTTATGTAGAAATAAAATATGTACAGGATGTTGAATAATTTATAGGCGGATTAAATAAACACTAATAGGGGAAGTCCGGGCATAGCGAACATGTTAATTTCATAACCATTTATTACAAAACTCTTTAACATGAACGAATCGTTTATATATCAAAACTACAAACTAAACATTTAACTTCATATACAAGGTATACAAATCTTAATTATTATTATCAAAAACCTTTAAAAAAATAATTTAAAAACAACTGCAATTTTTCACTTTGCCCGGCCACCCCGGGCAAAGTGAAAGATGGGATCGGGCAAAGTGAACATTATTCACAAAAATCGCACTTATATATTCCGATGCCTTCATAAGCACTACAAGCCTCGTGACACCAGTTCTTGCATATTTCACACCTTATCCAGTTTTCGATAGGCTTTCCGTTAATTTCTTCATATAACTGACTACAAATCTGACAGTTATACTGCTTTTCAATTTTCCTTTTTTTTGATTCAACCACTTTCGTCTCTTTAGTTTCAATTTTTAATTCTTTGGTTTTAGCGTCGTCGAATTTTCTGTGTTGTTCTATTTTAATTGGAGTGCTAGTTAATATTTCTGCTTTGCCCAACTTTCGCTTTTGCTGTGTTTTTTTTGGGGCAACAGTGGGGAGTGGCCTAACGTCATTTGGTGAAAAATATGCTACAAATGGACTGGCTTCATGTTCAACATTTTGTTTGGTAGCAGAAAAGGAGAATGACATAGTATCACGATTGCAGCTAACAGTAAATTTCATGGGTGTTTCATGTCGAAAATCTGGACAATCTTTGTTGCGTTTCTGAACTAACGGCTCGTCGTCTGATGATGACCAGTCAGTTTCTTTAAAATAATTTAAAGTCGGTTCTGGTGTTCTTAACACAATTTGGGGATTTCTTTTTTGAAATGCTATTAACCATTCGTCCCCAGCTAAGCTATATTTGTTCCAGGAAAGTGGATATTGTATTTTGTTCTTTTTGTCAAAATCAAAGGCCAAACGTTTGAAATATTGTCGGCTTAGTCCAAAAAATAAACTATCCATTTTTTTCAAATAATTACATAGATCAGTTTCTTGCTGTATAGTAAAAATAGTTTTAAACCTGCCAAGTTTTTTCTCTGTCGAACCCGACTTGACGTGCCTGTAAAGGGTAATACGTGGTATGGAATACTTTATAGACATGCTTCTGATAGATGAACCACCTCTACACTCTAGAATTGCTTGTCTCATCGCTTCCTCTGACCAGGAAGCCTGGTTGGTCTTTCTGACGTATTTATAAACCATTTCTAAAAAGAAGCTTAACGTAAATAATATTGCTTAAAGCTTTATTACAGATTACAATTGATTAAGCACAGGCCATGCTTAATATTTTAAAGACCGGGCAAAGAGAACAGTGTGTTCACTTTACCCTGTTCTCTTTGCCCAAATGTGCTAAAAATATAAAATATTACATGCACTTTTATTAACTTTGAATTTTCATAACCTTAAAGTTAAGATTATTAGCCTAGTTCGTGGTCAATATTAATATATAATTGTTTTTAAAAAATATTAAATATTACTGTAAAAAACAAGCCCCACTTACCTCTTTGATTTTTTAAGAATCTTGCCACTTTTAATATTTGTCGTGTAATAGCTAAACGGTTTATTTCACAGACAAGTGTCAACTGGCATATTAGGCGAGTATTAGAGGAGTGTCTGCCCACCCAGCGACGGAATTTTATTATCCATACTTTTTAAACGGCAGCGATTTTTCGTTTTGCCCGGGCTGTTCGCTATGCCCGGACTTCCCCTATTAAAAAATTATGAAAATCTAAATTTATTCATTTTTTGAATTTTGAAAATAAACGGCTAGGTTTTGTTCATTTTGTTAATATCTTGTAGCAACAAGCTGTGGATGAAAAAAATGGGTATAGGTTGACGTAGAATAAATTGCCGGATATTTTATTTTTCAAAAATTGAAAAATTCACCTGAAAACGTAATAAACGAATTTTAATTGATTCATTTAATTACTATGCCAATCTGTAACAATTTTCTTTTACAATAATTATTCTCTAACACATTCTTATCTTAGATATTCAGGGTGAACCAGTTACAATGATTTACACAAGTAAAATCTTTTAAATATAGAAAATTAAAAAAAATAAATTATGAAAAAAAAAACATTTTGTTATGACTCTACGATAATCTAAACGTATCATGTACAAGAGACAAGGTATTTTACGAAAAAAAACATTCTATAATTTAACAATAATATTTTGTCATTTGATAAAAAAAACATTTTTAAGTTTTCCTATATTTGAAAGTTTTCACTTGTGTAAATCATTGTAACTGGTTCACCCTGTATATCTAAGACAAGAATGTGTTAGAGAATAATTATTGTAAAAGAAAATTGTTACAGATTGGCATAGTAATTAAATGAATCAATTAAAAGTCGTTTATTACGTTTTCAGGTGAATTTTCAATTTCTTTTTGAAAAATAAAATACTCAGCAATATATTCTACGTCAACATATACCCATTTTTTTTATCCGTAGCTTGGTTTTACAAGATATTAAAATATGAACAAAATCTAGTCGTTTGTTTTCAAAATTTAAAAAACTATTTTTTGGATTTTTTAAATTTTTTATTATTAGTTTTTATTTAATCTGTCTATACATTATTCAACATCCTGTACATATTTTATTTCCATATAAATGAAAGAAAACTTAAGGACTAGGTACTTGTCAACCAATAAAAAAAAATAAAAAAGTTGATAGTTTTTAAGAAACAAGTGAAAACCCCAGACAATGCATAAAATGTCAAAGTCAGAAATTGCCAACTTTAAAAGGCCATAACTCAAAAACTAGTCATAGGATTGGATTACGACCATGGACACTTTTAATCAGGACGTTAAGATCTAGAAAATACTAAAAATTCAGAAAAAATAGCCGAAAGCCATTTTCCCATAAACTTTGTGCGGGGTCCCTTGTCCATAGGCGTACATGAAAACCGACTTAGGCAATTTTCTCGAAAACGGTTTGTCCAATCGAAAATTATCAAGAGACACTTTTTGTGTATTTCTTACCTGCTTACTCGTTAATGCTTTAATAGTCAGTAGCGTGCAAGGGTCAGTGGTGTTCCATATTTTTCAAAATTTCTAAGAAGGTTTTACCCATATCTACGCTTATGATTAAATTAAAAATAACTTAATACTTGCAAAATGTAGTCTCTGAATATCTATTAGTGGGTTCCGAACCACGATCCTCGGCCATGCGACACCCCCCAAGGGCCATCACCGATTGGGGAGTGTGTATCTTCTTCCGCACCCCACGAGATGTCCGATCTCTTCCGGCCTGGTTACCGGCGTGAATGGGGTGGGTTGGGAGATGATACATTTTACACTCTTACCTGCATTCTTAAATCCACTAAATTTCGGACATACTTTTTTATTCTACGTATGCCCACTCCGGGAATCGAACCCGGGTCGCCACGGTCGAATGCCACTAACTCACCTCTGAGCCACCGCCGCGTGTACCTCGTTTTTTGGACTTCTCCGAAATGATTGAATATCTAAAAATGTACTAGAAAGGCAGATAACAGTCCTTTGATACAAAAAGGCCGCATTTCCTTATTCTGATAATAAATTTGAGCCCGCCGGATGATATATGGTTGACTAATGGCAAGTCTGATGTGGGTCGAAAACTCTTCGCAATTTTTTTGGGACGCCCTGCGACAAATTAAATATTCAATTTAATCGATTATTGCGTTTTACCATATTAGGCTGTCAGCAAATTATAATCATTTGTTATCTTGAAACAGTGACCTTCAAATTTTTACCTATACAATTGACACTTATCAAGTGCGTACCTGTGTTTATCCGCAAAAAAAGATTCACAGAAAAACCCTTAACTATCTGCAAAAATATAATTTTTATTAAGGTAGAAATGCAGGTCGCATTCGCCATTTTCTTTGAGGGCAATTTGTTTTCTTTAGGAGAAAATTATTTTATGAGGATTCTTACCAGGGTCGCAACGATTTAAATCATGATTTAAACAACTGGTTTATTCAATTTTAATAGTGATTTAAATCAAATTATAAATTGCTGTAAAAACAAGTCTCCGAAGCAAATAACTCATCAGAAAATTTAAAAAAAAAGTAAGATAGTTTATTTAGAACGAAGTGTTTAGATGTGTAAAAACAAAATAGTCATCAGTCCAGCGTAAAAAATATTCATAAATTACGCTGCCGAAAATTTTCATGTCAATACAAGTTATTTTGTATGTCGCCGAGGAGATTTTCAAACTGTAACTCTAGACAACAAATATTTTTGGGCGAATAGAGACACAATAATGAAATTAAGTGATTTTAAAGTTCATTATTGCCATATTTCAGGAAAAAATCAGTATAAATTGGTAAAAATTTAAAAAATCACAATTTAATTGTAAAAATCAGATTTATTGAAGAAAAATATTAAATTATTGCCACCCTGATTCTTACACTCAAATATTCGGAGTTTAGATTTAAAGCAACACAAAAATGATTAAAGTAGTTATGTTAGCGTATGTAAATAGTTTTTAAATTGAAAAATGTTTTTGCCGGCGTACAGACACGATTAAAATTAAAAAAGTTGTATGCCTCCGCTGGGAATCGAACCCAGAACCTCTCGATTACATGTCAAGCGCGCTGCCAATTGCGCTACGGGGACTTGAAATTCTCTCACCAACTTCGGTCATCACAACTTTTTCCATTTTAATCGTGTCTGTACGCCGGCAAAAACATTTTTCAACTTATAAAAATGATTTTCTGTTTTTTTAAATTACTACACGGTCATTTACAGACCCTACACGATCATTCGGCTAATAGTCCTTAATAATATTAATCCTTCGTCATTCGTATTATTTTTAATGAGAATTTACATCAGTCCGACCATCAATCCTTGAAATTTGCCATAACACGATCAGTATTACAGTCATTCTCTTATCAAGACTGTCAGTCTGAATAATCGTGTATAGTATCTGCAATTCCAATAGACAGTCTTATTTTGTATAAAATGTCATATGTCTAAATTCAATTTTTTTTTTTTGAGATATTTCCATTTAAAAATTGGCTCTTGCTTTTTTAGACTTTGACAGGCTGTAACATTGGGACAGTTCATATTTTTGATTGAAATGGTTTTCACCTCCCTGACTTTGTTAAACCAAAAATAGGTTTTACGGTTTAACATATTAAACCGGAAGTTGTAACTTAAAGATGGGGAATAGAGAATAAAAAAACCGCGGAAGTGAAAACCATTTCTCTGGAAGATGAACCATTTCAATGTTACAGCCTGTCAAAGTCAGAAAATGGGAAAATGCCTTATTTTAAGAGCATTTCATGCCAGCGTGAACGCGGCATCGTTTCCTGGCTTGTCTTATTGAAAATTTAATACAGAAATTTTACTAAGGGTGTAAGGTAACTACTTGGTTCGAAGAAGTAAAATACTTGTTTTACTGGTTAGGTATTAAAAGGGGTATATTTGTTACTAGTAGTCAGGGCCCGCTCTAGGGGGCGGCAACCTGGGCCCCTGCCCAGGGCGGCAAGTTGGAAGAGCGGCATGAAAAATCCAAAAAAACACCATAAATCCCCGTTTTGCCTACCTACGTTCCTAGGTATATATGAAGTTTGAACCATTCCAAATCCCAGTTAACAAATTTAATTTCCTTTGTTTTGCCGTGCCGTCTTATTTTTAAAACAGTGACAATTTCGACGGATCCCTTTTCTTTTTAATATTATAATAATATCAAGCAATTCCGCGACAAAGCAAGCCGAACAACGCCGGCACCGGCACCGGTACTTTTTTTGGTCATGGCGACGTCGCAGCAAAGGACAAGCCGGCGAGCAGCGAGGAATAGACAGACAATTTGCTGTTGTGGTAGGTATAAAACGAAGAAGGGATGAAAAAGGCGGCAATTTCTTGTTTTGCACAGGGCGGCGTTATTGCTAGAGCGGGCCCTGCTAGTAGTTACATTATATCAGAGCTATAATGAACCTTATCTAACTTATAGAGGCTTATAGAATCTTATAGAATCTAACTTACTATATTATAATCAGTCTTATTTATACTACGTACTAACCTTAGACTACGATTATAACCTTTGGTTTAGAAGGAAATATTATTGTTATAAGTATTAACAGTGATTACCACATCACGTCTGAAAATGACTATAACCCCTGACTTAACCTTGTTATGGTGTTCAATGTTAAGCAGTAACTTATAACAATAATATTAAACAATTTGTTATTTAATAATAAAGGTAAAATAATGGATTTGGTAATTCCAACATAATGTCCTTATTTTTACCCTACATGGGGTTCACAAGAACTTGACAAATGATACCTTAAAATTTTTCAAAAAAAAAAAAAATTGAAAATTTATTTTAAGGTTTCAATTATATAGGTTCAACTTATATCATTCGCCCTGCAGAACATAAAAATAGAAATATTACCGCTATTTATGTTAATTTCTTATTTTTCATTAAAATTACCAACGATGCCCCGATAATATCTTTAAAATCTCCACTGACGCTGCGCCCCTTAATTCTCGTGAAATTCGTTTACTTATATAATATATTGTATATTAAAAATAAATTTTATTGCCATCGCCAGACGCAGATACAGTATGCGCGATGAAAATGCAGTATTTGTTCGTGATGACTCATGAACTACTGTTTGCTCTTAAACGTCAATATCTCAAAAACAATTAGGTTTAGATATAGGACATTTTATACAAAATAATAGACTTAGAACTTTATGGGGACTTAGCAAATACTTAATATATAGGGTGTTTCATTAGAAACAACTATGTTTGATATGCCCTGACTATTTGGGACACCCTGTATAATTTAAAATAACTTTAGATTGTAGAACTGGAAAGCCCCCCTATAAATATGTTCTTGAAAAATATATAAAAAGTTAGGTAGTTTAGCGATGCTATGAAATCCTGCGTTGAGAGTGGCCCACTCAGTACATGAGACTCTACACGGTCATTCAGACTGGCAATCCCGGGTGATATCAATATTTTCGTTATTCCGGCATTAGTCTTGCTCCATTTAAATCGACCTCTTCGATAACTAATAATCACAGTATAATAGTGTCATTCTGACTGAAATTACGTTGTGGAGAGCCTACACGATCATACGGACTGACGGTCTTAAATGATATCAGCCTGTACCGCTCCCGAGGAAAATATATTTTTTCTTGGAGTAGGAGAGGAGGGTACGTATCTACAGCACTTCTGTAATTTATATTGATCGTCTAAGATTCGATTTGAATGAAGCAGAATATAGAGTTCCCTTTAGAAGAAAGACTGATGCATGAATGATGAAGGATTAATATAATTCAGGACTGTCAATCCGAATGATCGTGAGGGGTCAATCTAAATAATTATATAGGTTGATTCCTAAGTTGATACTTTTTTTTAGCTGTGTAAGTATAGAAGGCATTAAAATACACAACATTTTCAAATATTCTCTTTCAAAAAACTTAAAAATAGGCGAGATACAGAAGGAAAAAATCTAGCCTGCTATACTTATGTTTAGCTGTGGTTGTGTACACGTAGAGTAGAATTGAAGAAAAGAGAGTTTGTATTACGTGTACTTTTTTTTACACGTAATACAAACTCTCTTTTCTTCAATATGTACTTTATGTGGTTTGTCTTATCTCTTATTAGCCATACAGTTTACGGGTCGGTGGTGAGTTATTTGGCATTCCGCTGCGGCGTGTTTTTCTGAAGCAAGTTAATTTTAAATTGGTGACACGTAAAAATGGTAAAATTTGAAAACAATGAACTAGTAGATATGGTGCTAATTTACGGTGATAGTGTGGTCAAAGTGTGGCTGCTGCTTTGAGATTATACGCAGAACGCGTTCCCTTGCGGGCTCATCCTACACACAAAAGTTTTCTTAATGTTATTCAACGAGCAAGTTAGGCAGGACCGTATTTGATCCATAATAAATGAATGTAAGTACCTTATTTTTGAGTTTTTTGAAAATGTTGTTTATCTTAATGCCTTATATACATAGTTAAAAAAGAAACATCAACTTAGGAATCACCCTGTATTGTAGAGTCTAAATTCACCGGGCATAGGTTAACAACGGTCTTTGGCAATGCGAGGCTTTTCATCGACGGTGACAGCTCCGCGCTCTGCGCTCAATCGGACCTCGTTGGTCGACTAGAGGGCCTGAACAATCTGCATCGTGATTATTTTTAAAAGAGTATAGCAAACTTATTTAAATGATTAGATGCTCACTCTTAGTTATTAACAATGGAAAAATTTATCAGTACTAATAAAGTTTAATTAGCTATCACACATAGCAGGTGTTAAGTCATCTAGGTAATTTGTGGTTGCATGTTTGTGTAAAAATTTATCTTGGCATTTATTACTTAACAAAGTCTTGTAGAAGAATTAAAATTATTTTTTAATTATTGGTATAACTAACCTTAGATAATAAATGTGGTAGGGATACAGGGATACTGTTCCCACCGAAATAATAATTATCTGACTAATAAGCATAATACTAGGAAAAAATAGCAATAAAAATGAACACAAGTGTGATCTGTTGGCTAACTGTGGATACGCCTGGCGTACCTATATGCCGAGTCCATGCATTGAACGTCTATACTCAAGGTCCAAAATTACACTCGCGTCTATTTCCCAACACTATTGCAGACGCACTGCCCATGTCAGGCGAATAACCTGATGGCGGGATGTTTAAAATATAGTAGAAATGGGTTTAATTATTTTTTAAGGTTTTATTACGTCACGGTGTGAGTCATAGTTTAGGTTCTAGTCTCTATTACATTTTTACAAAAATATTGTTGTTATTTGCAGGTTGCCAGTTTGTTAATTTATGGGCCAATATTAATATGGTGGGGTAGGCTATTCAATAAATTTTGTTATTGTTGAGGCCGTAAAGCACCTGTAAAGTAAAAACCTATAACCTCCAATTTTTTAACTGTAAAACAATTTATGTATGCACAGACTGTGAGATGATATGTATGTAGTACAAAAATATATTTGCTCCATTGAAGAAAATAATGTAGAAATATGGACCAGCATAATAACCTCTATATTGTTTTCTTCAATGGAGTAAATATACTTTTGTACTACACACAATTCATCCCACAGTCTGTGCACAAATAAATTGTTTTACAATTTAAAAACTAAAAAAAGGAGGTAACTTTTTTACCTTACAGGTGCTTTACAGCCTCGACGACAAAACTTACTGATTAATGAGTAATAGCCTGCCCCTCTAATTTATAATTATGGCCCATAAATTAATAAACTGACAAACTGCGAATAACAAAAATGTTCTTATAAAAAAAAACTTAATTGGGACTAGAACCTCGACTATGACCCACACCGTGACTTAAAAAATAACCAAAAAATAATTAAACCCATTTCTACCTGTATTTTAAATATTCCGCCATCAAGTTATGCACCTGTCTTGCGCAGTGTGCCTACAATAGTGTTGGGAAATAGACGCGAGTAAAATTAGTGTCAGTGACTCAAATATTCTATTCTATTAGAATTTCAAAAATACACAGGAATTGTTTCTTCTAACTTAAGCGATGAATTACTGACACTTATTTTGGGTATAGTGAGAATAGTAGGCTTTTACCGTTTTTTTGTCACATAACATCAAAAAAGGATTTAAAAAAGGAAACTTGAAATAAAATGCCTTTTTTATTATGAGCAATTTTACGATTATTGATTTTTTACTAATACACGCTGTGCGGTCTAACCACCTTTTGTTTGTACAAGTATTTGTTCTTTTAGTAAAATTATTTTATTATTGGCTATTTAAATTTTTAAAAAAATTATCCATCCCCAATACAGGGCCGTAGCCAGGACCAAATTTTTGGTAGGGCTATTCGATTCCTTACCAGGGCCCATATTCTCACATTGAAATATAATAATATTTGATTTTTAAGAGACGCTGTAGAATTTTTTACATTTTAGAACGACCGACATCCGACATGCTTTATTCATATGCATGTATTATATTTATTATAAGCAGTGGCGTAGCCAGAAAATATGCTCGGGGGGGGGGGGGGGCTGAATGGACGTAAGTAGGACTTTTTTTTTTGGAGAAAGGGACAGTTGGGACTACATGTATTTCATGATATTGTACCTAGGAAAGAACACGGAAAAGCGCCGCAGGCGAAACATTCTCGGGGCCACGCCCAAAGTTCGTTTAAAATTCACCTAACTACTAACAAAATTCATCAAAATTATTAAAATTTGTTTTTGTAAATGTTTTTTTTTACTTTTTTTTTTGATTTTCCTAGCTGGCTCTTTATTAAAAAAAAACATTTTTTATATTTAAACAATATGAATATTAGTGTCAATCCAAAATTTTAACATAAGACGTATGTATGACTATAACACGTGATTTTCGGGCTCGATTTTTCATAATTAAAAATAAGTAAATATCGCTCTCCACGCCAAAATTTATGATTTTTCAGAAATCATGTATTTTTGGAGCGTAAATCTAGGAGCAGTTTTTGGTGCAAATTCTTAGGTTTTAAATACTCTTTCTTAAGTGCCGTTTTGTATATTCATAATAAAGCATTCTCGTATCTTCCCGCACTATTTTTTTTTATAAATCATCACACTTCTTCAATAAAAAATATTTCAATTAAAATGTTTACTATAATTTTTTTCTTTAAAAATAAATACCTAATTATTTTTTGTTTTTGTTGTAAAAATAATTTATTGCATTGGGTTATATTTTTGTTGATTTAAAATAGCTCTAAAAAAGGGAAAACGGAACAGACAGGGGCAGGACAGGACTCTACCCGTATGACGAAATTATTTAAATTATTTTATTTTATTAAACTTATCAAATAACTTGCAGACATTTTTGATTTTTCTATTTCAAAATCTTTTTTACCAGGGCTCAATATTTTTTTACCAGGGCTTCGCCCTGGCCAGCCCCCTTCTAGATACGGCCCTGCCCCAATGACAAAGTGGCGAATGCGTTTAAAGTCTCCCTTTTACTAGTCATATAGATAAAGTTAATCTATAGATGAATCTATGTAAAAATCTTGAGTGCATACGAGGAAATACTTAAAATGTAATTATAAAAACCTCTAAAATTACATGATCAATTTAGTTCCTATTGCATAATCACCAGAGAAATTCGAAATGGACAACGTAAAGGTAATTTGTGTGCTAGTGTTTTTTAGTGTCATTTCTTCAGCTGTAGCCTCCCCGCCTCGTAAGTACATATTTATTAAAATAGTTTTTTAGATTTAATTCCCAATTAGAATATGATTTGAAAAGAGAAAGCATTTTACCAGATATAGATAAAAAAAAACGCTTAAAAATAAATTTTAGTTATAGTCTATTTCAGAAAGGAGTAATAGGTATGTAAAGGGACTACAGAGTGACCCAACGAATATTTAAGCCCTTTTTATAATTTGGCATTGATGTCATTACAAAATTCTTTATTTCCATCAAGTGCAGGTAGTACCACCCGGGTTTAGGTCAATTTATGGATGTTGCCTATTGTTATCCATTCACAACTACTGAAAATGGTGTGACAAAGGCGTACATTATGTACTTAGGCACACTTGTTTTTATTAAACATAAAAAACATACCAAATATGTTATACAGAAATTAAATTATAAAAATTATAATATTCTTCGTCGTAATCTCCTCTTGACGTTATAATTAAAGGGTCAAGGGTCCGATCGATCAGGTGGTCAAGATCCCACATTTCTCCTCTTCTTTAATGACAGTTTCTGGTGTCACTTCCTTAATGGCTTGATCAAACAGTATAGCTTAACGTCTTTCATTTTAAATGTCGTGTTGTGTCTTGCTACAAATCCTTTTACTTACGCCCATATAAGTTCTATAGGATTTGGTTCGCAATAATATGGCGGTGTGAGCAGCATAGTTACACTATGTTTTTTAACTATATCTTCCACGGCATATTTCATAAAACGATGTTTGTGTAAATTTGCTATAGCAAATAGTTCCTTCTATATCAAATTATCCTCTTTTTTTTTTCTTTGGTTAGTTATCATAAATAATATAATGCCCAAAATTTACGTGCGCCTATGACCTACACCGAAATTGAGCCAAACTGGACAGAATTTCCCATTTTATTACATTACTCTACACCTCTCTGAAATAGACTAGAAATAGACTTTATCATGTGAAAGAACTAGGGCTGCGACGATTTAAATCAAATGATTTAAATCAACTGAATTTTTCAATTTTAATCGTGAATTAAATCAAATTATAAATTGCTGTAAAAACAAGTCGACAAAACAAATAACTCATCGGGAAATTAAAAAAAAAGGAAATCAGCACCTTCTCCGAAAGTATTTGGAATATTTACAATTTTCTTTCACAAAATTATTAAGCTCCAAAATGTGCAACTTTGCTTTAATTTAACCATCTTCGTATCTCTTACCGTTTTCGGGATTGTAGGTACACGAATTTGTAACACCCTTGTATTTGGACATTTTGGCCTCATCTCTCCGTGAAATCCCTAAATTTAACCTTTTCTTTCGTTGCTAGCACCATGTCCTTCAAACTTCAGCGAGGAGGCGTTTTTCCCTGACAACGACTGTACTAAATACTGGCAATGCGCCGACGGCGTAGCCTACTTGAGGCCATGTCCACCCAATGAAAATTGGGATCCTATTCGTTGGACCTGTGATGCCCCAGGAGAAGCTAATTGTGATGGAAGGGGATGGTCTACACTCACGTAAGTTCATCATCTTTTATACAAATTTAGATTAGTTATACTATTATTTTATATATACATCCATACCAGTGACGTATTTAAGGGGGGCTCAGGCTGCACCCCCCCCCCCTCCCCCCTCCCCCCGAGCCAAGGAGCTTGGGCTAAAAGTCTAATGCTTGGGGGTCTAAAAGTCTAATTTCGACCTAATTTATCATTTCACGCTTCGACTCTTAATTTAAATTTTTAAATAATGTATTGTTGTTTTTAAACTTTTTCTTCTAAAAGTCCTGTTTTATATAGAAATTAAGGTTTCGGACGCATATCGTTTTAGTTATTGGATTATGATGCAATTTTATAGGAAAACTAGTAAAAAGAATAATATTTTATAATATTTTTCTATTATATACTTGTCTGTTCCATTTTCCCTTTTTTAGAGCTATTTTAAATCAACAAAAATATAACCCATGCAATAAAATATTTTTACAACAAAAACCAATTAGGTATTTATTTTAAAAAAGAAATATAAAGTAAAAATTTTAATTGAAACATTTTTTATGGAAGAACTGTGATAATTTATAATAAAAAACTAGTGCGGGAAGAAACGAGAATGCTTTATTATGAATATACAAAACGACACTTAAGAAGGAGTATTTCAAAACCTAAGCATTTGCACCAAAAACTGCTCTTAGATCTATGCTAATAAAATACATGATTTCTGAAAAAATCATCAATTTTGGCGTGGTGAGCGATATTTACTTTATTTTTAATCATAAAAAAACCGACCCGAAAAACGCGGGTTAGAGTCATACTGTTAAAATGTTTATGTTAAAATTTTGGATTGACACCAATATCCATATTTTTCACTCATTATTGTACTATACACTGAACATATTTTTAAATATATGGCTTATATGGTATAGTGTTCCATACAGAATTGTATAAATAGCCATTAGATTAGTTATGGAATCTCTTGGGTGATTGTTTATCAATTTATCCCTCGGTTGAATCCCATTTCTCTGAGGTCGTTTGACAAAGAGATTTTAAATTCGGCATTGTTTATTATTGTTATACTCAAATAGAGACGAACATTTTAATAAGTTTGTGTACAGTCCGACCAAGAACATAAAGGGACAGCGACGAGTTAGGCGATGCGCGAAAGTGTGACGTCAAAGCCAGTAGCGTGCTATTAAGACTTTGGCAAATGACTAACGATTTCAATATAAAATACCTTTTTTATCAGCCGTGGGCTCTGGCCGTTGTTAGACAACGAGGCGTAAACAAACAACTGCGCAACTTGTGCAAACGCCATTTATTGTACCTTTCTGATTTTGGTCGGACTCTACGTGTTTCTCTCATTGTGCCAGATGACGTTTATAAATTAAGAGGCTCTAAACGCTGGATGGGGACGATTTCTCATAATATTATAAGTTTTTTTTTTTTTTTTCAGGCCACCTGTCACGACGACTTCAGCACCAACTTCAACTACGCCGGGACCTGTAACTACTACAACCACTCCGGTGCCTATTATTACCTCCACGACTACTACATCTCCTGTTCCTGTGACTACACCTACTACTACTACAACGCCAGTTCCTGTAACTACACCCACTAAAGTAAGTACTTCAACTAGCACTACTCCAACGCCAGTTCCTGTGACTACACCTACAGCTACTTCGCCGGTTACAGTTACAACAACAACTAAGGTTACTACCACAACTACAACGTCTAAACCGACCACCACCACTACTATTACTACTACTACAACTCCCGAACTGACGACGACTAGTAACATAAATTAAATGGATTGCTGTTCTGAGTTTACTCATTAAATAAAATAAAAGAAGGGACCAAGCGGGACGCGCGGGGGAGTTGATGAAATGGAGGGAATACTACTTGTAAAGTGCCTTGGCTATATTTATTTATTTCCCACCTTAAATAGGTTAATTTCTTGCACACTTTAAACTGACATGTCACTTTATCATAATATACAATACCGGGTGATTCACGACGAGCTTGCATGAGAACTTTTGTGGAAACTACTGAAAATATTTTTTTGAAAATCTAGGTTTAAGTTTATCGATATGCTCTCTTAAACTAAAATTTAACATGTTTCTGTCACTTCCGGTTATACCGGAAGTAGTTTCAACTTTCAATTTTTAAATACAATATAGCATTTTTTATTATATGTTTGGTTTTAGCTTTAAATTTTAATTACATTTTATAGAACACGTTTTTTATCTAAGTCTACTCATTTCTGAGATATCTGCTTATTTTGTAATTATTTCGTAAATGCATAGCGATGAAATTATCCTTATATATTTTTTACCTTAGCTCCTGGACTAAAATTTGTTTGTTTGTGTATAGTTAAAGAATCAACAAATCTTAAAAAATAATTAAACTTGGCATAAAATGTACAGGGAAGTCACGATTAAGGGCTCATTGTAAAAAACTTCTTATTTTAAAGGGAACACCCTGTATATTCTTATTATATATGATGGTAAATTAACTGCTCCTTAAAATTGCTATAACCTTTTCTATACCTATATCAACGCGTTTTCTTAGAATATCAAGTTTTATTTTTAAATACGATTTTTTCAAGAGTGTTATGAAAACAAATGTACATGAATACTCCATAGTGATATTTACAAGGGAACTATTTTAAGCAATTATTTTTTAGTCTTCTAATAATGAAGGAGTTGGTCGATTCGGATATTTATCGTGATATCTCCGACATGCTCTTAACTTTATTTTGCCACATTTAATATAAACATTAACATAAATTTAAAAAATATCCATTTGAAAATTCCAAGCGTGACATTTTCCAGAAACAGAATTGACATTCTTAAAATACGCAACAAATAATTTAATGCAACTGGTTTTCTTGTCAAAGCCTTCTAGAAAACATTGCCAATGCCGCTAACAATATTTCCCTTATAAATATCACTATGGAGTATTCATGTACATTTTTTGTTTTCATGACACGCTTGAAAAAACCGTATTTAAAAATAAAACTCGATATTCTAAGAAAACGCGTTGATATAGGTCAATAACTCCTAAATTTAGGAGTTGTTGTATAGGTACAGAAAAGGTAATAGCAATTTTAAGGAGCAGTTAATTTACCATCATATAAAATAAAACTATACAGGGTATTCCATTTAAAATAAGAACGTTTTTTATGTTTAAAGTTTTTTTACAATGAGCCCTTAGTTGTGACCTCTCTGTATATTTTATCCCAAGTTTAATTGTTTTTTAAGATTTGTTGATTCTTTAACTATACACAAACAAAAAAATGTTAGTCCAGGAGCTAAGGTAAAAAATATATACGGATAATTTCATCACTATGCATTTACGAAATAATCACAAAATATGCAGATATCTCAGAAATGAGTAGACTTAGATAAAAAACGTGTTCTATAAAATGTAATTAAAATTTAAAGCTAAAACCAAAAATATAATAAAAAATACAATGTTGTATTTAAAAAATGAAAGTTGAAGCTACTTTTGGTATAACCGGAAGTGACAGAAACATGTTAATATTTTAGTTTAAGAGAGCATATCGATAAACTTAAACCTAGATTTTCAAAAAAATATTTTCAGTAGTTTCCTCAAAAGTTCTAATGCAAGCTCGTCGTGAATCACCCAGTATATACTTAATAAAAAGTACCTATTCTTATTGATGGTGGGTTTTTTAAGTCCAAAACGTCTAATTAAGACTAGGTGTGACACGTCGTTGAGAAAATTTAACAAAAAAATGTAGAAAGTTAGTTTGGGCTTGACACTCAATCTCTTTTCGCCTGCGGCGCTATAACATCTCTCACTACATGGCCAAAGGGCTCCATACAAACATGCATATAACCTACTGCCGCCTAAAGTCCGGTAGAGCCTGAAACCGGCCCTGATGGTAATTGATCTGAGTTAAGGCCTTTTTACATTGGGTGCAATTGCAAGAAAAATGACTGAATGAGACATATTTTTAGAATATGTTTCAACTGACTATTTTTACTTTCCAACCACTTTTAACAAGTAAAATTCAAGTTCTCCAAAATGGCAAAGGTTGTCAAAACAAAGTTTATGTCAAGTGACAGGACCCTTTAATTAATAACAAACCTACGTTAGTTTCTGTTATGATACTGATGATTATGTAATTGCAAGTTGTGACGTGCAGAAAAATGGCCTTGAAGCATGCGCTTCGACGACCTTTTAATCAGCTGATGCACGTTTTACCATTTAAAACCTGCATCAGCTGTTTAAAACGTCGACAAAGAGCATGCTTTCAGGCAATTTTTTCTTGCAATTGCACCCAATGTAAAAAGGCCTTTAAGAACATAAGAACTATGATTTTTTTACTCATACATGAGGGTTAATAATTGGCAATTAAAAATAAGAAAACGGGTAACAAATTTCATTCGAATCGAAGGGAAACATATCCAGAGAACTGCAGCAGACCAGTCAGTGTTATATTTATTTCTCTTTATGATTTTTAGTTGTGTTACTCCTGCACGACGCTAACAAATTTATTTATTTTTAGCGGAATGGTGTAGCTGGTGTTGGTGGTGCTTTTGGTGCTGGTGATGCCTATAAACGAACGAATATAAACCAGAAATTAGAGAAAATAGACAATGTTCAAATATAACTGACTGAAGACTGAAATATGTATAATGTATATACCTACCATACGAATGCATTTAAAAATTCTAAATTATTGTTAATAACGTAATTTATTATTAATAAAGTATTTTTTTAGAAAAGGTTTTTTTATACATTGTATGCGGAAAAGTTTGCAACAACCATTTTTTTTTTGATAATATGTTTTCGGCATTTGGTTGTGCGGTACTCATAACAAGAAAATATTAACATTTTTACTTGTTGTTGCTGGCGAAAGTGTAATTTTATTTACAGATACGAAATAAGGAAAGGAAATATTGATCATTTATCATCTGTTTCCAAATTTTTGTTAGAAAATTTCCAGCCGTATTTATCACAAGGTTCTAAAATAAAAACCGTCCTAAATTGACAGTTCTGGGTTTAAAATGACAAATGTCATAATAAGTCAACTACATTTTGCATTTAAAATATTTTTTTTAGTTATGAAGAAATAGTTGGTACAACAAGAGTGGATATGATGTCTATATCACATGAGAAAGTAAATCGAGCACGACGCCGTAGGCGGAGTGCTCAAACTTTCGAGTGTGATATAGACAATCCACTCGAATTGAACAGTATATTTTTTCTACGACCAAAATTACAAACCTTTTGACAAAAAATGTTAAAAAAAAGTTTGCAGGTTGCCGGGCTCGAACTCACGACCATTGGATCTATAGTAAAACGCTCTACCGTCTCGACTATTGAAGCGTTTAGTTAATTATGGTAAAACCAACTGAATAATGATGCTACATGAAATTAATTTCCTATGCACATTCAGCAGGTTGCATTATTGATAAATCTATTATAAATGCGTCTAGATTTTATTATATTGAACAAATTAATAATATATTGTACCATATACATTTAAATTATATAATTTAGTGTCTTGAAAAAGAAGGCGGAGCCTCAGTAAAAATAATCTACTGTGATTGGTCGGTACTTTTAAGAACAACATGAAAATTTAGCTTCTCTGTAATTGACTGTGATTGGTCAGTTTCATAACCTAACTAGGATTGTTATAAAATTTTTCCGCACAGTTAACTGGAATAGCCTACTTTACTCGCCACTTAAGTGTAAAGGAAACAGCAAATTTCCATGTGGGAGTAGAAAAAGGTATTTTAGTACCTACATAATGTGTTCCTTAATAGAACTAAAATTATATTTGCAACAACATATACCAGTAAAATTATTTATCGGTAAAACGATTTAACTACAATAAAATCAATTAAAGTCTCTACAATATTACCTACTGGCTGAAAGCACGTCACGGCTTCTGACGTTATTTTTGTTTCAAGTCATGTCGTTGATTAAATCGTATATTTTTTCAATTCTGTCAGGATTTAAATAAGCTTCTAAATGAGCATATCATTTTTTGCTGACTGAATGAGACATACCGTAAAACGGGGTTACTTTGCACAAACGCCGTAAAATATTAATTTGAGTTGCATAGTGCTTTATCCTCATTTGAGGCCCCTACTAATGTCATGTGCAGAGAAAGAACACTGCAATATATCATCTCAAGAGGTTAGACACTCCCGCATTCTGTCATTTGTCAATCATTTCCCGCCATAATATATACCCTCTAAATTGTCACGTTTTAAAGCTGTGCAAAATCTTCTTGCCGAAAAAGCCTAAGCTGATAAATATTGGTAAGTACCCGTTCAATTGTATGTACAATTATTAGTTTAGAGATGCAGGTGATAAAATAGGTCAATAAAATACATATTTAGGTTTTTCTATTTTTTTTTGTTTACATTGGCAATTTCCATATAAAATTGGGAATACTTTGCACCGTACAACTGGTGCAAAGAATCCCCACTTTCTTACAAAATTGGGGATACTTTGCACAATATCTGAAATGTTGCAACGTATGACTCGTATGCGTACTTTATTTTAATTGTAGATAAAAATGTAAAACTAGTTTAAAATGAAGTGGAGGAAAGTATACTCTTTCCGTGGTATACTTTGCACCAGGATGTAAGTCGATTTTTTGTCCTAATCTTGCAATGAATCAACTTAAAAATGTAATGAGACTTAGTTAATAAGCTTAATGATATCCACCGAAAATCTTAAAATAGTTATATTAGTTTTAAGATATTTTTATCTTTCAATAAAAAAAAATTGTGCAAAAAGCGGTGCAAAGTAACCCCGTTTTACGGTATTTTTAGAATATGTTCCAAATTACTATTTTTACTTTCCAATCACTTTTAACAAGTAAAAGTCCAGTTCTCCAAAATGGCAAAGGTTGTCAAAACAAATTTTATGTCAAGTGACAGGACCCTTTAATTAATAACAAACCTACGTTATTTTTTGTTTCTGTTATGATACTGATGATTATGTAATTGCGAGTTGTGACGTGCAGCCAGCCAGCAATGGGGGGGGGGGGGAGGGGGGGGGGCTCTTTCACTATAATCGAGCACTAACTTTCTAAACTAGAACCTATTAAAAACATATCTCAATAATAAAATATTTGCGAGTAGATATTAGGGGTCGGCAACCTTTTAACAAACAGAGGTGCCCACGTGCAATTTTGAACAAAGCCACCATACAAAACTGTATAATTTTTATACGAATAAATAAAAATGTGCCATTTTAAACTGCCAGGCGTGCCATGTCTGGCACGTGTGCCGTAGGTTGACAACCCCTGTATATTATACATAATAACTTATTATTCATTTTTAAAAAATAAAAAAGTTTAATTTTTTTTTGCAGAATAACTCAACCATAGCTAGTTTAATTAAATAGTTCTGCTGAAATGTACAGAAGAAAAATGGTTTGTTCGGTTTTTTTCTACTTGCGTGAGAAAGTACAACAAAATAGATGTAGAATTCGTTTTAAGCAGTTAAAAACGGCTTTTGGGCAATAATATGAACTTTTAACGCTCGTTATGGTACAGTTTTTCAAAATAATCGCCTATTTACAAACATTTAACAACACTGTTAACGTGAAAATGGAAGTGGCAATACTGTAAAAACATTATAACCTTAAAACCTTTGGTATAAAATGGAGTTGAAAAAAATCCCAAACAATGAATCGTAATAACAAAATGGCGAATGCGTTCATAGTATCCCGTTTATTAGTGTTACAGATTAAATTAATCTGTAGATGGATCTACGTGATCGTGAATCTTGAGTGTGTACTAGGAATACTTAAAATATAAATATAAAAAGTTTAAAACTATAAGAGTAATTTAGTTTTTATTGCACAATCAGAGAAAGTCAAAATGGACAACGTAAAGGTCATTTGCGTGTTAGTTTTTTTTAGTGTCATTTCTTTAGCTGTAGCGTCCGCGCCTCGTAAGTACTTGTCTAATAAAATATATTAACATTTTTTTAAATAAAAAAATA
This sequence comes from Polydrusus cervinus, assembly GCA_935413205.1. Lineage (NCBI taxonomy): Eukaryota > Metazoa > Arthropoda > Insecta > Coleoptera > Curculionidae > Polydrusus > Polydrusus cervinus. The sequence continues at coordinate 111,169,496 of OW284510.1, read as the reverse complement.
TGCGCCAAAATAATTTCGTCCGCCACTTTTTAATGGTCTATTCTGTATTAATAGACTTAGATTCTTTAAGAGTTTATGTAAAATATAAATATTTGTCTACTCCCACATGGAAATGTGCTGTTTCCTTTACACTAAAGTGATTGGAAAAGGGTGCTATTCCGGTTAACTGAACGGATATGATTTCATATCCATCCTAGTTAGGATATGAAACAGACCAATCACAGTGGTCATACAAAGAAACCAAATTTACACGTTGTAAATTTTACGAGTCGTTTTCTAATACTCACGTAACAGAACAGAAGTGAGGTTAAGAATATATACTAACAGTGGCGTATTTAGAGGTGGGGGGCTACCGGGCTGCAGCTTCCCCCCCCCCCCCCGAGCCTCGGAGCTCGGGTCTAAAAGTCTAATTGCAACCTAATTTTTCGTCTCACGCTTGGACTCTTAACTTAAATAATTTATTCTTGGCTTAGATTACAAAGGTCTTGTAGGAAATGTTCAATTTTTAAACTTTTCCTTCTAAAAATCCTGTTTTTTATAGAGATTAAGATTTCAGACGCATATCGTTTTAGTTATTGATTTATGATGCAATTTTAAAGAAAAACGAGTAAAAAGAATAATATTTTATAGTATTTTTCTATTTCTGTTCCGTTTTCCCTTTTTTAGAGCTATTTTAAATCAAGAAAAATATACCTTACCCAACGCAATAAAATATTTTTATAACTAAAACAGCAAACAACTAGGTAAGTTTATTTTAAAAAAATTATAGTAAACATTTTAATTAAATCATTTTTAATGGAAGAAGTATGATAATTTATAATAAAAAAAATTAGTGAGGGAAGAAACGAGAATGATTTATTATAAATATACAAAACGGCACGTAAGAAGGAGTATTTAAAAACCTAATAATTTGCACCAAATACTGCTCTTAGATCTACGCTCCTAAAATACCTACAAGATTTCTAAAAAAAATCATCGCAATTTTGGCTTGGTGAGCGATATTTAATTTATTTTTAATCATGAAAACCCGAGCCCGAAAAACGCTGGTTAGAGTCATACATAAGTCTTATGTTAAAATTTTGGATTGACACCAATATTCATATTTTTCACAAATATAAAAATGTTTTTTTTTTAATAAAGAGCCAGTTAGGAATATCGAAAAAAAACATTTACAAAAACAAATTTAATCCAACGATGCAGAGGGCTCCCCCTAGGTAATAATTTAATTTTCGAAATTTGATAGTAGTTAGGTAAATTTTAATCAAACTTTGGGCGTGGCCCTAAAAATGTTTAGCCTGCAGCGCTTTTCCGCTTCCTTCACTAGGTGCAATATCATGAAATACATGTAGTTCCTACGGTCCCTGTCCTACTTACGCCCACCGAGCATATTTTCTGGCTACGCCACTGTATACTAAAATATGTAAATCTGTCAGATAAAATTTGTTCAGTGGATACATAGAAAAAGTGGCAATTTTTTGTACTCCATAAAAATAAAATATATTAAATCAAATAATAATTTGAAGAACGGTTCAACTTTCTTAATCGATACAACCCCAGTCTTTCATTGTACGATTTTAAAACTTACCAGCAAGGAAGAATCATGACATCTAAATAAAATAGAAATGAAAACCTATTTCTTACAATATTTTGGAGAGTTACTAAGATACCTACATTAAATTAGAAGCCATAGTGGTCCCATGATAAAGCCTTGGGGTACTCCAATCCAGGGCCGTAGGTAAGGGGGGGGGGGGGGGGTTGAACCCCCTAAACCTAAAGTGATATATTACTTGACTGAACTACCCAACTCAAAAATCGTCTCCCTAGCCTTACTAAAGAAGATAGAAAAGATTCTTTTCTAAAAAAAATATTACTAAAATATAGTAGTAGAGTTTAGTGTCCGTATAATTAAATAGAAAAGAAGGTTTTTTAGCTGCTAAAAAACCATCTTTTCTATTACTAAAATATATTAGATACCAAAAACAATATTACCTAAAATCTAAATGAATCAAGATGTGTCCTTCCACGTTCGCTTTACCTCATTCAACTTAATTTAAATCTTTTAATAATGTAGGTATTCTTAGCCTAGATTACAAAGGTTTTGTAGGAAACGTTTAGTTTTTAAACTTTTCCTTCTAAAAGTCCTATTTTATATAGTGATTAGGGTTTTCAGACGCATATCGTTTCAGTTATTTATTTATAATGCAATTTTGAAGGAAACCGAGTAAAAAAATAATATTTTATAGCATTTTTCCAATATATACTTGTCTCTTCCGTTCTGCCTTTTTTAGCGCTATTTTCAATCAACAAAAATATAACCCAACGCAATAAAATATTTGCACAACAAACCAAAAAATAATTAATTGAAACATTTTTTATGGAAGAAGTGTGATAATTTATATTAAAAAAAATAGTGCGTGAAGAAGCGAGAATGCTTTATTATGAATATACAAAACGGCACCTAACAAGGAGTATTTTAAAACCTATAAGCATTTGCACCAAAAACTGCTGTTAGATCTATGCTCCCAAAATAAAAACATGATTTCTGAAAAAATCATCAATTTTGGCGTGGTGAGCGATATTTAATTTATTTTTAATCATGATAACCCGAGCCCGAAAAACGCTGGTTACAGTAATACATATGTCTTATATTAAAATTTTGGTTTGTTATCAATATTCATATTTTCACAAATATAAAAAATGGTTTTTTTTTAATAAAGAACCAGCTAGGAATATCAAAAAAAAGTAAAAAATAACATTTACCAAAACAAATTTAATCCAACCATGCAGAGTGGGAAAGGTAATAATTTTATTTTCGAAATTTGATAATAGGTGAATTTTAAACGAACTTTGGGCGTGACCCCGAAAATTTTTCCAGCGCTGTTTTCAAATTTACCAGTGCATGGCACCCAAACAAATGCAACTTTTTTTTAAACTTAATAACCTAAACACCCCCATGAATAACGTCTAGCTACAGCCCTGCTCCAATCACTAAATTTAACCTTCCTGATTTTACCCGAACAAAAATTATCCAGTTATTTCGTTACTAGCACCATGTCCTTCAGACTACAGTCAGGAGGCGTATTTCCCAGACAGCGACTGTACTAAATACTGGCAATGCGCCGAAGGCACAGCCTACTTGAAATCATGTCCAGCCAATCAAAATTGGGATGATAATCTTTGGACATGTAACGATCCAGCAGTAGCTAACTGCGACGGACAGGGATGGTCAACAACAGTCACGTAAGTTTTTTTTTATATAAATTTAGATTACCTAGTCAGTATTTCGTACACAATTGTACGAATGGAACCATGTAACGGCTAGTGTATAAGGGTTGTAGCACCTGTTCTGATAATATGAAAATGTTTATATGTTTCTTAATTATTCTATATTTGCATAACATATTTTTTAAATTTTATTTAAGTCTAATTTTTTATCCATGTTGTTTGTCTTGTCCACACTCAGTCGCGGCCGTCCATACAATTCGATGCTACACATGCTACGTATTTCGGCTATGTATACTGTTTGTTGCAGAACTGGCGGCATACGTCACAAAACAAGTGGTCGATCTTAAGCCCAGTGTTTCGAGGCCGGGATATCTGCTATAGTTTTTAGGGCGTGTTTTACGACAAAAGCATATGGACCGCGCGAAACAATCCGGTCGTGACATGCAGCGTTGCCAAATTATTGACAAAGTCTTAATAATGTTTACTGTTATTTAGTGCTCTTATAGGGCAACCTTACACTTAACAGTGGCGGCTCACGGTCTTAAAAAATGGTGAAGAGCTAGGTATAGTGCGGGTACTTAAACAAACATTGACTAAAAACCCGTGTAATAAAACGTCTTTCTTATCCTCATCTGTCCAACGACTGAATGGAGTTTCCAACAAATTACAAACTATGTAATTAATTGGGTTCATTTTTAAAACACACAACTAAGTAGGTACGTACACTACTGAATTAACTGAAAAATAAAAACAAAACTTTTAAATCACACAGTAAATCACGTAAAAACAACATCTATAACCGTAAGTTTCGCGAAGCCTTAAAATAAATACCTTAAGGTTAGGCGAACCAATGCTAAAACAATGGTGCATACGACTGATCTATTTTTAAATTGCGCTTCATCTTAATGCAAATTGTTACATGCTGTTTGCGTGACTAACGTCACGTAACCATAGTAACGGTGAATATCAAAGCCATATTGGGCGATGGGTCTTCACTTGCTTTGAGCTCACGGACGCGGTCGGCTGGAGCGCGCCAAAATGCACGAGTGTTTATAATTATTGTCCATCGGAGTTAACGTGGCCCTATTATGCATATAGCTACATTCGGAATAAATTAATATTATTATTTCGAACATAATTATTTTTTAAGGGCTAAAATGGTAGCTGTATTGGTACATTAATATTTGATATTGTCGAAAAACTTTCCTCCTGGTTTTATTTTTTTTTGGCGAAGAGCCCTTTCACCTGACGAGTCGCCACTGACACTTAAATACAATTTTAGAACAAAATTATTATTATTATTAATATTATTATTATGTAATGGATATTATTTAAATCTTATTTTATTTATATTATTACGTAATAGTCATTGGGTTTGGAATAAAATAAACATAGTCAATAACATGATTAGGATTGTCAGGAGGAAGCTATAAAGTATAATATGGTAACTATTTTTTTAAATCTAGCTAGATAAATATTATCTTACTTTTATTATTACAATAAAAAATTATTTTGACACTTGAATAAGCTTTTTTTACAAAGAAAACAAGTACAAATTAATAAATAATGCAATAGATTTCTTGATAAAATGGCGAACTTCATTTAAAAATATTTTACAAACACTAAATAGTAAAATGAATACCGCGTAGAATTATAAAAATGTAATACATTTCAGGATGGAACTTAATAAAATGTATTTGAAAATACTTAATTACATACCGTTACAAAAAAATAACACTCTTCCCAACCTATAACCAACAAAATATATGACCCCTTTAAATATAAACCAAACTTTCATTCAAAAATGATAGACTGAAAACACGTTAACCTAATCATTTTAACTAACTAACACTAAGTAATAAGAAAGAAAGATAACGCGCGCCAAGTGAATACATAAAAAAAATGGCAACACCGAAACTTAAATTAAAGTACGCTGCCAGCAAGCTCTTGTTATTTTACGTATACATACAGAGCTGCAAAAATTTTAGTCTAGCCGTGAGTTTGCCGGTCAACGAAGTTGCCGGTCTGACTTATGTGTTTAGGTTAATGAGTTTACGGTTTTGCTTTTAATATTTGAAACATGTATTTAATTTCGAAATATAGGTTTCAAGATTGAACATTGACGGAATAATTGAAATTAAACGAAATGGACGTCCTATGCCTTACTTAAATATTGAAGTGTCTTCCACAAGCCGGGAAAAAAGTTATACCAGGAAATTTAATAAAAATTTTTATGAAAAATACGGGTAGCTGTAGCAGTGAAATAAAAAATAGTGTGTGTGGTGATTTATAGCATCTCAAATGCGTCTAACCTTATTAGGAAATAGCTATTTATGCCATCAGTTACGAAATGCCTAATTTTGTGTAACGCGTGAGATTTTTGCGGAACAAACGAAGTGAGTTTCGCAAAAACTCACAAGTTACACAAAATTTCATTTCGTAACGTATTGCATACAAGATTTTTTCTAATTTTGAAGAAAGTAATAAAAAAATAAAATGTAATATAATTGATAAAAATTTAGAAAACATAAATTTAGTTTTTCTAATTTTGACATATAACTGGTGGCATAAATAGCTATTGTTGCTGTTACTTCATGTTAGTTGTCAGTTTGACATTTTGTAAAAAAGTCTAGACGGAAGGTTTTTAGCGAGATTGATATATTTTTAGTTTTATTTTTTTTAAATGAGTCATTCAAGTTCTGAAGAGCTACCAAGCGATATTGAAGAGGCAGCAGGTAATGCTCTTTTATCAGTAATTCCCAAAAAGTCAAAGGCAGTTTATGATTTGGCATACGAAAAATTTGTTACTTGGTGTGATGAGAAGAAAATTAAACATGTTAATGAGAAAGTTTTACTTGCATATTTCGATGGTAAGAAAGATCTAAAAGTTTCCACATTATGGACACTTTACTCAATGTTAAGGTCTGAACTAAATCTGAAAAGGAATATTGATATTAAAAAATATACAAATTTGGTAGCATATATTAAACGGCAATCGGACGGGTACAGTGCTAAAAACTCAAAAGTTTTTATTAAAAAAGATTTTGCCAAATTTCTATTGGAAGCTGATGACAAAGATTACTTAATGGCTAAGGTTGCAATGATAATTGGAATGGCAGGAGCATGCAGAAAAGCAGAATTAACTTTTCTTCCAGTTGAAAATGTTATAGACGAAGGAAGCCATTTTCGTGTTGATATCCCACCTTTAAAAACAAAAGTTATACGGCAGTGTGCAATTACCACTGGAGACATTGAAAATACGAATCTTGTTGAAATATTAAGAAAATATATTAAGTTGCGTCCCCAGATTCTTAAACACAACAGATTTTTTGTAAAATATGCGAATGGAAAATGTACCAGAAATCCTGTGGGAATTAACACATTTAGCAGTCTGCCAAAAGTTATTGCACAATTTCTTGGTCTTTCAAATCCTGTTCTATATACTGGCCACTGCTTCAGAAGAAGCTCTGCCACTTTCCTAGCAGACAGTGGCGCTGATCTTTTAAAATTAAAGAGGCACGGAGGTTGGAAATCTGGCTCTGTTGCGGAGGGATAGGTTGAAAATTCCATGAATAATAAAAAACTTATAGCGCAAGAAATATTTGGTGAAACATCTAATGCGATGTGCGTCGCTTCCCAAATAACAGCAAGTTCGAGCAATAAAAAAAATATGTCGTCGGGAATTAATTTGAATAATTGCAATAATTGTGTTATCAATATTTATAATAATTAATTAATTTATAATTTATGTTTTTAACTTGTATTATAACAGTTTAATAAATATAATAATTCTTTTTGTCACTAATTTTGAAATACATTTTTCGTCACCAATTGCATAAAATTTTACTTAATGCAACTAGTTACAAAAAGTAAGACGTTACATAATGTCAATCAGTTTTAAAAAGTGTCACTTTATATGTCAAAATTAGAAAAAAGAAATTATATATACTTACCAATTTGTCATTATTTGTATCTCATGTTGTACACCGTGAAGTTTACGCAAAATTTGGTGAGCACACAAATTTATTTTATTAGGTAGATAACACAATATACAGGGTGATTCCTAAGTTGATACTTCTTTTTTAGCTGTGTATAGAAGGCATTAAAATAATCAACATTTTCAAATACCTTTTTTCAAGAAACTTAAAAATAGACGAGAATAGAAGTAAAATATCTAAGTGCGGGACTGGTAATCGAAACGTAGCCATGCAATTTACGGGTCGGTGGTCAGTTATTTGGCAATCCGCTGCGGTGGGTTTTTCTGAAGCAAATTAAATTTAAATGAAACCATCAGAATACTTATGGAATCTATTCGGCAAGTCTATTTCTTCAAATATCAAAAATCATTATAATTTTAATTGGCTAAATAAGGTGATGTCAGGCCAACGAAAAGTCCCATTCCTGGTCCTGGTATGATTTCTGCCACATTGGAAAAGTGGAAAGTTCCTGATCGGTCAAAACCCAAAGTGCCCTCTTTGGTCCAGCTACAAGGGCCGATTCATGTCGCTCCATACTCAACCACAGACGAACGATTACCCTGACCATTAGCTGTTGAGCGCTTTTGTTAGTCCCAGTTGAGGCTTTAAATAAGTGTACAGTAAACGCATGTTATGAACTAATTCTTCTAGCGGATTATTCCTTTTAAATGTTATAAGTATTTTTAATTTTTCAGGCCTACTACCACCACGACGCCAGTAACTGCAACTACCACTACAACAACGCCAGTTCCTGTTACTGTTACAACAACTAAGAGTACTACTACTAGCAAGCCGGTCACTATTACTACCACTACTACTACAACCCAGAAGCCGCACACTGTTTCTACCACTACCACTACTACAACAACTCCCAAGCCGCACACTATTACTACCACTACTACAACTCCTAAGCCTCACACTGTTACTACCACCACTACAGCTCCGACCACTACTACGACTACAACTCCTAAGCCGACCACTACTACGACTACAACTCCTAAGCCGACCACTACTACTACTACTACAACTCCCAAGCCGACCACTACGAGTACAACTACGACTACTACTACTACAACAACTCCCAAACCGACCACTACTACTACGGAGCCTACTACGATTTATCCAGATCGTAAGTTTATAATATTTTTTACTGGATAATAATAAACATCACTATTCTGCTGCAATCTCTTTTCGTTTAGAAACGAATTATTCCCGTTAAAATTGATTTTAAATTACGTATATTATTATTATGTTTATTATGGTCCAGTTTAAATTTTTTTTTCTAATGTTCTAGATTACAATATAAAAAGTTAATTTCATTTTAAACTGGGTGTAACAAGAATATTCCTTTTTTACGAAAATGCATGTCACCCCGTGGAGTTTACTAGCAATAATAACAGATACAGGGTCCTGAACATCACCTACCGTCTTCTATAGATCACTTATTAATTAAGTTAGGATTTTGATATTTTGCAGACTTGACCTGTATCCTAGGGCGCATTTCAGGAAAATATTATTTTTTATAGGGGGTGTTCCAAAAAAGTGGGACGTCATAAGGATCTATTTTTTTAGAGTCAATGCAATATATTCTTACTTATTTGGATGTCTCTTATAGTTGTCTTTATAAAGTCAAAGTCAAAGTCAAAAAATCCTTTATTGTTTAAAGAATAATAAAATTCTTGTTAACAAAGGTCAAAAATAAAAATGAATAACTTTAAAGTACATCCATATACATGCCTATACACTTAATATTAAAATAATACACATAGATTATTGTATCACGTATCATTAAAAAATTCATCCAAAGTGTAGTAAGCTTTTTCAGTCAAGAAACGCTTAGTTAATTTCTTAAACTTTTCAAAATGTTGTTGCCTTCTTAAAGCGAGCGGAAGATGATTAAATATTTTCTTACCCCCATATATAAAAGATTTTCTAATTTGTTCTGAATGAGGTATAGGTAAGCTTAAAAAAAAAGATTGACGCGAATTATAATAAGAAGGCAACAACAGCTTACTTTTATATTTTTTATATACAAGACAGGCAGTCTCTAAAATAAAGATAGAGCAAAGAGTCAATATTGCATGCCTTATAAATAGTGGGCGACAAGAATACCTAATTTTAGCACTACACATGTATCTTACTGCTCTCTTTTGCAGAACAAACACCGTGTTAAATAAATATTGGGTACATGATCCCCAAAAACAGATTCCATAACGAAGATGGGACTCTATCAAAGCATAGTAGGAGCTTTTTGCCACAGAAAAATTTAAGTTATTTGATATCACCCTTAGAGCATAATAGTTTGAAGAAATTTTATTACACAAATTGATGATATGAGTTTCAAACTTAAGAGAGCTGTCTATTGATAATCCCAAAAACTTATTCACAGAGAGCACTGAAATCTTTTCATCCTCCATAAAAATATCCTCCATAATACATTTAAAATTCAACACATTTGTCTTTGCTATATTAAAGGATAACAGTAACAGATTAGCATCACACCACTTGCTCATCCTGTCTAAGTCGTTACTAATTTCTACTTTAAGTTTATCAACGTCTGTTCCGTGCCAAAGAATGGTAGTGTCATCAGCGAAAATAGTGAATTCTCCAGATATTGGCAAATGAGGCAAGTCATTGATATAAACTATAAAGAAAGGGGGGCCCAACACTGAACCCTGTGGAATACCCGTGTCAGTGCTAAGCTCACTAGAACTATTATTTTGAAAGGTGACTGTCTGCACTCGACCTGTCAGATACGCATATACTCCTAAAATTTTAATGAAATTGGTTCAGTATTATTGACGAAAAAAAAACTAAGATAAATCAGTTTTGCACCACTGGTTTTAAAATTAATTAAAAATAAAAATAATGCCTCGCTAATAAAATTATAGAAAGGTCCTTAATAAATAAGCTCGAACAGTCTCGTTAACCAAGTTTGATTAATACGAATTATACAGGGTGTCCAAAGTTAAGTGTCAAACTTTGCAAACTTTAAAGCAAATTATTTTTCCTATTTCAAATTGGGACCCCTGTATATTATTATGCCATTCAATGCAGAATTAAAAATCAAACATTTGTTCTAATTACAACCATATCGCAATTTCTAACGCATCGAGATTTATTTGCAGAAAATTCATTTTATCAACTATTCCACCAGTCATTATTATAAATAAATATCGAAGGTGGCTTTGCAAAACAATTTATTGGTAAGCCCATTTTGACTTTAGGTATTATATAGTTTGAAATATTGTTAGATTATTATTAATTATTTAAGCTATATTATTTTTTGTGATAGAATACAACTAAGAAGAGCTCGTAGATATGATTTTCATATTAGGAGCATGCGAAAAGAACTCTTTTTTATCACTTTAGTAAACGTTAATACCAATTAATTGTTTTTTAAAGCCACCTTTGATATTTATTCATAATAATGACTGGTGGAATAGTTGATAGAATGAGTTTTCTGCAAATAAGTTTTGATGTTTTAGAAATTGAATAGGGTTGCAATTAGGACACTAAACCCTGTACAATTTGTATTAATCAAACTTGGTTGACGAGACTGTTCAACCTTATTTATTTAGTACCTTTATATAATTTTATTAACGAGGCTTTATTTTTATTCTTTATAAATTTTTAAAACCAGTGGTGCAAACTGATTTTATTAGTGTAGTAAGAATATTTATGGCATATAATCTAAAAAAATAGATCCATATGAAGCCACACTTTTTTGGAACACCCTGTATTATTGATTGATTTATGGGGCGATTTAAAGAGAAGGGTATATGCAGTGGCGTATTTAGAGGGGGCTGCCCCCCCTCGGGTCTGAAAGTCTAATTGCAACCTAATTTTTCGTCTCACGGTTGGACTCTTAATTTAAATTTTTAAATAATGTATTCTTGGCTTAGATTACAAAGGTCTTGTAGGAAACGTTTAGTTTTTAAACTTTTCCTTCTAAAAGTCCTGTTTTATATAGAGATTAAGATTTCGGACGCAGATCGTTTTAGTTATTGATTTATGATGCAGTTTTAAAGGAAAACGAGTAAAAAGAATAATATTTTATAGTATTTTTCTATTATATAATTGTCTGTTCCGTTTTCTCTATTTTAGAGCTATTTTAAATCAACAAAAATATAACCCAATGCAATAAAATATTTTTACAACAAAAACCAATTAGGTATTCATTTTTCAAGAGAAAAATTAAATTAAAAATTTTAATTTAATTTAAAACAGTGTTGCGACGATTTAAATCAACTGATATTTTCAATTTTAATCGTGATTTAAATTAAATTATAAATTGCTGTAAAAACAAGTCGCCGAAGTAAATAACTCGTCAGGACAGTAAAAAAAAGGAAGACAGTTTATTTAAAACGAAGTGTTTAGATAGATTATGTAAGTTAAAAACATAATTAATCGTCATCAGTTCAGCGTAAAAAATATTCATAAATTACGCTGCCGAAAATTTTCATGTCAATACAAGTTATTTTGTATGTCGCAGAGGAGATTTTCTAACTGTAAATCTAGACAACAAATATTTTTGAGCGAATAAAGACAAAATAATGAAAATAAGTGATTTAAAAGTTTATTATTGTCATATTTAAGGAAAAAATCTGTATAAATTGTTAAAAACAAAAAAATATCGATTTAATCGAAAAAATCAGATTTATTGATTCAAAAAAATCGTCATTTATTGCAATCCGGCCTCAATGATATTGGAAATACAGTTTCCGTAGACATGACCATTGCGTATAGCCTAAATATTACATGCATAAGTCATTAGTCAATAATAGTGTTTAATTTAAAACGGATGTTTTTTTTATGTTCTCACTTCCACGAAAACCACTCACCTCGTATCACTCGCCAATCTTTGATCAGCATACTTGAGATTAATTTTTTTAAATAATTAATGATGAACTGATGACGCCATATAAAATTTCTACTGGTTTATACAAGTAATTTTTGTCCCCCGCATAAATAATAATACTTATTTGAGTAGCCTTTGTACAGGGTGGGGACTTGTTTTAAATGGAAGGCCATCCAAAAATACGTCCTCAAAGATTTTTTGTGGGTCTCGCTTTTGTCTTAAAAAAATAATTGGGATCCCAAGGAGGGGATCGTATCATAAATAAAAATCTAAGGCTGTAATATCCGGAGATTTGGGCGACCACTCTATAATTCCTTGCAGTCTTATCCACCTATTTGACAGATATGTAAAAAAAACTGGACAAATTTCTCTTTCAATAAGTTATTCAAAAAGGTGCCACAAGTGGGACCTTTTATTAAAAAAAAAAGTTGGTTAGGGCTGCGCCCTCTCCTTGGGGTCTCAATTTCTTTTACATAACAAAAATGAGGCCCATAAAAAATCTTTGAGGAAGTATATTTGGATTTTAGAGAAATCTTATGCCCAGAGCCGCTATAAGTAGCGTTCCATTTAAAATATCCACCCTGTATGATTCCTATGTTGCTACTTCTGTTTTAGCTGTGTATAGAAGGCATTAAAATAAACAATATTTTCAAATACCTTTTTTCAAAAAACTCAAAAATAAGGTACCTACTTACATTAATGTATTGCATTATGGATCAAATACGGTCCTGCCTAACTTGCCCGCTGAATAACATTAAGAAAACTTTTGGGCGTAGGATGAGCCCGCAAGGGAAAGCGTTCTGCGTATAATCTCGAAGCAGCAGCCGCACTTTGATGACACTCACCGTAAATTAGCACCATATCTACTAGTTCATTCTTTTTAAATTTTACCATTTTCACGTGTCGCCAATTAAAAATTAACTTGCTTTAGAAACACACCGTAGCGGATTGCCAAATAAACAACAATTTAACCACCGACCAAATTGCATGACTAATAAAAGATAAGACAAACAACATAAAGTATAGCAGGCTACGTTTTGATGACCAGGCCCGCACTTAGATTTTTTACTTCTGTATCTCGCCTATTTTTAAGTTTTTTGAAAAAAGGTATTTGAATGCCTCCTACACACAGCTAAAACAGAAGCATCAACTTAGGAATCACCCTGTATATCTCCTCTGATAATCGAGATAATAAAGTAAACCAAAAATAAGAATGTCAGGAAAAGATGAAGCTACAATCTAATTTCAGCTGTTATACTGTTATGATTGCTAATATACTGGGTGATAAGAATTTTCAGAAAAAAATATCACATCCAGTATACAACGAAAATTGACTTTTTACACAAATAACGAAAACTATGTTTGGTGTCAAATGCAGACCTTAGTGTATTTATTTTTATTCTATTAAGCTATTATTTGTTCATACACAACCCTAACGAATTCCTTTATTTTCAGCCTCCTGGTGTGAATGGTGTTGGTGGTGCTGGTGGTGTCAACATCATCCTCCTCATCCTCCTGCCAACGCCAATCACGTTTAAAGAAATCCAATCATGGGCAGGATGTTAACAAAAAATCAGGGAAAATAAACAACGTACAAACCTTTCAAAAGACTGAAATGTGTATCCTACGCAATAAAAATTCTAAATATTTGATAGGGTAATTTTATTTATAATAAATAGTTTTTTATGAAGTGATTTCCTGTCTTTTACATCTATAAGAAAACTATTGATGTAGACGACAAGGCGGACAAGTAGGTCTGTGAACTGTGAAGGGACCACGTAGATAATGCAATGGTGAAATCGTTTCGTCCTTAATATTCGTACTGAGGAAAGTCATAACCTGATACTAGTCCACAGATCAGACCACATATATACATACACTATATTGCCAATACAAGTAGCCGCACGAAGCAAGAAGATACCCATCATGCGATTCAAAATAACCTGAACTTGGGCCTATGGCGCTTGCGCTGTAGAGAAAAAATTAGGCAACCGACACGATATCTAACAGACCGTAAACAGAACCGGCTCGCCGTTGCTTGCACATTAGGTGTTATGTGGTTGTTTGTATTCTTATTCGTCCCCATCTTTTGTTTCGTTCTTTCGTGTGTGGTTATAATTTTCAAGTTTTGGGTGTTAATATTTATAAAACTTTACTTTAGAAAGTTTTTCGTGTTAGTTTGTTTCCATCTTTTTTTATATTGTATTCGTTCGGATTTTCCGTGTGTGATTGTGGATATTATTTTAAAGTTATGAGTGCGAATTTAGATATAAAACTTTACCAGACATTTTGTTATTGTTAGCGACTTTGTCTCAAGATGGGTAGGAAAAAATGCATTATCCTTTTTTGCACGAATCGCGGTTCAATATCAGGAATAAGGTATTTCAGGTATGTAAAATATTGGTTAAGTTCTTAGTTTTATTTGACCATAAACTGTACACACCCGAACTAACGGGTGAATTTAAATAAAAGCTTTTGAAAATATTTTGAAAGTCGGTCCTGTCAAATGTTTACATCAAGAAGCAAATTTCCGAGCTGCGCAAACTCAACGGACCCTGATCATCTGCCTACAGTGGTGTCATCATTGAATTATGGTATTAGCAATATAGTGTATGTATATATGTGGATCAGAAGTCCGATGTTTATAGAATAATAACTTAGGCACTGTGGGTTTGATGGATTGGTTTACGCTTTACAATGGCATAGGAAAACAAATTTTAAATAAGATATGAACAATCTAAGTACTAAATAGCGGTTTTTTTAACCGAATTCAAATACAATAAAAATTTACTAAAGTTCACTGTAGATATTGTATAAATTACTGGGAATCATTTTAAAACAAGTTTTAATTTATATTTAAAGCAAGAAGATAGCCTTTCGTAGGAGAGGGGGGGTCCAGACCCCCTGGACACCCCTAAATACGCCACTGGCAAGTACTTAACATAAAGCTGTAACCAATACAATAACAAAATTCAATTTTCTTAGCTTCGTGTTTTAGAAATAGAAATAAATTTAAAATCAACAAATTTTACACAGCTTTATATTTTATCCATCACCCTGTATAAAAAATACATGAAGTGAAGTCACAAACATTGTACTTAGTGGTCCTACCCAATCAGTGGCGTAGAACATTTTTTTTCTGGGAGAGGGATCGTCGGGATTACATCTATTTAACGACATTATATCTAGTGAAGACAGCGAAAAAGCGCCGTAGGCGAAAAAATGTCGGGGTCACGCCCAAAGTTCGTTTAAAATTCATCTAACTACTATCAAAATTCAAAAATTAAATTATTACTTCTTCCCTTTTGCATGGTTGGATTAAATTTGTTTTTGTAAATGTTTTTTTTTTACTTTTTTTTGATATTCCTAGCTGGCTCTTTATTAAAAAAAAACATTTTTTATAATTGGTGAAAATGAATATGGGTGTCAATTCAAAATTTTAACATAAGACGTATGTATGACTCTAACCAGCGTTTTACGGGCTCGGTTTTTCATAATTAAAAATAAAGTAAATATCGCTCACCACGCCAAAATTGATGATTTTTTCAGAAATCATGTATTTTAGGAGCGTAGATCTAGGAGCAGTTTTTGGTGCAAATGCTTAGGTTTTGAAATACTCCTTCTTAAGTGCCGTTTTGTATATTTATAATAAAGCCTTCTCGTTTCTTTCCGCAATATTTTTTTTTATTATAAATTATCACACTTCTTCCATAAATTAAAATTTGTACTTTAAATTTTCTCTTTAAAAATAAATACCTAATTGTTTTTTGGTTTGTTGTAAAAATATTTTATTGCTTGGGTTATATATAGTAGAAAATATATATATAATAGAAAAATACTATAAAATATTATTCTTTTCACTCGTTTTCTTTTAAAATTGTATCAAAAATCAATAACTAAAACGATATGCGTCTGAAACCTCTCTAAATCTCTATTATATAAAACAGGACAGGAAAGTTTAAAACCCAAACGTTTCCTACAAGATCTTTGTGGGGGAGGAGGGGGGGGGGGCTGCACTGTACCCAATACCAATAAACTGCAAATGAAACGGATTAATTGAATTTTGATGAAAATATGGGCATTTGAAAATCAAGTACTTTTTTTTTAACTAATCCATAATTAATGGACGCGCAGTGTTCAAAAGTAACCTGTCTCACTTTGTATATATATATTCCCAACCAACTATACAAGTTTATTACAGGGATAAAATGTAACTACCTAACCCAAAGAACAATTTAAAACAATATTATTCTATAATAATAATAATTTTAAAAAAACAGTTAAAAATAGAAAAGTATAGTTTGAACGTAAAACGTATAAATTCAAAGATAAAAATTACCTTAGGAAATATTTTTTTAAATGAAATTTAAATAAATAAGTTTTTTAATTGTTTTTATGTGTCCAGGTAAATTATTATATAATATTAATCCATTATATAACAATGAACGTTTTTCGAAATTACTGTTTATCTTGATGGTTTGTAAAAAGTTAGTTTGTCTATTTTTTTGTTTGTTCGTATTTGTTAAGGTTTCCACACAGAAATAACACGCTAAACGGAGAGACCGAAAAATCAGGTGCAGCTGACCATACCTGGACGCACGGTCATCATATCGCGTGGAAGTCGAAATCCTGCATAAATAACCACACTGGAGGAAGTTCAAGGAAGCTGCTACCTTACACTAGAATCGAGTTCTCATATTGTATATAGGAAATATCTGGAAAACTCTATTAAGTAAATGTAATCTTAGAATAACACCCCGATTTATACACACGACTGCACCCATCTCAGTTATGCTTTAGTGCACCTAGCTAGTATACAGTTGTAGTTAAAATACGATCGAGTATTTACCTACCTGAAGACGACTGGAGATACCTACAAGCTGAAACGTTGTGACTTAAACACAAATAAAGATAATGCAAGTACAAAACTCTTCTAATAATAAAATGGCGAATACGTTCATAGTCTCTATTAGTGTTATAGATAACATTAATCTGTAGATGGATCTATGTAAATCTTAAGTGCATACTGGGAATACTTAAAATTTAATTATAAATAAGCTTAAAATTAAAAAAGTACTTTAGTTTTTATTGCACAATCAGAAAAATTCAAAATGTATAACGTAAAGGTCATTTGTGTGCTAGTGTTATTTAGTGTCATTTCTTCAGCTGTAGCCTCCCCGCCTCGTAAGTACATATTTATTAAAATAATTTAACATTGGTTTTGCAAGAAACAAAAAAAAGTGTTCAAAACTAACTCTGAACGCTTCTTGTCCAAGATTATCAGCCTCAAGCGAAATTATATCTACATATACCGGGTGTCCTACTAAGAATGGCTCTCGGCCGTATCTCGGAAACTACTGGGCATAGAAACTTAGGAAAAAAAATTATAACTAAGGTGGTCATGAGAAAATCCTGGAAATAATTTTTAAGTTCCGCATTTTGCCGCAAGAGGGCGTAATTGAAAAGTAAATTTTAAAAGTTTACATATCTCCGAAAATTCCACATTAAGGTATATCTTTGATAACACCAAAGCTTGGACAATTATGCATCATTTTGGTCTTATGCTCATTGGCGTACCGACTTTAATAAAAGGGGGGGAAGCGGTTGAATGTGTAATCAGCTAAATCGCTGTAACTTATAAACGACTTATCCGATTTTAGCAAACTAAAGACTGTTTGGAAGAGAAATGTATGCACTTTCACCAATCGTATTTAGTTGTCCATAATAGTTCTCAAAAAAAAATGCTAGAGGGCGCAATTTGTAATAATAACACATTTTTTGATTTTACTCCGAAAAAATAAATCGGTATAATTATGATACCATAATCAAAAAGTAGATGAAATTTTCTAGAAAAAATATTAAAACCGCAACTCGATATCTCCGTTCGTTTCAACGTTATCGCCAATAGAATAATTTTTACAAGTAAGCGATTATATATTTTTTAGAAAAAAAGTGGGACGCCACTGATATTTTTTCATGTATTTCTGATTAGCCTGGTCAATTCTGCATAAAAATGGTCTCTTGCGTTTTTCTCCTCAGGCACACCGTTCTTAATTAAAATAATTAAATTAAATTAGACAGGCGGAAGTGAAGGTGGTCATTTCCAACAATTTTTATAAAACTAAATTTTTCATTATCAATGTTAATAATGATAATAATAAATAGTAGAGCTAATTTATTTTAATTAAGAACTGTGTGCCTGAGGAGAAAAACGCAAGAGACCATTTTTATGCAGAATTGACCAGGCTAATCAGAAATAATATCCACATGAAAAAATATCAGTGGCGTCCCATTTTTTTTCTAAAAAATATATAATCGCTTACTTTTAAAAATTATTCTATTGGCGATAACCCTGAAACGAACGGAGATATCGAGCTGCGGTTTTAATATTTGTTCTAGCAAATATAATTTACTTTTCGATTATGGTATCATAATTATACCGTATGATTTATTTTTTCGGAGTAAAATCAAAAAAAGTGTTATTATTACAAATTGCGCCCTCTAGCATTTTTTTTGAGAACTATTACGGACAACTAAATACGATTGGTGAAAGTGCATACATTTCTCTTCCAAACAGTCTTTAGTTTGCTAAAATCGGATAAGTCGTTTATAAGTTACAGCGATTTAGCTGATTACACATTCAACCGCTTCCCCCCCTTTTATTAAAGTCGGTACGCCAATGAGCATAAGACCAAAATGATGCATAATTGTCCAAGCTTTGGTGTTATCAAAGATATACCTTAATGTGGAATTTTCGGATATGTAAACTTTTAAAATTTACTTTTCAATTACGCCCTCTTGCGGCAAAATGCGGAACTTAAAAATTATTTCCAGGATTTTCTCATGACCACTTTAGTTATAATTTTTTTTTCCTGAGTTTCTATGCCCAGTAGTTTCCGAGATACGGCCGAGAGCCATTCTTAGTGGGACACCCGGTACACAGGGTGTATCAAATTCGATGGTCATCATGGGTATTTCGGGAACCATAAGAGATACAGCATAGGTCAAATGGTGGCAAAGCTGCGGACTTTTGTGCCCGGTAATATCGTAAAAAAATGTTAAGCTTTCTTTTTTAGTTTTTGAATTGTTCCAAACAAAGTAGAATTTTGAGTTTTTTTTCGAATATTTTAATAAGTAAAAAAGATAGCTTAAGATATTACTGGGAACAAAATTCCAATAGTGGTCCCAGGATAGAGCCTTGGGGTACCCCAAAAACTAAAGTTAACCTATCTTGATTTCACCCAGTACAAGAATTACCCATTTTTTTCGTTGCTAGCGCCATGTCCTTCAGACTGGAGCCAGGAGGCGTTTTTCCCAGACAGCGACTGTAACATGTACTGGCAATGCAGCAACGGTGTACCCTACTTAAAACCATGTCCAGAAAATGAAAATTGGGATGCTGTTCGTTGGACCTGCGATTCCCCAGGAGTAGCTAATTGTGATGGACAGGGCTGGTCTACACTCACGTAAGTTCTTTTATATAA
This sequence comes from Polydrusus cervinus, assembly GCA_935413205.1. Classification (NCBI taxonomy): domain Eukaryota; kingdom Metazoa; phylum Arthropoda; class Insecta; order Coleoptera; family Curculionidae; genus Polydrusus; species Polydrusus cervinus. The sequence goes on along the minus strand of OW284510.1, from coordinate 111,149,949 downwards.
ATTTAGATTAGTTAGTATTTTGTATACAATAATTGTATGAATGGAACCATTTTAGAATACTTATGGAATCTGTTCGGCAACTGTTCATCAGTCTATTCGTCAAATATATATAGTTAGCAAGGTGGCGTCTAATGTGGAAGTATTGATTTTTGAGCTAAATACATAAACAAAAAATACATAATAAACGCCTTGGCATATCAAAAGTTGGATGCAAGAGTTATAGTATATTTCGGAAAAGTTAACTAAATAGTAGGTATATGCGTCTTTTATAATATTTTTTTGTATTCTTTGTTATTTGACGTATTTCAAACTTTGTCTTTGTACAAAACTCTTTGAAAATAAATGCTTTGTATTTTATCAAAAGTAATTGTAATTTTAATTGGCTAAATAAGGTGACGACAGGCCAATAAAAATTCCATTCCTGGTATTATTACTGCCACATTGGAAAAGTAGAGAAAGTTTCTGATTGATCAGCACCCGGAGTGTCCTCTCTAGTACAGTTACAAGGGTCGATTCTATCATGCCTCTCTATGCTCGAACACGGACTACCTTGCCAATCACATTTGCGCGCTTTTGTTAGTCCCAGTTGAGCTGTTAAATTAGTGTACACTAAACGTTGGATGGAAACATGCTAATGCATTTTTCTAGGGGATTATTCCTTTCAAATGTTATAGGTATTTTTAATTTTTCAGACCTACGACGACGACGCCAATACCAATAACTACGCCAGATGTCACTACAACTACTCCAGTGCCTATTACTACTCCTCACGTAACGACTACAACTACTACTACAACGCCAGTTCCTGTCACTACACCTACAATTACTCCACCTGTTACTGTTACAACTACTCAGATTACTACTACCAAGCCGGTCACTATTACTACCACTACTACAACTCCCAAGCCGCACACTGTTTCTACCACTACCTCTACTACTACAACTCCTAAGCCGCACACTGTTACTACTACTACAACTCCCAAGCCGCACACTGCTGTCACCACTAGTATAACTCCCGAGCCGACCACTACAACTCCCGAGCCGACCACTATAACTCCCGAGCCGACCACTACAACTCCCGAGCCGACCACTACCACTACTACTACAACAACTCCCAAGCCTACCACCACTACCACTACTACTACTACCACCACTACTACTACAACTACAACTCCCAAACCGACTACTACTACTACGGCTGCACCAGATCGTAAGTTTTAATAATTTTTTTATTAGATTTTAAATTACTTATGATTTAACTGATTTTCTTTTGCACTGTAGGTCCCTTGACAACATAAAAAGTTAATTTTTGTGTTAAACCGGGGATGTTATAAAAAGGTTGTTTTTTTTCTTCGAAAATTCTTATTAGACTGTTTCCCTGGCATTCTAATTTTTGGTTTATTTCAATATTTCGGTAATTAGAGGAGATAGACCGTTTTATATCTCATCATATTATATCACATGTTTTTATAAGCTTTATTATAGCATACGTTAATTGCTAAATGTTTTGCTAGTAGGCTGTAAACTTCTCTAACATTTCAAGCAATGTGTCAACCAAGTATTTCATTCATCAACCAGCTATTGTTGTGCGAACAAGGTTAAAGTCACATTTGCGATACAAGTAAGTCTACCACATTAAAAAGGGGTGACCAATCAGGACGCGAGGGGATGTGGATGAAATGGAGGGGATATTATACTTGTATAAAGTGTTTTTTTGCACACTTTAAACAGGGTGATATGAAATTTCGAAAAATAAATTATTACACCCTGTATATGTATAATGAAATTAATAGAACGCTAGGACTTTCTTTCCTAACTCCTAAATTACAATTTCCCTTCTGAAGAGTAGTTACAAATTCGTAAAATAAAATTAACTTTTTACACAAATAACAAAAACTATGTTTGTATGTGCTGGAAAAAAAATACCGAGACAAAAAACTTGCAAAATGCAGACCTTGGTGTATTTATTTATTTTTGTTCTATTTAGCTGTGTTGTTTATTCATACATAAACCTAACAAATTTCTTTACTTTCAGCCACCTGGTGTGACTGGTGTTGGTGGTGCTGGTGGTGTCATCATCATCATTAGACAAACGCCATTTAAAGAAATCCAATAATGGGCAAGATGTTAACAAGAAATCAAGGGAAATAAACAATGTGTAAACCTTACTAAAGACTGAAATGTATAATATATCCTACGCAATAAAAATTCTAAGTTAATAGGATAATTTTATTTTTAATAAAGAATTTTTTATAAAATGATTTTTTTTTTATATTTATGATAGGCCAGCGAACAAGTAGATGTGTACCAGGTACCAGTGATCGGAAATTTAAACGCGCTAACAAAATCGGAATGCCATAACTAACTTGCAACTTGACTGTGACATGCATGACATTGGCAGGCGTAATTTGCTCACAATCAAAGTTGCCTGATAAATTAAAATGTAAGGTAACCCGGGCACTTTGATTGCGGGAAAAGAATTTCTGTCAGTCATGTATGTCATTATGAAAGTTCTGATTTTTTTCGATTAAATTGTAATTTTTATCAATTATTAAAATTGATTTTTTCCTTTAACATGGCAATAAAGAACTTTAAAATCACTTATTGTCATTATTTTGTCTCTACTCGCGCAAAAATATTTGTTGTCTAGATTTACAGTAAGAAAATCTCCTCAGCGACATACAAAATAACTTGTATTGACATGAAAATTTTCGGCAACGTAATTTATGAATATTTTTTACGCTGAACTGATGACGACTAGTTTACACTTACATAATGTATCTAAACACTTCGTTTTAAATAAACTATCTTTTTTTTTTTAAATTTCCTGATGCATTATTTGCTTCGGCGATTTGTTGTTACAGCAATTTATAATTTGATTTAAGTCACGATTAAAATTGAAAAAATCAGTTCCATTTAAATCATTTCTTCCTTTCTTTCGTCGGATCCTAGCTCTACTGATGAGCCATGATATGGCGAAACGCGTTTAGGGATGTATCTGACGAAATGAAAGGAAGTTCTTCTTCTGCGCTTAAATCATTTGATTTAAATCGTCGCAACCCTGTTAATTAGTATTAAGAATCTTTGTGCAACCAGAGATAAGACATCTATAACTGAGAGAATATTTCTGGACAAACTATACCATTTTATATTGTAGAAAATTTCATAGATTAAAATTAAAGAACCCCATTTCGACTGTGGCCTAGATTAGGGTCTTGTAAGACACCAAAAGTGGCTGTAAGCTTTATGTTTTACCAACTTTTACTACTAGCATACGCTGTTGCGAGATAAAATTTTCTAAATTGATGGAGGGGGTAAAAATGTTGATTTCTTACAAAATTATCGTTGTGGTGTCGACATTTTCAACAAAAACTTTCCCAGTGTTTTATGAAATAAAACATTTTTTTTACATCGTGTTGCCTCCCTTATACAATCGATTTTCCGATGAAGAAATGTTGGCGTTCTTCCCGTCGGAAGTTTATTCTAACGCAAATTACAGTATAGTCACGCATGAGCGACGTAAGCAAAGATAATCTACAGAATAGAATAAAGATTGAGTTGAGTACCTGCCTTTTATTCAAATGTCACACAGAAAAAACATGGGTTGAGGAGAGAAAATATTTTTTTAAGAGTTTTAAAAATGTCAGGAGAGAAAATGAGGTATTTAGACACTTAATTATAAAAAAATTCAAAATACTTTAAATGTTTTTTATGAAAAATTAAAAGAATCTAAACAATAGGAACAGGGTGCTAAAAATTCCAGTGCATAGGAACCTCGAAAACAGTAAGAGATACTGAAATGGCTAAATTGAGGAAAAGTGGTGTATTTCGAGGCTTAATAATTTGGTAAAAGAAAAGGAGATATCCGAAATTTTCACTTTTGGTTTTAAATTTTTTACAAAAAAAAATTTGAGATTCCCCCCCATGTATCCACACAAATTTGTGGCACCCTGTATAGGTCCCTACATACTAAGTACCTCTCTTAAATGAAGATGAACATTTTGCTATAAAACTATTTAACATTGCGTCAATAACTCATAACTTAATTAGCGAAATTTAAAAGAAGATTCTCAACAATAAACAATTTAACATAAAACAAAGTCCCTAAAAAATGTTAAGTGTAAAATGTCATCTTAAAAACCATATAGTCATCAAGCAGATGGGAATTTTTAGCAAAGTATCTAATTTGTTTTAATTATTATTATAGATTCTACGGAGCCATAATAATTTCTCCATTGACAAAGCACAACGTGAAACTTTGACAATATTATGCGTATTAACTAAAAAGGGAATATCCCCAAAAGGATTGCATCCTGGACAGCTAGCCTCTTTCTTTAGACATGTGTTTTCATGTTGCTTCATTTGTGACATTGTTAACTGTTTGTTACATCCTTTGAAGCTGTTGACACAGGGAAATAGCATATCTTTAACTACAGTTGAATACAGTCTTGATTCCACTCCATTGTCATTATCCTCAATACATCTACCACACCTTACCTGATTGTTGGGGTATATTTTTATGGGGCCCACGGAAAGGTACTTGTTGCATAGCAAACAGCATTGATTTTGCAAAATATCATCGGGGATCAACATCTCAGTGTGTAAAAACAAATATTAAGTAAAGTCTCGAGTAAAGTTTAAAGCCAACGAAAGTCTACTAGTTTACAAAAAATGTGGGTCAAAATTTGTATGTAATTGTAATCTTTAGGGAATTGGGGTTTTGTTATTGTTTTTACTTTTTAGCACAGAACTCCTTTTTATCAACGGTTTAACGGTTTTTTATGTCTTGGTGTTCTCGCTCCGCCTTTTTTTGAAAAAAGTAGACACAAAATCGCAGAGGAATAATAAGTTGTAAATTGTTGTAAATGTCGCTATAAACCCACAGAGGAAAAAAGGGTTTTATTATTTATAATTCTCTGAAAATACCTATTGACCACAGAGTAAAAGTAAGCTATCTCTGAATTATTGTTGGTGTATGGATTACTCTCGTTGACGTTGATAGAAATCACCAGAAATCCACCATGAATAAAATAACACGATTTACGTCCAACCGATAAAACAATAGGCAAGTTAAGTACGCGATTCGCCTCAACCTGTGCCACCGGTGAAAAAAGAATATAACTATTTAGATATGATGGCCTCTGGCTTATCTAAGGCCTCTAGCCTTGCAAGGCACAAAAGAAAACAGGTTCGCCTTTGCGCAAGAATCGTGCTTCTGTGAATTTCGCTTGCCCACAAAAAAATGGATTCAAGTTAGTGACACCCATCGAGATAGAATAAACACTCAATGGTGACACTTCAAGATGATGACACTTGCCCCGCCGCACAGAAGGGTGCTCTGGGGAATCGATTCTCGAGTTACGTCGACATTTTTCTAATCCGATATTCATGGACTTTTTAAGCGAGATCCTAGAATCAAGTCCCAGAGCGCGCCCGACAAACAACTGTGAACACGACCCATAGACAGTTGGGATAATACGCCAGCATGGCCTTCTCGATATTTAAAGAGTAAAACGAGAAAGAATGAAGGCCATTTACGCCATACTTTGCGATCGGTAACGTGATATCATTACTCTGTGACAAGTAGTTGACATCCTTGACATTGACAGTCGACTTTCGACGTACTTTGTGACAATTGTGACGTAACTTTTTTGTGTTTTTATAAAAGTTTTTTCTTTAGAAGCCTTTCATTAATTTTGAGATACAATACTATTCGTCATTAATATACTCTCATAAAAAATGGACAAATAAATTAAGAGGCTTTTAAAGGTAGTTTCAAAAACCTCAGTTTAAAATTCTACAAGTCAAAACTACACTATTATTGATGGAATTTCGAAGAATATCTCCTGAAATATTGTAAATAACTCTAAAACCACTATGGATAGCTTAAATGTTATTACAGAAAATTACGAACCTCAGAATAATAGTCACAACAATGACATAGACAATAGACCAATGAATATAACATTTATTAATGACCTCGATAGTTCAGTTTCCATACAAAATTACCTTATTAAACATTCGGATGACGGTAGTTTGGAGCTGGTTTTTTGTAATGATCAGGTAAGCTTTATTACGTTTAAAATACTGAAATTTGTAGTACTAGTCATCAAAAATTGATCAAATTTTGTATAAGGCAGACAGGTAAACACATAGGTCATCCATTGAAATGCTTATTTATTTATGTCTGTATGCATAGACATATAAAAAAGTTTCTTTTATGTCTGTGTCTTACTTAATAAGTTATTTTTAAGGATGCAAATAAAGGACTGCAGAAACACCAGAGTGCTGATTTACCATATGTTTTTACAGAACAAAATGAATCTGTTGAATTGGACACAAACTTGGATTCACATGTAAAAACTAATACGTTAAGTGCTAGATCAGTAGAGGTACCTGTTATTAGGTAAGATTAAAGATTAGCTCATTTACTTTGCAAGTGCATATTTTTGTTTGGTCCTCTTTAACTAAAATATGGGGGTGTGTTTCTATCAATTCTGAAGCAGCTGTCAACTTTATTATTTTAAATATAATAGGATGATTATTTTTGGATTTTTTTCAAGTTTCTAAATAAATCTTGTATAACGGATCTTACATATAAACTGAATAGTTTTTGAGACATTGACATTTAAAAAATGACACTTACTGGCCTTTTACAGCCTATATCATCATAATGGTGCATCTAAGAGAAAAACAACATTCACATTTCTATGTTGGTTTTTGATTTTATACCCATTCAAAAAATATTAACTTACAGTTTAACTGGACTGGACACCTGATAGTTATTTTTTTTAAATAAAAATTTAAGTTTATACTACCTAAGAGCAGAGCAGAGCAGTTTTTTTCTAAGATGCACCATTAAGATGTTAAAATCTCTCAAAGTGCCAAAAATATTGTTCTTCCTAAGTTAATATCTCAAAAACGTTTCAGTTTAGACATTTAACCTGTACAAAATATGTTTAGAATCTTGAGTGAAATCCAAAAATGTAACTACTAACGATATTCATATTCTATTTATGATTTTATACAACAAAGTTGACAGCTAGGTACTTTTGGTATAACCAGAAATAGACAAAGCATATTTTGAATTTGAATAAAAATAAGACAGTAATTTTATGGTGTTGTATTGTCCGTATATTTCTTCAAATTTCAATACATTTATTTACTTATAACATTAATGTTTAGAAGCTTCCAAAAAGACTCGGTTATCCAGCATGCCTCAGCACTTCCCCAGCTACCAAGTCCGACTTCAGCAACACCATCTACAAGGCCAAGTAATCCGGTCTCTATTATGTCTAGACCTGAGAGGATCTTGTTAAACATAACGATTTATTCCTGCTTTAAATGCAAGGAGCAGTTTAACAGTCTCACTTTGTTCCGACAACATCTGAAAGTAAGTAATATTATTAGACAATCTTTATTTCAGAATTACCTTATAAAAAAAAGTAACAAGATGAAATAGTGTTTATGTTTAGGCATGGTAAAATTATTGATAGTCCTTGCTGGATATACAGTTTGTGCTTCACTATTTCTAATTTTTCTAGATTTTGGTTGTAGTGTATAAAGCAGTCTTTCCCAAAGTGGGCGATACAGCCCCCTTGTGGGCGCTGCAGGCCTAAAGGGGGGCGGTAAGAGACCCAGAAAAAAAGGGGGGGTTGTGTAGAGGCTTGGGGGGCGATTTGTAATTTCATCTAGCTAGGAGGACTCTTAGACACCGACCGAGCTCTCAACTACAACTTGTGAACATCAAGTAATATTAATTAAGAGATTGCTCAAACTAGGTTCGATATTTCTCTCCGCGTAATTCATATATCTGTCCTGTTTTATTGAATAAATAAAATAAAAATCATGTCAATCGGTCGCTCCGTTTCGAAATGAAAGTAGATACAAACAAACAAATAAATAGGCGACAGATACACTTTCGCATTTTAATAGTTATTAGTATTCCTAGATAAGTAATTTTCGTAGATAAATAGACCGTGGGCAATCATGTTTTAACAAGTTTTTGTTAAATAACCCGATTTGTGCATTCCTGTATCAATGCGGCTGTTCTTGAGTAAATTGAAACCTGATATCAACAAACTTATTAAACAGCATCAGATTCATCCTTCACATTAGTTTTTATATAAGAATCGATTATGTTTGTTTTATTTTGAATAAAAGATACTCTGTCTGAATACTATAAAGTTGCGTTTCAATAATCATTCTCATTGGCAGGTGTAGCCCGTAAGAGTTAACTTGAGATCTGACCGCCGTTGTGTACTACCTACTGCGCTAATGTCTCAAGTTAACTCTTGCGGGTTATAGTAAAAGACTCGTTTAGAATGAATGTTTAATCTTCGCTAATATAGCTCATAATATTTAATTAACTTAATTTGAAGTTATAGTGGTTTTTAAGTAGGTGAAAAAATGGGGGCGCTAAAAAATAATTTATTCTCAAAGTGGGCAGTAGACAAAATAAGTTTGGGAACCCCTGGTATAAAGGAATAAAAAATAAAATTTCCTCTGTTTGTACTTCTTGATATTTTTAAGCCATCACAGAAAATAAATAAATAAAAATCTATTGGAACAAAAACACGGACTATATCGAATACAAGTCATGAAAACTGTAGCTTGACTATGTTGCCAATGTTCTCTAAAGTTTTTATATTATAATACAATGACAAGGTCTGGAAAGTAATCCAATAGAAATAAGTAATTGTCCAAAACGGACATGCGGAAAAATAACAATCATCATATTATTTCCAAAATGGTACCTATATTTTATCTTAAAATAAGTTAATAAAGGTCTAGGAACAAAATATATTATTTAACTAGCATAAAAGATTTCACATGTGGCAACACCGAAATTATTGACAGAAGACCAAGCTAATGAAATGACAGTTGAAAAAGTCTAACCTAGTTATTTATCGATCTTTCCGTTCTATGAGCAAATAAATAAAAATAACAGTTATTTTAAACAATAATACATCAAAATTCTACAATAATTCGTAAACAAAAACGCCGACATGATAAGTGAAAGTTTTTTTTTATCGGATCGACGTCATCGAGTAATCCCGCCAGTTTTGCGTTTTTAAAATTTGTGGAAATTGCGCATGTTTTCAATGAGCTGCAAAAAATTCATATGACCATCAATAGTTTTATTGATTATAAACTCTTATTATAGCACCAACTTAACAATTTAAATGCCAAAACTATCAAATATGAGAATAGTGAAAGACCGACCCCATTTTCAAAATCCCATATTTCCACCAAAATTCAGTCAATCCGTTCCATTTTTTGTTTTTGAAAAAAGGTATGTGAAAATGTTGTTTATTTTAATGCCTTCTATACACAGCTAAAAAAGAAGTATCAACTTTAGAACCACCCTGTATTATTTCATAAATACACACACAAAAACTAATCAACTATAACTACCTTTTAATTTCAAGTGGCACAAAACACAGAAAAACTTTAACTGTCCCAAATGCGCGGCGGGCTTCAACGCAGAGAACAACCTGAAGATCCACATGGTGACGAGTCACCCAGGCCACCACACGGACGTGTGTCCCATTTGCAAGATCAAGTTCCAGAGGAAGGCCAGTCTAAAGTCGCATATTATGATGCACCAGGTGGAGGAGATTTTTACTTGCGAGGAGTGTCAAGGAGAGTTTCAGAATGATGTAAGTATACAGGGCGATATGAAGTCTAAAAGTAAACTACACGTATCTTGAACGCAAACTAACATTCCTTTTCAGGACGAACTGCTCAAACACATGGAAATTCATGCCGTTACCAGGATAACGAAAACATTGTCGGACTCTTTGGTTTGTCCCTATTGCAAATTAGACTTTGAAACGTTGGCAGAATATAAGCGACACGTTGAAAAGCACGTAGACGTTAAAAGAAACGTTATGAAGGTAGATAATTCAATCTAAGCCTTTTTATTTTACTGTTATATTTTACGTGAGTTTACTTTCCAGGGCAAGAAAGTAAGAAAGAAAAAACAAAAAGAAAAACCGGGAGGATACAAATGTAAATATTGCTCGAAATTATTTTCAAAAAGTGGTTTGTTGGATAGACATGAAAGGATACACACTGGGGAGAGACCTTACGCGGTAAGAAATATATTTAAGTTTCATAAGATAAGAGTGACAACGAAATTACAACCCAGCTTGTCACGTCCTTATAAAATAATACATTATTGTGAAATTTCGGTAGGTTATATGGTTGTACTGTGCGCACATTTTCAATAATCAAGAGTCTGACTGTCACTTCCGGTTGAACCGGAACTATTACTTTCTAAGTTTGTTAAGTTAACAACGTCACGACTATGATATTGACGATCTGATGGTTGCCTACCCTTTCTAGCAGCCTTCAATTCATTAATCGATTTGTAACAAGCAGCTGTTAGACGTGTAGGATGTTTTGAGCGTGCATTATTTAAAGTGAACTCTTTGTACAAGATAATAATAATTCCATAAAATGTTATTAAAATTTAATGCAAAAACAAAAAATTCTATATTGTATTTAAAAAATGAAAGTTGAAGCTACTTCCGGTATAACCAGAAGTGACAGAAACATGTTGATATTTTAGTTTAAGAGAGCATATCGATACAAATTTTCAAAAAAATATTTTCAGTAGTTTCCTCAAAAGTTTTAATGCAAGCTCGTCGTGAATCACCCGGTATACCGGGTGTCCCATTATGGATAGCCACGGGCCGTATCTCGGAAACTACTGGGCATAGAAACTCGGGGAAAAAAAATTGTAATTAAAGTGCTAAGAGAAAATGCTGGAAATAATTTTTAAGTTCCGCATTTTGCCGCAAGAGGGCACAATTGAAAATTAAATATTGAAATTCTAATTTTTTCCAAAAATTCCCACATTAAGGTATACCTTTGGTAACATCATTAGAAAGCTAAAACAATTCTGCATCATTTTGGTTTAGGGCTCACTGACATACTGACCTTGATGAGAGTGGGGGAAGATATTAAAAATAAACTTGAAATTTACATTTAAAAAAAATAGAATTTTATTTTTCAGTGTACTTACTGTAACAGAGCTTTTTCTCAGAAAGGCACGTTACAGATTCATCTCGGAAGTCATACGGGAGTTAAACCTTATTCATGCACTTTATGCCAAGCCAAATTTACTCAAAAAGGTAACAAAATTTTTTTTGTGGCAATATATTCAATGTAAAAAATATCTCTGCGAATATTTTCAGGAAATCTCCGAGCTCACATAGAAAAAACTCACACGGCACCAAAAGGGAACCAAAAGATATACAGATGCACCCAGTGCCCGTGTATTTTCAGAAAAGTCGCCAGCTTGAACGGGCACATTACCAAAGTACACATTAACCAGGACGCGGAGGACGGGTCAGAAAATATTATCGACAAGGTGATGGGCAGCCTCAAAATGTTGAATAACGAATTGGGGAAGTCTGCTTTAAAAAAATACGAGGTGAGGCGTCTTCGACTATAAGAGCGTTTTCACACGGCACCATATATCGCGCGCGACAAATGGTCGCAATATTGCTTTTACACCAAATTATGTGTTTTCTAATGAGCCATTTTCACACACAAGCGATATTAGAGAGCACATAATTTGGTGTAAAGCAATATTGCGACCATTTATCGCGGCGCGATATATGGTGCCGTGTGAAAACGCTCTAAGTCATAATGTCACAGTGGCGTGCAATGCTGTTTTAATCAGCGTAGGCAAAAATTGCATTTAAGACAAATATTTCTCTTCTGTAACATTCAAAGCATCTAAATTTCAAATTTTGTCACAAAATGTCTTGTTTTTGAGTTTGTGGAAATATCACTGGCAGAAGAAGAATAAAACGACATTATTTGTAAATGAGTTCAACACGGCGGTCTTTACGTAAAAATTATTTTAAAACCTCGTCATAAAATTTGGTTTTTTAACTCCTGCAAAAGTCGCTCTCCAGAGAGATTATTGTTAATAAGCGTGTCTCTCCCTGTGTGTTTTGTAAATAGGTATGAATAATTTTTGATCCAGAAAATAATCGTTCTGTAGACGCGCTGCTAGCCGGAATAGTAACAATTAACGCCTCCATATTTTTTTCCCGAAACCCGACGACGGCGCGAAGTCTAGCAAAAGGGCGAAAATACTAATTATAAATTAAAAATCTATCATCCACCTGATTGAACCATTGTTGCCAAAAACGAGGTCAATTATTATGTGAAATATTATAATCTTACTGATTATTAAATATTATGAACCTATCAGCAAAAATTATTTTAATGTCACAAAAGTGCTTCTTATTTTACGATATCTTATCCGTTATCCCTTTAAAAATATAATTAAACTAATTAATAATAGAACTTATACAGGCGTGTTTCATATTTTATATTGAGAAAGTGAAGTATTTTCCAAACTACTGTAAAACTTGAAGATTGGCACCAATGCACTTACCAAACGCGTACTTTCTTGGCGCGGGCTGATAGATGAAGGAAGGTGGAAGGTTGCGATGGGTTTATTTTTTAGATCTCTTTCTACCCTACTGCCTACCGGCTCTCTCGCTTGCTTCCACTCGTACAAACGCAGTGTTTTTGCTTTTGCATACGACGCTAATGTACAACGAGATCTTTGCTTTTAGAACGGTCTTACGGAATGCTTATACAGGGATCTAGTTTACAATATAATAAACAAAGAATGCGTTCGTGGAAATGATATTGGATTAATTGTTTGGTCCTATATTAGTATTACAATAATGTAGAGATAAATTGCCAAAGTTGGATAACACGGATAAAAACTAAAATAAAAAAAATTTCTATCTGTTTTATTGTTCCCAGGGTAGGTAATGCCTTTTTGCCTATATTGTATGCATGCCACTGTAATGTAAAAAAAATATCGCTATAATCATTGTATACTTTTTCCAGCTAAAACCGGCAGCGCTCATTTCTCCGCCAAAAACTACCGGACTCAGCTGTGTACGGCTGGCGGAATCTCACGCGAACGGCGGCGTCAGGCGCTACTGGGTTAGGCAGAAAAAAATAGGAGACATCCGATGGTACTTTTGTAACTTCTGCTCCAGTAGGTTCAAGAAACCTTCGGACTTGATCAGGCATTTCAGGTTTGTTGTTTTCGGTCCCCCGTCCCCCCCGTTTTTTTGGTTCTCTTAAGTTGTAAAGAAAAAAATACCTTTTGTTAATTAATATCTTCATTAGCCAAAGTATTTAAAAAAATTTTAAAGGTAAGAATTGAAAATTATTTAAAAAGAATAAATTTTATTTCTAATAAACAATTTGGGGTTCAAAAAAATAAATCGACACAAAATGCTATTTGCTATTTAACAGAACAAATATATGATGCATTAGATAATAAAAAACCTTCTATTTGTATTTTTCTGGATTTAGCAAAAGCATCGATACAGTTAGTCACAATTTATTGTTGGAAAAAATTGAAAATATTGGATTAAAGCAATTAGAATTAATTAAAAATGATCTAAAACATAGACCAACTTATGTTCAAATAGATAAAGAAAAGAGCTATCCTAAAATAATTAAATATGGTGTTCCTTAAGGAACAATTTTAGGACCATTATTTTTTAATATCTATATTAATGATTTATTTAATGTAAATTGTGATGGTGAAATTCATAGTTTCGCAGATGATACTGCAATTTTTTATACAGATACAAATTGAGACAACTTAAATAACAAAATTAAAAAAGATTTTAAAATTATAAAAAATTGGTTTGACTAAAACTAATTATCTTTCTTTTACTTTAAATCCAAATAGCATACCACAAAATATGAATAGTATTAAAATAAATAAGGACAATCAAATTTTGAAAGTTAATCAAGTAAAATATTTAGGAATAATCTTTGACAGTAAATTAAATTGGAATTATCACATAGAATGTGAATAGATTTAATTTTTGGCGCACACCCACTTTAAACGTTTTTTTATTTTTAGTAACTTTTATATAATATTAACAAATATTTAAAAAAAATATTTTAATATTTTTATATAGGTATTTATAATTTAAAATACTAAGATTTGCCCCTAACAAGCACGTCTTCGGGGGATCAAAGAAAAAGTTTCTTTAGGAGGATAAATAATAGTAGTTTGTAAAACAAGAGTGGATATGATGTACATATCGCACGAGGAAGTAAATAGGGCAATATGGACAATCCACTCGAGTTGAACAGTATATTTTTTCTACGACCTTATATTAAAAAATGTAGAAAAAAAGTTTGTGGGTTGCCGGGCTCGAACTCACGACCATTAGTTCTGTAGTCCAACGCTCTAACGTCTGGACTATCGAAGCGTTTAGTTAATTATCGGAAAACCAACTGATAAATGATGCCACATGAAATTAATTTTCTATGCACATTCAGCAGGTTGCATTATTGATAAATCTATTATAAATGCGTCTAGATTTTATTATATTGAACAAATTAATAACAAATTGTACCATATGCATTTAAATTATATAATTTAGTGTCTTGAAAAAGAAGGCGGAGCCTCAGTAAAAATAATATACTGTGATTGGTCAGTACTTTTAAAAACAACATGTCAATTTGGCTTTTTGACTACTGTGATTGGTCAGTTTCATTACCTATCTAGGATGGATATGATATATATCCCGCACAGTTAATTGGAATATAGCCTACTTTTCTTATCACTTTAGTGTAAAGGAAACAGCAAATTTCCATGTGGGAGTAGAAAAACACAATTATTATATTATAAATATTGGAAATAAACGTATTATTATTAATTATCTATGATTCTTTGTCCCTTAAAAAATCTTCAATGTTTCTTACAAACCTTGTTTTAGGACTCACACCTTAGAAAAACCGTACCAGTGCACCAAATGCAACCAGGCCTTCTCTCTGAAACCCACCCTCCTCAACCATTACAAGACGCACTCAGCGTGTCAGTGCTCTCGCTGTGATATTAGATTTAGGAATCCTAGAAAATTGGAGGCTCACATCAGGAGTCATGATACGGAAGTCAAGACCCCGAACTATATGTGTCTGTTGTGCGATGACGTGTTTTTTACTATGGAGGAGGGGAGACGGCATCGGTCGGTGCACGAAGGCGAAATTCAGAGTACCCAGAATATTATAGAGCCGATTTTGAAGCAGCCTCTGTACGAAACAACTTATGGTAAGATAATGATCGGGTGATTTTGGAACCAGCGTTGCCACATTTATTTTGGCGAATCTACCTTTATTTTTGCTTGAATCTACTAAAATCTACTAAAATTTTTTTAAAAAATACTAAAAATCTACTTTACAAAAAAAAGCTGAAAATAATGAATTGGTCTAATTTTTTTATTTATTGACGAAACCTAAACATATAAATCTTAATACTAGAATAATTAAAAGAAAAAAGATCTTGAATTTTGTCTGTTTTATAATATAGATTGTTATACAAAGTTTTATCATCCATTAACTTAATCATTGTTACATCGAATTTAAAATTTGTGCAAGACCCAGTACAAAGCCAAGTGGTTCTGTTCTTATTTCCCATTCTGCTCAATACGATTGCTCATAAGCTCGCTTCATAATTTTCACATTAAAAGCAATTTAACACTGCGCATTTGTTTTCACTATTTAGTATAAAGCGAGAACCGTGTTGCGATTAGAATAAATTCAGTTGTTGGGGAAATACAACGGTGAACCCCCATAAGGCATAAAGGGGAATCACCGACAAAAAAGCAGGCGAAGCAACCAAATGAATAAAAATAGCAAATTAGTTACACGTCTACCAACATAGAAATTAATGTAAATAAGTACTTAACTCAAATAATTTTTACAATAATTATATTGTTAATGGCATATTTACATTATTGAAATTGATATTAAAATCTACTAAAGAAAATATGCCTACTAAAATTTTCTGAAAAAGAGTGAAAATCTACCAAAAAAGTGGAAATCTACTAGATGTGGCAACGCTGTTTGGAACTGAGAAACTCGCAAGAGCAGTGGCGTATTTAGCGGGGGGGGGGCCTGCCGGGCTGCCCCCCCCCCCCCCAGCCTAGGAGCTCGGGGTCTAAAAGTCTAATTGCAACCTAACTTTGCGTCTCACGCTTGGACTCTTAATTTAAATTTTTAAATAATGTATTCTTGGCTTAGATTACAAAGGTCTTGTAGGAAACGTTTAGTTTTTAAACGTTTTCTTCTAAAAGTCCTGTTTTATATAGAGATTAAGATTTTGGACGCATATCGTTTTATTTATTGAAATATGGTGCAGATTTATAGGAAAACGACTAAAAAGAGTAATATTTTATGGTTTTCTCTATTATATACTTGTCTGTTCCGTTTTCCCTTTTTTAGAGCTATTTTAAATCAACAAAAATATAACCCAATGCAATAAAATATTTTTACAACAAAAACAAATTATAATTAGTTATTTATTTTTAAAGAAAAAAATTAAAGTAAACATTTTAATTGAAACATTTTTTATGGAAAAAGTGTGATAATTTATAATAAAAAAAATAGTGCGGGAAGAAACGAGAATGCTTTATTATGAATATACAAAACGGCACTTAAGAAAGAGTATTTCAAAACCTAAGAATTCGCACCAAAAACTGCTCCTAGATCTACGCTCCTAAAATACATGATTTCGGAAAAATCATCAATTTTGGCGTGGAAAGCGATATTTACTTTATTTTTAATTATGAAAAATCTAGCCTGAAAAACGCGTGTTAGAGTCATACATACGTCTTATGTTAAAATTTTGGATTGATACCAATACATTTACAAAAACGAATTTGAATAATTTTGATGAAATTTGATAGTAGTTAGGTGAATTTTAAACGAACTTTGGGCGTGGCCCCGAACATTTTTCGCCTGCGGCGCTTTTCCGCCATCTTTACTATGTACAACATAATGAAATACATGTAGTCCCAACTGTTCCTTTCTCCAGAAGAAAAATTGTCCTACTTACGCCCATTCAGCCCCCCGAGTATATTTTATGGCTACGCCATTGCGCAAGAGTACATACAGCCCGCAATTATGTTATGGAACTTAAACCGGCCAATTAGAGGTGCTTAGGTCAGGCGCGTGAGGCGGGGTCTTGTTTGAAATCGCAAGGCGAGTTGCTTCTCTAACCGCATTCTAAAATTGTTGTGTTGAGGCTCAAATTATTTCTTTTTTGACTGAATTTTAATAATGGAAAATCACCAGTAGAAATAGCCACTAGTATGGAAACAATGATGTCAAGAATAGAAAAAATAAAAACACCGGCAGCATTTTCGTTGGCCATGGCCACATTTACTCTTGGTGAGTAATTTACAATAAATACTTATAATTATTTTAGTTTATCATTCTTGTAAGGTTGTTAATATTTTTTTCTCTAGGACTTACATTGCGGGATGCCGACATTATAAAAACATTTAAATTCAAATATTACCATATTACCAAAATTTTTAAGTACCTGCTCATGCTAAAAAATAGTTAAAATGTTTTTGTTTAACTATTTTTACAGCGGCTGATCACAGAGGAAAAAATATTCCAATTCAACGAACTGCGGCTTGACGTAGAATAAAGAAACAACACAGAACTAACATTGGCACACGAAATTTAAAAAAATAAGGAATACACTTTTCTTGATAGTTATTTTAATAGTTTATTTTTATTATCCTTAAGCCAAAATTAGCCCTTTTTAACAACTGTCGCTTTTATGTATGGAAACGGTCGATTATTTCTTAAAGTAAAACAAAAAATATGTTAACGAACGTTTACAAACATTTGCAACTGATTTTTGAAAACTCTGAAACTTTTCTATTTATCATTTTTCGCTAGCCATCTTTTTTTAAGAAATAATCTACCGTTTCCGCCACCTGAATAAAGAACGCCGCTTTCGCAAAATAAATTTAAATAACGCACCAAATAAACTCCTCCCTCAGGCCTGACGTAAAGCACCTCTAATTGGCCGGTTTAAGTTCCATAACATAACTGCGGGAAGAATGACCTTTGGCACTTTGACATGCTGTCTTATCTTAATTGTAAATTAAAAAAAAAACTTTCTACTTAAAAAGTTAGCTTCTCGTTAACTTTGGGATGTCCAGTTAAACCGGAAGTTATAATTAAATGAAAAACCAAAATAGGAATGTGCAATCCGTTTTTCTCTACGATCCACCGTTAAGGTACTATAGCCTGTCAAAGTCTTAGTAGGAGTGTCATTTTTTAAAAGCGAATATAGACGTATTACCTGTTCTACAAGATTTATTTAAAAAAATGAACAAAATCCGATAATACAATATAAATAATCATGTCGTAGTTATAGCAAAGTTGACGGTTACTTACGGCGTGGCTGGAAGTGATAGGAAAACGTTTTTTTAAGGTTCTTTGCCATTGAAACCACCTAAATCAAAAATCCCCAATACTGGCGCCGAGTCGCCTCTCGAGAGGCCACACCAGTGCAAAGTGTGCGGAGCGAGGTTTACGAGGCTGTTGAGCTTGAAGAGGCACTTGCTCTATCACTCGGGAGAGAGAAAATTCAAATGTACCTTGTGTCCAAAGTAAGTTAATTCCTTATTTGTGTAATCGGATTTTTTTAAAATTATTTTAAATAAAAAATGTACTGCTTTAGTCTATTTCATAAAGGTGTAGAGTAATAAAAGCTCATTAGGTATGCAAAGGGACTACAAAGTGACCCAACGAATATTTAAGCCACTTTCATAATTTCATTGCAAAATTCTTTATTTTCATCAAGTGCAGGTAGTACAACCGGGGTTTGGGTCAATTTATGGGTTTTGCCTATTGTTATCCATTCATAAACACTGAAAATGGTGTGATAAAGGCGTGCATTATGTACCATCGCGCCGATAAAAAACTGGGACAGGAAATTTTTCTATTTTCTCCTAGACTATTAAGAATAATTTTACATCAAGCCTGGTACCAGTAAAATGTCATGAAAATTTGCATGTCAATAAAGATTGTCACTTTATGATTGACTCGTCAAACATACAATCATATATTATTTGTAAATATGCCACAATTAACCCCCCAGCAAAAGGCAATTATTTATAGTCGGTTGCGAGATAGTGTTGCTATTAGGGATATTGCAGATGAACTGGGAGTAAGCAAGAATACCGTGCTATTGGCAAAACAAAAAATAGCAAGACATGGGACTATTATTAGGAATGCAGGTTCTGGTCCCCCTAAAATTTCTACTGATGATCATGATAGAAGACTGGTTAATTATCTAAGGGATCATCCCTTCGAAACTGCAATCAAGGCAAAAGAAGAGACGAATTTTCCAGGTTCTGCAAATACCGCTAGAGACAGGGTTCGAAATTCCGATATACGAAGCCGTTGTGCTGCCAATACAAATTTTTTAACGGAAATAAATAAACAGGGCAGGTTAGAATTTGCACATGAATATATTAATCAAATAAATTTATGGGAAACAGTTATATTTTCTGACGAGAAAACTTTTCAGTCATGCAATAATGGGAGAATTCGGGTGTATAGGCCTTCCGGCATGCGGTATGATGAGAGATACACCCACAAAACCAACCAAAGTGGGCGTTTCTCCATAAATGTTTGGGGCTGGATTAGCGCTAGAGGACCAGGACTTTGCCAACTCGTCGAAGGAAGACTAACTGCAGCAGTATACGTTAATATACTAAACGAAGTGATGATACCATCGGTAAACGCTGTATACGGTCAAAATTACACATTTCAGCATGATAATGCTCCAATACACACAGCGCGCATTGTAAAAAATTTTCTCCAAGAAAATAACATAGCAGTTCTTCCCTGGGCTTCGAAGAGTCCCGATTTGAACCCGATAGAAAACATTTGGGGTGCCATGGTCAAATCTATGTATAAACATGATTTTCAACCTAGAAACAGGGATGAATTACGTCATAGGATAAATCAAGCTTGGGATGAAATAACTGTCGAATTATGTAGAAACTTAGTTTTAAGTATGCCACAAAGGCTCCAAAAAGTAATAAACAGAAATGGTTCTATGATCAAATATTAATTTTGTGTTGTTTTGACAAACTTTGTGTTCGCAATTTTTTTCTTTTTATTAAATGTATTTTATTACCTGTATTAGCTTTATTTATTATTTTGTGGTAATGGTAAATATAATAATTTATAAAATATTTGACTTTAAAAAAATCTAATAAATTTACTTTATCCATATTATATGATGTCTCTCAAATTTAACCACCCCGTATCAAAAAATACAAAACATTCCATTATGTAACCTAGGTTACTTTTTAAATTTTGAATGTTTTTCCTTTTTAGCTCTAGACACCTTTTATAGTCTAGGGGATATGTATTTCTTACATTGTTTTTGTAAATCTCTTGTCCCAGTTTTTTATCGGCACAATAGTACCATCGCGCCGATAAAAAACTGGGACAGGAAATTTTTCTATTTTCTCCTAGACTATTAAGAATAATTTTACATCAAGCCTGGTACCAGTAAAATGTCATGAAAATTTGCATGTCAATAAAGATTGTCACTTTATGATTGATTCGTCAAACATACAATCATATATTATTTGTAAATATGCCACAATTAACCCCCCAGCAAAAGGCAATTATTTATAGTCGGTTGCGAGATAGTGTTGCTATTAGGGATATTGCAGATGAACTGGGAGTAAGCAAGAATACCGTCCTATTGGCAAAACAAAAAATAGCAAGACATGGGACTATTATAAGGAATGCAGGTTCTGGTCCCCCTAAAATTTCTACTGATGATCATGATAGAAGACTGGTTAATTATCTAAGGGATCATCCCTTCGAAACTGCAATCAAGGCAAAAGAAGAGACGAATTTTCCAGGTTCTGCAAATACCGCTAGAGACAGGGTTCGAAATTCCGATATACGAAGCCGTTGTGCTGCCAATAAAAAATTTTTAACGGAAATAAATAAACAGGGCAGGTTAGAATTTGCACATGAATATATTAATCAAATAAATTTATGGGAAACAGTTATATTTTCTGACGAGAAAACTTTTCAGTCATGCAATAATGGGAGAATTCGGGTGTATAGGCCTTCCGGCATGCGGTATGATGAGAGATACACCCACAAAACCAACCAAAGTGGGCGTTTCTCCATAAATGTTTGGGGCTGGATTAGCGCTAGAGGACCAGGACTTTGCCAAATCGTCGAAGGAAGACTAACTGCAGCAGTATACGTTAATATACTAAACGAAGTGATGATACCATCGGTAAACGCTGTATACGGTCAAAATTACACATTTCAGCATGATAATGCTCCAATACACACAGCGCGCATTATACAAAATTTTCTCCAAGAAAATAACATAGCAGTTCTTCCCTGGGCTTCGAAGAGTCCCGATTTGAACCCGATAGAAAACATTTGGGGTGCCATGGTCAAATCTATGTATAAACATGATTTTCAACCTAGAAACAGGGATGAATTACGTCATAGGATAAATCAAGCTTGGGATGAAATAACTGTCGAATTATGTAGAAACTTAGTTTTAAGTATGCCACAAAGGCTCCAAAAAGTAATAAACAGAAATGGTTCTATGACCAAATATTAATTTTGTGTTATTTTGACAAACTTTGTGTTCGCAATTTTTTTCTTTTTATTAAATGTATTTTATTACCTGTATTAGCTTTATTTATTATTTTGTGGTAATGGTAAATATAATAATTTATAAAATATTTGACTTTAAAAAAATCTAATAAATTTACTTTATTCATATTATATGATGTCTCTCAAATTTAACCACCCCGTATCGAAAAATACAAAACATTCCATTATGTAACCTAGGTTACTTTTTAAATTTTGAATGTTTTTCCTTTTTAGCTCTAGACACCTTATATAGTCTAGGGGATATGTATTTCTTACATTGTTTTTGTAAATCTCTTGTCCCAGTTTTTTATCGGCACAATAGTACATAGTATTAGGTACACTTATTTTTTATTAAACATTATAAAAAAATACATTATACAGAAATTAAATTATAAAAAATCATAATATTCTGCGTCATCTGAGGAACTGCCATCTCCTCTTGACGTTATAATTAACGGATCGACGGTCCGATCGATCAGGTGGTCAAGATCCCACATTTTCTCCTCTTCTTTAATGACATGATGTACTGCTTTTCGCCAGTTCTCTGGTGTCACTTCCTTAATGTCTTGATCAAACAGTAGCTTAACGTCTTTCATTTTAAATGCTGTGTCTTGCTACAAATACTTTCACTTGCGCCCATATAAGTTCTATTGGATTTAGTTCGCAATGACATGGCGGAGTTACATAATGTTTTTCAGCTATATCCCCCATGGCATATTTCATAAAACGATGTTCGTGTAAATTGCTATAGCTAATAGTTCTTTTTTTATCAAATTATCTTCTTTTGTTTCTTTGGTTAGTTATCATAAATAATTTATTGCACAAAATTTACCTACGCCTATGGCCGACACCGAAATTGAGCCGAACTGGACGGAACTTCCCATTTTATTACTCTACATCTTTCTGAAATAGACTATAGTAATTTTCTTAGGTTTTTTTTCGAGAAATCCGTAGTTTGCATCAAATCAAATATGTATGTACGGTAAACAACCAAAGCAAAAATACTAACGGTCCTAAAACGGATTCTTGTGGAACCCCTAATTTTTTTAAGTTGGCTTTTTGTTATCATTTATCGTTTCTGAAGTAACCTGTTCTAAGAATTAACCTAATTAACTATTATTCTAGCCAAAGAGGTTTATTAGCGTAAGAAAGACCAATCTATTGAAATTTTTTACAGTTCAAGTATACATTATTGTTTTTTTGTTCTTTTTATTTTAAATTATCTATATTTTTGAGTTTATTTATTTTAGGACATTTACCACAAAATACAGACTAAAAGAACACACAAACTACCACAAGAACATCAGGAATTACCATTGTCAAACGTGCGGTAAGAAGTTTGTGACGGCGTCTCTCCTCAAGAGGCACACCATCGTACACAATAACTTTAAGCCGTATTTGTGCCCTTACTGCAACAAGCACTTCAAGACGTTGCTTTTGTGCAGGTCTCATATAAAAACCGTTCACAAGTTAAAGGTGTATTTGGAAAATGGAGAGGTAAGTCGATATCATCTAATTGAGGTGTATTCATCATTCACTGATTGAAATTTTGACGGGATTAAGAGATACTTGTGGGTTTGATCAATTATTACAGCTTGATTGTTAATAATCCTAAACGCAAAGTATTTGAAGCCATGAGCTCTTTCACTAAATTTTGAGTGTTTAAGGCATCACAGCAAATAAAAATAAAAAAAATATTGGAACAAAAACACGGACGTTATCAAATATATGTCATGAAAACGGCAGCTTGACAATGTTGCCAATGTTATCTAAAAATTGTATACTATAATACAATGACAAAGTTTAAAAATTAATCCAATAGAAATAATTGTTCAAAACGGACTTATGCGGAAACATAAAAAAAATCATCATATTATTTCCAAAATGTTATCTATATTTTGTCTTAAAATAAGTTATTAAAGTTCTAGGAACAAAATATATTATTTAACTGTCATAAAAGGTTTCACATGTAGCAACACCGAAATTATTGACAGAAGATCAATCTAATGAAATGACAATTGAAAAAAGTCTAACCTAAGTTATTTGTCGATCTTTCTGCTCTATGGGCAAATAAATAAAAAGAACAGTAATTTTAAACAAAAATACATCAAAATTCCACAATAATTCGGATATAGGTGGGATGTAAACAAAAACACCGACATGACAAGTGAAAGATCGTAACGATGCTCACTGTACATTTTTATCGGATCGACGTCATCGAGTAATCGCGCCAGTTTTGCGTTTTTAAAATCTGTGGAAATTGTGCATGTTTTCAATGAGCTGCAAAAAGCAATAGTTTTATTGATGACAAACTGCTATTATAGTACCGACTTAACAATTTAAATGTCAAAACTATTAAATATGAGAATTGTGCTTTCACTTGGGCTCTTTAGCCCATTTACCTTATCTACAAACAAGGGTTTCAGGAGAAAGCGTCACTCAATTTTGGAAACTTGTTTTACTTTGTAATTAGGTGTCACAAAAAGTAACGAGTCATCTTAAAGCATTTTAAAAATCGCTTAATAGCACAGAAAATATACAGGATGTCCCATAACTTATTGGCCGTAGAGTAACTGGAGATACTAGACATCAAACTAAGCCGATTAAGTCTTATAAGTTTTTTTCGGATTGTTACTCGTTCTAGAGATACAGGGTGTTGAAAGTAAAAGTTTATTCTCAAAAATAAGCCATAATTTTAAAACGGTTTAATGAATCGAATTGAAAGTTGGCAATATTATGTTTTTATGAGCAAAAAATAAGAATTTGTAGAAATTTTTATGTTTCAAACTAGAAAGCGCTAATTGCATACACTGGGCTTCATAAATCTATGATTTTTTTTCTTACCTGTGATATTAGGTGTTTTTCAATTATAGTTTCTTGAAGAAGGGCATTTTCTGAGTCAAAAAGGTATACTTGATAGATCTTAATATTTTTAACTGTTTTCGAGATATTTCCCTTTAAACATCTCAAAGCATAAAAAAACATAAATTAATATTTTAATTATCGAAAAAAAACTTATATGACATAATCGGCTTAGTTTGATGTCTACTATCTCCAGTTACTCTACGGCCCATAAGTTATGGGACACCCTGTATAGAGTTAGTAATTTTAACTTCTTGTAATAAATCGCAACAAAGAAAAGCGTTAGTGTGCCAACTCGCCATCAGGGGCGCAACGGCGGGAAATTTGAACGGATATTTTGACATTTTGAGATTATTATTTACTTTTGGAAAAGTTTTTATTGATTTAAATCGTAATGTACATCGCGGATTAAATCAATAAAACTACTACAAAGGAATGTGAAAAAGTACATTATTATTTTACACCAATATCTCGGCTCGCTTTAGGTTGAAATCCTCTGTCCAAAGTTACGACGGATTTAAAATTAAATTAATGTGTAATGTAATGTTTCCGGGGTAAGAAACTGAAGGTAATCTGTGTGTCATCCTCATAAGTTTGCTTTGAGCAATCTTCTATATCTATTAGTAGTATATCAAAATTCTACCCTCTATGTTTTCAATTAAAACCTCTTGTATGTTTTTTAGGAAGCGCCTGAAGATACTGAAAATGTTGAAATGGTTACCGATGGCTTATCAGAAAGCACAAGTCTTACCACGCCTAGCAACAGCGAGAAGTATCCGAAAGAGGTAAGATGCTTATGTTTAACACTAACCTCAATTTTTATATTAGAAACCGTTTGTTTTTTACATAAAAACTTAAAAATAATGGTAATTTATCTACTTACAATAGGAACAGGTTTTACTTAAAATTGTTCCAATAAGTTTGTTCGTTTTTTAGGTAAATTTTCCTTCGAAATCACAACGAACAGCCTCCATAAAAACAGAATCCACCTCAACAGACCCGTCGCAAAATTCCGTAATGTTAAGCGTCGCTCCTCATGAAAATCAACAGGATTCAAATCCTGGTTATCAGATGGTGTACTTGAATATCGGCGACTTACCTTTGACTAATCCCGATGGTGTTCTAGGTGGAAATAGTTTGTCTTCTCTTAAAATACAGGTAATTTATAGAATTATTTGGCGTTTCTCCGTAGATATAGTAACATACAGGTTGTCCTTGAAATGACTGTACAATGCTTTACCACAAATTCCTTAACCAAAAATAAGGCGATCTAGACAAACTTACCTATATGCAATTTTGCTTCGTTTTGCCGCTACAGGGCGCTAAAGGTTTGAAATTAATATCGTTTTTTCTGAATTATTTCTAAACACCTTTATCGATTTGCACTAATTTTAGGACTAAGAATGACTATTATTAATAGCGTGTTTTGATGTGTACGTCATCTTTTTTTAATACCTGCAAATTTAAAAATGGCGTGTGATTGGTAAATAAAAGTTTGTCTTTTTGTTACCCTCCATATAAATGACTTTAATTATTTCTCTGACACTAGCTCACTTTATGTTGAAACTTTTTTGGCTCTTATATAATTTTAGCCAGACATGCAGTTTCTCTACGAAAAAAATATTTACAATACCTTGTAACTCATCATTGCTGTTTATTCAGAACGAGAAACATGAAATTTTTTAAAATTCTAAATAACTACCAACTAGTTTAATTTTTATAAGAATTGTACGAAATGTTCATCGTGTTCCTGAATACAAAAATTAATTTTTTTCAAAAAATTAAACTATTTTGGGTATCGTGTTTTTAAAAAAATCTGCAGCATTGGTAATTTTTCACAAGAACTTATCTTCCCCAGCGATGGGGGAAGCATACACTTTTGATTTAAGAGCACCCCACAGAAAATAGTCCAGAGGCGTTAGATCTGGGGATCTAATCTAATGCTAGAGGGCGCAATTTGCAATAATAACACATTTTTTCATTTTACTCCGAAAAAATAAATCATACGGTATAATTATGATACCATAATCGAAAAGTAGATGAACTTTGCTAATAAAAACTAAGCGATTATATATTTTTTAGAAAAAAAGTGGTACACCACTGATATTTTTCCATGTGGATATTATTTCTGATTAGCCTGGTCAATACTGCATAAAAATGGTCTCTTGCGTTTTTCTCCTCAGGCACACCGTTTTTAATTAAAATAATTAAATTAAATTAGCTTCATGCATGCCTATTAAATAAAGGTGGTCATTTCCAACAATTTTTATAAGACAAAATTTTGCATTATCAATGTTAATAATAGTAGAGCTAATTTAATTTAATTATTTTAATTAAGAACGGTGTTGAAGAAGTAGTCCATTCTTAAAGTGGAGTTAATTTAAAGGAATAAATCCTTTCTCCACTGGAGGAACTAGTGGAGAAAGACTTCATGTTTTTATTTATTTCTAAGAACGGTGTGCCTGAGGAGAAAAACGCAAGAGATCATTTTTATGCAGAATTAACCATGCTAATCAGAAATGATATCCACATGGAAAAATGTAAGTGGCGTACCACAATTTTTTCTAAAAAATATAACGCTTAGTTTTAAAAATTATTTTATTGGTGATAACGCTGAAACGAACGGAGATATCGAGCTGCAGTTTTTATATTTTTTCTAGCAAATTTCATCTACTTTTCGATTATGGTATCATAATTATACCGTATGATTTATTTTTTCGGAGTAAAATCAAAAAATGTGTTATTATTGCTAATTGCGCCTACTAGCATTTTTTTTTGAGAACTATTATGGACAACCAAATACGATTGGTGAAAGTGCATACATTTCTCTTCCAAACAGTCTTTAGTTTGCTAAAATCGGATAAGTCGTTTAAAAGTTACAGCGATTTAACTGATTACACTTTCAACAGCTTCCCCCCCCCCTCTTATTAAAGTCGGTACGCCAACGAGCATAAGACCAAAATGATGCATAATTGTCCAAGTTTTTTAATGGTGTTACCAAAGATATACCTTAATGTGGAATTTTCGGAGATATGTAAAATTTTAAAATTTACTTTTCAATTACGCCCTCTTGCGGCAAAATGCGGAACTTAAAAATAATTTTCAGCATTTCCTCTTGGGCACCTTTGGCATAAAAAAATTTACCCGGATGAGGTACGATTACTAGTTTCTTAGTTGACCACCCGGTACAGTTTAATTTTTTGAAAAGAATTAATTTATGTATTAAGGAACACGGTGAACATTTCGAACAATTGTCATAAAAATCAAACCAGTTGGTAGTTATTTTGGAATTCAAAATTTTTCATATTTTCTTGTTCTGAATTAACAGCAATGATGAATTACAAGGTATCGGAAATAATTTTTTTGTAGAGAACCTGCATGTCTGGCTAAAATTTTACAAGAGACAAAAAGTTTCAACATAAAGTGAGCTAGTGTCAGAGAAATAATTAAAGTCATTTATACGGGGGGTAATAAAAAGACAAACTTTTATTTACCAATCACTCGCCATTTTTAAATTTGCAGGTATTAAAAAAAAAGATGGCGAACACGTCAAAACACGCTATTAATAGTGGTCACTCTTAGTTCCAAAATTAGTGGAAATTGATAAAGGCGTTTAAAAATTATTCTGGAAAACGATATTCATTTGAAAACTTTAGCGCGCCCTGTAGCGGCAAAACGAAGCAACATTACATATATAGGTAAGTTTGCCTAGATTGCCTTATTTTTGGCTAAAGAATTTGTGCTGGAGTCATTTCAAGGACACCCTGTATATTGTTATTCTATTTTAGAATGATTCCCTTCTTTTCAACCCCCTGCACGACCTCCAAGACTCCGCGGCTCTCTTCAACATCGACGTTAACAAGTCCGACATGGTGGACCCGAACGAGGTGTTACAGTCCATGAACGCTTCCAGTTACACAACATCTTCCGTAATCAGTAGAATATCGCAAAATACGTCAAATTTAGGAAAACTTGGCGATATGGCGACGAGGCGTCGGGGAAATTCGGATAGACGTGGCAACTATGCGAATGGGCCAGGGAACGAGCGGATAAGTATGTCGTCTGCGACTGAGGTTGGGGATTTAACTGCGGGAACGGGACAGGCCGGGATGGATTTGCAGGAATTCTCTGCCATGGATTTGAGCGAATTGCCTATTAGCATTATTGGAACGGAGGGTATGTAGAGTACACTAAATTTTTTCGACCCTATCGCTGAGAGCAACGGTTCAACCACAGTAGTTTATGAGAACACCTAAATTCTCCTAAATAAACTGCTGGACAATTCAAGCGGACCGAGCTAATTGTTAGGTGAACTTTTGAGTAAAATATTTTACGAACGAATAAAGCTATCGATGCGCGGTTTGCAAAATTTAAAAGAGAATTTAATTCTTAATATGCACATTTTTTCCGATTTTTTTTTACTTCTAACCTTTAACTGTCTACAGGGTTCAAAGAGAAGTATGTTTTTTTTACCAAAGTTTCTAAGTACCGGATTTCCACAAAAACAATTTTAAATTATTTTGGATGGCATTTTCTTTATCTCCTAATTATAGAGAACAAAATAAATTCTCAAATTCTTGATATCCCTCTTTGTTCATGAAATTTCGATTTTTTTTCTCAACCCCGGTAAATTTCAGGTATTTTTGTCATTAGGCCTTACAATGTTTTGTAAGAACGGGTTTTGGTAAGTGATTATAACTTCTTAGGACCACCTCTTTTGCAACGAGTACATATTGATTTCTTGCGTTTCGTCGTGACCAGTGGCGTACCCATAATCGGTTTTATTTTTATTTTTTTCATTTTATGTGCCTCCATTTCCACACATTGTGTGTTTCGTGCCAGGATAACTGCTCACGACGAAACGCAAGAAATTAAAATGTACTCGTTGCAAAAGAGGTGGTCCTAAGAAGTTATAATCACTTACCAAAACCCGTTCTTACAAAACATTGTAAGGCCTAATGATAAAAATACCTGAAATGTACAGGGGTTGAGAAAAAAATCGAAATTTCATGAACAAAGAGGGATATCAAAAATTTGAGAATTTACTTTGTTCTCTATAAATAGGAGATAAACAAAATGCCATCCAAAATAGTTTGAAATTGTTTTTGTGGAAATCCGGTACTTAGAAACTTTGGTAAAAAAAACATACTTCCCTTTAAACCCTGTAGACAGTTAAAGGTTAGAAGTAAAAAAAATATTAAGAATTAAATTCTCTTTTAAATTTTGCAAACCGCGCATCGATAGCTTTATTCGTTCGTAAAATATTTTACTCCAAAGTTCACCTAACAATTAGCTCGGTCCGCTTGAATTGTCCAGCAGTTAAGTTTCTTTGCAATAAAAACAACAGAACACTTTAAAATTCCACAAAAAATGAACGACCCTGTCACAAAAGAGCCCAGGGCACAGCTTTCCTACTGCACTGCAATCGCCCACTGGTGTGCAGCACTATGCAAATAATGTAAAAAGGAAAAGGGTAACCTATAACATCCAGTAACAATAGAAAATACTCTTTATATGCTCTATGCTCTTTGGTTTACTGAACACAGGAACATAAAATAGAACCTATCATTCTATCAAAGTTATCAAAAAAGGGGATTTTTAAATGATGCCTTTATGGAAAAAAACCGTGAATTGTTTGTTGTGTTTGTCACGTTTTTTTTCAGGTGGTCAAAAAAAACAGTTTTTTACATCACTAATTTATTTTAAGGGACACTAAATTCTACTATTTTATTATAATTTTAATTGCTCTTTTAGTGGATACGTTTTTAGCCTATACTAAAGGGCAATTAAAATTTAATGAAATGAAAAGTATTATTTGTATTAAGCGTACATTCATTTTATTGCCTGGCACTTTCGGCCTACTGGAAGGCCATCTTCAGGGCTTAGGTTTCGTAAAATCTAGCCCAGGAAACAAAAAACATTTTCAAAATGAAAAGAAAATATTTGAACAAATTTTCGGTGTGTTGGTTTTGATTTTTAACAACAAATATCTCATACCTTAAAAATCGAAACCAACACACCGAAAATTTGTTTAAAAATTATCTTTTCATTTTGAAAATGTTTCTTGTTTCCTGGGCAAGATTTGACGAAACCTAAGCCCTGAAGATGGCCTTCCAGTAGGCCGAAAGCGCTAGGTAATAAAATGAATTTACTCTGAATACAAAAAATACTTTTCATTTCATTAAAAAATCGGCGTACAACCGACTTCTCCCTTTTAAATAAAAATTTAATTCTTTCTCTATTATATTTCGATTATTTAAATATTACAATATAATGTTGTATTAATTAATAAACAAATAAATGTGATGTAAATACATTTTATATAATAACATAAATTAAGAATTGCGATTTGAAACAAGATAATTTATGAATGATAGAATAGTTTTGGACTTGCATTGTCTTTAATTTGTTTTACATCACAACGTTTCAACTGGTAAGTATCTCCAGTCGTCTTCAGGTGAATACTAAATAAGTAAAGTAACTACAGCTCTATTTATACTAGCTAGATGTACTGGAGCATGACTGAGATGGGTGCAGTCATGCGTTTAATTCTTGTGCGGTATTTTAAGTTTACATCTACTTAACAAAGGTTTCCAGATATTTCTTATATCTAGTGAGGGCTTACTAAAACAATCTGGGTTCTGGTATATGATAGCAGCTTCCTTGAACTTCCTCTTCCTCCAATGTGGTTCTTTGTGCAGGATTCGAGCTTCTGTCCACTAAGATAATTTATATGGGAGGTCAATGACCAAATATTTTTATAATTTTAGAGACATCTACCCTATCTACCAGTATGGCCAACGGCGAGATGAACATCAACCCGAACGATATGTTCTATAATGCGCAGGTCATCTGCATTAACTGTCACGAGGTGTTTTCCGACATGAACGTATTTCAGAAGCATGCTTGTCCGCAAGATCCTAATACCAACGTGACGGAGAATTTGAACTTGTTAATACAGAACAATAGTGGAGAAAATGCGCATGATGAAATTGCGGAAAAGGTAGGTCTAAGTTGGTTAGAATTCTCCTTGAAAACAATATTCTTCATAGGTTATTTTTGGTAAACTAGAAATCAGTTATAGCGCAACTTTTTTTAAATAAACTCAGAGTCAACAGTATTTCAATCGCTAGTAGCCGAAGCTCCTATACGGCTTTGCTCTGCTCTTATCTATAGCAAACGCTAGACAATCAGACGAACTGACAGTGCTGAATGATGTCAATTTCGCGTCTTTTTTCTAATGAAAATTTTTCAGTCTTATCAATCTTTGAAATTTGCCATTACAAATCTGTTAGTCTGAAGGATAGTATAGGGTCTCCTATAGATTTTTGGATCCAATTTTACTGTTATATACAGGGTGTTCAACCGGGAACCGAATCGATCTATATATAGAAAACTATACATAGGAAAATTTGACAGTATGCTGATGGGTGCGACCGGGCTAAAATATTCTCATAATGGTGGCACTTCCGGTTATACCAAAAGTAAGTGTCAACTTGCTTATTTTAAATGGGACACCCTATATATTATTACATTTTTGCATTCTACGGAAGATTCTAGGGAGATTTTGTATACCATGTCCTATACCTATGTCTAAACGTTTTTGACATATTTGAATTTTGATGTCAAAAATGACGTTTGCAAGCCTTGGAATAATTATCAATTTTTTCTATAAAGAAGCCCTTTTTATTTAATTTAAGTGGAATTCCTTTTCATTGCGAAATTCTTTATTTTGATCAAGTGCAGGTAGTACCACCCGGGTTTGGGTCAATTTATGGGTTTTGCCTATATCCATTCACAAACACTGAAAATGGTGTGATAAAGGCGTACATAGTATTGGGTTTTTTTAATTTATTATTTTTATCAAAAAAAAACATGGTATTAGGTACAGTTATTTTTTTATTAAACATATATAACAAAATACAAAAATTATTTTATACAGAAATTAAATTATAAAAAATCATTATATTCTTCGTTATCTGAGGAACTGTCGTCTCCTCTTGACGTTATAGTTAACGGGTCGACGGTCCGATCGATCATTTCACATTTTCTCCTCTTCTTTAATGACATGATGGACTGCTTTTTGCCAGTTCTTTGGTGTCACTTCCTTAATGGCTTGATCAAACAGTAGCTTAACGTCTTTCATTTTAAATGTCGTGTTGTGTCTTGCTACAAATCCTTTCACTTGCGCCCATATAAGTTCTATAGGATAGTTCGCAATAATATGGCGGTGTGCACAGCAGTTACACTATGTTTTTCAGCTATATCTTCCATGGCATATTTCATAAAACGATGTTTGTGTAAAATTGCTATAGCTAATAGTTCCTTCTTTATCAAATTATCTTCTTTTTTTTTTCTTTGGTTTTCATAAATAATGTAATGCACAAAATTTACCTACGCCTACGGCCGACACCGAAATTGAGCCGAACTGGACGGAATTTCCCATTTTATTACTCTACATCTTTCTTAAATAGACTATATTACTAAATTTATTTCTGTTAAAAATTCCACCCTGTATTATTAATATTTAAAAAAATCCCACCTAAAAAGTATAAACAAGTTTCATTTACATAAACCTTTTTCAGGTTTATAGTTCTACGCAGAGCCTACATAGCAGAACTCAAGATTCCGGCTTTAAATGTACCAATATCGGCGACCAAGAAGTAGAAAATGACCGCATCGATTCTATTCTGGAGTGCGAATCTGACAAAACCAAAAAAACCCTCTTAGAGAACGACGAGGTCTATATGGAGAAGCTCAAGATGTTCAAGTACAAAAAGCCTCTGTTAAAAGACATAGAGCGATTGGTGAGGACGAAAGAGTTCTGGTGTAAGGAGTGTAATTACCTCACTACCTTGGAGGAAAGGTATAGGAAGCACATGCGTTATATGCACGTACAATCAATGGACAAAGTGTGCAAGTTTTGTTATAAGGAATTTAAGAAGCTGTCTGACTTGGTAAGATTTTGCTACTACATGAAGATTGATGAAAATTGACGCAGAGTTATAGTGAAGCCTTTAAACATAGAAACGTTTCTTTTTTAGGTAAGACATGTCAGAACGCACACCGGAGAGAGGCCATACGAATGTGAGAAGTGCCATAAAAAGTTTTCACTAAAATCTACCTTGGAATCTCATCTCAGGACGCACAACATGAGCACGGTGACGAAGATCTGTTGTGACGTATGTAACTCGAACTTTACTACGAAGTCTAGTCTAAAAGTACACATGTTATTGCATACAGGTAAGGTTTGGATTATAATTGGAATGTTTTTTGTCTCCCTTTTTATTTATACGCTGTGCTACAAATCGTGTGCGTTCCGGGTGGTCAACTAAGAATGGCCGCCGACCATATCTCAGAAACTAGTAATCGTACAACATCCGGGTACATTTTTTTATGATAATAGTGCCCAAGAGAAAATGCTGGAAATTATTTTCGAGTTTGTAAAATACCCGCAAGGGGGCGTACCAGCGATTACCAAGGTTAAAATTAGGATTTTCTTCGTGTTTTGACTAATTTAGAGGTATAAAAATTTTTTTGTATATTAATCCTTACATATTTCCTAATACTTTTTTCCTACACAAATTTTCCGACCTAGTAAAATAAAGTGGTGGGGGGAAATTAATTTTTTTTCTAAAAATACGCCACGGTTACTCCGGTTTGGCATAACCGATTTAAACAAACTTAGTCTCCTTTAAGAGAGGTTTATTTAACCTATAAACTGCGCTTTTGTTTTTTTATCCTTGAGTTTTGCCGTCGCCGCTAGATGGCGTTAACTGAAATATTTGTAATTTAACGACTGTCATCGATTTTTATTGCTTTTTATTTATTTATTATTAATGTGTGGTAAAATTATTTTATAGATAAAAAACGCCCATAAAAAGAAAAAATTCGTATAATGTAATTAATCTTCTTAAAAACTCCGGTTGTAAAAAAGTTACAAATTTGAGTTGTTTACCCAAATGTTAAGGATTTATTTCTTTATTATACCATGATAAAACAAACTATCGCATTTAACTTTTTCGAGAAAAAGCTGAATATTTGCTTATATTTCAGTTAACGCCATCTAGCGGCGACGGCAAAGGATAAACAAAACGAAAGCGCAGTTTATAGGTTAAATAAAGCTCTCTTAAAGGAGACTAAGTTTGTTCAAATCGGTTATGCCAAACCGGAGTAACCTTGGCGTATTTTTAGAAAAAAATTAATTCCCCCCACCACTTTATTTTACTAGATCGGAAAATTTGTGTAGGAAAAAAAGTATTAGGAAATATGCAAGGATTAATATACAAATATTTTTTATACCTCTCCATTAGTCAAAATACGAAGAAAATCCTAATTTTAACCTTGGTATCGCAGGTACGCCCCCTTGCGGGCATTTTACAAACTCGAAAATAATTTCCAGCATTTTCTCTTGGGCGCTATTATCATAAAAAAATTTACCCGAATGTTGTACGATTACTAGTTTCTGAGATATGGTCAGCGGCCATTCTTAGTTGACCACCCGGTACAGAATAATGAGCATTTTTATATTCCAGGCGCCAGACCTCATAACTGCACCTACTGTGAACAGACTTTCCGAACGTCTGCGATACGCAAAGCCCACGAAAGGAACATGCACTTGAACAAAACCAAGCAAACCGCTCCTAGTAAGCCCAAGTCGGGACGGCGACTGCTCAAGTCGGTGGCCGAGGACGTGGCAAATGACGTCAGGAATGAGAAGGACAGAGAAATGGGTGGGACGAGTTTAACGACAGGAACAGAGGTACTGTTAAAAATACTATATTACATAACGAGTGATGAAAGTGATACTTTTCAAATGAGATTCTTCGAATTTTAGAATAATCACTTTCACACGAGTAATGTACACTATTTTTCCTACGACCACAAAGAATTATTAAAAAAGTCTTTGATTTGTGAAAAAAATATTTCAACACTAGTGTTGAAATTAGCGTACTTAGGATTATGTTCCACTTAATATGTGGTTTCATAGTTTCTCAATAGGCTTTTCCTTTATTTGTAGTTTAACTTTTTTATTTTGTCATATGTTATATGTCATAGAAAGAACTAATCTTGGATTGACTTCTAGATTAACCAGAATGAAACATTTTAAATTTAATCAAGGAAAGATGCATTAAACATAAATTTAAAAAAATCCACCCAACAAGGAAGATTTCAATTCAAAATATTTCTATAAATTATTTAATGTTTTTATAAAAAAAATACTCAAATACTCCTGATGGAATTTGAACCTGTGAGCTTTCGATCTGTAGGCTAGAGCTCTATTCTCTACGCTATCGCTACCAATAAAGATTTGTTGTTTAATACATGACACTCTCTTCAACGCGATTTGTTTTTTCTGGTAATAGATTTTCCAGTATATTATTAACATTTATATAATTTCAGATGGCGTATTTTCACACTCTAATTCTGAATCACTCGACAAATACATGATAAATAAGTTAAACACTTTACAATTACTGCTTTCTAAAATTTGTTCTTTTTAATAAATAGGGGTGGTCTGTCAAATTGACACCATATGTTTAAATTAAATAGTGTGCCTTGATATTTCAACACTAGTGTTGAAATATTTTTTTTCAACACGCGTGTGATATACGGCGCTTTCTACCCAAATTAACCGTGCTTTTTTTCTCATTTTCATAGGTGGTCGTAGGAAAAGTACATTTAAAGTTTTCTTGAGATTAATTTTTTCGGTTTTTTTAGGTATCCGTGATACAACCGACCTCAGATGCTTTAATTTTGAATTCTGTTGAAGACTCTGTTGCCATAGATCCTGTTATCCTTCTACAAAATCTCCAAAATTCTGGGTTAATATTGACCACAGACAGCGGGGGATCGATGCCCTTAAATTTAAATGATATCACGTTATTGGACTATGAAACCCTGAAAGTCGGCAGTGATAGTAACATTAGTTTTATGGGTGAGTTACAAGTAAACCACTGAACATATTTTCTTGAAAGTTTGCGAGTTTCTATTTTTTTATGTGCCCTCTTTACTTTAAATATTGACTTTCAGTTATATCGGAAGTAGCTGTCAACTTTGTTATTTTAAATACGAAATGATTATTTTTATGACATTTTCCCCGGGATTCTCAAAAGTATTTTGTATACGAGGTCAAACGTCTAAACTGGCTATCGTCAAT
Source organism: Polydrusus cervinus (assembly GCA_935413205.1). Classification (NCBI taxonomy): domain Eukaryota; kingdom Metazoa; phylum Arthropoda; class Insecta; order Coleoptera; family Curculionidae; genus Polydrusus; species Polydrusus cervinus. The sequence goes on along the minus strand of OW284510.1, from coordinate 111,113,399 downwards.
TTCAGAAAGTTGTAGAGTAATAAAATGGGCAATTTCGTCCAGTTCGGCTCAATTTCGGTGTCGACGCAGGTAAATTTTGTGCATTAAATGTTTTATGATAACTAACCAAAAAAAAAAGAAGATAATTTGATAAAGAAGAAACTATTAGCTATATCAAATTTACACAAATATCGTTTTATGAAATATGCCGTGAAAGATATAGCTGAAAAACATAGTGTAACTATGCCGCGCACACCGTCATATCATTGCGAACTAAATCCTATAGAACTTATATGGGCGCAAGTGAAAGGATTTGTAGCACGACACAACACGACATTCAAAATGAAAGACGTTAAGCTACTGTTTGATTAAGCCATTAAAAAAGTGACACCAGAGAACTGGCGAAAAGCAGTCCATCATGTCAATAAAGAAACGAAGAAAATGTGGGATCTTGACCACATGATCGATCGGACCGTCGACCCGTTAATTATAACGTCAATAGGGGATGTTTTATAAAAAATAAGTGTACCTAATACTATGTACATAATGCACGCCTTTGTCACACCATTTTCAGTATTTGTGAATGGACAACAACAGGCAAAACCCATAAATTGACCCAAACCCGGATGGTATTACCTGCACTGGATGAAAATAAAGAATTTTGCAATGAAATCAGTGTCAAATTACGAAAGTGGCTTAAATATTCGTTGGGTCACTCTGTAGTCCCTTTGCATACCTAACACCTTTCTGAAATAGACTATAATTACTACAGTGAGTAAATTCTAATCCTGTGAACATGGGACATCCTTAAGAGGAAACGTAAACAGTTTTGTCTATGGTAATTAGTCCGAGGTCGCGAATCACCCTGTATATTTAGTTACAACCTAAAATTTTAAAACTATTTACTTTTACTTCAAAACTTCCACAAAACACTTGTAATTAAATTAAAAACACTGATACATTATAGGTGATATCGAAAACTTCCAGTACGGCCATATCGGCAAGACTTTCGATCCGCATCGAGGAGAAAACAGTGATAGAATCGAAAGTTTACCATACATACAACAATTTGCGCCGTCCGTTGATAACGAATACGAAAAAACTGAACCGCCTCCAAAGCAGAAAATCGTCCAGAAGGTCGTCCAAAAAGTTGAGTGCGATATTTGTCACAAGATGTACGCTTCAAAAGATGTCCTGAGAAAACACAAAAAGAACGTTCATGGGCAGAATAAAAAGTTTCCTTGTATAAAATGCGATAAAGGTAGGTTTAAAAAAAGTGGTTTTACGTCATTGACATTTTTTTATGTGTATATTATTTCCCCATGACCTGGTCATTTCTACATGAAAGCGGTCTCTTGCATTTTTTCTCATAATATTTCGAAGATGATACTGCAATTTTTTATACAGATACAAATTGGGACAACTTAAATGACAAAATTAAAAAAGATTTTTAAATAATAAAAAATTGGTTTGATAAAAATTTATACAAATTGGGACAATTTAAATGACAAAATTACAAAAGATTTTTAAATAATAAAAAATTGGTTTGATAAAAATTTATTAACAATTAATTTTGATAAAACTAATTATCTTCCTTTTACTTTAAATCCAAATAACATACCACAAAATATGAATAGTATTAAAATAAATGATGACATTCAAGTTTTGAAAGTTAATCAAGTAAAATATTTAGGAATAATCTTTGACAGTAAATTAAATTGGAATTTTCACATAAAATATTTGATTAAAAAATTAAGAAGTTTACTACCAATTTTTAGAAACATTAAAAACATTTTGAACGTAAAACATGATGGAAATATTATATTTTGCATTAGTTAAAAAACTAGAAATATTACAGAAAGAGTTCCTAGAAATTATATTTAATAAAGATTATCTTTATCCTTCAATAAAATTATATTCTGAAACAAGAAAAAAATAAACATTAGACAACTTTACATTTATAACATCTTAATATACATATTTAAAAATAAAAATCTTATACAGTTTAAAAAGCATAATCATAATACACGTCATAAAAATAAAATAACCATAAAACCTAAAATAAATAAGTCCATAGGACATAAAAGTTCAAATATTCATGTTGTTATTTAAACGTTATTTATCAACAAAAATTACAAAATATATTTCATTAAAAAATATAAAGTCGAAATAAAAGCATGGATATTGGAAACAGATAATTTAAAAATATTTTTGGAATGTTTTAATTAATATTATGAATAATATTTTTTTCAAAATTTTATTATACTTACATTTTCAAAAAACTGCTTTTATATTTATATACATTGCAATTTAACTTTTATATAATATTAACAAATATTTTTAAAGGAACAAATAATCCACTCTATTTGAAAAGTTTTCGAAACTTGCGCCGGGCTACTAAGAATGACATAAACAACTCCTATAAATTATACTGTTCCCGTGTTGAAAACGACATAAAAGACGAGCCAAAAAGATTCTGGCGTTTTATTAATGATAAAAAAAATAGTCATAGCCTACCAAATACTATGTCCTATGAAAATACCATTATTCGAGATCCCAAGGTCATTTCAGACAGTTTTGCCTCATTTTTCCAGAACTCCTATGTTGCTTCCTCCAAAAAAATAAGTCATTCGACTGATTTCTATCCCTCACAGAGTCCCCTAGATGTCTATAAAATAACTGAACAGGTGGTCACTACTGTACTAAAACAACTTAAACCTAAAGCCACTATAGGGCCAGATAAAATCCCTGCATTCTTGCTGAAAGACTGTGCGATTGTTCTTGCTCGTCCGCTTGCAATTTTATTTAATTTATCACTTTCAACTTCTACATTTCCAGACCTGTGGAAAATATCCCGCATAACTCCGGTTTTTAAAAAAGGGGACAGCAGTAACATTACCAACTATAGACCAATCAGTATAATAAATAATTTCTCGAAAGTTTTTGAAATTATTTTACACGAATATATATATAATTCAATTAGCATTCACATATCTGCTCAACAGCACGGTTTTATGAAGGGTCGCTCAACCGTCTCAAATCTATTTTGTCTTACTCAGGATCTTGCGGAATCTCTTGATGCGGGTGAACAAACTGACGTCATTTACACTGACTGCTCCAAAGCCTTTGATCGGCTCGATCATGGTATTCTTCTCGATAAATTGGCTACGTTTGGTCTATCACAAAGACTTATTGCATTTTTTGAGTCATATTTGACTAACCGCCTACAATATGTTCAATGCCATGGTCAAAATTCCAGAGAGTTTGCTGCCACCTCAGGTGTCCCCCAGGGGTCACATCTGGGACCCCTACTTTTCATTATATTTCTTGATGACCTTATTTTTATCCTAGATGTCGATTATTTAATTTATGCCGACGATGTCAAGTTATATCTTAGAATTAGAGACGAGAGGGACTGCATGAAATTACAAGATAACTTTGAGAAAATGAATAGGTGGTGTGAGAAAAATAAATTACTATTAAATGTGTCTAAGTGCAGTATTATTACCTTTACTAAAAAAGTGCATCCGATTGTATATGAGTATAGTATAAATGGGGATATGTTAAAACGGTCTCTCCGCGATGTGTTTTCAACGCCGTCTCGTCGGGAAAATGTCCGTCCATCATCACTGAAAAGTATATAATAAAGCTTATACAAAGAAATACCTTCTAAAGACTAACTAATTTGCAAAATGCGTTAATTTAAAGCAAATCATATCTTATGAGTTGAAACTTTTTGCCGGTCTCTGTACATTAAGCTAATAAGTCAAAACTTGGTAATGAGACGTAGGTTTTCAACCACAACAACTTTTGCTAATTACTTTTTATCCTATCTTTACACATAAGCGTACTTTGTTTTTAGCTTTTTTTATATTTTTCTAAATTCTGAACACCCGGTATACAAATTTGAAAAAATAATATGTTTTTTGGTCGTTTGAGAACAAGCAGGAGTTTTTATGAAATATAACTTTTTTTTTTTTTTTTTTTTTTTGAGGAAGTAGTCCATTCTTAAAGTGGAGTTAATTTATAGGAAAAGTATAATATATATGTATATATATATATATATAATATACAATATAATTGGCACATCCAATTAAGCTCCATGGTAGCCCCAAATAATTAATTTTTCTTTCCATACCACTTTCTTTTCTCTCCCCATGTTTTCTTCGGGATGAGATTTCTGGACCCATGAGTCTCCATTTTTCCTATATATTTTTTTCTCAGCCCTAACGGGCCCTCTTGTCACTGTTACCTTTTGCCCACGGTCAGTGTCCAAACTTAGCCTCGAGGCTCTAAGTATACCAATTTTTTAAATCATCAGTTCTTAATTTTTATCTCTCATGGCTCGATAGAGCTCCATCGATGTTCTCTACCAGTTAATCTTGCTCCTTTTATTTACCAATGCTCTCTCTTTGTATTTTTTCCTGATGATGGGTGTTACTACACCCGAAACATGTAGAATTTAAAATTTTTTTATTTTTTCAATAAACCAGTGGCGAAAGACTTCATGTTTTTACTTTTCCTATAACTTTTTTTCATAAACCCACAAATAAAAAAGTTTTTCCTCTTCGATAGTCAATCTGTGGACACTCTGTATATTTATAATTTAAAATACTAAGATTTGCCCCTAACAAGCACGTCTTCGGGGGATCAAAGAAAAAGTTTATTGAGGAAGATAAATAAACATATTTATTATATTATAAATGTTGAAAATAAACTTATTATTATTATTATTTTAATTTGTCATTTTTTCAGGTTATGATAGTCTAGAAGAATTAAACAAGCACATTGTAAAGTTACACACAGGATATCGGCCGTACGCTTGCAACTACTGTGCCAATAGTTTCAGTGAAGAGAACAGCCTGAAAACACATATTAAAAGGTAACGAGATTGGTTAAAAATCATCTTATTTTCTTCGGTATGATGTAGTGTATTTTACGTAAGCTTTTAATAGCCGTCGATGTAGTAACATTTATTTTAGAGAACTTAAGGTTTGGTTGGAGCCGCACTGGTGTTCCTGTAATAGTTAATTACCGAATAAACAATATATTTACTTGCTTTTTCATAAAAAGAACCCTTCACAGATACACGCATTCCAACAGTTTATAACCATAATGTCTATGGACAAAATAAAAGCAAAATGATCTCTAAATATACCAAATACAACAACAATACTGCACTTATTATTCAACACGGGAACGAATGAATACCGGTTCTGTGATATTTAATAAACGCAGAGAAGACACTATTGAACTGAAGTACTATTGTGCCGATAAAAAACTGGGACAAGAGATTTACAAAAACAATGTAAGAAATACATATCCCCTAGACTATAAAAGGTGTCTAGAGCTAAAAAGGAAAAACATTCAAAATTTAAAAAGTAACCTAGGTTACATAATGGAATGTTTTGTATTTTTCGATACGGGGTGGTTAAATTTGAGAGACATCATATAATATGGATAAAGTAAATTTATTAGATTTTTTTAAAGTCAAATATTTTATAAATTATTATATTTACCATTACCACAAAATAATAAATAAAGCTAATACAGGTAATAAAATACATTTAATAAAAAGAAAAAAATTGCGAACACAAAGTTTGTCAAAACAACACAAAATTAATATTTGGTCATAGAACCATTTCTGTTTATTACTTTTTGGAGCCTTTGTGGCATACTTAAAACTAAGTTTCTACATAATTCGACAGTTATTTCATCCCAAGCTTGATTTATCCTATGACGTAATTCATCCCTGTTTCTAGGTTGAAAATCATGTTTATACATAGATTTGACCATGGCACCCCAAATGTTTTCTATCGGGTTCAAATCGGGACTCTTCGAAGCCCAGGGAAGAACTGCTATGTTATTTTCTTGGAGAAAATTTTGTACAATGCGCGCTGTGTGTATTGGAGCATTATCATGCTGAAATGTGTAATTTTGACCGTATACAGCGTTTACCGATGGTATCATCACTTCGTTTAGTATATTAACGTATACTGCTGCAGTTAGTCTTCCTTCGACGATTTGGCAAAGTCCTGGTCCTCTAGCGCTAATCCAGCCCCAAACATTTATGGAGAAACGCCCACTTTGGTTGGTTTTGTGGGTGTATCTCTCATCATACCGCATGCCGGAAGGCCTATACCCCCGAATTCTCCCATTATTGCATGACTGAAAAGTTTTCTCGTCAGAAAATATAACTGTTTCCCATAAATTTATTTGATTAATATATTCATGTGCAAATTCTAACCTGCCCTGTTTATTTATTTCCGTTAAAAAATTTTTATTGGCAGCACAACGGCTTCGTATATCGGAATTTCGAACCCTGTCTCTAGCGGTATTTGCAGAACCTGGAAAATTCGTCTCTTCTTTTGCCTTGATTGCAGTTTCGAAGGGATGATCCCTTAGATAATTAACCAGTCTTCTATCATGATCATCAGTAGAAATTTTAGGGGGACCAAAACCTGCATTCCTAATAATAGTCCCATGTCTTGCTATTTTTTGTTTTGCCAATAGCACGGTATTCTTGCTTACTCCCAGTTCATCTGCAATATCCCTAATAGCAACACTATCTCGCAACCGACTATAAATAATTGCCTTTTGCTGGGGGGTTAATTGTGGCATATTTACAAATAATATATGATTGTATGTTTGACGAGTCAATCATAAAGTGACAATCTTTATTGACATGCAAATTTTCATGACATTTTACTGGTACCAGACTTGATGTAAAATTATTCTTAATAGTCTAGGAGAAAATAGAAAAATTTCCTGTCCCAGTTTTTTATCGGCGCGATGGTACATGAATTTTACATTATTATAAAGGGAATTGAAAGACCTTTAAAATAAGGTATCACTCGACCCCCCTTTCCGCCCAGGGGGCTGCACGTGTTAACGTGATTTTTTTGCCAATTTTGTGTCCCCCTCGAAAACAAAATCGACGGGTCTAAGCGTTTTTCCAAAAAATAACTGAGCTGCCAGTAAATGTCTCCATTTCATTTTCGATGCGCCACCCTGTATAGTATTTATATCAGCCTTGGTTGGCGAAATCATGGTATTCTAGGATTTGAGGAGGAGTGCAAGAAGAAGGGCTCAGTAGGCGTTAGTGGGACATTTTTTTCCTGGAGAAAGGGACAGTCGGGACTACGTGTATTTCATGATATTGTACCTAGCGAAGAATGCGGAACCCAAAGTTTAAAATTTACCTATCAAATTTCAAAATTAAATTATTACCTCTCCCCCTCTGCATGGTTGGATTAAATTTGTTTTTAAAAATGTTTTTTGTTTTTGATATTCCTAGCTGGCTCTTTATTTAAAAAAAAAACATTTTTTATATTTGTGTAAAATATGAATATTGGTGTCAATCCAAAATTTTATCATGAGACGTATGTATGACTCTAACCAGCGTCTTTCGGGCTCGGTTTTTCATGATTAAAAATAAAGTAAATATCGCTCACCACGCCAATATTGATGATTTCTTCAGAAATCATGTATTTTAGGAGCGCAGATCTAAGAGCAGTTTTTGGTGCAAATGCTTAGGTTTTGAAATACTCCTTCTTAAGTGCCGTTTTGTATATTCATAATAAAGCATTCTCGTTTCTTCCCGCACTATATTTTTTTTATTATAAATAATCACACTTCTTCCATAAAAAATATTTCAATTAAAATTTTTACTTTAATTTTTCCTTTAAAAATAAATACCTAATTGTTTTTTGTTTTTGTTGTAAAAATATGTTATTGCATTGGGTTATAGTTTTGTTGATTTAAAATAGCTCTAAAAAAGGGAAAACGGAACAGACAAGTATATAATAGAAAAAAACTGTAAAATATTATTCTTTTTACTCGTTTTCCTTTAATTGCATCATACATCAAAACCTTAATCTCTATATAAAATAGGACTTTTGGAAGAAAAAAATTTAAAACTAAACGTTTCCTACAAGACCTTTGTAATCTAAGCGAATAATACATTATTTAAAGATTTAAATTAATAGTCCAAGCGTGAGACGAAAAATTAGGTTGTAATTAGACTTTTAGACCTGAGCTCCTAGGCTCGGGCGGGTCTGTAGCCCGGCAGACCCCCCCCCCCCCCCCCTCCCAAATACGCCACTGATTGTGAGTATATGTATTATTTCTGTCACTGTCAAACTTTATGTAACCCAATATTAAACTTTCCATTATTTTGTTCTAGGATACATCAGAAGTCGCTGATCGCCCAGGAAACCACAAACGCCCTTTTGGCCCTTCAGTTCGATCTTCCCATGGTTTCATCAGATAATTCGTTGTTGTAAACTCACCTTCGAACTTTCCTACTAATATATTTGTTTCGTGGATGAATCATTGATTTCATCTTAACCGGATTCCTAAACAATAATGGCAAACTTACTACTTCGAACATATAAGCAAAGTCCCCCGGAATTGAGTATGCGCACTGTAATATGATTCGTTTTACGACTTAAAAAGATGCACAGGATTGGACTGTTAACGTTACCATTCGCAATGGAGATCATCCTAGACCTTCCTCCGCTTCACTTGGTGATAAAAGCAAAAATGGAGGGCTCACCTCAATAAGCGGATCCATATTATATACTCTGACAGTCGAGTAGCCCTTAGATCGCTGATATGCAACAAGGTACCTTAAGACTGGTATGGGAATGCTTGAATGCTGGGATCCAGACCCGAGACTAACGAAACAGCTGCTTCAAATGAACAGGAATTAGCTGAGAACTATTACAGGAATTCTGACAGGACACATTGCTGTCAAGAATCATCTGCACAGAATGCAATTGTACAATGGAGACCTTAACTGCAGATTATGCGGACAAGACAGATAAACTGTACAGCACATAGTTTGCCATTGCGAGTCACTAGATCGGACGAGGCAACAAATACTCGGGCAACCAAAACTGGAACCAGAGGACATCCTCACCCTCTCCCCAGTTGACCTACACAAACTAGTGCAAGGGACTGGGATCACCGAGTGGATGTGAAGAATCAAACAGGGTGAGCACAGTGGGCCAAACCTGGCCTAAGTGCATACGGCACCCTCGGAAAAAAAAGTCAGACATATAAAAAAATTCCCCATTTTAGTTTTTTTCGAATATTTTCAAATGTATAAAAGAAAGCTCAATTTTTTTTACGATATTACTGGGCATAAAATTCTGCAACTTTGCCCCCCATTTGACCGATGCTGTAGCTCTTATAGTTTCCGAGATACGCATGATGAGCATCGAATTTGGGACACCCTATATATTTAGTACAGGTCGGCAACCCTGTTTTGCTATCACAATCTTATAATTACTACAGTGCGTGAATTCTTATTCTGTAAACATTGGACGTCCTTACGGGGAAAACTACAGTTCTAAACGTTGGCGAACGACGCTTTCCAAAGAAGGAACCTTCGATTTCCGGGGGACTCTTTAAGATATGAAAAGCTGTACAGGGTGAGTCAACGATAGAATAAAGTTTATTTCCGCATTTATCTAAGAATTAGATAAAAATTCGAAATAATTTTTTAATCGAACACCCTATAAATTGTATTATTTTCTGATTCCCCACAAAATTCTACGCCTATTTTGTAAATGTCATATGTCTAAACTTAATAGTTTTTGAGATATTGATGTTTAAAATTTTCAGACTTTGACAGGCTGTAACATTGGAACGGTTCATCCTAGCGAAAAATGGTTTTCACCTCCTTATCTTACTTTTTTATTCTCTATCTGAAAGTTACAACTTCCGATTTAACATGTTAAACCATTAAAACCGGTGTTTTGGTTTAACATGGTAAATCGGAAGTTGGTTTCTATTTTAAATTAAATAAATATTTACTTTTTATTTCTGTATATACTTTATATTTATTACTTACATCTCTTTACCAGTTATTAGTATTAAAATTATAAATTATACAGGGGCTGGCGGAAAGTGTCACTCAGTGAGCAACACAACAAAAATGTCATAAACAACTGATTCTTTGGGTTGAATTACCAAGAGAAATCGCTGGAAATTATTTTTAAGTTTCCCAGTTGGCCGCTGGAGGGCATATTGCTAATTCTCAAGCCTTTTTGAAAATTTACGTTTTGTAATCCTCAAAAACGTATGAGTTCAATCGCTCTAACTCCTGAAATAAAGAAGTGGGGGAAGAATTGGAGAAAGTTAGTGAAAACCGAAAGTTAATATCTCTTTCCTAGCTAAAGATATCAAAAAGTTTTCTGACACGGACACTTTCCGTCGATCGCTTTGTTGTTATACTAAGACTAGCATAAATTTAGCTCTTTATATTCTCTCAAAAGTGTAATAAAGTTTATTTTTGTAAAGCATTTTTAACTTTTTTTATTATTAAAATATTTGCTTCAACCTTCTTTAAAGTTGGGTAAGTGCCCCTATAAAACCGGACCGAATTTGACAGACGCCAATGAGAAAAATTTATTTATTACGTCGGTCTAGGTCGCCTTCGAGACCAAACTACGCCTTTCAATTCTCGTGGCGTCCCTCGTTTCGTTTGTTTATCTTTGTACTATTTAAATGTTTGTTTTGTGGTTAAACAAATAATTGTCAAGGTCTAATTGCTTAACAACAAGTTATAAAGTCTTTTGGCACAGTTGTGTTTATGTTTAAAAGAAGTAAAAGTTTGTTGTTGAAATGCGACAAAAGTTTTAATCGTAGCTTTGTTTTATAGCCATTGTTTTTATTATAGTTGTGCCAGTCTTTGATTCTAGTAGATATAATTTTTATTTCTTAGTAATTGACATTTGAAATCAAAACAAGTCACTTTTTTCTTTAGATGAAGAGTATTTTTAAAGCCAGTGGCGTGGCGCCTAGGAGCTCGAGTATAAAAGTCTAATTGCAACCTAAATTTTCGTCTCACGCTTGGACTCTTAATTTAAATTTTTAAATAATCTATTCTTGGCTTAGATTACAAAGGTCTTGTAGGAAACGTTTAGTTTTTAAACTTTTCCTTCTAAAAGTGTTTTATATAGATATTAAGGTTTCGGACGCATATCGTTTTAGTTATTGATTTATGATGCAACTTTATAGGAAAACGAGTAAAAAGAATAGTATTTTTCTATTATATACTTGTCTGTTCCGTTTGCCCTTTTGAAAGCTATTTTAAATCAACAAAAATATAACCCAATGCAATAAAATATTTTTACAACAAAAACAAAAAACAATTAGGTATTTATTTTTAAAGAGAAAAATTAAAGTAAAAATTTTAATTGAAACCTTTTTTATGGAAAAAGTGTGATAATTTATAATAATAAAAAATAGTGTGGGAAAAAACGAGAATGCTTTATTATGAATATACAAAACGGCATTTCAGAAGGAGTATTTCAAGCATTTACACCAAAAAACTGCTCTTAGATCTACGCTCCTAAAATACATGATTTCTGAAAAAATCATCAATTTTGATGTGAGCGATATTTACTTTATTTTTAATCATGAAAAACCGAGCCGGTAAAACGCTGGTTAGAGTCATATACATACACGTCTTATGTTAAAATTTTGGATTGACACCAATATTCATATGTTTCTCAAATATAAAAAATATTTTTTTTTAAATAAATATCAAAGGAATTAAAAAAAAACATTTACAAAAACAAATTTAATCCAACTATGCAGAGGGGGAGAGGTAATAATTTAATTTTCGAAATTTGATAGTAGCTCCGAAAATTTTTCGTCTGCGGCGCTTTTCTTCCGTCTTCACTAGGTACAATATCATGAAATATATGTAGTCCCGACTGTCCCTTTTTCCAGAAAAAAATGTCCTACTTACGCCCGCTGAGCCCCCCCCCCCCCCCCAAGCATATTTTCTGGCTACGCCACTGTTTAGAGCGATGGAAAAAATTAGAAATTAAAAAAATACCTTTTTATTTGGAAAATATACATAATTCGATTTACAATAATTATTTTAATAATAAGGATTTTTCCTAAAACAAGGAATCATAATTTGCACTACTCCAAAAATCACTTCCGTGACGGCCAGCGTTATTGTCAGGGAATTTAATATGTGTTCCAGTTTCAACACCGGGTTTTGTATGAAAAATGTGTAGACCAGACCGGATATTGTGATTCCTGTGAAGAAAACTGCTATTCCTGTAACAAGATCTAAAAAAAATGTGTAATAGTTTATTTCCTATGCCTTGTTCATTTACCGCAGTCTTTTCAAAGGGCGTTAATAGTTTTACAGAAATATTTTTGTCAAAAATAAAAGATCTTAATTTTAAAAATGAAAATGGACTTTTTCACTATTATCCCATTTGGTAGTTGTGACATTTTAATTGTTAAATCGGTGCTATACTGACACTGTTTCCTTATTAAACATAATTTATATAAAAATGTATTCAAATTGATAATTGAAAAAAAAGCAAATGACAGAAATCGCAACAAATCAAATAGGACTGCAAATTTTTTCTCATTGGAATATATCGATTGTTTAGGGGAGGGGGAGGGGGGGGGGGGGGGGAGGCAACACGAGGTAGAGACAAATTGTTTTAAAAATATAAAAGAGAAATTATAAATAGAAAATTAAATTTCTTTATACAGAGTGTCCATGAAATGACTGAACGACGCTACACCACAAATTCCTTAACCAAAAATAAGGCGATCTAGGCAAACTTACCTATATGAAATGTTGCTTCGTTTTGCCGCTACAGGGCGCTAAAGTTTTCAAATTAATATTGTTTTCTCGGAATAATAACGCCCTCATCGATTTCCACTAATTTTGGAACTAAGAATGACCACTATTAATAGCGTGATTTGACGTATACGCCACACTTTTTGAATACCTGCAAAATTAAAAATGGCGTGTGATTGGTAATTAAAAGTTCCTCTTTTTGTTACCCCCCCGTATAAATGACTTAAATTATTTCTCTGACACTAGCTGACTTCACGTTGAAACGTTTTTGTCTCTCGTAAAATTTTAGCCAGACATGCAATTTCTCTGCAAAAAAAATTATTTACGACGCAAAACATGAAAAAAGTTCGAACAATTGTTATAAAAATCAAACTAGTTGGTAGTTATTTAGAATTAAAATATTTTTCATGTTTCTCGTTCTGAATAAACCGCAATGTATGGTAAATAATGATTTTGCAGAGAAACTGCAGTCGGGCTAAAATTTTTCAAGAGCCAAAAAAGTTTCAACATGAAGTCAGCTGGTGTCAGAGAAAAAATTAAAGTCATTTATACGGGGGGTAACAAAAAGAGGAACTTTTAATTACCAATCACACGCCATTTTTAAATTTGCAGGTATTAAAAAAAGATGTCGCATACGTTAAAACACGCTATTAATAGTGGTAATTCTTAGTTCCAAAATTAGTGGAAATCGATAAAGGCGTTTAGAAATTATTCAGAAAAAACGATACTAATTTGAAAACTTTAGCGCCCTGTAGCGGTAAAACGAAGCAACATTGCATATAGGTAAGTTTGCCTAGATCGCCTTAGTTTTGGTTAAGGAGTTTGCGGTAAAGCGTTGTACAGTCATTTCAAGGACACCCTGTATATCAAAATCAAATTTTACAAAAAGGCCTATTATATTTTGTAGGTTCATGTCAGGCGCTCATATTTCATTACTTAGGATTACGAATATAACATACATATTCCCATTTGTTTTTATTGCACGGAGGTGGCAAGAATACATTTATATTTAAAAAATACTTACTCCGTTTTTCTTCTTTGAATCTGCGATACAGCAAAATTTTGGTAAATTCACATGCTAATCTCGTAAAAACTACAGCGGCGTCCTGTCCAATATAGGGCGTGTCTATTATACTCTTGTATTTAGCGATCGTCATTATTGTCTCGCAGGTTGCAAACACAGGAAAATAGAACAAATTGAGGTAGATTAGGCATTCGAACATTAGTTCAACGTCAATAATGTCCATCATTTTTTAAATTTTTAGCCGTTATATAGTAGAGCCTCAACAGTCCTCGAAATATCGTATACACACTTAAAAAGAGACAGTGCCGCCAGGATAAAATAAATGAAATAATCGGGTCTAAAATATTTTATATCGTCGATCAGTTTAATAAAATAGTAGACGGATTTAGTCGCAGTTTTAAACTCCAGAAAGTTATCAGAGACAGACTTAACTAGATACTTACGGTATTAAAGAAAGAGGAGGGAAGTATGCGTGTAAGTTTGCGACAATGTGTCTTATGAACATTGCTTCCTGTACGTATGTTATTGTAACATGTCCGCCATTTTAACAGATGTAAGCCGTAACAGGAAATAAAGAGGCTGTCATGCTGCCCAATATAGCATATATAGGGTGTCCGGAAATTCTATTCTTTTCAAGGGAAGATTGTACATATTTATGAAAACACGAAAAAAGTTTCTGTTTAAAGGTTGGAGACAATGACGTTTCTTGAACGGCAGTAAAGTTTTGGACTTGCATTGTCTTTATTTGTTTTGAAACGTAGTGATTCAAAACAAAGAAAGACAATGTAAGTCTAAAACTTTACTGCCGTTCAAGAAAAAAGTTGTCAATGTATGCTTATTTTTGATATTGGGAGTTAGCATCAAATTTAGTCAGAGGTGAAAGGGACTCTTGAAAATTTTACCCAAAAATTATGATTTGGAGGTATTTTTACACAAAAAAGGTATTGTAAAACTTATTGGACTTACAGTTTAACGATTTCCGGACACCCTGTATTAAAAAACTATGTTTTAGTGCATTCGGCGGGCTTTATGAGGCTCTACTACGTACCTTAAAATTAGAATTTAAAAAATATATACAGGACTTTAAATTACACTTTCACTTTACAGCATTTACTAAAAATTTATAACTTTGGTAGAAATTTTTAGGTCCGTACACAGGTACACATATTTTACATTATCAATGTTGATTTTTTGAAAATATCTTTTGGCTTTTCACGACAGAACGGTTATTTTCTTTATACGCTGAATTAAAACGAAAACTTATATTAACCAAAAACATTAAACTCGAAATCCGATAGGTCTTGCAGCTTGTTTTCAATACATTTCTATTTTTAAAGAAAGTTTATTGCGGTTATTTTTAGAAGCTTTCAACCTGAGGATTTTACGTATATGTTGATAGATTACTATCCTGATTAAGTAAAAAATTGTATAGGATAGATTTTACTTCGTTGTGCTGGTTAAATAAATAATGTACAAAATATCTATATATACAAATCGTATTTAAATTTTTGATCAGCATTTCTCATTTTTCTGCAAACAAATAAATTTTGAGAGTCTAAAGACTAGAGATGGGACCGAAGCCGAATAATTATTCCTAACTAAAGGTATTATATCCTTTTAAACACAAGTGCAGTAAATTTTCTTTTCCATACTAGTACTGAAAATACACTTTTCCACACTAGTGCTGAAAATCTTTCCACATTAGTGTAACGTTAAAATTTATCATGTAAAATAGCGGCTTTTTTGAACCGAATTACAAAAAAAACTAAGTAAGATATTGAATATCTCTGTATTTTCATGCAATAAAAAATGCCAATGAAAGCCATTAAAATTATTGTTTAATTTCATTGTATTGTTAAATACTGTGTGTGGACCCCACTAACACCTCCATCAATTTTCAAAAATCCGTTTTATATACTGGCCCCGCATGCGTATTGTTTATAATGTAAATCACCTAAAAAAATGTTTACATTTCAGAGTTGTCCTGACGAGAACAGATTAATTTTTGTTTATATTAGTGCATATGTACCTATATAAAATAAATAATTCTACGTTTAAATAAATCATCGTGCTTTAGCACCTGTTCATTTTTTATCGATAATCAGTGAAATATTTTCAGAAAAAAATTGAATTAAGTCGGTTAAAATGTTTAATATAGTAGTGGGCTTTGTTGTGGCATAGTACATTACTGTACACTGTTCTGCATACATAAATAAATAGAAATCAAAGTGGAGGAAGTTGAGGTTCAAATAGTTCAAACCAAAGAAATTGTTTTAATATTAGAAAAATTATAAACCAATTTACAAACGGTGACACTTTTATCATCAGTCATAAATACCAAATAACCAAGTAAGTTATCTTTGTACAGGGACATCATTTTAAGTGTCTCACCCGATTGGCAACTTTGATATCGACCACAATAAAAAAACAATTATGTATTCCCTAACAGCTTTTAGGGAAGAAGCCAAATTTGATGTCAAAAAAAAATCTATGTTTATAAATTTGACAGATACGACGCCATATTGGATTTTCTTAAATGGCAACCCTACCTTATAGTAAGCCAGCTGCATTCGCCTATTTGTTCCAACATTAAAAATGTATAATTATCAATATTTATTTTCAGCCGTTCCGGAGATACGAGGCTTCGAAATTGGTGATTTTGTTATCATCGAATTAACAGAAGCTTTGAGATTAGAAACTCAATTTTTTCTGAAGATACGTAATTTCTTATGGCGGAGCCACCCATGCTATTATATATGTCAGATGTCAAAAAATGACAGTTACGACGCTATTTTGATTTTTTTACAACTGACATATATGACAATAGCATGGGTGGCTCCGCCATAAGAAATTACGTATCTTCAGAAAAAATTGATTTTTTAATCACAAAGCTTCTATTTTTAATGGGGTGAGATACTTAAAACACATAATCGTACGATGCAGTTTTTGATACGGTCGTATTTCGGTAAGGGTTGGAAATAAATATCAACAACTTTTGATTTTTGAAATCGGACCGCGAAATGCAATACACTGACGTAGTTATAAATGTGGGTTGCCATTTAAAAAAATTTAAAATGGCGTCGTAACTGTCATTTTTTGACATCTGGCATATATGACAATAGCATGGGTGGCTTCGCCATAAGAAATTACGTATTGAGTTTCTAATCTCAAAGCTTCTGTTAATTCGATGATAACAAAATCACCAACTTCGAAGCCTCGTATCTCCGGAACGGCTGAAAATAAGTATTGACAATTATACATTTTTAATGTTGGAACAAATAGGCGAATGCAGCTGGCTTACTATAAGGTAGAGTTGCCATTTAAGAAAATACAATATGGCGTCGTATCTGTCAAATTTGTAAACATAGATTTTACTTGAGATCAAATCTGGCTTCTTCACTAAAAGCTGTTAGGGAATACATAATTGTTTTTTTTATTGTGGTTGATAGCAAAGTCGCCAATCGGATGAGACACTTAAAATAATGTCCCTGTACATGTTAGTTTTTCTGTTGATTTTTTAAATCCGTACTACCCAATACTTAATGAAGTCCGTGATATTACCGTACCTTTGTGCATGGTTCCTGATCGATCTTCCAAAATTTAGTGGAGTTTGGATTTAAATCGCTCGTGTGTCGGAATGTGTGGCGCTAATTAAATTTTGACTTGTTATATCGTGAACCTTGATATAAAAAACTAGATATCATTTATTCATGTACTACGTAAATAACTAAAAGTTTTAGATACCTACTAGCATAAAGAAAAAATGGTAATTATCTGTTTTTAAAATGCCATTGAAATATTGGTTATATTTCGGACGCATAACTTCGGGTTTAATTGATTTGGGTGCATTTTTAAAGGATAAACGAGAGAGCAACATTTATATAATAGTCTGGTCAGTTCTATCCCATTTTCTCTAATTTTGAACTTATTTAAATCAAAAATTTAACCAAATGCAATGCTGAAAGCAATAAAATACTTGTACGCCGCGACAGTCCAAAAACGAATGACAACCTGCAGCAAGCAACAGCAGACACAAATTGAAAGTAAAAACTTGAATTTAAAAACACAAAAATGAGGCGTTTTTTGCTTTTTTTATTGAAGAATAGGGGTAAATCTGATTATGTACAACCAAAAATAGTAACTTACTTCATTATGCGTCCGAAATCTAACCTCTACAAACGGTATTTTAGGAAGGTATATTTCAAAAACTAAACGTTTCGTAATCTATGTCCCAAAATACATCTTTCTTGAAAAATTCGTTAATTTTGGCGTGGTATAGCTATATACCCAGTGACGTACTTGAGGGAGGAGCCCCCCCCCCCCCCCCCCCCCAACCGAGCCTGGGCACGGGTCTAAAAGTCTAATTGGAACATAATTTTTCGTCTCACACTTGGACTCTTAATTTAAATCTTTAAATAATGTATTCTTGGCTTAGATTATAAAGGATTGTAGGAATTGAATTGAAGGAATTGTAGGAAACGTTTAGTTTTAAAACTTTTCCTTTTAAAAGTCCTGTTTTATATAGGGATTGAGGTTTCAGACGCATATCGTTTTAGTTATTGATTTTTGATGCAATTTTAAAGGAAAACAAGTAAAAAGAATATTTTATGTTTTTTTTGTATTGTATACTTGTCTGTTCCGTTTTCCCTTTTTTAGAGCTATTTTAAATCAACAAAAATATAACCAAACGCAATAAAATATTTTTACAACAAAAACAAAAACCAATTAGGTATTTATTTTTAAAGAGAAAAATTAAAGTAAAAATTTTAATTGAAACATTTTTTATGGAAGAAGTGTGATAATTTATAATAAAAAAAATAGTGTGGGAAGAAACGAGAATGCTTTATTATGAATATACAAAACGGCACTTAAGAAGGAGTATTTCGAAACCTAAGCATTTGCACCAAAAACTGTTCTTAGATCTACGCTCCGAAAATACACGATTTCTGAAAAAATCATCAATTTTGGCGTGGTGAGCGATATTTACTTTATTTTTAATCATGAAAAACCCAGCCCGAAAAACGCTGGTTAGAGTCATACGCATTGCGTCTTATGTTAAAATTTTGGATTGACACCAATATTCATATTTTTTACAAATATAAAAAATGTTTTTTTTTTTAAATAAAGAGCCAGCTAGGAATATATAAAAAAAAGCATTTACACATTTACAAATTTAATCCATTTATGCAGAGGGGGAGAGGTAATAATTTAATTTTCGAAACTTGATAGTAGTTAGATCAATAATTGATCTAATAAAATAAAAATTATTTTAAACGAACTTTGGTTGTGAACCCCTTAGTAAAATTTTTGTATTGAATTTTTAATTAGATAAGCCAAGAAACACTGCACCAGTGGCGTAGACAGAAAATATGCTCGGGGGGGGGGGGGGGGGGCTGAATGGGCGTAAGTAGGACATTTTTTTTCTGGAGAAAGGGACAGTCGGGACTACATGTATATCATGATATTGTACTCAGTAAAGAAGCCGGAAAGGCACCGCAGGCGAAAAGTTGTCAGGGCCACACCCAAAGTTCGTTTAAAATTCACCTAACTACTAAAAAATTTCACCAAAATTATTAAAAGTTGTTTTTGAAAATGTTTTGATTTTGATTTTCCTAGCTTTATTAAAAAAAACATTTTTTATATTTGTGAAAAATATGAATATTGGTGTCAATCCAAAATTTTAACATAAGACGTATGTATGACTCTAACCAGCGTTTTTCGGGCTCGGTTTTTCATGATTAAAAATAAAGTAAATATCGCTCTCCACGCCAAAATTGATGATTTTTTCCAAAATAATGTATTTTGGGAGCGTAGATCTAAAAGCAGTTTTTGGTGCAAATTCTTAGGTTTTAAAATACTCCTTCTTAAATACCGTTTTGTATATTCATAATGAAGCATTCTCGTTTCTTCCCGCACTATTTTTATTTAATAATTATAAATCATCACACTTCTTCAATAAAAATTGTTTCAATTAAAATTTTAACTTAAATTTTTTTCTTTAAAAATAAATACCTAATTGTTTTTTGTTTTTCTTGTAAAAATGTTTTATTGAGTTTGGTTATATTTTTGTTGATTTAAACTAGCTCTAAAAAAGGGAAAACGGAACAGACAAGTATATAATAGAAAATACTATAAAATATTATTTTTTTTACTCGTTTTCCTATGCATTATAAATCAATAACTAAATCGATAAGCGTCCGAAACCTTAATCTCTATATAAAATAAGATTTTTAGAAAAAAAAAGTTTAAAATTAAATGTTTCCTACAAGACCTTTGTAATCTAAGCCAAGAATACTTTATTTAAAAATTTAAATTAAGAGTCCAAGCGTGAGACGAGAAATTATGTTGCAATTAGACTTTTAGACTGCGAGCTCCTAGACTCGGGGGGGGGGGGGGGGGGGGGGGGGGGGGGCTGCAACCCGGCCACTGCATTGCACACTGGTATGAAAGGCTCTTAAAAGTTGAATGTTTTAGTGTAAAAACAAAGTTTCTTTCCCTTATTTATGCGAGTAATTAATTCTTTCACGGTTGCATTGTGTTTTCTATTCAACTAAAATATGCCTACACGTCGGCTTTACTATGCTACGTGCAGCTAAATAAGAATCTCCTTAAGCGTGGCCCCGAAAAATTTTTGTCTGCGGCGCTTTACAGCCTTCTTCACTAGGTACAATATCATCCCTCTCTAGAAAAAAAAAGTCCTACTTACGCTCACCGACCCCCCCCCCCCCCCCCCCACCCCGAGCATATTTTCTAGCTACGTCACTGTATATATCGTTTTATTTTTTAGAAAGCATGTTGATTCCCGAAGATATACTTCAAAAACAACTGTGTTTCAAATGTGAGAAGTACCTTTCGGTGGATCCCATTAAGGTATACCCAAATCGGCAAGTTAAATGCGGCAGATGTTCTTACGATTATGACATTGGAGTGGTGTCTAAGCTGTTCTCCACAGTGCTACAAAACGTGCAGTTTCCTTGTGTAAATAAGTATGCAGGATGCGATGCACAAGAAAACTTGCAGGAAATGAGGTTTCATGAGGACACATGCAAGGAATATAGCAGCTACGAATGTCTAATATGTGCACAGTTCGATGGTACAGCTTTTCGTTTAAAAAAGCACTGTGAAAGCGCGCATAAAAAAGAAATTCTGCAGTTTCCAATGTTCTTTATAGATTTTAGTGAAGAAAATCACAAAAAATGTTATTTTTATCTCAAGGAAAATAATATAATGTCATTTGTCACTTATACGATAGATTCAGAGAAAATCGAACTAGATATACTATTTCCAGCTGATATGTATAAAGGTGAAGTCCTATATCAATTTACCATCCGCACAATTGAGAATGCGTTGTTATTTAAAACGGAATTGACACCATGCTCGCAGTTACAACATCTACAACGTTCCAGCGTTTATATTGACAAATCCAAATTAATAACCGAGAAGCAAAAAATCATATGCCAGTTCCGCATGGTAGAAAATAAAATCACCGTGATGAAAGTTAGTTGCCTTGAGAGTAATATCTTAATTCCCACAGCTGATGAAGGTATATTTCGGTATAAATTTAATAAGTTAGATAGATTAGATATCTTTACGGATCACCACATTCCTGGAATAAATTATATCTTAAACATACCCTTAGAAGTATTTATTTATTTAACCAAAGATTCTTCCTCGGATTCTTCTTTCTTGGTATATTTAAAGTGGCATGGACCTAGAGATGATGATTCTGATGAAAAGTGTATCTTTAATTCAGCCTGTACTTTACGAAATAGTGACATTTGTACCAGACAATATGTCAAACAAGAAAAATTAAAAAGTGGGCGTCAAACCCAGATTTTTTCCACGGCTATCGATGAAGTATTTGATCTTCAATATGAATCTTTTGAGGTTGAGGTTAAAATAAAGGTTTACTTGCCCGAACCAGAGTCGCCTGTGTGTAAGAGAGCTCAGATTCAATGTGATTGTTCTAGCTGCTGTGATAGCGATAGCGATTAATAAAAAATATTTTTTCCGAAAATCCATAGGAAATATTGACATTTTTGATAATATTTTTGAAAGAAAAAGTCAATATTTCGTTACACTTAGTCGTTGCTAGGCAACGGAAAATAACTGCTAGGAAATATTTATTATTGTACTGTAAGGAATAGTAGTTTGTACAACAAGAGTGGATATGATGTCCATATCGCACGAGGAAGTAAATTGAGCACGACGCCGTAGGCGGAGTGCTCAAACTTCCGAGGGCAAAATGGACAATCCACTCGAGTTATACAGTATATTTTTTCTATGACCTTATACTAAAAAATGTAAAAAAAAGTTTGTAGGTTGCCGGGCTCGAACTCACGACCATTGGTTTCATAGTCCAACGCTCTAACGTCTGGACTATCGAAGCGTTTAGTTAATTATCGGAAAACCAACTGATAAATGATGCTACATGAAATTAATTTTCTATGCACATTCAGCAGGTTGCATTATTGATAAATCTATTATAAATGCGTCTAGATTTTATTATATTGAACAAATTAATAACAAATTGTACCATATGCATTTAAATTATATAATTCAATGTTTTGAAAAAGAAGGCGGAGCCTCAGTAAAAATAATATACTGTGATTGGTCAGTACTTTTAAAAACAACAGGTCAATTTGGCTTCTTGACTACTGTGATTGGTCAGTTTCATTACCTATCTAGGATGGATATGATATATTCCCGCACAGTTAACTGGAATAGCCTACTTTACTTGGCACTTAAGTGTAAAGGAAACAGCAAATTTCCATGTGGGAGTAGAAAAATGTTATTTCTGTACAGCTACAACACAAATATTTTATGGCATCCTTTATTTGTGAACAAAGTTAATAATATTTATTTAAAAATTTTAAAAAGTTGCTTGTAATAAGTTTTGTCCTTTTAATAATTTTCGATTTACGGAAAAATAGTATGTATGCCTCGTAGAAAAAGCTACATTCCCAAACTCCATATTGTCAGTCTAGGGTTGCGCCTCGACATACAATCTTTACGGTCGTCCGGGAATGTTCAGCTTTTCCTACTAGGTATACAATATACTGTTGTTTTTCTTTTTATTATTTTAGTTCCGACTGTGTAACAGTCTATATGTATGCAGGTATGTTTGTGTGCTTTTACAGTCGAATTTTGGATTACATTTTGGGACTTGTCATATCTTTTTTTCATTAATTTTAAAAAATTACAATTTTTGTATTAATATAACAATAAACTTGTGAATGATGTTGTATTCTTTTTATGTTTATGTTTTAATGTGAAGAAGAAAAACATTTTCCATGGGGGGGCGGCACACTATTTTTGGTATTTGGTTTTCAATGTTAAAAAATCTCCGACTTTATAACATCGTTGACTGTTTTGTTTTCCTTCAAACATTTTCTGCAAAGTCATTGGCAACACTAGTCAAACCACAAGAAGTGGTTTGGTATTAGAAAATAATATTTAAAAGTGTACTCTAAGGCAGTGGCGGCCCCTAGTAAAAATTTTAGGGCGTTCTGCAATTTTTGCAAAAAAAAAATTCGTTCTTTTCTGATCGCAAATTTTGTCATCAAAATTTCGGAGATTAATTTTTATTAACAATTATTATGAAGATGGCTTTTGGAGTTTTCATGTCTTTTTATCTTCAAACTCAAGTGCTTTAGATCGGTGGCCCCAATTTCCGCTTAAACTTTATTGCCACCAAAAAGTAAGCAGGGAAAACAGTATAAAGCATTTTATTTGTACCAACCACAAATTTTATTCAACATTAATTAACTATTTTTACTATAAAAATAGAGGTTAGCGTTAATATACAGGGTATCCTTGAAATGACTGTACAACGCTTTACCACAAATTCCTTAACCAAAAATAAGACGATCTAGGTAAACTTACCTATATGCAATGTTGCTTCGTTTCGCCGCTACAGGGCGCTAAAGTTTTCAAATTAATATTGTTTTTTCGGAATAATTTCTAAACGCCCTCATCGATTTCCACTAATTTTGGTAAATAAAAGTTCCTATTTTTGTTACTCCCCGTATAAATGACTTAAATTATTTTTCTGACACTAGCTGACTTCACGTTGAAACTTTTTTGTCTCTTGTAAAAATTTAGCCAGACATGCAGTTTCTCTACAAAAAAATTATTTACGATGCAAAACATGAAAAAGTTTCGAACAATTGTTATAAAAATTAAACTAGTTGGTAGTTATTTAGAATTCAAAGTTTTTTCATGTTTTCTCGTTCTGAATAAACAGCAATGAAAAATTACAAGGTAAATAATTTTTTTGTAGAGAAACTGTACCTATGTCTGGATACATTTTTACAAGAGACACAAAATTTTTAACGTAAAGTCAGCTAGTGTCAGAGAAATAATTAAAGTCATTTATACAGGGGGTAACAAAAAGAGGAACTTTTAATTACCAATCACACGCCCCAGTGCTGTGGAGAACGTGATCGAAGCAGCTGTGTCTCTTTGTACCGCGCAACTAATACTAACCTCCTTGTGTGGTGTTGGAATTTTGTGTGTGTTTTATTGTGAATTTGGGTAAGTTGACTCTTTTGGCTTGGTTAAAAAATAAACTACTAAAAAGATAACAGAATATTATGGAAGATCGCGATGACCCCGGAGGGGGTCATTCTAACCTAAAAAACTGGACCAGTTCCGAAATATCGGATATTATAGGCGATGTGCCTTTACAAAAACGGTTCAAACCGAATGAAAAAAAAGGTACCGAAACCGAAACCCCGTCAACCTTGACCGATACTACTAACAAACGGAATGAAAAAATGCCCAAGCTTTATAGCGCAAATGATAAGGGACCTTTTGTCGTATTTATTGAATCGACACCAAAATCAGGAAATAACATAGGTAGATTCAATGACTTAAAAATAGCAAAGGAAATATTTAACTTAAAATTAAATAATATTAAAAGCATTAATAATAAAGGATTAAATAGACTGTCTATTGAATTTGGCGACTACAAAACGGCTAACGAATTTATTGAAAACCCGGTTTTAAAGGAAAAAGGATATACGATTTTTGTACCTTACAATTTCATTACCTGCAAGGGCATTGTAAGACAAGTCCACAAGGACATTCCGATAACAGAATTAATGGATGCGATTGATTCTCCTTTTGAGGCTATTGATATTGTGAGGTTAAATCGTAAAATACTCTCCACAGATAATGAACAAAAAACTTTGGTAAAATACGAGCCAACAGCTACCCTACTAATTACATTTAAAGGGATAATATTACCCAAGAGCATTGCATTTTATAATTTAAAAAAAAATGTATTACCATACGTAGCTCCGGTCACACAGTGTTATAATTGTCTACTATATGGACATACAAAAAAGTTATGTAAAAACAAAGATAAAAAATGTTTTAATTGTGGAGGAGAAGACACTCACTCCACGATCAATATTGATAATATAACCAGCTTTTCATGTTCTTCAAAGTGCTTACACTGTAAAAGCGAAGAACATAAAAGCTCCTCGAAAATATGCCCAGAGTTTAACCGGCAAAGAGATATCAAAAGACTTATAGCATATGAAAATATCACTTTCTTTGATGCGTCCAAAATGTGCCCAAAATCTTACGTTCCAAGCGAATATTCACCCCACCCCCAAGAATTCCCTGAACTTTCCCCCGTCTCTAACAACAAAGAAATTAATGCAATAACACCTTCTCAAAGGAGAAACGTCAACTTCAATGAAAGATCCAACCCCAGATATGGACAGGTAGCTGCGGCAACAAATAATAAGAAAAAAACAGAAGGAGGATATGACAGAGTCGCACATAACAATAATCTATTATTCCCTAACTCTCGCATGCCTAATACACAAAATAATAATCAAATACGAAATATATCATCTTCTTCCCAAAAACAGACAAACATTAAAATTCAAACAGAAAATAGCTCATTGTCAATCAAAACCCCAGTGCCTAATAGTGCCTCCCACAATATTTGTCAAATATTAAAAACATTATTAGAAAATACACCCCCAGAAAAATTAATCGGCTTTATTCAGAACATATGTAGCCAAAATACTATAGGTCCCCAAATGGATTTGAACCATTTACCACTTTAACATCTTCAACATTACAAAAAAAGGAACTTTAAAAAATTTTAAAATTCTCCAATGGAATATTAGAAGTGTCTTCTCAAACAAAGGAGACTTAATTAACTTAATAAATGAAATCAAACCAAACATAATTTTACTTAACGAAACATGGCTTAAAGCTAATCAACGACTAACTCTTAACTCATATAAAATTATCAGGCAGGACCGGGAAGATGGGTATGGTGGAATAGTTACCTGCGTTAAAAATAATATAAAATTTACAATGATAAAAAATCAAGCACCTACGGGAACAGACCGTTTACAATTCATTATTATAAAAGTAGCAAATATCAATATAATTAATATTTACTGTCCGCCTCAACTTAACCTTGAAAAAATTAGTCTAAATAACATATTTGATAACCTGCAGGGTCCTAGCATACTTATGGGTGACTTAAATGCCTTACACCGGTCGTGGAACGGTTCCACCACAAATCATAATGGTAAGACCCTCATGGAATTTCTAAATGAAAACAATCACATGTTAATTAGTAACGGAACCCACACTAGCTTTCACGCGAATACTCAAAACCCCCTTGATATTGCCATCATAGACCCTCTTTTGGCACCAACGTCTAAATGGAGTGTCCTCCCCGATTGCGCAAACAGTGACCACTTTCCTACATTATATGAATTAAACCCCATGAACAACAATAGTGACTTTAACTTCAATCCTTATCAAGTAAGAAATTTTAATAAGGCTGATTGGAATAGATTTCGTGATTTATCAAATATAGAATCAATAAGACTTACTGAACGTGAAATCGATTACACAAAATTTAATCAAATACTTGATAGTGCAGCCACTGAGGCTATACCAAGCAAAACTGTTAACAATAACAACCTTAAGATAAGTAACCCTTGGTGGGACGATGAATGCTCTTTATTGGTTAATAGAAGGAAAACCGCTATACATAATTTTAAATCTAACCCAAACATAGACAATTATTTACAGGCCAAAAAGTCGATCGCGTCAACAAAAAGGGCCCTTAGAACTAAAAAGAAAAAAAAGTTTGTAGATTTCTGTGGGTCACTAAATAGAAACTCTGACTTAAGCTATGTTTGGAATAAAGTCAAAGCTTTCACTGGGTCCCGACCACAACAACAAACACAAGACATCTTAGACACCTTACGACAGAACTTACTGAATAACATGTCAATAATAACAGCCAGCATTGATTTCACTCCCCAACAGTCCCAACAGAACGAAATCAAATTATTTACCCTTGAGGAATTAAATAATTCACTAAAAAATAAAAAACATTCAGCAACTGGTATGGATGAGGTTTCCTACCTAATGCTGAAAAATATCCCGGTCAAACTACAACTGGCACTAGTGGAAATTTATAATAAAATCCTTTTGGGGGGAGACCTTCCCCAATCTTGGAAGCAATATACCATAGTTTTTCTTTTAAAACAAAATAAAGATCCCCTAATGCTAGAAAGCTATCGGCCTATCGTACTCTCTTCATGTTTATTGAAAACCCTCGAAATTATAGTAAAGAACAGGATGGAATGGCACTTGGAAAACAAGTTGTACTTTCCCTGGACCCAAACGGGATTTAGGAAAGCTCAAGGTACACAAAATGCGCAAGCCCTATTAACATCAGAAATTAACTTAGCCTTTGGAGAAAACCTCTCCGTACTTGCAGTATTCCTTGACATCAAGGCCGCCTATGATAATGTGGATATATTTAAACTTTATAATAAACTCGTGGAAGTTGGCACTCCGATCGATTTAACAAATATAATTTTGAAAATTCTGTCTGGGCGAATACTTTTTTCAAAGAACAAAAATGGCGAATTCATAGGTCCAACCATGACCAACTCGGGCATTCCACAAGGATCGCCCTTAAGTACCCTTCTTTTTAATATATATATCAGAGACATTTTCTTCTTACTTCCCTTCAGAGTAAAAATAATTGGATATGCCGATGACCTTGTCTTGTATATAATAGGAAATGATCAGTTAGAAATGGTGAGAATTATTAATGATGCAATCAATATAGTATCCAACTGGCTTAAAGAACATAACTTAAAACTATCAACGACAAAATGTGAACCCATTTGGTTCAGCAAAAACCCAAGACTCGTAAATATAAACCTTCCTACAATCGCAATAAATGATATGAACATAAGCTTTAAAAATGAAGTTAAGTACCTAGGTATCATCCTACACAAAAACTTAAAATGGAATAAGCACATAGAATTTTTAAATACAAAAATACAAAAGGGAATAAATATAATAAAGGCATTCTGCAGAGTATGGTGGGGGGCTGACCCTAAGACCCTCTTGATGGCTTACAATGGTCTCATCAAATCTCACTTAGACTATGGATCTATTTTTATCAAACCAAGTAGTAAGGCAT
This sequence comes from Polydrusus cervinus, assembly GCA_935413205.1. Taxonomy (NCBI): domain Eukaryota; kingdom Metazoa; phylum Arthropoda; class Insecta; order Coleoptera; family Curculionidae; genus Polydrusus; species Polydrusus cervinus. The sequence goes on along the minus strand of OW284510.1, from coordinate 111,085,283 downwards.
TCCTCAAAAAATTAGATACGGCACAGTTGCAGAGCATAAGAATAGCTTTGGGTTGCATGCGATCCACACCCACAAATACGCTATTGGCGGAAGCTGCAGAAATGGACTTAGAACACCGTAGAAAATTACTCGCTGTTAAGTTTTTAAGTAAAATAATAGTAATAAACAATCACCCTCTAATCCATATAATCCAACAATTGAGAAGACTATGTGCCAGAAACGCAAACTTTTGGAAAAACAAAGATGAACCGTATTTAGTACAGGCATACAACTACTTCCTTCCCCATATAAAAACATTGTATAGATCAGACCATTACCCCATATTTGAAGTAAAAAATGAACATTTAATAAACCCAATTCAAATACTTAAACTTGACGTAAAAAAAGACGAAAATCCCCAAGATCAAAATTTCTTAATCTCTACCTCACCATATAAAAACTCACATACTTTTGTATATACAGATGCGTCAAAAAATCAATCGAGGGTCGGATTTGGAATACACATTCCACGAATCAATTTTAACTTTTCATCCCGACTCCCAAATAACCTTTGCATCTGCACAGCCGAAGTAACTGCTATATATGAAGCCATTAAGGTAGTGCTAAAAAAGGGCATCAAAAATGTTATTATCTTTTCAGACTCCCAAGCGGCCATAGGAAAAATTAAAAAAACTGATGTACACCCATGCAGAGACTATCTATCGCTAAAAACTAAAAGACTACTCTTGACCGCAAATAGTAGCGACTCAAATATAACTATTGCATGGATCCCAGGACACGCGCATATAAAAGGTAATGATAAAGTGGACAAGTTAGCTAAAATAGGCGCCAGCCTAAATGCTCCATTACAAATGAACTTAGACAGGTCAGAAATAGTTAATATTATCAAAGAAAAAATTAATGACGAACACAACACATTCTGGCAGGACACATTAAAATCTAAAGGGATATTTTACTCAAGGATAATATCCTCCTTCCCCAAAAAGAGATGGTTTGATGATTTTGAGTTTGTTGATCGCAAACACATCACGACAATAATAAGAATGCGCACAGGTCACTGCCTGACATCTTCGCACCTCTATAAAATTAACATCAAAACAGACCCATATTGCGAATGTGGCTTAGAAGAGTCACTAGAACATATTTTCCTAGAGTGCCCAATTAATTCCATTCCTAATTTCGATGTTTATCAGGAACTGGTCAGTTCTGGGCTTCAACCCCCTCTTAATATCGCTATTATTCTGTCATGTCTCACAGAACTCAGAATTAAAATATTAATAAGATTCTTAACCTACAACCAAATAAAACTATGAAAAATGTGAATTATAAATTTTTATTAATTTTTTTTTTTTTCTTTTTTCAGCAAGCTAAAAGTCAACTGTATTTATGCTTTGATGTATTGTACAAAATAACACCTCATCTTATAAAGTAATAGACATATCGTTCTAATTTTTAAAACCAAGATCGGGTAACCAACCCCGGTGGCGGTTATTCTTACTCCACAGCACAAAACTACAACTCGCGGGGATGATATGGTGAAAAACCAGACAAGATCACCTCGCCACGAATGAGCTGGCAAATTGCCCGTAAAGGAGCAGAGCCATTAACTACAAACAACAACAACAACAATCACACGCCCTCTCTAAATTTGCAGGTATTAAAAAAAGATGGCGCATACGTCAAAACACGCTATTAATAGTGGTAATTCTTAGTTCCAAAATTAGTGGAAATCGATAAAGGCGTTTAAAAATTATTCCGAAAAAACAATATTAATTGGAAAACTTAAGCGCCCTGTAGCGGCAAAACGAAGCAACATCGCATATAGGTAAGTTTGCCTAGATCGCCTTATTTTTGGTTAAGGAATTTGTGGTGAAGCGTTGTACAGTCATTTCAAGGACACCCTGTATTATTCTTGTGAGATGAACAAAGCTTTAAAAGAATCCCTAAATTTGCGTTACAAATATAACCAATGGCTCTTTTTATGCAAAATAAAAATAGGTAGAATGAAGATTGATATGAATTTCTCCAAAAGAAAATTCTATATCTCAAATGAAATATGTTTTCTATTGCTTTCCTTAAAGTTAAACCTAATTAGATATCAAAATGTATACAAGAGTAAATTTGAAATAATTATCGTGAATAAATAACTTATAGATTTGTTATGTAAACAAATATAGATACAACACTAATTACCTCTTATAATTCATGGACTTAAATAGAAAAATTATCTAATCGGAGTCACTACTTGCGGCTTTTTTATTTCCCTCGTCCAAATTCTTAAGCCTGGCTATCAGGGATCTGGCCGGGTTGTAAACTGTTATTTGTGCGTTGCACACAAAACATCTCGTCGTTTTTTTGTATCTTTCTAAGGCGCATTTTTCACAGAAGTAGTGTTGACACCTAAAATAAAAAGATTCTTTGATTCTACAATTATTTTATTTAATAACTCAATAGGTGTTGGTTATATAAAAGCTTTGCATATTTTCTTTAAAATTAGCATTGCTAGTGACAATAACAAGAAGCAAATTTGTTGATTTGACACACTGGCGTAGCCAGGGGGAGTGCCCGAAATCCAAAAAAGAGAAGATGTAAAATATAATTGGGCAACATAAACTTTGACGGCAACGCTATCAATAACGCGCCAAATAAAATAACAAATCATCCTACCAGTAACTACAGCTTCAGCAGAAAGAAGTTTTTTCACTTTAAAAAGATTAAAAACATATCTGAGAAAACATTCAGGCGAAGAGCGTACAACAAGTTTAGCTTTAATAAGTATTCATAAAAAAATCCACATTGATATATGAAATAATCAATATATTTTGTCAAAACAGGCGACGAATTACGGTAGGCAAAAAAATATGTTGTGCTTTTAGTTTATGGTTAATTTTTGTTTTTTCAATTAAATAAAAAAATACCTTATTTTTAATATTTTTTTGCTCAATTATGCTTATTTCACAAAGAAGTTTTTGTTTTACAAGTAGATATTATCTGTTTAATATTACATATTTTAGTGTATTTGTATAACTCACTACAAGTTTCTTTAAATATATGTATTTTTTTATTTTGAATTTTTTTTTGATTGTCCAAAAAAAGGGTTTTTTGGCGTGGCACCCAAAACATTTTTTGCCTGCGGCGCTGGTTCATCGCTTTCCCTACCCCTTTGCCCCCCCCCCCCCCAACCTAAATTCTAGCTACGCCACTGATTTGACACGTCGTATTTTGAAACGTAGTATCGTTTTGTTAGACCAAACACTGTTATAAGAAAGTGATTCAGGGGATTGTCTGTTTAAAAGCAAAAAAAGATGATGTCATAGAAATAGCATACCACTCGCAATAAATGCTCCCTTTCATCACTGAGCAATTTAACTTACTTGGAAACTACCGGATCCACAAAGCTGCCTCTGCAAATGACACACTTAAATGGTAAATCTTCGTCGTCTGAATTAATTTCATATTTTTTATCGTCATCGCTTTCCTCACCATATCTAAAAACAAAGTTGTTAAATTATTAATGCTTTATTTAATGTAAATTGTGATGGAGAAATTCATAGTTTCGAAGATGATACTGCAAATTTTACACAAATTGGGACAACTTAAATAACAAAATTAAAAAAGATTTTAAAATAAAATTGGTTTGATAAACATTTATTAACAATTAATTTTGATAAAACTAATTATCTTCCTTACATTTTAAATTCAAATAACATATCACAAAATATGAATAGTATTAAAATAACTGATGATATTCAAATTTTCAAAGTTAATCAAGTAAAATATTTAGGAATAATAATTTTACAGTAAATTAAATTGGAATTTTCACATAGAATATTTGATTAAAAAATTAAGAAGTTTACTACCAATTTCTGGAAACACTAAAAAAATTTTGAACCTAAAACATATGGAATATTATATTATGCATTAGTTAAAACTCATTTACATTACGTAATTTTAGGTTGGGGAGGAACAAATAGAAATGAAATAACCATAAAACCTAAAATAAATAAGTCCATAGGCCAAAAAAATTCAAATATTTAACCAACAAATATTAAAAAATATAACCGCGGTTGTGGCTCAGAGGTAGAGCTACTGGCATTCGACCGCGGCGACCCGGGTTCGATTCCCGGAGTGGGCATACGTACAATAAAAAAAAGTATGTCCGAAATTTAGTGGATTTAAGAATGCAGGGAAGAGTGTAAAATGTATCATCTCCCAACCCACCCCATTCACGCCGGTAACCCGGCCGGATGAGATCGGACATCTCGTGGGGTGCGGAAGAAGGTAGATACTCCCCAATCGGTAGGTCATGCAATGACAAGAAACCAAGGGTTGATAGCCCTTGGGGGGTGTCGCATGACTGAGGATCGTGGTTCAGAACCCACGTTAAGCTGTAGGTCCTCTCGGAAATGGCCCTGGCAGCGAACGAAGAGGAAAAAAGCCTAATTCGAAAATTAAAAAATATAGGTATTTCATTAAAAAAATTATAAAGTCGAAATAAAAGCATGGATATTGGAAAAAGATAATTTTTAAAAAAATTTGGAAATGTTTTAATTAATATTGTTATGAATAATATATTTTTCAAAATTTTATTATCCTACATCTTCAAAAAACTGCGTTTATATTTTATACTAGTGATGTAAATGAAAAAAAACGTTGATTTTTTTCGCGTTTTATTTTCAGGTGGTCAAAAAAACGGTTTTTTTATATCACTATTTTATACATATACTTAAACTTTTTTATTTGCAATTTAACTTTTATATAATATTAAAATTTAAAATACTTAGATTTGCCCCTTACAAACACGTCTTCAGGGGATCAAAGAAGAAGTTTATTGAGGAAGATAAATAAACACATTTATTATAACTATTATAAATATTGAAAATAAACTTGCCGTTCTGCCCTTCTTTCGAATTAGGCTTTTTTCCTCTTCGTTCGCTGCCAGGGCCATTCCCGAGGGGACCTACAGTTTAACGTGGGTTCCGAACCACGATCCTCAGTCATGCGACACCCCCCAAGGCCTATTAACCCTTGGTTTATTGTCATTGCATGACCTACCGATTGGGGAGTGTGTACGTTCTCCCTCACCCCACGAGATATCCGATCTCATCCGGCCTGGTTATCGGCGTGAATGGGGTGGGTTGGGAGATGATACATTTTACACTCTTCCCTGCATTCTTAAATCCACTAAATTTCGGACATACTTTTTTATTGTACTACCACTCCGGGGATCGAACCCGGGTCGCCTCGGTCGAATGCCAGTAGCTCTACCTCTGAGCCACAACCGCGGTGAAAATAAACTTATTATTAGTATTCAGGTTCTGAATTATTTTTCTTTCTTTAATATCAAAATATTTTTTTTTATTATATAGTAAAAAATAAAATATTAGATTAAAAAAAGACGAAAAAATATAAAGCTTTTAAGTTAAGTAAGTATACTGACCTTCCTTCTTGCCATTCCCTCTCTAGTTGCCATCCATGTTTGTAATCACTTCTATCATGTAAAAATTTGCAGCTGTCACCAAAACCACAGAAACCCGTCTCTTTGTAGTCCTTGCAGATGTCTGGTTGGTAATCCCACCTTACAGTCGCACGGAGATTATCAGGAGCTCGTATTGGTCCTTTTCTAACCATACCTACAAGAAAAATTAAATAAGAAAGATATGACCACTTGCACTTGACTGTTCTTTATTTTTACCTGAACTTGCGTTTCCAGCCGCAGTATCTTTTGGTTTGAAGTATTGGGGATAGTTATTCAGGCCCCTGTATATTTTGTCATCTTCCTTTCCTTCAAGCTCTTTGTTTATTTCCAAGCGTTTTTCGAAAATTGCCTGTGCATCTCTGTCCTTTTCCGTTTCTATTTCCTGGTAAATAAAAAAAAAATTAAAATTTTTTATAAATTTTATTTCCCACAATTTACTTAGTCTTATTTAAATATAACTTACCAAAATAGCTGTTGCCCCTTGATCCTGGGGTCCGTCAGGCATAGCAGACCTTTTCGACTTGTAACTCACCATCACGTCATCACTATCAGAATCTGAACTTTCATTCCTGCCTTCGGCTTTATACCTTTTTTCCAATCGACTTGAACGCTGTACATTAGGATTTATTTTGGATTTTCTTTTGGTTGGACGTACAATAGCCGGTGGATCTTCGTTTTCGCTACTGCTCTTTTCCCTTTCTGAAATATTTTATACCAATTTATAGATAAATTTACTGAAAATGCTAGTTTTTAAAAGCTTTACGAACCTTCTTCAGAATTAGAATTCTGACGTTTCCTTACGCCTCGTCCTTTGATATTTCGTTTTTTAAATATAAAACTGCATCCAGGACCGTCTACGCTCTTTTCATTTTCGGACATACTTATATGTTAAACACAAAGTGAAAAAAAACTTGTTTGTTTTTGGGACTGTTGAGAAGAAAAAACTTTTTTTTAGAAAATATAAGGCTAGGGTGTTTTCTTCTTCCTATCATGTGTCTTCTGGCACTTACATATAATCAACACAATTTGCTTGGTGGTAATGTAATATCCTACATCGAGATTCGATCTATTATTGCTTTGTGATCCCGGAAAGTAGTTTTGGCAATTTTATGAAACTCATTGCACAGAGGAATGAATGGCCGTTGATGTGCTTATTGTGATAACACAAAGATTAGGTAATTTTGAATTCCACAGAGAAAATATATTTAATTTTCGACTTAAAGCGTAAACAAATCAGTGATGTAAATTTTCGTTACTTTTAAGGACTTGGACCGTTTCGTTACTTTGGGTATTAGGACTCGTTACTTTATGTAAATCGTTACTTTTAAAAATAAAAAATATGACTTTCATTGATGGCCAAATACTCATGTTTTGTAGTATAAATATATTAAATCTAGGTTATGTACTATTGTCAATTCTCAAATATGTGATTAAGAAACACATAAAAACATACAATATAAAGAAATAGGAATAGAACGTGGCGTATTGATTAAAAAATAGATTTATTTGTTTTCAATTTACACAAAATATAAACACTTCGTTTCTGCTTTTGGGCATCTGATTCTAGGAATCGAAGCTCTATAATTTTAAAATTTTCTAAATACCAAGTGAACTTGACTAAACACAATTTGTTTACGCTATACAATCTAAGAAACAGAATACTCAATTTATATTATGTTTATAAAATAAGTGCCTGTTAAAATTAAAAAAAAAATATCTAAAAATCATCTCTAAATGGTAACTTCCAGTCCTGTATTTCCCCAACCCAACACGCGACATGGCTTCCCGACAACAAATTAACAACAAATAGGAATAGAACATGGCGTATTGATTAAAAAATAGATTTATTTGTTTTCAATTTACACAAAATATAAACACTTCGTTTCTGCTTTTGGGCATCTGATTCTAGGAATCGAAGCTCTATAATTTTAAAATTTTCTAAATACCAAGTGAACTTGACTAAACACAATTTGTTTACGCTATACAATCTAAGAAACAGAATACTCAATTTATATTATGTTTATAAAATAAGTGCCTGTTAAAATTAAAAAAAAAATATCTAAAAATCATCTCTAAATGGTAACTTCCAGTCCTGTATTTCCCCAACCCAACACGCGACATGGCTTCCCGACAACAAATTAACCAAATATTAATACTCCATCTCTCCAAAGTACATGCAAAACGACAAGCTATCGGCCGCCTGACGAGGTAAAAACAAAATCCAGCTCGAAAAATAATTATGATACGTTTTGTCTGTCATCCGTTATTGGCTATCAAGTCCACGAACGAAACCGCCCGCTGTAAAATTCTGGGTAGAATAGTTAGTTAGATTTAAATTCAAAGTAACAAAATGCCAAAAGTAACGAGTCTTTTATAACATTAGGACTCGTTACTTTTAGTGATCACATAGTAACGCTTACTTTGTAACGAGTCCTTATTTATTTTACATCACTGAAACAAATATTTCCCACTAAATTGGAATTAAAACGACTATAGTATTCGATTTAAAGTTTATTACAAAATGTTACAAAAGTCTAGCATATCAAAACGTATAACACACAGAAAAATATAATATATTAGCATATAAAATTAAAAAATAACTAACTATAATGGCCCTTTTATAAACTTGTACTTTCAGTTGTGATATTCTTGAACAATATTAAGTAAACTTATAAACTAATATTCACAGAAAAAATATACCTTTATAAATGCATAAGAACTAAGAACTTATAAATTGTCTTAAGAACTATCACATTAAATATTTCAGAACTGTAGGTGCAATTACTCTTAAAAAGTAATTCATTCTCTGAAAACACGATCCATTACGAATTTAACTTACTAATAGTATGATAAGAATAATGCTTTAAAAACCAATTACTACGTAAACATAATTGGATTATTTCTGGGTAAATACCGCATTTGAAGTTTAATTCAATTACTTTTTAAGTAATGTAATTACTTTCTGGTAATTGAACGCCAAAAGTAATTTAATTATTTGTTGATTAATTGAGTAATTTATAACCAATAAGTAATTGAACGCAATTTTTCACTTATTTTAAATTAATTACCGACGACTCTAACCAAAACGCAATTATTCCAAAAGCTTTAAGAAGAATTAAAATATGGTGATGCATTAAAAAAAATGGAAATTATTTCAATTTTCAAGCTTATAGTTAAATTTTATGGTTATTTACCGGGTCTTCCAATAAATTGTAGAAACTTGCATTGAAAATAGCCACTGTACGTGTATAACTAGTCTCGTTGGATGTTTACTCGTTCGTTATTGTTCAACGATTAAGCAAAAACGTCATTTACAACGCCCCATCTTTATTTATTAATTTATTACAATAATAAAGGTGAATAAAAACATAACCCAACGTCTTCTGGGCGCAATACGTCGTTGCCAATTAAACGTGCTAGACAGAGAAAAAAATCGTAAGAAAGAGTTGCGGATTGTTTTGACTGTTTAATTTTATTATTTTTTGAAGTTTGTCCATTGACTTCCGATATCATCGTTTTTTTGATTGTCATTTTGAGTTATGATATTTTGTGTTTTGACATTTTATTTATTCGTAAAAATAGTTCTTTTCGGAGCTTTTATTATCGTTATCTCGTTAACATTGGTTTTGTAGTCGACTTACATTTTTGATTCAAAACTTTAAACAACTCTTAGGAACCCGTACATAGGGGCATTAGGTACATCCATTATAATATTTATGAAAATAGACTTTGTTTTCACCATATTTCTTCGATTTTGATTCATACGATTTTAATGACTTATAAGTTATAACGCACGGGTACCCAATCATTCACGGAGACTACTTGTATATCTATGTATGTATCTAAGTATAAACAAATAATTAAACTTTGGTACTGACATTGAAAAATAATTTGTTGCCAAAAGAGTGCCGACAAAAAAAAACTAGACTTATAACTAGAAAAATCCAACTATAGAAAATTGCATTGCAATAAAAAAAATAATACTGCCTATTTACGTATAATAAACTAAATAATTCGGCGTCTTAAAATACCTCTCGGCAAATGCCGATCCGGCCTCGGTCGGCGATGTCAAAGCGACGTCGTCATCTGTCAAAATATACCCGTAAGTGAAATTGTGTTTGACAGCGTCCATGAGAGCCGAGGCGATGCGTTGATTTCTAAAATTCTTCGCCACCCAGATGTGTGAAATTCCGCACTTGATCGGGTAGGACTCTTCGGAACACATGGCAACGCCGCTTAGGGAGCTGAGCATGCGGTGGCCGGACCCTTTTGGAACCGTGGCAACTGCGCAACCTGCTATTGTGCGGTTCTTGATGTAGAGATATACCTGATTGATAAAAAATACATATAGTTAAAAATAGAAAATTTCTACTCCGTTATTTAGACTTTGCGGTTTTGGTTAAAAGCATAGACAAATTATCCTACTATCGGCATCGGCGCCATTGTTTTTATTTAAAACAATTTTTTCAGTGTTGAAATTATACTTATCAACGCCCAGCACTTACTACCAGGGTTGCGACGATTTAAATCAACTGATTTTTTCAATTTTAATCGTGATTTAAGTCAAATTATAAATTGCTGTAAAAAGAAGTCGCCGAGGCAAATAACTCATCAGGAAATTTAAAAAAAAGGAAGATAGTTTATTTAAAACGAAGTGTTTAGATACATTATGTAAGTGTAAAAACATAACTAATCGTCATAAATCCAGCGTAAAAAATATTCATAAATTACGCTGCCGAAAATTTTCATGTCAATACAAGTTATTCTGTGTGTCGCCGAGGAGATTTTCTAACTGTAAATCTAGACAACAAATATAATTATTTTATAATTACCATCCGAGTCTTACTTACAGAATGAACTTATTCTAGTCTTTAATGTACGACGGTAGGTAGCAATAAACTAAAAACAAAAATGCAATAAAAAAAGAACTTGAAGTCAGAACTTTTAGAAATTTATAAATTCTAAACATCACGTGCCAGAAAAATAATACAATATTGTTAAGCCGATTTATTACATTGTTCAAATTTTGTAGAAGATGAATCTAAAAGTCATTTTCATCTAAAGTATAAATTTGATTTGTTGTAGCAAAGTTTTCAAGCCAATTGGGCAAAATTGTACCCAATCGGTTCTAGGAACTTGCAATTATATTAACTAAATTTTTTTAAATGCTATAGCACAATTAAGTCAGTGGTGACGCTAGGGGGATGGGCCAGAAAGCAACGGGTACCCAAAAAGTACAGGTAATCCAAGTTGTGATTGATTTGCTGATTATTTTTCTGCGGCTAGCAATTTTTTTTGAAAGTTACTTTTTGGCAGGGTTGCAATAAATCACGATTGTTTGAAAAAATCAATAAACCTGATTTTTTCGATTAAATCGTGATTTTTTTAAATTTGTATCAATTTATACGGATTTTTTCCTTAAATATGGCAATATTGAACCTTAAAATCACTTATTTTCATTATTTTGTCTCTATTCGCCCAAAAATATTTGTTGTCTAGATTTACAGTTAGAAAGTCTCCTCGGCGATATACAAAATAACTTCTATTGACATGAAAATTTTCGGCAGCGTAATTTATGAATATTTTTTACGCTGGACTGATGACGATTAGTTATGTTTTTACACATACATAATGTATCTAAACACTTCGTTTTAAATAAACTATTTTTCTTTTTTTTTTAATTTTCTGATGAATTTTTTGCTTTAGCGACTTTTTACAGCAATTTATAATTTCAACGAAGTGTTTAGATACATTATGTAAGTGTATCGTCGTCAGTCCAGCGTAAAAAATATTCATAAATTATGCTGCCGAAAATTTTCATGTCAATAGAAGTTATTTTGTATGTCGCCGAGGAGATTTTCTAACTGTACATCTAGACAACAAATATTTTTGGGCGAATAGAGACAAAATAATGAAAATAAGTTATTTTAAAGTTTATTATTGGCATATTTAAGGAAAAAAACAGTATAAATTGATAAAAATAAAAATTTATTATTTATTATAACACTGGTTAACAAGATTTTTGTCCCAAGCGCAAAATTGTCTGATTTCAATATAATTTTGCATGCTGAAATCAATCATGTTTTCAGAATTTCTCCATCACCCTTAGTTTTTATGTTCCAGTATATGTGATTATTTACCTATAAAATGCACGCAGAGGTCTGTACTATAAGAGTCATCTAACAAAAAACTTGTGTCAGGCATTGCTATTTTATTATTTGTGTATTGTAACAATAACTTGTTGTGACTAGAAATAACAAAGTGTGCTCTGTGTGTCACGCGGAACGTGTCTTGGCTTGTTGGGACCTGCAAGCAGTTCCGAGTCCTACATAACATTTATTGTTGTTTTAGTTATCGGCTAGAGCTCGGTGAATGAACATATACGCAGGCTTTTTTAACGTTTTGAAGAATGTGCTGTGGTGCACTTTAAGCGATTGTAGTGTAACTCACCTGTAAAAATGCCAAGAAATTGTGTAAACCACCCGAACTCTTTTTGCTACATCTGCGGTGAATTGACATTTAAATCTCAAAAACGGTCTTTCACGCCTCTCGTTAATAAATGCTATAAACAGTATTTCAAGTGTAAAGTCGGCGATCAAGACAAAAGCTGGGCTCCCCATATTTGCTGTGTTACGTGTGTCAGACTTCTTACAGCGTGGGCAAAAGGTAAACGACATATGCCTTTTGCTATTCCCATGATTTGGAGGGAACCATCAGACCATATTACCGATTGCTATTTTTGTCTTACAAATATCAGTGGTATAACTTCTAAATCCAAACATACTGTTAAATATCCTCATATTCCATCTGCACTGAGACCAGTGCCGCACAGTCCGGAATTACCTGTGCCTGACCCCCCACAAAATATGACACCGAGCGACGATGAAACTGCCGATGACGAAGTAAACAACGAAAGTTTTTCAGCCGAAAATATTGATCTGGATCCAACATTTACACCAGATTCGTCTTCTTGTGCGCCGCATCTTCTAAGTCAAGAAGAACTTAACGACCTTGTCCGCGATTTAAACTTGTCTAAGAAGCAAGCCGAACTTCTAGGTTCTAGATTAAAAGACTGGAATCTTCTACAGAGTGGCACAAAAGTTGCTTTTTATCGTAAGCGCCATGCAGAGTTTGAAGAATTCTTCTCTATGGAAGACGGGCTTGTATTTTGTAATGATGTATGCTCTGTTATGAAGGCACTTGGGCATGACTATGATACAAATGAGTGGCGTTTGTTCATTGACTCTTCCAAATCAAGCTTGAAAGCGGTACTACTCCACAATGGAAATAAGTTCCCCTCTGTTCCTTTGGCTCATGCAGGCAACATGAAAGAATCATATGACAACATGAAGCTTCTTTTGTAAAAAATTAAATATATAGACTTTAAGTGGAATATTTGTGGCGATTTGAAAGTTGTTTCACTTTTGCTCGGCATGCAACTCGGTTACACAAAGTATTGTTGTTTCCTATGCGAATGGGACAGTCGAGATAGGAAAAATCACTATGAAAAGAAAGAGTGGCCTAAACGAACTTCCCTGACACCAGGAAATAAGAATGTCAGTGGTATCCCACTTGTTGATCCCCAAAAAATGTATTTACCACCTTTGCACATTAAGCTTGGGTTAATGAAGAATTTTGTTAAAGGTATGGATAAAACTAACAGTGCGTTTGCATATGTGAGAAGTAAGTTCCCTAAAATCAGTGATGCCAAGATAAAGGAAGGTATTTTTGTGGGACCTCAGATCAGAGAGCTACTTCGAGATGAAAACTTTAGTGAGGCTCTGAATGGAGTTGAAAAAGCAGCATGGTTTTCTTTCAAGGACATTTGCAACGGTTTCTTGGGAAATCGTAAATCCGAAAATTACGTAGAGAATGTTAACAATTTATTGGTCTCATATAAAGCCATGGGTTGCAACATGAGTCTAAAAATACACTTTCTTCATTCACACTTGGACTTTTTTCCGAAAAACCTTGGAGCAGTAAGTGACGAACATGGCGAGCGATTTCACCAGGACATTCTGGACATGGAGAAGAGATACCAAGGCAAATGGAGCCCCGCTATGTTGGCAGACTATTGCTGGACACTGAAGAGAGATGTTTCTGATGCAAAGTACAGTCGAAAGTCATATATGACCACATTTTCTAAGTAAATATATCACTTTGTACTTTATTTTTTCATAACTTATACCCATATTATAATATATACGTTCACAAAAATTCATTGCTTTGTCACTTTAAAACCCTGCGTGATGGAAAAATTCTGAAAACATATATGAAATATGTTTAAAAAGTACTACCAAGTACACCCACTTCAGCTCGTGGGACAAAAAAAATCTTAAATTTTGTTGACCAGTGAATTAATCGAAAAAATCAGTTTTATTGATTTTTTCAAACAAAATCGTAATTTATTGCAACCCTGATTTAGGTTACTCTGCCTCGCTGCCCCAAGAATTTCAAACTCGTAGCCAAGTTTAAAGGTAATATAACAAACCTGGGAGCCGCTTATATCATATTCCATTTCGTAACAGCCCAACTCTCTCTTCACAAACTCCATGAGGTCCTTGACTTTTTTAAGCCAGATCTTCGAATCTGTCGGTAACACTCGGATTATTCGGCCGTTTTTCTGGAAATCTGAGATTAGATGTTCACTTTTCCAACCCTGAAATTAAAAAAAAATATAAAAAAATACATATTTTTTTTTGATGCAACTGGATTTTAATAACGACATTTATTGTTTCCAGCAAAGATAATTTATGTTTTCAGGCGAGTCTACGCGTTAAACAGTGCAGGCAGGCAGTATTCTTCCTGCATCCGCCTCCGTTTTTTTTTGTTTTGCACTATTTAAATGTTTTTTTAAATAAAGAAATAGTTATCAATGTCTTTTGTTATGTTGTAAAGCATATGGGTAAAATTGTGTGTTTTACGGTGATGTAGTAAATAACGCTAAGTTTTAATCATAAATTGGATTTATTGCTATTGTTTTTATTATAGTTTGGATTTTTTTAAGGTAGGTTTAATTTTTTTTTCTTAACTTTAAACAGGTGGTTACATTATGTGTACTCCTATTTCTACAGTAAAAGCAACAACTAGAACAAAGTAACAATTTCCTTGAGGGAGATTTCATTGAAAAAGCTTCAAATATATCAATACTTACCCCGAATCTAAGAATGTGACTGGCATTGTGATAATTCATATGTTCAATTTCATCGCCTGGGTCGCCCATGTGATACACTATGTTACATTCATTACAAATTGTGTACCCGAATTTCTTCTGGCCTGCGTCTAGTAACATTTGGTCTTCGTGTACAGCTAAAATTTAAAAAAAATACAATTAAGACATAAGAGGCTCTTGTTGCAGGGTATAAAAAACCATGGATTCTTTGTTAGGTTAAATAAATAAATAGGGCGTCTTTTTCTACCCAAAGTATATAAAAAAATGTTATTGAAAATGACACACACTTCAAAAAATCTCAAAAAAAAACTTATTATTTACATCCGTTAAAATAAAATAAAAACTCACCTTTAAATTTCTTAGCGTTTCTCTTCACCGTCTCCCCCCTCTCTCGCTTCTCACCTCTCTCCGGAGTCCCTTTGGCACCTGGGTAGAATACTGGAAACAATTTCTGCTGTTCCTGTCTCTCCATATCTACAGAATTACAATTAGTAAAACTCAAAATTTTACTGGCACGAGACGTGTTACTTAGAAACGGGCTCAACTTTCGTCCTCCCTTGGGGCTGTTCAGTGCTAAACCGGATGTTACGTCACACATCTGAGATATTGGTGATAGAATTGCGTTGGCAACGTTGTTTCTGTGCAGCTGAATGGCGTTTTCCGAGTTGACGACGTTGCTTCCTTGCAGTTGAATGGGGGTCTTTGAGTTGGTAACGTTGTTCCCGTACAGTCGAATTGGGTTTTCTGAGTTAACAACGTTGCTCTCGTGTAGCTGAATCGAGTTTTCTGATGCTAGTATGGAGTTATAAGCTTCAAGAGTTATTCTATTTAAATTGTTGAGATTTCTGTTGGGTTCCACAGGGTTTATACCACTGGAAACATTCAAAAATGGCTCGTCTTGCTTGCGCAAAGTTGTCACAGTTTCAGTTCTATCTTCCAATAACATGTTGTCGAAGACTACTTGGCTGGATACTATGCAAGGTTCCAAAGTATTGCTGTTATACCTCTCGTTCACCACTGGTGCACTTTCCTTGGTATTCAAAAAAATATTCGAATTTGCATTATTGTCTATTGGGTTGAATTGCCCGCTGTCAATATTCTGACAATCCGTTGCGACAAGGACTGAACTCGCCTTTCTAGTATCAACTGTAGTCAAACACTCTGTATTAGAAGCTATCCCAAAATCATTAGAACCGTTATGATTTTTGCTGGTTGAAAAATAGTCAATACTCTGACTACCGGTTGTTACAAAAGCGTCAGAATTTGTCGCTGTGTTGTTAAAAATCATTTGGCAGTTACTATCACCCTGATGTCCGGAGATATCTACCAGTCCGTGCATATTCTGGTTTAGTACATTGTTACAAGGATTCATATAGTTAAATCCAAAAGAAGCCTGACAACTGTTTTCGAAATATGATATTGCTGTTTCACCTTTACTATGAACACCAATCATATCTTCCTCCGTATTTTGGGTCACCATAGTGTTCTGAGAATTAAAAACACCAGAATTTGACTGGGGCAAATTCGAAATACTTTTGACGCTATTTTCAAAATGCTCTGCAGGCTGTACATATTTATTTTGAACAGGTATCTGTTTCTCTGGGCTGTCATTTGACAAAACAGATAAAATATTATCAATGTTTGCTTCAGGCTCCATATCTTCATCTTCGAAATCGTTAATGTTGTCTAAGATAACTTTACTGGTGATTTTTTGAGATTCATTAGTGATTTCTTGCGGGTCAATACCAACTTTACTTGTAGTAGTTTCAGTAAATGTAGTTTTCTCCTGAATATTTGTAGATTTAGTAACCTTGGCCCTAGAGCTTTTAAAAAACTTTCTGGATTTTGTATCTTTAGGACTAGAGAGAGTCAAAGTATCAGATTCGCTTCGAGAATCCCTGTGAAAATTTTCCTTATTTTCTTCAGGAAATATTTTTATTTGTTTTACTGGGGTAGATATAAGTTTTTTCTTAGGTTGTAACTCTATTATATTATTTAGATATTCATTTATCACAGGTTCTACTTCAGATTTTGTAATTGATACATTACTTTGAGGTGTAGCAGGAATTTCAATAAGTCTACTTTCGGTATTTTGCTTATTTCTTAGTTCTTTCAGATCTTGCATGTAATCATTCAAAACTGACCCAGTCTCTAACATTTTTTTAGCTGCCTTTTCAAGCGCAATCTTGGATATTTTCTTTTGTTTTGGCTTGCGAATTTTGTGCCCCACCCCGTTGTTAATTTGCCCGAATTTTTTCCTGTGCTTAGAACCATGTCGCCCAATAATGAGTTTTATATTTTTTGCAGTATATTTTTGTTTATTTAAACTGGCGCGTTTTTCTACAACATTTTCCTGAACTTTGGAATAAAACGATTTCGTTGGTAAGGCAGCGTAAACATCTTCTTCGGGAGGGAACAAAGCGGTTCTCACCTTGGAATTCTTAAAATCTACCTTGATACTCTTATTTTGTTCTGGTGAGCTACTCGGTGAGCTCTTTCTCTTCAAACTTTTTGACTCTTCCAGTAAAGTTTTTTGCTCTTTTTGAAGCACGGGTTTGGTGGAAGTATCATGGGGCGTTTTTAAGTTTTGTGATGGTGAATATTTTGCAGGAGTACATCGAAAAAACGTACTAGTATAGGGGCTCAGAGTCAAAGGGGACATAGATTCGGAGTATGCCTTAATACTCACAGGTGTCTCGTCTCCGCGTACCCGTTCTTTCTGAACGATATCGGTAGAATCGTTATCCACAATCGAGTCGATACCGTCGATTTCACTGTCCGAAGCACTATCTGAACATAGAGGGCTCATATGTCCTAATTCTGATTCCGCGTCATGATCTTCTATAGGAAATAATTTGCGTCTTCGTTCTGTTATAAAAGGGGATCGGTCACTTGATGACGTCAAGTGATTTCTTCCGGCAGTAGTCATTTTTGTGGGTGTAGGTTTCTGAAAAATGGGGGGTTGTTTCAAAACAGCTTATTTTAAAGATTGCGGCACATAAAAATATTTAGTAAAAAAAAATTGATTGTGCTTCTAGCAATACATAAAAAAACTAGGAAATTATATAAAACAAGAAAATTGCCTTCATTTTCTAGCTTGCTTTAGGAGGGGTAGATGTCCTCCTTCATCTCTCCCCAATATTCGCCAACCACCAAAAGGAATTTAGCTTCAAAAATAATAAACCTTCTTTGTGTTTTTATTTAAACACATTCAATTAAAATAACAAACATCTTCTATACTTTAAATATATCCTTTGAAAATATGCAACAAAAAACCCAGATTGAATAAATATTCTTAAAACTTTAGAACATTGTTATTGTGAAGGTTAAGTTTTTGTGTAAATTTTATTAATCTTTTCCTTTTATGTTGTGGCCTTATGGATACTGTGTAAAAATACACCACCATTTTGGAAGAAACACAGAAAATTCTACCAATACAGGAATCTACTATTCATAGGGTAAGTTAGTGTTTAACACAGAGTGAAAAAATTACGTTTAAAAAAAAAGCAAGATTTTTTGATTAAAAAATAAATATAATATTTCTGGTGTCTTAAAACCTGTGTTTATTTTTTCACCAATGGATGTGGGAGTGTGAAAGGTATTTTCATGCAGAGAAAAAAAATCGAGGAAAAAGATATAAAATCCTAAACTTAGGTATAAAATGTATAGGGATATTCATTGATCTCGCTAAAGCCTTTGATACGGTACCACACAACCAACTTTTAACGGTGTTGTCACAGTACGGCGTAAGAGGAACGGTACTCAACTTAATAAAAAATTATTTACAAGAAAGATCGCAAATGGTTAAAATCAATAAGACGTTAAGTGAGAGACTGGTGATCAGAGTTGGTGTTCCGCAAGGAACTGTTTTGGGTCCGATTCTCTTCATCACTTATCTTAATGCTCTTTTAACAGAAAATATTGGAGGAACAGTTATATCTTATGCTGATGACACGGCTTTATTTTAAATGGTCAAAATTGGGAAGAAGCTAAAAATAACGCAATAAAAGGTTTTAAAGTAGTCAAAAATTGGTTGGAGACTTATAAACTATCACTCAACTTAAATAAAACCAATTACATAGCTTTTTCATTAACAAGGGCTGGCAAACCCAATTTTACAGATATTACTGTCGGTACTGATAAAATTATTGGAGTGACTCACACAAAGTACCGTGGTGTACTGGTTGATTGATTTTTGAAGTCGAACAACATATTAACTATGTTTCTAATAAAATACGTAGGCTCATACATAAATTCTATATATTAAGAGAATTTTTGAACGAAAAACATTGGTGATGGTTTATAGAGCTTTTGTGGAGTCGCTATTGCGATACGGTATAATTGTATGGGGTGGTACTTATGGCACAATACTTAATAAATTAAATATAATACAAAAATATATGCTTAAAATTATATTTAAAAAATATAAAAGATTTACTATTTTCAGAAGATACTGTAAATATTAGAACTTTATATATTAACTGTATATGTAATTTTGTCTATCGCTGTAAGTCCAAACTCAACTATGTAGATCACACTACTGAAACAAGAACTAAATCTAGTAACAAACTAAAATTGCCCCAAAATTTAACAACTGCAAATAAAAATTTTATAGATTTTTAGCACCAAAATCATTTAACATTCTTCCAGGGAACATAACATCAATAAAAAAACCTTTAGTAAAGAGTGTAATAGGTATGTTTTTCATAATATAGAAAAATTTTTCATATTGTTTAATTGGAGAATTAAACCAGTGAAGATTGTAAACATGAACTTTTCTTAGTTCACATAGAAAAATAAGTAAAATAAAGCACAAAATAAATAAATACACATAAGTCTACTTTTAGGTTTTGACACATACGGGTGCTGTGCACCTAGGTGTCTATAATTTAGTTTATTGATTATACCAAACTAATATAGATAGGAATAAAGTATACAACAAAAACAACGAAAAGGGTATTGTGGTCTTTCTGGATTTGGCGAAGGCCTTTGACACGGTACCCCACAAATTACTAATTGATGCTCTTGAACATTATGGTATTAGGGGTGTGGTGTTGGAGGTTTTTAGAGATTATCTTGAGGGTAGGAGGCAGGTAGTAAAAATAAGAAACGTTTATAGTGATCCTTTGGAGGTCAAGATTGGCATCCCGCAGGGGACAGTCCTTGGACCCCTCCTTTTTATCACCTATATTAATTCCTTATTAAATTTGGATATAGATGGCGTATCTATTTCATATGCTGATGATACGGTATTGTTTTTTAAAGAAGACACTTGGGAGAATACTAGGAGTAAGGTGATTAAGGGATTGGAAAAAGTGAAATGTTGGCTGGATCAAAATAAACTAACTTTAAATGCGGATAAAACATTTTACGTCGCATTTTCTTTGACTGATGTAAGGAGGCCTAACTTTGACTCAATTGTGTTGGTCAAGTCTGATCTCATTATAAGGGAAACTAACACAATAAAGTATCTGGGTATTACTATAGATAAAAATTTAAAATGGACTCACCACATTCAAGATTTGACCAACAAAATTAGACGTCTAATCCATAAATTCTATCTAATACGTAAGATATTACCAAGAGTTTTACTTGTCCAGATTTATAGGTCACTAGTAGAGTCACTGCTTGGGTATGGAATCATTGTCTGGGGGGGACTATATAAGAACGCTTTAAAGCCATTGAACATTGTACAGAATTTTATATTGAGGGTTGTTTTTTTCCGGGAAAGGTTGTACTCAACTGACCTGCTGTACAATGAACATATATTAAATGTTCGATGTTTATACTATCTTAGTAATTGTGTATACTGTTTTAAAGACAAAAATAGGAACTTTGTAAACCACTGTTACCAAACTAGGCACAACATTAATAAAATGATGTCTGTGCCCTTTAGAAGACATGATGCAAATCAAAGATTCACTTTAATTTTAGCACCAAAAATATACAATCTATTACCCCTTGAGGTGAGAACAATATCTCGGTACAAATCCTTTGTTAATAAATGTAGAAGTTTTTTACATAAAAACCAACATCTTGTTGATAATCTCCTGTAGAGATTTATTATTAGGGTGTGCGTTGATCTATCCCCTTTCTTCATCTTCTTTTTTTTAATCTTAGGTAGTGAATAGTAAATGTATTTTTAATATATATTTTTTTTTTACATCTATAAGTTTCACAAAATTGTCTGGTTTGGTTTAGTTATGGCTACGCAAGTAGCAAACAAGCTGTTAATAGTTGCACATACAGGTGACATCACCTAGGTGCAAAACAGGTCTAGATTTAAGAAATAATTAGAATATAAGAAACCAAGTTTTGTAATTTGTAGATTGTTGTTGTTATATAAATAAATAAAATAAATAAATAAATAAATAAATAAATTTAAATTAAAATAAATGAATGAAATTTCAAAAAAAAGTTTTGGATATGCCTTAAAAACAGGAACACCCTGCATCATTTAAAATAATTAAATTGTAGATCTAATTAATGCCTCCTTATAACTAACTCTGTTTTTAAGAAATATTAAAAAGTTGAGTAGTTTGGATGCTAAGGAATATTGCGTGGAGAGCGGGCCATCCTGTATATGATTCTTCTTGTGCAAATCAAAACCACGAAAACTTTACGTTATTATTTTCTGGAAACAGTTGTAAATTAAAAGGCAAGACAATTTTTCTGTATCTCTATAAGTACAAAGGTATTTATATGTAGTTTGGGTAGGCATTAATCATGCCATGTAGGCCATTTTTTGTTAATAATAGAATTTTAACTTTGATGTGTTTATTTTTGTTAGAGTCATCCTGTCTGGTCTATAGAAAGCATAGGGAAGAATTGGGAGCGGCCTCGGCATACAATACGCGTCAAGCGTTTAATCTTAATTTACCTATACCTACATCTACTCAGGTATATAAGAGTATTGTTTATCAGAGTAAAAGAATCTTTAACCACCTCCCAGAAGGATTAAAAAATATCCAGTGTGAAAGAAAATTCCGGGGTAAACTTAAGAATGTTTTTATAACTAAAGCCATAAATACACTGGGCGAATTTTTTGATGACACTATTGACCTTTAGGCACTGGATAGATATAGTATTATTTATTTTACAGCGTAAAATTTTCCTTTTGTACTTTTTAGTGTTGATTTTATATTATTTGTTTCACTCTATGTTTATTTAGTGTTGATTTCATATTGTTTGTTTAACTCTAGGTTAACTAATGATACGTTTTTTAGAACTATATGTAGTACGTCCCTTAACCGTAGTTTCTATTAATTTTTTTTTTTAAATTTTAGAATATAAGAGTATTACCTACTTATTGTAAAACTTTTTTTTTCTTTGTCAACGAGACATTGTCTTAGACAATAAAGCTTTTTTGATTTGATCAAAACAAAAATGCTTGAGGTTTGAATGCAACCAATAAAAGCATCACATATTGTACCGATAAACTCTAACCCCATGCAATCATACTATAAAGCCTTTATTTTTTCACATAATTAAAGGTGATTGCCTTATTTAGGTACCTATTAAAGATTTCACAGACTAACTTTACTTTACAAAGTCCCTGGATCTGAATATACTTGTGGCCCTGGCCTATATCTCATTTTTTGACTTTAAGATTTTATTTTCTAATAAAATTGAACTCTTTGGAATCAATCTATATTGGAAACTTGACTAAATATCTTGTAACCTATTGAGGAAGTAACTTCAGGATATGGCTGGAAATGATACCGATTTAATGAAGTGAGAAGAGTGACCTCAGAGGTCAGCAAACTATCTAATCTTGTACACTATGAACAAAACCCTTTTTGAAGAACACCATGTGAAACTTATCAATTCAACCAAGGCAACTAACCAATATACATATATTTTTACAAAACGTGCTTTTCAGGAGATAAATGACCTAATTTTGTATGGTAGCAGACGATAAATTTCCGTTAAAACAACATTCTATTAAAAACTACTTTACCTGAAACCTAGTGCCAAAAAGAACACAAACCAGACATTAATCTATGATGACTCTTTGTAGAAGTTATCCATATATTGTCTCCAAACACGAATTTTCATCACCAAACAAACCAAAGTCGTTTTTCATGGAGTCATATGTTTTCGCTCGCTTTTTTATGGCGCGAATGTCAAAATTCAGCTGGTTGGTATCAGTTACACAACCAAATCTCGAACGAAAAGCTGGCAACATTGGAATGTTGCGCTAATAGTCACAGAGAAAAAATAGGGTTTTTATGTATTAACAGCGCAGCTCAGAACTAGACAGATTTGGGCACAAAAAGGAAAATACCTTTTTCTTTATAAGACAGAGCGTAAATACAACCCTATAAATTTTCTTTGGTAAATACTTAGACGAGGAAAGAGACGACAGCGTACCTATTGTTGATTGACGGAATGACAATAAGCTGACTTTCGACCAATCACGTCCGGCCTACGCTGCCATATTTATGCCTACGGACCTAGCCTAGCAGAGTAGCGGACAAAAAATGCCTGTTATAAAAGAATAGAGAATCCTGCTATAAGAGCCCAAGACAAACTATAATAAATAGTTTTAGGGTTACGATTGTTAAAAATGATGCCTTATAAGTAAATCAAAAGAAACACGAGTTTAACTAACTAAATAATATATTCAAAGTAACCAATTACAATATAATATATTACTTAACCAATAATACAGTAAATGCGGAATGAATATTTTAACGCACAAAATAATACACTTACTACACTAGTGTAACACTAACTGAAACATAATAAAAACAAAAAATAATGGCCCAAATGACACATCGAAAAAAATTAAAATGCATTTTTAAAACCACAAAAATTAACGAAAAATCACAAACTTCAACCATTATTTATTGTTTAAATTGCATAAAATATTTTTTTGTATTTTTTAAAATTTTAATTTTTTTTTTGGTTTTTTGACTTAATTAGGGGCTTACAGAAGGGGGTAAATATTCCGCACCAAAGATGTTATACATACTATATATAAATATGTTTTACTCCCGTCTTTGATTACTATATCTTACACTCTATTTTTTTAAAAACTACTCATCTTATCTAGGGGCTAAGAAAACACTTTGTGATGTCTTTTTTAACCAAAGCTTTAAAAACTACCTAATATTGCCTTAGTTTTTTTAGATTTTTAAAAAGTGAATTTTTTAAAATTTCGCGTAGCCCAGTGCAGTTAATAATTATAACTAATAATAACATACAAATTTGGATTTAAATGTCCACGTCAAAGAATATAAATACATTTTAATATACTATAATAATAGTTGTATTCTTTCCATGAATTTTAATTAGCTCGACGACTATGTGTTTCTCATCCTTTTTCAACATACTGATTGATAATTGTATTCATGATAAAGAAACAACTGTTTCCATTCGCCTCACCCTCAGAAAAGGACAAAAAACTTATCGCACACGTACATAACCAGTCAATATTTATTATTAATTATCATATTTTTTTTAGCCTGATGAATATATTAAAGCTACCCTAACCTTAAAATGCCTACTCTACACTTCTACGGTTACGTAATCAAAGACAGGAGATCCGAGGCTGGGCTGGGGGTGGACTACTCCTCGATGTGGTACAGCATGCACACGTTGCCCTCGGCAGCCAGCTGGGGCGGGACCAGGGGAGACGTGGGGCTCAACACGGCGAAACCGAGGAACATGAAGGTGCGGACCAGGTTAGCACGATCCGGACGGTCAGCGGAAAATACCTAAATAAATGTAGAATTCTAATGAAGTCATAGTATTTAGTGAACGCTTTGAATTTGCAAACGTCTTTCAATATTAAAAATCTTCCTAGAGTTTTACAAATCTTTTCTAGAAACAATTAAAAACAGAGCTACAAGTTTAAAAACATTAGGCGAGAAGGCATGTAAGTCATTCTATTAACCGCGCAATTATTTTATTTGCGAGTCGTGCGACCGGTTATATTGTTATCTTTGTTTCGCTAACTTAAATAGAAAAGAGCAGATTAGAAACGGAACACCAGTCTCGAGAGATAAGTCAGCTCGGAGCGTGTCGAATAAAGGCTGTCCCGGGTTGCCCATTTGCCAGTTTCGTTGTGATTATTGTCTCTAGGATGTAGGATGACGTACATCTCTTTTCATCTTACGTTATTAAAGCTCCATCTTTCGCACCGTATTTTTAAAACTTTTAACTAATATTATTTTTAATTGTTTCTAGAAAAAGTTTGTGCTTACTCTAGGAAGATTTTTATTATTGAGATATATTTTTAACACATTCCAGTTCTAGTGCTGAAGATAGTAAATTCGATTATAGTGAAAAAGCCTATTTTTTAATGATAAAAATAAAGCAGGAGAAAATATCTTTGGGTGGGAGTCTCTACATTAAGAGTAAATGAAAACGACATGTTTCGAACTTAGAGAAGGTTATCATCAGCAATAAATGGGTAAACAAAGTATCAGAAACAAGGTTCAACATAAGAAACATAAAAATAATACTTATATAAGAAAATTTCACTGTGACAATATTAAGTACTAATCAACGAAGACAGTGTCGTCATTGATATATACAGACTTTTATTCCTACCTTATTTACCGCTTGTTCATTATTTTTTTTTGTGCGGAGGAGGGAAAATCTTGCATAAGACTTCCACATGTTGGAATTTGTGGGGTATGTCGGATTCCTACCGACTAAAAACCCTCCCCCTTTTTTCCTAGCACCTGGTACCGGGAGCCGCTTTCGCATTACTTCAGTACCCGGGCCGTTCTGTAGACTTAGACTCTGCTCTCTATTTCCTTAGTTTCTATGATTGTTCGTACAGCTCTATAAGCATGGTTCCATGATTGTTCGTTGTCTACTATCCTCACATTGGCTACATTGAAAAATCTGCCCGTTTCTACTCTATATACGATTCTAGTTTCTTCCCACCGGGGGCATTTGAAAAGTGTGTGCTCTGCATCATCTTCTTGGTGGCAGTACATGCAGTCTCCCGAGTCGGCCCTGTTGCGATCATATAGATACTTTCTAAAGCAGCCATGCCCTGACAGCGCCTGGGTCAAAAAATAGTACACTTCCCCATACGGCCGATTTATCCATCTTTGGAGGTCGGGTATTAGTTGATGGGTCCATCGTCCATAAGTACCATTGTCCCATTTTTCTTGCCACTTGTTTATAAGAGTGCTTCTGGCTATTTCTTTTGCTACTCCGGTGTGCCTCTTCCGTCTTTCATTAATTTGCAGCTCAATAGGTGGGACTTCGGCAATTACTCCCACCCCTTCGGTAGATATTGTCCTATAGGCACTGCATATTTTGATGGACATCATTCTTTGAAGTCGGGCTAGTTTTTGTATCAGCTTTTTGTTCGCTATTACTGCATGCCATGACGGTGAACCATATAGAATCTGGGAATGGACAACGCTTGACAGAACCCTTCTCTTCGAGGCTCTTGGTCCTCCAATGTTTGGCATTAGGCATGCCAGTGCTGTTACTGTCTTTTCAGCTTTTTGGATAGTCCTGCTGACATGTTCAGCAAAGGTCAGCTTCGTGTCTAGCCACACGCCTAGATATTTCACCGCCTTACTAAGATTGACCGTTTTACCCTGCACCTTGAAAGTTATAGGTCTTATCTTCCTCTTTGTGGTTAGTAGCACTGCCTCTGTCTTCTCTGGAGCCAGGCTTAGTTGTCGTCTCTCCATCCAATTTGCTACGCGTTGGAGACCCGCATTTGCCGTATCCATTAAAAGATCCTCAGTTCTTGCTGTGACTACCATTGCAATATCGTCGGCGAAACCTATTAGTATAATTCCTTCAGGCATTTCCATTTGGACTGACCCCTGCGGAAGACCACTATTTATTTTAAGTGTCCTAGTACTTTCATCTGTTTCCAGTAGTATTTCCCTATCCGACAGATACGATGCTATGATGCTAACCAAACTTTCGTTAATTCCTCTGTTTCTAAGCTCTTCAAGTATCAACTGCCATGATGCGCTGTTGAAGGCGTTCCAGAGTTATCATAACGCATAACCTTCGATGGGGACACGAGTACGATGCAGCTTCCTTGGCAATTCTTTGAACTTCGTTTATAGCATCTACCGTCTGCCTTTCTTTTCTAAAACCGTACTGTCTTTCCGACAGTCCTCCCGTCCGTGTCAGCTCACTATTTAGTTTTCCCAGTAGCAATTGTTCGTAAAGTTTTCCTTCCACATCCAGGAGACATATCGGTCTATACGACGAAGGGTTTTCCAGCGGTTTATCTCCCTTCCGTAGTAGCAATAGTTTTGCTCTTTTCCATTCTGCTGGGAAGGTTGCCTGACCTGCCAGTTTATTGTACACTGAGAGAGTGTAGTTCGGATTTTTTTGTGCCACAATCTTAACTACTTCAGGTGGTATATTTCCAGGACCAGGGGCCCTACTTTTTTTTTAGCTTATTGTGTGCTATATCTAGTTCATCTAGGGTAAAATTTACAAACTTAGCATTTGCATCACAGTTAAATATCACATCTCGGTGCTTTGGAAATAGGTGATTTGCTACTTCTTCCATAGTATCCATCGTCAGATTTAGTCTGGGCGGGTACCCAAGCATCCCTCTCATGACAATCCTATAACCATTTCCCCATATGTCTCCATCGACGCTATCGCAGACAGCTTTCCAGCAGGCTCGTTTAGCTTCCTTGATCTTATTCCTCAGTTTTGTTTTGCTCTCCTTGTAGAGTAGCCAGAGGGTTTGGGTTTCCTGTGGTAGGTCTCTTCTAATGCTTCTGGTGTATGCCCTCCTTTTTTGTATACATTCTTTGCGAAGTTCTGCTATTTCGTTATTCCACCAATAGGCTGGTGCTCTTCCTGCAATAAGTTTTCTCTTTGGTATCACATTATCGCAGATATTAACTAGTTTTTCTGAGAAGCTGCTTGCAGATGGTACGTTCCTATCATTTTTTAGTTCCTCCAGGATATGTTGCATCTTTTCGTGATCTAATTTTTTAACTTGCCACCGTTTCTTTGGTTGCGTTCAGAAAGTAGCTTTCTATTTATATCAAATGTTATATAATTATGATCGCTTAGAGATTCGTCGTCGGTCACATGCCAATTTGTAATATTGGGAATGGGATGCTCCGTCACAATCGTTAGATCCAGTATAGAACCGTAGTTTTGCCTTTGGAAAGTTGGTTTATTTCCCTAATTTGCAATTACTAGATCGTTCGACGCGATCCACTCAGCCACTATTTGCCCTCTTCTGTCTGTGACATCCATACCCCATTGGGGGGACTTCGCATTAAAATCGCCGGTAATGATGGCAGGTTTGTTTGTGGCTCTCACTAGGTTTCCTATTTCGAACAAAGTTTCTGCCAGACTTTGGATCTCGTCGTTTCCAGAGGAGTAGCAGCTGTATATTGTAAAGTCGTTGGTTCTCACATACGTAAAACCGGGTCCCTGACCTTGCTTCTTGATTTTTATTTCTCGATTCATTACTTTAATTGCGCTGTCCAAGTTTTCATCATATACCCAGTCTTTTCTGCCCCTGATGGCATTTCGGTTTGGCTCACTTACCAATAGCACCCCCGCCCCCAGGTCTTTAGCGGTAGCTAACGCCATATCATGGGCTGGGCGGCTTCCGTTACAATTTATCTGTAGGATTTTGAACATGGTGCGTTTCGGATTGCATAGCCTTTGTTTGGCACTTTGTGCTACCTGATTGGTGGCCCTCCTGCTCGCAGTATATACAAAACGGCTTGTTTCGACATTCAGTTACCCTATGGCCTTTCTTACCGCATTTTAGGCACATTCGTTCTCTATCGGGGCCCTTGCATGGTGCTTTCGTATGCCCGTGCTCCCAGCATCTATAACATCGAATTTCCTTTTTTCTTTCTGCTATCCTACAGTTCGTCCATCCGATCAGGGTCGCATTTTGCTTGCTGCCGTAGGCCGGACGAAGTGCACAAACTTCGAATAATTCGGGTATTTTCCCAACGGTTTTAGATATAGCATCTTTTATTTCTTCCTCGGTAATCAATTCGTCCACGCCCTTGATATGAAGAACTTTCTTCCTGACTAGGAGCGATGTCGCAGCCCCTGGAATTTTCTCTATAATTGCTTTCTTTAATACCTCGGCCTTTTCCGCCCCGTTTTGAATAGTGAGTATAAGCTCGTCGTTTGTAGTCCTCCTTAGGTCTTTAACTTCTACTCCTAATTCCCTTGGGTTAACCGACGATTTAACTGTCCTTAGTAGGTCAGCGTAGGTGGTATCCTTCATTTGCACGAGTATTGCATGTTGCCTTGTCCTCTTCGCACGTATGATATTGTTGCCATCAGCTTGTGGGTTTTCGGTCCTTTCAGTTCGGCACCAGCGGACTTCTCCTGTTCTTACTGTTCCTTTTTTCCAATCAGGTATGAAAGTCACTAGGCGTACAGGCGTGTCTGCAAGTAAAAACCGTAGCATCCGCACTATGACAGTTCCAGTGATATCCTCCATTTCGGGAACAGCTAGTTTGTTCTTATTGCTGCTTAACATATGTGCTTTTACCATTGATAGAGATTGAAATAGGTGTTTGTCATCGTCGTCGCATTTTGTCGTCCTGTCACTGAGAATGGGGTAGTATATGCACCTGGCAGTCTTGTTAAAATTTCCATCATTATCTGGAAAGCCTAGGGAATGCATCATCATGGCTACTTCTCCTTTCTTTTTGTTCTGACTCTTAAGCCCGTCTCTGCCGCCAAATATTTCAATAGCTTTGGCTACTTCTTTGTAGCTAGATTCGATGCCTCTGCTGGAAGGGAGGGTAATACTCCAGTCAGCTGGCGCTTCCCAGATATGCTCCTGCCTGACCTCAGGTTTTTCAAACAAGTCGGTTTCCCATTCGTCTTCACCTATGGTCTGGAAGCAATTATAGGTTTCTGACGCCTTCTAGACTGTAGTTTTTGTATAATTTTGCACTGTCCGCACTTTTCTCCTGTTTCCATATCCATAACCAGCTTGCGGAGCTTATCATTCTCATTACAGAGTTCCTCGTATATGTCGCTTTTCTTCGTCTCTTTGGTTGCTTCGTCTAACCAAGTTGTGAGGTCACTAGATTTTAGTCTTTCGACTTGGTACGAGAGTCTACTACTGATTTCGCAGAATAATTTTTTAGGTTTATAAGTTTCCTTGATGATTTTCTCTCTTTTTCGCTTGTCCATTTGGTAAATAACCCACCTAATTAATTTATTTTTCAAACCAAATAAAAATTATCCTTCAAAAAATGCAAATATTCCAAAATGTGTCATGCCATAACTCCCCAATACAGATCGAAATCGAAGCACGTCTTTCGGCCGTATTTTAGTGTAGCTCATGGATTTATTGAGCAGTTTATGGTTAACTTTTGTTTCATTAGGAATGCCGAATCGCTCGTAGTATGCCCTTGACCCTTATTTAGTTCGTTTATGTCTGTTTTTGACGTGTACTTATGTGTGTTGTGACTTTTATTAAAGAAGCAAGCGGTGCGTTAACATTTGAAAAACCTTTTATAAGAAGTATTTATAATTTTAATGATCTAGTGATTGACAGAATATTTTTCCAAACAAAAGGATAGAAGGATCGATTTGATATACAAACACACAACTACATAAAGGTAAGATAATTATATAAACCACTTACCACGATGACATGTTGACACTTCAACTGATCCTCGGCAGCCTCGAGCAGCGCCACGAACGCCTCTCTGCTACCCTCCGCTAGATGGGGCGGCGGCGCGACGTAGAGCACACGTCCACGCAGAACGGCGTCCCACGGCTGCGCCGAAGCAGCGGCGCGGGCATTACCCGCCGCGCCTGCGGTGCGGAACGTCAGCCGTAGTGGCGGAGCGGGCTGCTCCCCCCCTGGACTGCCCCTGTTTTCCCCAGGGGCATCAGGACCACCACAGAGGCCCGGCGCCCAGAGACATGTTGTAACAGTCGGCGGCCGAAGCCGAAGAGGCGGAGCGCTTCTGGCTTAATAACGAACTTCTGGAATAGAAATTTCATTTAAGCTTATTGGTAGGTGAAGGTGTCTGAGGGTAGGGCTTATAGTTCTATTTACACATAAATTAGACAATGTTGCCATAATGCGGTACAAAATAATTTTTTACCTACGTCGATTGTTTGAGCAAAACTATAGTGGTTAAAAACGTAACAACTGACAAATAGAGGAGTTGGTGGAACCCAACATTAAAATGGTAATTTTCAATTTTATTAAAAAATTAATTTGTGACTTACTCTACATGTTTAGGTCCAAAATGTGCTTGAACTAAAGCATCCATTCGAAAATAATTATTAGTTTAAATACGAATAGCACTGTTTACACCGCGGTGTTCGAACCCGAACTAAAATAACCTTGCCGATGGAAGGCGATGCCAATTAATTTAAAATAATGTTCCCTACCAGGCGACAATACATGTAATTTGTTTACGATTTATTTTTGGCTGAAATGGCGAATGAAAATTTGGTACATACGTATAGGTAGGGGAAAATCGGGTAATACCGGTCAATGGGCAATACCGGTCAACCCTATATTTCCTTAAGGAAGATAGATCCGGCAACAGCGTTTGGTGCAAACGGCTGTTTTTAATGCCCTAGCATTGAGGGCATTTGATCGTTTCAGTTACCATCAAGTGTTGACGCGGAACAGTCGGCTATTTGTTTTTCTTGTGTTTTTTCTAATTTCGTCATCATTGAAAATAAGCCGTAAGTACTTATATTTATTATTTCTTAAGAATGTGCTTAGTTTATCGGTTGTTTGGTACATCATAGAATAATCTTACGTATTGAATTGAGTGATAATCAAAATTTTAAGGTCCTAAATTATTTTTGAATGTATGCCTTCATATGAGGGCAATGTCGGTCGAGTGACCGGTATTGCCCTCATTAACAAAAATTAATTTTGTTGATTTTCTTTATTGCAGATGCCAAAGCCACGTGTAAGATTAACTAACAGAGCAAAGTGGTCAGTTGAAAACCTGAATGCTGTTAAACGATTATATCAGCAAGGGGTTTCCATGCGAACTGCAGCTAAAAGATGTGAAATTACATTTTCAACCTTACAAGTAAAAATTCAGAAAGGAAACTTTGTCAGTCCTATTTTGGGTAGAAAAACTGTTTTCACCGGGGAGCAGGAAGTAGAAATGTCGAACCAGATAAAATATCTAGCATCTATATTTTATAGATGTACAGTGATAATGAGATAGATTTCACTTTATGTGTGATTTGTGGTGAATACGGAGCGAATAATGAGATGTGGTACAGGTGTGTCATATGCGGACAATGGGCACACTCCCTGTGTTCTGCAAGGGACTCTCCAACCGGATATAATTGTGATTTTTGTTTGTGACCGGTATTACCCATGCTATGACCGGTAATACCCGAATGTTACGACAATACCGGTCAAAGTAACTTTTTTTAATTTAAGAGTTTTTACCAAGAAATGTTAGATTTTCAGTTCTTTTTGTTTTTGACAACTTAGAGTAACTTTTATGTTTCATTTTTCTTCTATCAGAATAAATATATACTTCATATTTTGACTTTTATGTCCAAATTTCGTTAAGTGACCGCCATTACCCCATTTTACCCTACTACATTAGGAATGTGCTCTATGTTTTTAAGAATGGGTAATGTTCGATAGTGTGAATCAATGTACGTTTTTTGTCCTATTTTTTAAATAAATTAATCATAGCCTTCTCAATTTTGATTTGATTTGATAACTTATTTTTAATTCAATTATGATCGTAGATATGGGTAACCTTAGAATTTTCGAGCAAAAAATGGCACACCACTGACCTTGGCACGCTACTAACTCTTTTAAAGCTTTATCGAGTACGCCAGGTAATAAATACACACAAAGGGTATCTTAGTAATTTTTGATAGGATGAACCATTTTGGAGAAAAATTCCTAAATCGCTTTTTATGCACGCCTATGGTCAAATTTGGGGGTAGTGCTCAGAACTAAAAAAAAAATTACGATATAGATCTTATGAAAATAAATTTTAAAAGTTTTGACTTAATACTTGTAAAATGTGGTTTGAATATCTATTACTCTGTTCCAGGGTTGCAATAAATCGAGATTTAAAAAAAAAATCAATAAATCTGATTTATCAATTTATACTGATTTTTTCCTTAAATATGGCAATAATGAACTTTAAAACCACTTATTTTCATTATTTTGTCTTTATTCGCCCAAAAATATTTGTTGTCTAGATTTAGTTAAAAAATCTCCTCGGCGACATACAAATGAACTTGTATTGACATGAAAATTTTCTGCAGCGTAATTTATGTATGAATATTTTTTACGCTGGACTGATGACGATTAGTTATGATTTTTACTCTTACAAAATGTATCTAAACACTTCGTTTTAAATAAACTATCTTCTTTTTTTAAATTTCCTGATTAAAATTGAAAAAATCAGTTAATTTAAATCGTCGCAACCCTGGTCTGTTTTAAGTTTCAATGAAGTAGCTGACACCATTCAAAAAATATATGGAAAAATCTTAAATTTGTTTCAATTTTGAGCACCCTGTTTATGGAAAACGAAGCCGTTGCGGACCCACAATTATATGAACTTTTTGTCTTAAAACCAATGAAAGAATAATCCCTTAAAGTACTGTACTTTCTTAATGAACACCCTGTATATATAGATTCGGGATTTTTACGTTTAAGGAATTGGTTTTAGGGCTTACAAACAGTCCCTATTTATTAAAAATAGCATGCCAAAATTTTACTACGCATTTTATTGTCTACAGACTAAAAATAAGCAAAAAATATTTTCGCTCACGGCAAGCGAGAGCAATGCTTTTATTCACGTCAGTTACTCTTGTCAAAATACATAATTTACGTCAGCAAAATAGACCTATTTTTAAAGAGAAAGTTAAGCGATTTTGCAGTATTGTCCGCTACATCCATCTCCTGGTAACTTTACCAAGATAATTTCTAAAGAAACCATTATTGAGACAATTGTTTCTATAGAAATGATCTGGCTGGTAACGTTATAGGAGATGGACCTAGTAGGTACAGGCAGTTCTTGCAAACAGATTTTTCGATCCAAAATTTTCGGAGCTACAAACGCACAATTATGACCGTCTAACACATTACAGGAGAACCCCGATTCTCCCAAGTCTGGATACCAAAATGGGAATTCACGTCATTCCAGTTACATGGGCGTGAATAGCAAGGGATTCCTCGACAATTTTAAATGGAAAATTCTATAAGTTTCGACGCCCTGTACCTCGTATAATTCAATTGTCTGATCGGCTCGATTAATCCGGACCTTGGATAAACGCGACTTAGATAATCGGGGTTCTCCGTTCTACTGTAATAAAAATACAATGTGATATGGCGTAGAAAAATAAATTATTGAAAAAAATCCAACTAAATTGAGGAATCCAACTAAGATATAGAATTAAAAAATAGGGAGAATGCTGTAAAATGCAAATTCTGATTTTGTACAATATCAATAGAGTAGTTTTTTGTGTTTTCGTGAAAAAAAAACTCATTGATTCATTTTCTAAATAATTAAGCAAACACAATAACGATACGTCTGTTGACAATCGATTTGTGTATTATTACGAGCGGAGAATGCATTTATTTCATTTCATGTACAAAACAGTGGAAAAATACCGGATCGAACCCGGGTCTATTACGATAAGAAGAGGCCTGAATAAATGATTAAATTCAACAGTATAATCTTAGTTTTGTTCCCGGCAGTGGCGTAGGCAGAATTTAAGTTCGAGGGGGGGGGGGGGGGGCGGGGAATAGGACCAGCGCAGCAGTAAAATCGCCCAAGGCGAAAATTTTTTGGGTGCCACGCCCAAAAAACCGTTTATTTGGACAATCAAAAAAAATTTCAAAATAAAAAAATACATGCATTTAAGAAATTTGTAGTGAGTTATATAAATACACTAATTACCTATAAGTAATATAAAACAGAGTATAAAACAGATAATATATACTTGTTAAACAGAAACCTCTTCATGAAATAAGAATTGAGCAAAAAAATATTAAAAATAAAGTATATTTTTTATTTATTGAAAAAACAAAAATTAACCATAAACTAAAAGCACAACATATATTTTTGCCTAAAACTAAATCGTAATTCGTCGCCTTTTTTGACAAAATATATTGATATGGGGGGGGGGGGAGTGGGCTCTTGGGCCCCCCCTGGCTACGCCACTGGTTCCCGGCAAGGATTCACAACGAGTACTACTTGAATGATAGAATAGTTTTGGACTTGCATTGTCAGGTAAATACTGTAGTATTCACCTGAAGACGACTGGAGATACTTACCAGTTGAAACGTTGTGATGTAAAACAAATTAAAGACAATGCAAGTCCAAAACTATTCTATCATTTAAGAAACATCATTGTCTCCAACCTTCAAACAGACACGAGTACTACTTGGTTCAAAATTGTTGTAGTACACAGGATTCTTGATAATTTAACGGTTCGGAATTTGTTTTTTCGGATTGTGAACTGTCAATATTATTTGAATTTGGCTGTAACAACAACCAAATTGGATAATAAGTAAAAGATATTGTTAATAATTTATTTAAACTGCCAAGTAAATTTACTTGCCAATCACTTAAATTCATAACAAAACATCAAACATAACCAAACGGGGCTCAAGCGTCGTAAATATAACAGAGTAAGCAGTGGCATACCTATCATTAAATGGGCGGCCCTGTATCAAGAGCCAGGCGGTGGGCCCCTCGGCTAGAGAGGGGAGCGGTTAAAATAGAATTAAAACAAATAACAATTTTGAATTGCATTGCTCCTGCTTTCACAGTGGTATGCTGTTTAAAATAATGGAAGGGAAAACAATAAATACAATAAAATAATAGCAAAGGAATAATAAATAGCAGCGTTGCGTTGTCAGCCTTGTAACGTGTCACTGTATGACTGTAAAAAAAACAGTATTATTTTTTTGTACTGTATGAAGTCGCCTGTACCCGTACTCTTAAAAAATAATTTAAAGTAGTATCCAAACTAAATATCTGATATTTGCTAAACAGCAAAAACATTTTTCCTCCTTTTGGTGACCTTTGGTGGGCCCCCCAGGCCAGTGGGCCCTGTATCATTGATACAGCGGTTGCTACGCCACTGAGCGTAAGTCAGACGTGATTGATCGAAAGTCAGCTGATTGACAGAATGAATGTCAATCAGCTAATTTTCGACCAATCACGTCTTACTTACGCTATCCTATTTACGCCGCTTGCGCCCCATGTAAATTCGGGCTTATTCTGATTCACTTCGAGAGAAGGGAGTGTGAAATTCTCCTAAGAGAATAATCTCCGATATTCTTGAATTTGTATGAATGATTGCATTTATTAAGAGTAAGGAGAAGAAGGAAGAAGTTACTTCTGCTGGAAAAGAGCAGTAGAAGCGGTCAAAACAGCGAGAGAAACATGCGCAGTGCGGCCAAAATAGGAAAGTCCCCATAAAACGAAATATCGTTCTCTTTGGAATATTAAAGCAAAATTAGACAAAAAATTTCTGTAGAATGGCGGACACACATAACAAATTGATTTATTATCAAGGCTATTTTGATAAATAACTTAATACCTAATACCAACATAAAATTCCGATATAAAAATTTACAAAATTAAGGCACTTTTACATAAGGTGCAATTGCAAGTAAATGGTTTTTTTAAACGGAAAAAATTGCATCAGCTGATTAAAATGTCATCAAAGCATATGCTTGAAATTGCACCTAATATAAAAAGGCCTTTATTAAGCCATATTTTTTATTCAAAAAATAGTACAAATTTGAATTTTGCTATATGACTATAAATTGAGTTGACCAAGGCCTGGACGACCTCCTTCGATGTTGGAGTAGCAAGGAACGCCAGGGGGAGGCAGTCCCCCCCCCCACCCCTCTAAGCCTTAACGAATGGGTGTTTTTTTATGTAGCCTTGAAAACTGTAGGGCATGTGACGGGTCAGAATTTTTTTTAGAAGTCACTTTTGAGAGTAAAGATTTTTGGAGCCGGGATATACCTACTGTTTTTTTTAGGCGCACCCCCTCAGCAAAATCCTCGATCCGCCACTGCCTTGGTCTTGGGTTTTTTTTCGCCCCATAGAAAACATTGTTCACTAATATTTTATACAGAATATTTAAAAACAACTAATAATTCTAAAAATATAAAAAACCTAAAGAACGGCCTAAATCCTATCACAGGCCGAAAACATCATTCTATCTTTTAACACCAATTGGCCAAACTATTAGCGACCTTGCTGCTCCTCCAAAGACAAACAATATTTACCAGGTCAACTGCACGATTTATTAATCCAGTGTGTAAATTCTAAAAGAACGGAAACGATTCTTATGTTCTATCTCTTTCTGCATTAGCAAAATGTCATGAGGAGATTGTCTGATGATTGTTCGAGGTTCGAGTGTACTTCAAGTTCCAGAAACAAAATCGAAAAAATGATTGCATTTTATTGTCGCTGCGAGATTTTAGTTGTTATAATGTTATTTTATTACAATTCAAAGAGTACAATCTAATGAAAATAAGATAACAATTTTGAAATACCAAGAGATAACAGGACACTTTGAATATTTTCCGTGACGTCTCGGCGCCCTCAATGAAATAATGAAAATAGAATGTCATGATCTTTTTAATTTAATTCCGCATTAAAACGTGACCATGTACACGTTTTTAAGCCTTGCGGGAAGCCAGGAAGTTGAAGATAAATAATCATTCGTTAAAATGTGGGTAAAATACATTAAAAAAAAATACTAATTTTTTGCATGCTACTTACGAACTGGATTTACTACTCATTATGGCTGGCATGGCAATATTATCGTCACTACTACTTTCACTATGAAAATCAGTACTAAAGGCTTCTGATAAAGTCATAAACATAATTAACACAAAGCAAAAAGAAAAGAAAAATTAATGCACCAACGTTTTAAGACAGCTTTTTTGCTTTTTTAACGCACAATAGCACCACTCAACTTCGGAAATTTGACTGACGTTTTTTTTCTTTTTTTTTCGACTGCTGACTGGTCGGAAAAAATCGTTCGTTTAGAGCTCGGTAAGTTTCGGATGATCCACAAAGTAGGCACAATATTGTCATTTTCTATTTTTAACCAATCAGGTTTAAGTCACAACCCTGGATCATAATATAAATTCGCCTATAAAATTTATTAAAAACATTTCAACCCATTGTTGCCAGATCAGCCGCTGTCTAAACATGCTAGCTTAACCCCACTTTTACAACTTCTGGACCGCATTTTCTTACTAATAATTAATGCTATTTTCATAAAAATACAATGGCAAATCAGGCAAATACATTATTATCAGTGTTAAAAAAATCGTTTGCGCTTAATTATTTGGTTAGAGCTAATAATATCGGGGTGACTTCGATATATGCCCATAGTAAGTGTGCATTAAAAAATTATATAAGTTTGATTTGTTTCCCTGTTTGTAGTTTCCAATAAGGGTTCTAAAATTTTTCCATCTTTACCAAAGTTCGTTACAATCTTGCATAAAATTTATTGGCACTACTCAACACCTAACTTGTTTACTGTCGCCATGAAAATGTTCTTAACATCCTACTTTTCTCCTTTAATTCTCACATATAAATGTGTTTTTTTTAGAAGTGAGATGTCTTTATTCAAAAACATCATTGGCTATTGATGGGTTTGAGGAACATAAGCTCAGAATACAGAATCAAATGAGCAACATTGCTGACAAATTTAAGGAAAAAATGACTGAATATGTGCAGGATGAATCGAAGAACATGATTTTTACCGAGGATCTTAAAAATATGGTTCATATATCAGAATCTGACAAAGATGTGGAATTAGTTGTGAAAATGATGAAAAGGTAAAGACAAATACCTACTTTAAAAAATAATCCAAAAAAAGCTCGTATAGGTAAAGTAGCTATTCTTGAACCTTTTTAGTGTTGAA
This sequence comes from Polydrusus cervinus, assembly GCA_935413205.1. Lineage (NCBI taxonomy): Eukaryota > Metazoa > Arthropoda > Insecta > Coleoptera > Curculionidae > Polydrusus > Polydrusus cervinus. Next base: position 111,046,749 of record OW284510.1, on the reverse strand, counting down.
GCAACAACCAACCTTATCCTAAATTTATTATACTTAACATGTAAACATTTTGTATTTTTAAGGTATAACAGCCAAAATAAGTCTCTGAGGTTTGGTAACTATATTTTTGGACCTGTGGTGATGAGAATGTTTCATATTAACAACAAGCCTGATCTTGCTTTTGAGGTAAATATCTCTGGGTAGCAATTAAAAAAAAATTGGATTGATCATTATTGTTTTATATGTACATATTATACTTATCTTTTTTAGTGTTTTAAATCTGAGGAATTATCAACATTTTTTGACCAATATATGAGTTATCAAATATTATTGGATCTTCTATATGAAAATCAAAAATACAAGGAAGTCTTGGAAGCACTGGAAATTATTAAGAACAAACAACTGGCAGGACATAAATATCCAAAGAATGTAATTGTGTTGGTATTGGCAGCTTGTTATAGAATGGTAAGTTCTAAAATAGTAAAAGTAAGTTACTTGTTGCAAGGTATTATATAGATAATCCACAAAATACCATTTCCCGGTACTTTCCTTAAACAAACATTTTAAACCTAAAAAAAGTTGAAACTTGTTATTGTCTGACTGGTTATGAGTGTTTTCAGCTCAGACCAATTGATCTGAGAGTCTAGTAACGGGTTTAAGGGGCTCTTACCCTTACTCTATAGATCAGAATGATGAATTTTAAAATTTTCTTGATGTCAAACTATTGTTTGTAATTTGTAACAATATTTACAGAATTCCCAAGAATCTCTGGATTACGCAGTAAAACTGTGGGCAGAACTTCAAGAAACTGGCCACGTACCTATGAGACGGGCAACCACATTTTGTGCTGGGTTGGCTCTAAATCAAGGCAAGCCTGAGATAGCTTTAGAAATGCTCTCGTCAGCAAGGAATCAGAATTATACCACCATTAGAAATTTAAAGGTGAGATACATTTTTTTAATAAAAATTTGCTTGGTGGAGTTGTATAATGTTTCGTTTTGATCAATATTTGGTTATTTCTTTGTTTTATAAAAAAATCGTTATTGTTTTGAGAAACCTTTTTACTTAAGAGACCGCATAGAAAATTTAAATTTAAAAGAACAATTATGTTTTTATGACTTTTGTACAATAGTAAGTATAACTTTTAAAGTAGGTCTACTAACATTTACAATAATTTTATTTTTGAAAAGCTTTTATTTAACTTGCAATGTTAGTGTGTGGGTGGGGGGTGGGTGATGGTGGGCTTGTTAGGGTAAAATCTTGCAAGCTGAATTAGAACCACTTTCTCTTATCCTAGGGAGTTGAAATTTTACATGGTGATTCAGTTTCGATGACAATGCATTGTTATTATAAGCATAGCTTTTATATCATAAAAAATTTTACTGTTACAAAGAGATTGGTTTGATTTATTTCAAAGTTTATTTTCGTCTTTTTAGCGCATTTAAAAAGTTTTTTTTAGTTTTTTAAAAATATTTCTCTTTCTTTACGTTGAGAAAACGCAGAACATTATATTTGTTGCAACAATGAAAACTTGCAACATCATAACGCGACTTTATTCTCAAATAAATGCCAGGAGGGTAAGCGCTTTCCTGACGTCTCTTGCCTCTAAACTTGCGCGTGGGAGTGCGTAAAACAACAGATCAAATAAAGACAGGACCATTTACACACATGTAGGCAGATAAATGGCGACAAAAGTCTAGCATTCAATCTAAAGCGCGTACTGTGAATTAATAATAATAACAAGGTTTTTTATTTAGCACCTGGCTAGTAAATACAACTAAGTATATACAACTATACAATACTACTATTAGTTACAATCTTATTTACTCTGTAAATATTTCGAAACATTTTTACTAAAGGTGACCAGACTATTTTCACTCTTTAATGCACCCGGTAGGGCATTATAGAGACAAACACCCTCATAGAACAACGATTTTTGTAAACTTGCTGACTTAACATACTGAATATTGTAGTTATGTCTTGATTAAATGTTATATTCAAAAAAGTTGGATCTTTTTTCAAGAAAATCCTTCAAATAGGCAGAAAGTTGACCACGTTCAATTTTATATATTAAAATAATGTTTGCCTTTTTAATGCTCTGTTCAACAGACAACCAATTTAAGGTGCTCAGCATTGCTTTAATTGGGGTATATTTATTACAATTAAGAATTAAACGCATTACTTTATTTTGTTGTACTTGTAACCTGTATATATTTTCTTGAGTACATGATATTAATAATGAAGAACAATAATTAAAGTGTGGTTGAATAATTGTATTATAAACTAGTGTTTTGGCCCATTGAGACAGACAGTTTGAGACGCGACAAAAAACTCCCATTTTCTTACCTAGTTTTTTACAAAGATAGTCTATGTGATTTGAAAACGTTAGCTGAGGATCTAAAAAAATACCTAGATATTTTATTTCTGACACAAAGTTAATTACACTGTTATTAATTTTAACTGTAAGAAAGGAATTATATTTTTTAAGTAAGGATACCTAAATTTACATAATTTTTCAGGTCGCAGCGTTAACAAAAATAGGACGAATGGACGACGTTATGCCAATTTTAAAAACCGTACTTCACGAGGACGCACCTCAAGGTAGGTTGTCAAGATGAATAAAATTAGCTTGGTCATTTCGTTCACATGTCGTGTCATGGAAATGAGTTGTTATATTTCAACACATTACAAAAAAATATTTTTAAAGTTCACTATAATAATAAACCGGAAATTACACAAGTTTTTTTGTATTACGGCTTCGTCGGTAGTGGTGATTTATTTGTGAAAAAATCAGCAGACATCAGAGGACAAGTTAACACTTAAGAGGTAATTAAGAATTAAATATACCTCAAAACTCCAAGACTTGCACAACCATAATTAAAACAATAGTTATACATTCAATATACAATTAAAACTTTTACTACAATTTACATACAACAGCTTTTACATCTTTTAAACACAAAACACAGCATGTGCGCTCAGGGGCGGTTCTAGACCCAAAATATTGGGGGGGCACCACATTGGCGTAGCCAGAAAATATGCTCGGTGTGGTGGTGGTGGTGGGGGGGGGGGGGGTGGGGGGCTGGGTGGGCATAAGCAGGACATTTTTTTTTCTGAAGAGAGGGATAGTCGGGACTATATGTATTCCATGGTATTGTACCTAGCGAAGAAGGCGAAAAGCAGGCGAAAAATTTTCGGGGCCACGCCCAAAGTTCGTTTAAAATTCACCTTACTACTATCAAATTTTGAAAATTAAATTATTACCTCTCCCCCTTTGCATGGTTAGATTAAATTTTAATGTGTTTTTTTGATATTCCTAGCTGGCTCTTTATTTAAAAAAAAAACATTTTTTATAATTGTGAAAAATATGAATATTGGTGTCAATCCAAAATTTTAACATAAGACGTATGTATGACTAATAAAGCATTCTCATTTCATCCCGCACTATTTTTTTTTAATTATAAATTATCACCCTTCTTCCATAAAAAATGTTTCAATTGAAATGTTTACCTTAATTTTTCTCTTATGAAATAAATACCTTATTGTTTTTTTTGTAAAAATATTTTATTGCATTGGGTTATATTTTTGTTGATTTAAAATAGCTCTAAAAAAGGGAAAACGGAACAGATTAGTATATAATAGAAAAATTCTATAAAATATTATTCTTTTTACTCGTTTTCCTTTAAAATTGCATCAAAAATGAATAACTAAAACGATATGCGTGTGAAACCTTAATCTCTATATAAAACAGGACTTTTAGAAGGAAAAGTTTAAAAGCTAAACGTTTCCTACAAGACCTTTGTAATCTAAGCCAAAAATATTGTTTAAATATTTAAATTAAGAGTCTATGCGTGAGATGAAAATGCAGACCGGCAGCCCCCCCCTTATATACGCCAATGGGCGCAGTAACAATTTTTGGTAGCCTTTGCAAGCAAATAACGCCACAGCCCAAAATTTTTTAGGATCATGCTCAAATTGTATCAAATTATGTAAATAAAGCACCCGGAATTTTTTTTTATCAGTGGCATGCATTTTATAGCTTTTTTCAGAAATGTTAGGGGTCCTGGGCCCCCCGTAGAACCGCCCCTGTGTGCGCTGTAATAAATAAATTAATATGAATCTAATATATTTTAAACTTGAAACCGATTGATAGGTAACATAGGTAAGATAACACTTCTGTCTTTCTTGACCAGGGTTGCAATAAATCACGAATTTTTTGAAAAAAAAACAAATCTGATTAAGTCGTGATTTTTTTTTTTAGATTTTTATCAATTTATACTGATTTTTTCCTTAAATATGGCAATAATGAACTTTAAATTCACCTATTTTCATTATTATGTCTCTCTTCGCCCGAAAATATTTGTTGTCTAGATTTACAGTTTGAAAATCTCCTCGGCGATATACAAAATAACTTGAATGACATGAAAATTTTCGGCAGCGTAATTTATGAATATTTTTACGCTGGACTGATGACGATGAGTTATGTTTTTACACTTACATAATGTATCTAAACCCTTCGTTTTAAATAAACTTTTTTTTAAATTTCCTGATGGGTTATTTGCTTCGGCGACTTGTTTCTACAGAAATTTATATCATTTTTATGGTTGTTTATCTGAGCAACCAAATATTTAAAGAAAACGTATTACCCGTTTTCCATAAAGTCTAACCTTCCATCCACCGTGAAACATCCTGTATAATATGTTTCATTAACAAAATTAAAGTTAATGCAAGTATATTAGTTTCTTTCTAAAAAAATTAATGTTTTAGGTCAAATACATACGTTTAACAAAGATGTTTTTGAAGAAGTGAAGAAAGTTGTTACAACTTGTGAAGATCCTCAAATTACCTTAGAATTCAATAGACTGGAGCAAATATTCCTAAAAGAAGGACATATAAGCGAATTAGTAAGTAATATCTATATATTAGATTATGCAATAAATCACGATTTTTTTGAAAAAATTAATAAATCTGATTTTTTCGATTAAATCGTGATTTTTTTGATTTTTATCAATTGATTTTTTTCTTAAATATGACAATAATGAACTTTAAAATCACTGTTTTCATTATTTTGTCTCTATTCGCCCAAAAATATTTGTTGTCTAGATTTACAGTTAGAAAATCTCCTCGGCGACATACAAAATAACTTGTATTGACTTAAAAATTTTCGGCAGCGTAATTTATAAATATATTTTACGCTGGACTGATGACGATTAGTTATGTTTCTACACTTATCTTCGCAACCACGGTCAGTGATCAATTGGGTTAAAACGGTCCCCATTCCCGCTGTAAAAGAAACTATCGAAAAAAAATAATTTTGTAGAGTAAAACACTCGAAAAAGCTTTTTTTCTGCTACCACATGGATATTTGTTGTTTCCTTTACACTTAAGTGACGAGAAAAGTAGGCTATTCCAGTTAACTGTACGGTAAAATTTCATTTTCATGACTGTCAGTGTTGCACAGTGTTGCAACTTTTCAAAATAAAATTTCCCATTTTTAAAAAAGAATTCCCGAATGCACACAATACTAAAGAAGTAATTTTTAGCAGATCACAACCACAAGTGATGTTAAAGAATATCCTACGAATATAACACTGTGCGTAAAATTATCCCTTTTCCCTATGGAGACAGCGCCGACCTATCTTTCCTCTGTGCTTTGGATCTTCATTTCTCACGAATCCGGAAATTTCGGAATATCCCCTATCGTCTGGGTAATGTCAGCCAGACGGGACCTACAGCTTAGCGTGGAATCCGAACCACGTGTATGCACTAGTTTTCCTTTTTACGCCCCCAGAGGTCCATGACGCCCTTCTCGGTCCCGATATTAGGAATTACTAGTAGCATGCTGGATTCTTTTATTCACTAGGACCAGAGCTGTGAAAGTTACTTCAGAAAAGTAACTAGTTACTTTTTCGATACTTTTGCACAAATGTATCTAGATACTTATAAGGAATAGTTACTTTTACCTAAAAGTAACTTAGTTCTTAGTTACAGTAACTAGTTATAGTAACTAAGATAATTTTACAGTAACTAGTTACATTGATTGTAACTACGATAATTTAAAAGTAACTAAGATACTTTTAAAGTAACTAGTTACTAAAAGTAACTAAGATACTTTTGAGTAACTAGTTATTTTAATTGTAACTACGAAACTCTAAAAGTTACTAAGATGCTTTTGAACTAGATACCATAAATTTACCAGGTAGTGATAACTCATTTTCCTGTACACACTACCACTATTACCATCAGAAAACTAAACTAAGAAGTGTTAATTCGAACAACGAACAAGTAGAATTAAATGCTTTCCAAGAAATTTCGCGTTCCAACCAGTTTGCTGTTTGACGCTCGCGACTCGCCGCTCGTCCCTTCGTGAAAATCTGATTAACGGCCGCCGATCGTCCCTTGGTCATCATCTGATGGACGGCACGTGTGCATAATTGGTATCCTAGAGGAACTTTAAAAGTACCTAACTTAGTTACTTTAAAAGTATCTAGTTACTTTTTAGGTGTATAGTTACTCCTAAAAAGTAACTAGATACAAGTTACTTTTCAAAAGTAACGATAGTTACAGTTACTTTTGACATGATTCAAAAAAGAACTAAGTTACTAAGTATCTAGTTACTTTAAGTAACTAGATACTAAAAAGTATCTAGTTACTTAAGTTACTCTCACAGCTCTGACTAGGACATACTTTTTTATTATGCGTATACTCACTCTGGGGATCGAACCCGAACCGCTACCTACGGTCGAATGACTGCTTTTTGACTATATGTTAAAGACAATTTTAAAATATTATCGTAATGCTGATTCACTGTATTTTAAAATATATATTCTCTTCTCGAATTCATGATTATGTAGTATACTCAAATTGTTGTGACAAGATAACTATTTTATAATTAAATTTTACAGTAGTTCAGCTCAAAAATTATGTTAAACTGACAATCACGTTCCAAGTTCGATTCTGTTGCGGTTTTCTTTTAAATCTTGATACGGATACAATTACAAAATATGCCAACTCGACCTTGAATAATCGGACTCAATACCTTTGTTGGTGATATTTTGAACTCGCTGCGTGGATTCAGGTACTTCATGAAAATGTACTAAATTATTAGGAATACGAGAATACCACCTCTGGTGGCAGTCACAGAAGCTCTCTTTGCTGTCATTCTATGAGAAATTTTCTTGAAATGTTTGTCGTTATTAGTATGTTGACTAGTTTGACGTTAGAATATGTTTTAAGCAATCCAACGATGTGTTTAATTAGGTATATTCTTTTTTTCACCGGCGAGTCCACCGGTTGAGCTGAATCGTGTTCTTAAATTGCCTATTGTATTACCGGTTGGACATAACTCATGCTCTTTTATTCATGGTTGATTTCTGGTGATTTCTATCAACGTCAACGAGAAAGAGAGATCGTAAGATAATTAACCAACCGGTTTACGATGTCATTCCACCAGCTGTCAATCATAAGTTCATCAGTTCCACCACTGGTTGAATTCACCGGTAAAAAAAAGAATATACCTATTTGAGCTCTAATAAAACTCTCAATAGGAGAATCTTTTAATCATTTGGCAACAGCGTATTATACGCTCGTAAAAATATCCTACTATTTCCATATGGTTTCATTCATGGAACTCGTCAGGAACTAAGTGGTAGCTTGAATTTTAGTTCTTGCCGGCTTGTTTTGATAAAGGGAAATTCGGGGTCTATCTTTGCTTTCTCGTCGTTGGGTAAACCTCCTCTCAAGTACGCAGTTACATATTGCGCCCATAACAACTAATTTTTTTCAGTCATTAGATGAACAATTATGCCAGGAAATCCAAAATCCACCTCTAAGAAACAGAGAATTCGCAAACAGCTCGAACTACCAAGGATATAAAGGCCAGTATCAACAGCAACCGAGAAGGCAAAATGACAGGCAGTACGACAGACAGTACGACAATCAGTATGACAGGCAACATCAAGACAATAGAAATTTCAAAAGATCAGGCGGATACTCGCAACGACCGGGCTTGGACGACTTGGTGTAAAAAATACTGTTTTTTTAAGGTCAAAATGGTTTAAATAGTTTTTTTAATAGTTACTTGTATAAACAGTCACAAGGAGTCAATAATTTTGGTACTTCTGTAAATTATTCATCGCGGCTAAGTCGAGTCGTAGCAGGACATCAATCCTGCGATTCATTCTTCTGCGCGACACTTTTTGCGTAACTAATTTTTTTATGATCGTTTGTAAGATACATTTTTATGGCAACATTTGACCATATTAGGTTTTGCAGTTCTGTTATTTATAAATTGTTAAACACATTTTAGACAATGCCTATAATACCCACTCGTTATTTTTTGGCCTAGGTAGGTAAAATTCTAATCTCTGATCTACAAACAGGAAAACACTGATTTTCTGGCTAATATTTCCAAATTTCCTGGAAGAATTTTTAGACACTTTCCAAGATGGAGAATTAGTAATGATTATTTTTCATTTTTTAACTTGCCGGCAGTTCAAAACAATTACCTTGCAATAAGCTTTGCAATTTTTCAGTGTTTCGTTGATTATTTCATTTTATCACTAGTGTTAAAATTATCCTGCTATTATTTTGTACGTATATTTTCTGGTTTTGTGTGTATCTGTGAAGTGTTCTTTTTATGAAAAAGCAAGTAAATACAGGGTGTCCCACCGGGAACCGAATCGATCTATATATAACATAATTAATAATCATTCCCGGGCGCTTAAATTATACAAACGAACATTATTTAAACTTATTTATTATTTATGGAGAATGTGATAAAGTTATATCATTTGCCATTCAATATCCGCAAAAACAGAAGCCATCACAATGTGCTTATTAATAATGTTTAAATGGTAAGTGACAGCTTTATAGATTTTTTAGCATTTGATTGTTTTTCAACGCCGCCATAGCCAACTAAGAGTAACTGAACCTAAAATCTGCAGCAAAATCCCCATATAAAAATATTAAATTGGCAATACTTCGAAAACTAAGAATTTTTGGGATATACAACCTTATACAAACTTACCCTTATTTTTAATACTAAATAAGAAATAATTATAAAATTTGGGTGTTTCCATTTGAAAATCTAGACTAGACAGTTTTTTCAATTCCATTTTTAATCTTATTTTTTAAACCTCCCGTATTAATAGTTATCAAAATATTATTAAAAATCTATTAAAGCAGGTCCTTTATAACAAGGAATCCCACTTAAATAAAATAAATAAGGCTTCTTTATAGAAAAAATTGATAATTATTCTAAGGCTTGCAAACTTCATTTTTGACATAAAAATTCAAATATGTCAAAAACGTTAGACATAGGTATAGGACATGGTATACAAAATCTCCCTAGAATCTTGCGTATAATGCCAAAATGTAATAATATATAGGGTGTTCCATTTAAAATAAGCAAGTTGACACTTACTTCCGGTATAACCGGAAGTGCCACCATTATGAAAATATTTTAGCCCGGTCGCCCCCATCAGCATCAGCAGCTGTCAAATTTTCAAAATTTTCCTATGTATAGATATATAGATCGATTCGGTTCCCGGTGAGACACCCTGTAGGGTGATTCCTAAGTTGATACTTCTGTTTTAGCTGTGTATAGAAGGCATTAACATAAACAACATTTTCAAATAAATTTTTCAAAAAACTTAAAAATAAGTGAGATACAGAAGTAAAAAATCTAAGTGCGGGCCTGGTCGTCAAAACGAAGCCTGATATACTTTATGTTGTTTTTGTCTTATTAGTCCATGATCAGTTATTTATTTGGCGATCTGCTGCGGTGTGTGACACGTGAAAATAGTAAAATTTGAAAACAATGAACTAAGTAGATATGGTGCTAATTTACGATGAGTGGCGTCAAAGTGCGGCTGCTGCTTCGTGATTATATGCAGAACGCTGGCTCATCCTACATCCAGAAGTTTTCTTAATGTTATTCGACGGGAAAGTTAGGCAGAACCGTATTTGATCCATAGTAAATAAATGTAAGTACCTTATTTTTGAGTTTAAAAAAAAAAGGTATTTGAAAATGTTTATTTTAATGCTTTTTATACACAGCTAAAAAAGAAGTATCAACTTAGAAATCACCCTGTATTGTTTATTTGATAATTAACTATTACAGGCACGCCAGTCCTGCCGTAACCAAACCTGTTCCAAAGTTCTGTAAAATAAATGTTACTAGAAATAACATCGGTCATTGGCGGTTATTAAAAGTTTACGTGAAATACATATATTCAAGACAAGCTTACTGCGAGGTAGTTTTTTTTTCTTACGTTACTATTTTTAGTGACGATGGTTGTTGACAGCAGATATTTCAAAAAATAAGTTCCAAGAAATTAAGTGTCAATGTTCATTTTTACGGATTTTGTTATTATATTACCGTAAGTAGTGATATTTTTCTATATTTTTTTTATGTAAGAACTTCGCTACAAAAAGGAAAAAATCTTTAAATAAATATAGACATATAAAAATTTCTGAATTTTAAAAATCTACACTTTATTTAATCTTGTTCTAAATAAAATGTTGAATGGTAATTTTTAATGATTATTTTCTCGTTAATTTTGGAACATTTTTGTTACCTAATGTTCTTTCAAGTGTTACTTGTAATAAAAATTAGAATTTTGTTTTTTTATTTGCTTTTTTGACTTATTTTTCTACAATAGCACCTTTCAAAATTACACAGTGCAAGTTTTAATCTGTGACCAATTACCATAGATAGACAAAGTACCTCTATCTCATTTATCACAAACAGTTATATTGTTGTGCGAACACCGGTTAATTGCGAAACATTTATCAGACTTTCCACCTGTTTCTAATGTTCATAACTATGAGACAAGACAAAATGAAGACATTTTAATTACTAACTATAAACTATCCACCTACAAGAAAAGTCCGCATTGCTTTAGTAGTTATATTTTTAATAAACTCCCAAATAATATTAAATCAGAACCCTCTTTTCGTACTTTTAAAAAGTCTCTTAGGTGCTATCTTCTTGAAAACTCATTCTACCCATTAATGAATATCTTGGTGGTTAATATTTGTACTTCTACATTGGAGTGTCCACCAATAATATTTTAATTTTTGTCTCGTGTAAGTTTGTTTATAGATTCTGTTACTGTACTCTTGTGCTACTGAATGTTTTTTAATGTTTTTAAATTTGATAACCAATTTTTATACTTACTATATAGATTTATATTTAAGACATTGTTAATGCTTGTAAGAGTATTCTTAACAATAAAGGATAAATAAATAAACAAAGGGTGAGGGCACCCTTAAAGTGCTTCGGCCACAGATCGTCAGGTCACGAATATGGCCGATTTTTTTCTCACCTGTGAAATGTTATTTTCGAGCTTAAAAGCCTTAATTTCTTCCACGTTTGAAACCGACGTGCCATTTTATCACAACTATAAAGTATATTTAATTTAAAAAAAAACACTTTAAATAAAGTCACAAAATACACTTTCATAATGCATGCTTGTCTTGTCTTGTTTCTTTTGGCTCTGCTCCCTAGGGGCAACTTGCCAGCTCATTAGGAGTGATCGCGACCTTGTCTGGAATTCTCCATGTCGTGACCACTAATTTTCCTTCCTTGTGTTCTATGATTCTCTGAGTTTGTGTGTTTTGTCTTTACTCAACTGCTATTTTGGGGGTCGGGGGTTTAGTATTGACAATTACAACATAGGAGTCACATTTACTAAAAAGAGGGGATTAGGGGTTAGTAGACAATACATTCATTTACTGAGTAGAACCTAGGAACTTCTTTACTTATTTCTTTAATATTTTTTTTTTTTTTTTTTTTTTATTAAGATTTATTATAATTTTATTTTCTGATAATTAATATATTGCATTATTAATTTTATCATTTTTTCTTTTGGCTTATACAAGACAGTATTCATAGTAAGAGGGAGCTGCAAACCAATTTTTCTCAATTCCTCATACAAATCAAAGCCGGGGATATCATTTATCGGACATTCTAGAAAAATGTGGTCCAAGTTGTCAATTTGTCCACAGTCGCACTCAGGGCTGTCTTTGACTCCAATTTTAAATAGGTGGTAGTTGGTTAGACAATGTCCTGATCTCATTCTGATTATTGTTGTGATGTGCCGTCTTTCGGTGAATTCTATCTTCGTGAACCAACTGATTTTTGGGAATTCTTCTTTTGTACCAGCGTAAGCTCTACCTTTGATTTTCCAAGTTTTTTTCCATGCGATGTTATGTTCTTTTAGTATTGTTTTCCTTATCTCTGGTAGTATTTCTTCTTTATCTAACTCTAAGGTTTTTGGTATGTTTAGGCTACTTCCTATTTTCGCAAGTTGGTCTGCTTGTTCATTACCCGGGATTTTTACGTGACCCGGTATCCATGCGAGTCTTATTTCTGTTCCACTGTCAAGTGCTTCAAGTAAAAGTCTTTTTGTAAGGAGGGCTACAAAGTTATTTTTTGCGTTTAGAGTTGTTCCATTTATCTTCTTGATAGCACTTTGTGAGTCTGATAAGATGATGGCATTTTTAATATTTTTGCTAAGTATCACATTAATTGCTTCATGTATGGCCACTATCTCTGCCGTGCAAATTCCTATGTTATTTGGGAGTCTTGATGAGAAATTATATTTTATATCCGGGATGTGTATGCCATATCCCACTCTGGAAGCTCTTTTAGAGGCATCTGTATATATCAGTGTGCAAGTGTTTTGGTATTTCGCTATACGCTCACAGAACTGGTTCTTAGCCATCACTTCGTTTTTTTTGCTGAGGTTTAAGTCAAGTATCTTTATGTTCCTTACCTGTATTTCGTATTTAACGTCAAATATAGGGTAATTATCAGATTTATATAGGTGGTTGTAGAAGGGGATAAAGTAATTTAATGCCTGAATCAGGTACGGTGATTCTCTATTCTTCCAAAATCCTACATTCTTTACCTGGAGTTCCCGTGTCTTTACTAGCACTGCAACCAGAGGGTGTTCTTTTATGCATAGGATTTTTGCTAGAAAGTTGGAGGCTAATATTTTTCTTCTATGTTCCAAGTCAATTTCGGCTGCCTCTGACAAAAGTATATTGGTTGGGGTGGAGTTCATACAACCTAGGGCGACTCTTAGGCCCTGATACTGTATTGTGTCTAGTTTGTATAGTAGTGTCTTAGGTGAAGGTTTAAAAAACATTGACCCGTAGTCTATGTGAGATTTCACTAGGCCATTGTATACCGTTAATATTGTCTGTGGGTCTGCTCCCCACCACACACGGCAAAATGTTTTAATTAAATTAATACTCCTTCTTGCCTTAGAGATGATGGATTCTACCTGTTTTCTCCAGTCAAGGTTTTTGTGTAAGATTAGTCCCAGGTATTTTGTTTCGTTTTTAAAATTTATTTGTGAATTTCTTAATGTAATAGGTGCACCTACTTCTTGCCTCTTGTTTTTTGTGAATAATACTGCCTCGCACTTTTCCACTGCCAGAGATAGGTTATTTTCTTCCAGCCAGGCTGTAATTCTCTCCAATGCCTCTGTGATTTTTTTTTTCATTTCTGTGATATTCTTTCCTTTTATAAACAGTACCAAATCATCTGCATAACCAATTAGAAATATCTCTGGACAGAGGATATGGAAGATGTCCCTAAGGTAAATATTAAATAACAGAGTACTAAGGGGCGATCCTTGAGGGATTCCACAATAAGCCATCGCTGGTCCTATCAGATTGCCATCTTTGTTTTTGGAGTATAGTACTCTATGTGTGAGTATTTTCAGAATTAATTTTGCCATTTGAGGAGGGACCTCCAGGTGAATTAGTTTATTATATAATTTGTAGATATCTATGTGATCATAGGCTGCCTTAATATCTAGAAAAACCGCCAATACAGATAAGTTTTCTCCAAACGCTAGTGAGATGTGTGATATTAGTAGTGCGTGGGCATTGTGTGTACCTTGGCCCTTTCTGAACCCTGTTTGGTACCATGAGAATATTTTTTTGTTCTCGAGTTGCCACTCCAGCCTGTTCTTTATCATTATTTCCAGTGTTTTTAAATAGCAGGATGTGAGCGTTATGGGTCTGTAACTGTCCATTATTTTAGGGTCTTTATTTGGTTTTAATAATGCGATAATGTTGTACTTTTTCCAGGATAGGGGAATAGGTTCACCATGTAAGATTTTGTTATAAATGTTGATCAGAATTGTTTGTGCTTTGTGTGGGATGTTCTGTAGCATTTGGTATGATACGTCGTCTAGCCCAGGGGCCGAACTTTTTTTTTTTTTAAGCTTAATTTTAATTCGTCCAGTGTGAAGGGAGTTGTTTCAGCCGTGGGTGGTTCAGAAGAAAATTCTGGTATTACTGAAGTTATCGCCATTTTGTGAAGTAGGCTCTGTCTTAATTCGTCTGTGATTTCTTGTGTGTTGCTATTACCAGGTGTACCAGCAAAGGCTTTGACTTTATTCCACACGTATGTTATATTTGAGGTTCTATTCAATGTTGAGCAGAATTTAATAAATTTGTTTCTTTTTGTTTGTTTAAAATGTCTTTTGGCCAATGCGATCGTTCTTTTAGCGTTGATGTAGTTATCGATGCTTGGATTTATTTTAAAAGCTTGTATGGATAGTTTTCTTTCTTCCCTTTTTATTGTACACTCTCTGTCCCACCAAGGGTTTGCGATTCTTCCAGGTGTGTTTTCAGTTTTTTTTGGAATGGTTTCGGAGGTGGCTCTCTCAATTATTTCTTCGAGGACAACGAAGGGGGCGTCTCTATCAATATCTATAAGCTCTATTGTACATTTATCGTGGAACGTCTCCCAGTCTGCTCTTGCAAAGTCTCTTACGTGGTATGCTGAAAAGAATGTTTCTCTGTGTTTTATGCTGTTAATTTCTAACACTGTGGGGTGGTGGTCACTTGGGCCGCAGTCATTCAGTACTCTCCATGAGCTTCTTGAGCTCAATTGTGGGTCGATAATTGCAATATCTAGGGGGTTCTCGGCTGTCTTGGCAAACCGCGTAGGGACTCCATTGCTTATCAGAATTATTTCATTTGAATCCAGAAATTCCACCAATGCTTTCCCACTGCTGTTAGTTTTTGTCCCTCCCCAGGATTGGTGATGAGCATTAAGATCACCCATTAATACTCGTTGACCCTGTAGGTTTCCAAATATCGTGTTTAATAGGTTCAGGTTTAGTTGTTCTTGTGGAGCCGAATAGGCGTTAATTATATTTATACTACCTACTTTGATTGTGATATATTGTGCCTCTGCGCACATTTTATTATTTATCAGGGTGAACTTTGTGTCATTTCTAATGCATGTAGCAATTCCCCCATATCCATCCTCTCTATCCTGTCTGATTATTTTGTAAGCCCTTAGGTTGAAGTTTTTTTCTTTGTTTAACCATGTTTCGTTAAGTGCAATGATGTTTGGTTGTTCTTCTCTTATCAAAGAAATCAAATCGCCTCTGTTTGCTGTGACGCTCCTAATGTTCCATTGGAGTATTTTTAGTTTTTTGTTATTTATTTCCATGCTCTTGTCTGTTTTCTTTTTCCTTCTTTTTTTTTTTAACTTTTGTTTTTCTTCTCTTGCTTTCCCTTTTCTTATTAGGCTTTTATTAATATGGGAAGTCCAACTCCATTTGAGGAGTTTGTGGTGTTTGCTGAGTAGAGTAGTTTAAATGTGTTATAATTAGGTCAGCTATTTTTTGTTGTTGTTCTTCCGAAATGGTTGCCAAATAATTATATATGGCATTCACTGGGTCATTGTTATCTTTTTGAATATTTTTCTTGGCACTACTAGGCATGTTCGTTGTTTGGTCCATTTTTTGTTGAGGTGTTGTTGATTTGGTCGAACAGCTTGGAAGACTAGGTTCCATTTGGTTCGGTCTTGAATTAGGATAATATAGGGCCTCTTCATGTGCTCTACGATCATAACCCTTCCGAGTCGTTATCCTTTTAGGGTTTGTGGCTGCTACTTGTATATACGCTCTTTTGTTGTTGTCTAGGTTATTTCTGTTTATATTTTGTGTTACGTTTTCCCTTGAATTATTATTGTTTTGGTTGTTTTGGCTAGGGTAATTTAATACTGGAAAGTCTGTTGGATGGCATGTATATGTGCTGTCATTAGTGGTGTTGTCGATATACGTTTTTTTACATAATTTATTTGCATCAAAATATGTTAAGTTTTGAAAAGCCATGAGTTTTTTAATATTTTGTTGCCTTGTGTATTCCGGACATTTTTTTGATGTTGATTTATGTTCTACACTTTTACAAAAAATGCATTTATAAGCACATCTAAATTGTTTTATATTATTGGGATCAGTCATATGGTTCTCAAATTCCCCACAATTAAAACACCTAGCTTTACCCTTACACAGTTTTTTCGTGTGTCCAAATAAGAGGCATTGGTAGCATTGTGTCACAGGGGCAACATATGGAACGACTTCTAGGTTTAATCCGTAGATTTGTATGTGTTTTGGTAGGATAGTTCCCTCAAAAGTGCATAGAATTGTATTCGTTGGTTCATATGTTGTTTCTCTATTGGGTTCATTGATTATTTTTCTGTTCATTCTTTTAATTTGTAGAATTTTAGTTGGAGAGCTTGCAGTGCCTGTTGACATTAACTCTTCTTCAGTAAAACTTTTGTCCACCCGTCTAACTATGCCCTTACATGATATGAAATTATACGGGATAAATATTTTATAACCTCTATCCAATAAATTTTTATTAGTAACAAATTGGTTTGCAGCTGTAAAATTATTAAATTCAACCCCGATTCGATTCGTACCTTTAGTATCTATTTTTTTAACATTAGTTAAATTTAAATTAAAGATTTCTTTAGCGATTTTTAAATGATTAAATCGGCCGATATTATTACCCGATTCTATTGTAGATTCTAAATATACTATAAATGGTCCTCTTTCATTGAATTTATACAAAATTTGTTGCATCTTTGGTTGAATTGTATTATTTTTTGCATTGTTAATATCAGTTGAGTTATTTTGAAGGTCAAGCCTTGGTTTTTTTGTAGCATTATATGTCGCATGTGTACCAGTACCAATGATATTATGGATTTCTTCTAACGAGGGAGGTTGTGAACCCCCCCCCCCCCCCCCCCAGGGTCTAAAGGGTCACTCATCCCTCTTTTCTTAATCCCCAATACCTAGGTTCTACTCACCAAACTCAAAATCAAAAATAAAACGGTCACAAAAGGATACAATAACTCTCAGATTAGTCACTACGCACGGTGTGTTATTACAGAGGAACCTCGTTTCTTTGATAATGCATGCTGAAAACAATCTAACGAGTTGACAGCTGGTGGTTAGAATAGGTTGATGAACGGAGGCTACTAGAAAAGGTTGGCAGCCACCAGATCTCAACTATGACAGATGTGGCGTTCAGTGGCGGCTTGTCAGGTGAAGGGGCTCTTCACCAAAAAAAATGAAACCAGGAGGAAGTTTTTTCGACAATATTAATGTACCAATACAGCTACCATTTTAGCCCTTTTTTATTCACATAATTCTGATAATAAGAAAATTAACAGTAGTGCCGACTTCTTTTTTTTTTTTTTTTATGATAAAACACCTGCACTGTAGGAAAAATCCTTTAAGGCGCTCTGGGAGCGGTGCGAGTGCGAAAAAAGCGATTTACGTTGGTCTTGAAACGTTGAAGATTGTATTCATTGGGAAACACGACCTCAGGAAGATCATTCCACAACGATGACGTTCTCCAGATGAAAGAATTCTTGAACAATGAAGTTCGAGGAGTACTAAGCTGAACAACATATGGATGTGTATTTCTGTTTTGCATTGCTCTAGGTGGAATCAAGTGGGCAATGTCAGTCGAACACCTGCCATGGAAATATCTGTAAAAGAGAGCCAAATCACCAACCTGTCTTCGATGCTCCAGGCTATCGAGGGTCTTGGTCAGCTCGGGGTCGCCGATCAGACAAACGGCTCTCCTTTCAATGGAATCCAGTAGCCGAAGGGTGTGCTTGGGTGCAGAGCTCCGGACATGAGAGCAATATTCTAATGATGGTCGAATCTGGGCTTTGTAGTGTCAAAAGTTGATGAGGTGTGTACAACCTTTTGGTGCGGAAAAGTACACCAAGTTTCTGTGCAGCTGCCTTGGCAATTGCGGCAACGTGATCATGCCAAGACATATTACCTCCCAGATTGACCCCCAGCAAATTAATAGACGGTGCCAGGGGAATTGCGTGTCCTGCCATGACTATATCCGGTTCTGCAATGTTAACCATTTTGGAGAAGACTGCTGCCTGGGTTTTCTTAGCATTAAATTCGACTTGGTTACTGTCACCCCAAGCCAAAATTTCTTCCAGGTCATTGTTGAGGCGCAATACTTCATGCTGCCTGCGAAGATGTGCGTCGGCAGCGGATGTTTGGGGAGTCAAGGTAAAAGATGAGACAAGTGTGCTGTCATCAGCAAAGCTATAAATTGGATTTTGGGTTTTTACTAGAAGGTCGTTAATATACAGTAAAAAGAGGGTAGGCGACAATATGGACCCTTGAGGAACACTGGCATTGATGGTGAAGGTGTCTGAGAGAAACCCGTCAATCGCCACTTGCAGAGAACGGTTCTTAAGTAAGCTGGTTAACCATAAACAAAATCCATTAGGCATACCGTAGGATCGCAATTTACTTAGAAGCCCATCGTCTATCCTATCGCCTATCTCATTTATCACAAACAGTTATATTATTGTGCGAACACCGGTTAATTGCGATACAAGTAAAGTCCCTCACCCTTAAAGTGCTTCGGCCACAGATCGTCAGGTCACGAATATGGCCGATTTTTTTCTCACCTGTGAAATGTTATTTCCGAGCTTAAACGGCTTAATTTCTTCCACGTTTCAAACCGACGTGCCATTTTATCACACTATAAAGTATATTTAATTAAAAAAAAACACTTTAAATAAAGTCACAAAATACACTTTCATAATACATGCTGAAAACAATCTAACGAGTTGACAGCTGGTGGTTAGAATCGGTTGATGAACGGAGGCTACTAGAAAAGGTTGGCAGCCACCAGATCTCAACTATGACAGATGCGACGTTCAGTGGCGGCTCGTCAGGTGAAGTAGGTGAAGGGGCTCTTCACCAAAAAAAAATGAAACCAGGAGGAAGTTTTTTCGACAATATTAATGTACCAATACAGCTACCATTTTAGCCCTTTATTTATTCACATAATTCTGAGAATAAGAAAATTAACAGTAGTGCCGACTTCATTTTAAATATACGGTATAGAAAATTTGACAAAATATCTTTTTTGCTTTCTTTGATTTTATAATCAAAATTTTACGGATAGGTTAGCTAGCCAAAAAGGGATATTTTACCGCTGTTTGAAAAAATGAAACCCCTAGAACTTGTAACATTTAATTTTTGTTTAATGATACATTTTCTCTTTTTTTAATTTTTTTTAAAATCTACTAACAACCAATCACAGGAAATGTTAAACTAACTTACTACACATCTAACATAAAGTATTTTTAACAAATATAATAGTGCTAATATTTTAGGGTGTGATTCCCCAAGTCATTTTATGAAGAAAAGTTCATATAAACATATGTCCTAAACGGCTTAAATTTTTTGCTACAGGGTGTTGCATTATTTTTTTTTAATGCGTTTTTTGTAATATCTCCGAAAGTACTTTAGATAATATTTTCAATTTTGGCATGAATGTGCTAATAGGACATAAAACCACATCTTTTAGTAATAAAAGTTATTTTTTTGTCCCACCAGTGGCGTCCCTGCAAACATTTCCTCTGATATTTTTTAGAAAAAAAGTGGTACGCCACTGATATTTTTCCATGTGGATATTATTTCTGATTAGCCTGGTCAATTCTGCATAAAAATGGACTCTTGCGTTTTTCTCCCCGGGCACACCGTTCTTAATTAAAATAATTTAATTAGCTCTACTATTTATTATTATTAACATTGATAATTCAAAATTGCATTTTTTAAAAATTGTTGGAAATGACCACCTTCATTTAATAGGCATGCTTCCGCCCGTCTAATTGGATTTAATTATTTTAGTTAAGAACGGTGTGCCTGAGGAGAAAAACGCAAGAGACCATTTTTATGCAGAATTGACCAGGCTAATCAGAAATAACATCCACATGGAAAAATGTCAGTGGCGTACCATTTTTTTTTCTAAAAAATATCCGAGGAACGCCACTGGTGGAATAAAAAAAATAACTTTTATAACTGAAACATGTGGCTTTATATCCTATTAACACATGCCAAAATTGAAAATATTATCTAAAGCACTTTCGGAGATATTACAAAAAACGCATTAAAAAAAAATAAAGCCGTTTAGGACATATGTTTATATGAACTTTTTTTCATAAAATGACTTAAGGAACACCCTGTATATTATCAAAAACGAAATAAATTGATTATTATTATTATTATTATTTTTTAATTTGTCACATTGCAAATTTAATTTAATAATAGAAAATACAGTAGATACACCACGATTTTTCTAAATGAAGGCTCCATTATTACTGAAGTTCTACATCAACTGTAGCCTCAATTTTAAGGCAATCATTTTCAAGGTACCCATTCTCAGGATTCATCAAAACATCCCACCTTATAAGAAGTACGTTCCACCGGTCAAATTTACCAAAATCTGTTCTCCAAATAATATCTTTGGCTTCGAATTTACTAACTAATTTCCAAGAGTATTTATTATAACATTTCTTCTTTTGTGCCGTTTCCAAATTGCAAAATAAATAATAAATGTTTTCTGCCATTTCTTTTCGAAGGTAAACTCTCCAAGGATTATTAATGACGAACTGTACGGTCGGTGCATATACCGGTTCATTAACTTTAAGCTTACTTATATTTTTAAATGCATAATTAAGCATTGACCCAAACAAAATATTTGGCAGTAATATGTTACAGTTCGCTGCTTTATTCACGACTTTTTGATCTGCTTCAATTGGTATGCTACAGTTCGCCGGTTTATCCAGGAATTTTGGAACTGCTTCAATAAAGGGCAGCAAAACTCGTGTTTTAAAACTGACATCAAATTTACATAGAGCCACATTTTTATATTTATTAATATTCTTTATATCAATAAAGATACGTTCGCTATCTGTTCCGCCCCACCCTGTACATCTAGCAACATTTGTCTCGTGCAATAACTGGTTATCCGTTGAAAATAGTTCATATTTTTGGTTAACGTCTTCAATATTGCCCATAACTTTCACTTCAAGACAGAGCATGTTCGATTTACGTCTTAAAATGACATATACCAGTTGGTTAAAATCACAATGAAAGTATATGTCTGTTGTTTCAGTTTGTTCTTCAACACTTGTAATAAAATTAACCATAAAATAATTATTTCTTAACATTAAGTCTTTGTGTTTGGTTTTAACGTGTGCAGCCATTTCGTAGGAAGAACTTTCAAAAGTAAGACAAGCTGGGCAGTAGTACTTATTTCCCTTGCAGCTTTTCTCGTGAACACTCATTTGGGATCCAGATAGATATTCCCTACAGCCTTCCATATGATTAATACATGGAAATTTAAGATTTTTTGTCAATAACTCGTAAAGCGACGACGTCACGTACCCATCATTTTTTTGGAAACACCGTCCACATTTTACTTGTCTTTTTTGGTTAACTGTGACCGGAGGAACTGACAAATATTTTCCACAACACGAGCAAACTTGTTCGCTAAAAAACTCTTTCGGTATTTCAGACATATTCGAAACTTTTGATAGAATTTCAATCTTTATACTGATAGACACTTAAAATGCTATAAATACACGTATTTGTTGTAATAGAAAGATAAAAATCGCTATCAGTTATTTACTTACTGCATGTGTAATAAATCTTAAGCTTCAGGGGATTCACTTTTAAAAATCAGTATAAATTTGTAGGGCTTTCAAAAAGGAATAGCAACTGATCTAGTTATCCAATAATGTTTTTGAAATAAATCAAAACGATCAGTGTGGATCAGGGGGGAAGTCATGTCTCCCCCCCCCCCAAATAGTGAAAACAGAAATTACTGTTTTGACTAACTCTCCAACTTTGTCACCAGTCAGAGTGTATTAATTTTCGCATCATTCGTCGCATACAAACCTAAAATAAATAAGTCCATGGGACAAAAAAATTTCAAATATTTATGTTTTTATTTAAACAATTATTTACCAACAAAAATTAACAAACTCATTTCATTAAAAAAAATTAATGACAATGAATATTGGAAACAGATAACTTGAAAAAAAATTTTGAAATGTTTTAATTAATATTGTTATGAATAATATATTTTTCAAAATTTTATTAAGTAGGTATACCTATATCTTTAAAAAACTGCGTTTATATTTATATACATATACTTAAACGTTTTTTATTTGCAATTTAACTTTTATATAATATTAACAAGTATTAAAAATAAAATTTTTAATATTCCTATACAGGGTGTTCATTTGAAAACTTCCCACCACGGATTTATCGAAAACCACTGATTAAAAGGAGAAACGCCGAAACACGTCAAAAGATGTGCCAAAGGGGACAACTTTTTAACCAAAAACTACTTCACCCCCTTTTACCCTCTGCCCCCCGGGGTCATCCCCTTTAAAATTTTAAATGACAAGGGGTATCAAGTAGGGCTGTACGATTATCGAAAAAAATAATCGATTTTTGATGACATGAATTAATCGATTATTTTCGATTAATCGAATTAATTGAAATAATCGAAATAATCGAAATTAGGCGATTAATCGGAATAATCGATTAATCGTTTTTTTCAAATCGCCCTATTGAAAATAATCAATTATTATAAAAAATTAAAAATCGTCAATTTTTACCTCTTAAAGATAGATGAAATGTCATTATTACATGGATGGTTGTAAATAAAATTTATTTTCACATATCTCTTCAAATCGAGTCAGAAAACAATAAATTAATAGAAATCGAGAAAATTCAGTTTTTCTGAAATATCTTACTCGTCGACTTCAATTAAACTAAAAATGACACTGTGATTGCGATTCCAGCGCTTTACCACATTACCACTTAACTTTCCGGACGGCGCGGCGGGCGATTTAAATTTTAGACCGTTAAGCATAATATTAATATAAAAAGCGCACGGAAACACAGCCAAGTTATATCGTTAATTTTGTCGCAAAATATTTTCATTCCGATTAATCGAAAAAGAGCAATTTTAATCGAAAATATATCGATGATCGAAAATATTTCGATTTTTCGATTAATCGAAAACTTTTCGATTAATCAAAATATTTTCGATTAATAATCGATTAAAAATATATCGATAATCGATTATTAACCGATTAATCGATTATTTTGCGCACCCCTAGTATGAAGTAATAGCTTGTTTGAAAGGTCTTTCAAAGTGCTTTATTTTGACGTTTGATTTTTTAAAATCGGTCGATTCGTTTTCGAGAAAATTAGAAGAATCTTTATTTATCTTAATTTGTTCAGATAGAAAAAAAAACACGAAAATATCACTTTTTATTTCAATAAGTGTTCAAAATGTTGCCCTTTATTGGCCAAACAATGATATAGGCGATGTTCAAATTCCTGACGGACATTTTCAAAAACATGTTGTGGGAGATTATGGCAGCTCTCGATGATGAGTTGACGAAGTTCATCCAAAGTTTCAGGTTGGGGAGTGAATACAATAGATATCAAATGGCCTAATAAAAAAAGTCTAATGGCGTCAAGTCAGGAGATCTAGCAGGCCATTCTATAGGCCCTCTTCGCCCTATCCATTTATCTGGAAACTCGTCGTCTAGCCATTGCCGAACCGGAAGTTAGGGTTTCCATCGTCTTCGACTTGGTTTTCAATGGTTTCAGTGATAAGCGGATTGATGGTATTTTCCAACATATCTAAATAAATGCGAGAGAGAGATAGAGAGAATTGTTCGAAGGTAAAGAGGAAATATTTAAGTACAAATTATATCAAATTTCACAGAAAAAATATTGTCAATTTAAACCGGGGCGAGAGAGGTTAAGGAAGTGACGCCAGAGAACTGGCGAAAAGCAGTCCATCATATCATTAAAGAAGAGGAGAAAATGTGGGATCTTGACTACCTGATCGATCGGACAGTCGACCCGTTAATTATAACGTCAAGAGGAGATGACAGTTCCTCAGATGACGAAGAATATTATGATTTTTTATAATTTACTTTCTGTATAATATATTTTTATAATGTTTAATAAAAAATAAGTGTACCTAATATGTACTACGTACATAATGCACGCCATTGTCACACCATTTTCAGTGTTTGTGAATGGATAACAATAGGCAAAACCCATAAATTGACCCAAATCCGGGTGGTACTACCTGCACCTGATAAAGAATTTTGCAATGAAATCAATACCAAATTATGAAAGTGGCTTAATATTCGTTGAGTCACTCTGTAGTCCCTTTGCATACCTAATGAGCTTTTATTACTCAACACCTAATGAGCTTTTATTACTCGACACCTTTCTGAAATAGACTCTAACCTACAAGTTAAAACTACCAGTTAATAAACAATATCCAAATATTTATTCTTAAAAATATAATACAGCCTTTAACAATATTTTAAGTATTTTAATACATTCCTTTGAACAGTTTGTTACAGTTATTATGACAAAGCTACAATTCTTCAAATTAAAGCTACAATAGTCAAATCGGTCTTATTAAGCGGATTCATGGTCATCTTATGAATCCAAGTTTAAAATGTCTGTATTTATTATTTAGCTTAGCAGGAAAAAAATACTATTGTGGAGGATTTGTATCTTTTTTCCTGCAAAGCTATTGAATATCGGGACTCTGAGAACAATAACGGAAGACGGGATAGTACGTAATTTTAAAACAGCGTTGCCAAACCTTTGCAGAGTGAAATTTTAACTATATACAACTGTAATCAATATTTAAAATTAGTGTAAAAACTTGACGATCATAAATCGGTCAATTGAGAGCATAATATTACATAATACTTAGACAGTTTTTGAAAACTGACAATCGGTTTCTTATCGCTAAAATCTTCGAAAACAAATATAAGATTCGGCAAGACCGTTTTTATACGCGAAAAAATCGTCTAGGCGCTTCCAAGTAATGCAGACCTTACACGATTTTAGTTTAGAACAAATGTCGATAGATTTCACTAAGTGAATAATCAGCTGTATTACACTATTTTGACCACATGACCTTATGGACAAGCCGCACCTGGTGACACCTATGAGCAATCAATAGAAACCACAAAACTGCCTTCCTTTTTACTAATTTACCTTCACAAAATGTATTAAGAGCTAGAAATATTGATCAGAAACCCCTTTGCATACTGGCCTTACCATAGATATTTACAAATTCACAACCCCACACGTCCCTACTCTCTTTTAGCACTTTTTTTCGTCCCACTTTTCTTTTGACTATTGCTACTACTACTACTTTTCGCACTTGCTTTCTGTGGAGGCGATTTCTTGAAAATTCTCATAATAGCTGAGATTACTATTCCTACAAGGAAGGTTCCGAATCCGATTTGCCACAAATACGGGTTCTCTTTCATGAAGGTAACCGTCGCTGCCACAAGGTCGTCGAAAGGAGATTTTGGTACAGGGACTATTTCGGGTTTAACGTTTTTGTGCCTAAAATGTACAAAGAAATATACAGGGTGTCCCATAACTTATGGGCCGTTGAGTAACTGGAGATACTAGACATCAAACTAAGCCGATTAAGTCATATACGTTTTTTTTTGATAATTAAAATATTAATTTAATTATGTACTATGTTTTTTTATGCTTTGGGATGTTTAAAGGGAAATATCTCGAAAACCGTTAAAGATATTAAGATCAATCAAGTACACCTTTTTGACTCAGAAAATGCCCTTCTTTAAGAAACCATAATTGAAAAACACCTAATAACACAGGTAAGAAAAAAATCATAGATTTATGAAGCCCAGTGTATGACTAGCGCCCTCTAGTTTGAAACTTAAAAATTTCTATAAATTCTTATTTCTTGCTCATAAAAACATAATATAGCCAACTTTCAATTCGATTCATTAAACCATTTTAAAATTATGGCTTATTTTCGAGAATAAACTTTTACTTTCAACACCCTGTATCTCTAGAACGAGTAACAATCCGAAAAAACGTATATGACTTAATCAGCTTAGTTTGTTTGATGTCTAGTATCTCCAGTTACTCTATACGGCCATAAGTTATGGGACACCCTGTATATCTAGAGGTCCTCCGGTTTTTCAAGGAGTTTATTGAAATAAAAACATTTCAACCATGCCTATTAAAAATGAGATGCTGCCCGCCCCTGTTATTGTATACATTATATGTATCAGTTTTTTCCCCTGAAGTTATCCCTATCAAAGCTTCACACAAAGAAAATGTTGATTACTTACCAGTCCTGAGCGAACGCCACTAAAGACGTAATATCATAATCCTGATTGTGATATCTGTACATCTTCCCCTTCTTAAATAAAATAAAGGCGGGTACCTCAAAGACGTTGAACCGCCTGGCGGTTTTCGCGCCTGTGGTAGCCCTATTAACTCTGGCCACGTTCAAACGGGATTTCAAGTGGGCCCCCACGGCCTCCCAACGGGCTTGCAGTCGCTGACAGTCGACGCAGTCTGTTGTGTAAAACTGAACGAACCAGTCACCTGAAAATTTAAATACATCACTACTTCCTTCCTACTTCCATTTCTCACTCACAAGCAAAGGTGTCTGATTAGTAAATTAAAACTTAAGGTAACCAGGCCAATATGATTGCAAGAAAATTATTGTTTTATATATAATTATTATACACAGTTGGTTAATTATTATTAAAAATGTTTGTGCAACCCGAATAGGTGTAGAGAAAAAAATGTACAGTAAAATGTCATCTTTGTTGAAGCTCAAAAATCAGATTTATATTTTAAGGGCAAAGTTAGGATGACATAGAATCTTTAGGAAAATAAATAATACTTAATCATTTTCAGGGGTTTGTTTGTAATAGATGAAATGGGATTTTTTTAAATGTTGATTGGTGTATTAATTATTCTTGAGGTCATGAGCCATTACCTGTTGTAGCACCTGTTGCTGCTTGTGTCAGGTGTTCAAAGGTATCATCATCTAATTCTCGTGCAACAGGTTCTTTATTATTTGTAAAAGTGTGCAAAATTAACTCATCGTTTAATGGTCCATCGTAAAGAAGTGGAATGCCATGCCGGAAGAACACAATCGCTGGTTCCTAAAAAAATCAATTTAAGGGGTTTTTCTAGCTAAATGGGAATAATACTGTGGCATATCCATTTTAATAAGGTATTACCCTTTAAAAACCGGTATTTCATATATAATAAATTTACCAACTTAAACTGCACTTTATGTAGTGCTTGTTCCCTATTTATTTTCTCAAACATTTTTGGGGTAGCTTACCTTATTTGGCGTGTACAGCCGCGTCATAGAACTATCAACTAACTTCACCAC
Source organism: Polydrusus cervinus (assembly GCA_935413205.1). NCBI lineage: Eukaryota > Metazoa > Arthropoda > Insecta > Coleoptera > Curculionidae > Polydrusus > Polydrusus cervinus. The sequence continues at coordinate 111,019,371 of OW284510.1, read as the reverse complement.
CCAAGCATTCAACGTCTCCACTAAATCTTCCCGAAGTCCAGTCAATTCATTTTCAAATTTTTCACACTCTTCACAGTATTTTTTAGTGAAGAGTGCCACAACATATTTTTCACTTCTAATCAAATTTACTAATTCGTCGTCTTGCACTACTTCTAGATCGCATTTCGTATAATAAATTAAAGGTAGAATTAATAGGAAGTTAAGGAAGAAGCGCATTATAATGGAAGAAATGAATTTTTATAATTAAAAAGCTCTTTTACTGGAATGTTTTTGGACGAAAGGAAAGATAACCTCAAAATACGTGTACCATTCCACAGAGGATATATTGTCATTATTAACACGTCGCTGTGTTGCCACTTTTAAGTCGATTTTACGTAGTCTTACAAAAGTACATTAGAATTTTTCACAACCCTGTGAACCAAATTCGCCTTAATCACAGAGCAAAAGTTGGTTATACAAGAAGGGTCGATAGCACTTAGGTGGTGTTTCGTGACAGAATCGTGGTTCGGAACCCACGTTAAGCTATAGGTATCATCGGGAATGGCCCTGGCAACGAACGAAGAGGAAAAATGTGGAACAAACAACAACGGTACAAGTTTTTGGTTTCTTTATTGATTTGTATTTGTGTAATAAAATAAATTAGATGAGTAGATTAATAAATTCACTATCTGCATATAAATTAAAAGAAATCGTAGGCATAAAAGACCTAAATTTTTTTTTAAGCTAAGGAACTGTTGACCCACTGTATAACTTCTGTAGGCAATCCAGGAGACTTTGAAACCGCTTCAGAAATCTGATGGGGTAAAACGAGTAGTTTGAAAAACTGATATTCCTTTTGAACTCTGGCATTGCCCGGGTGAATCATAGAAATCAATTCCAAATTCTAAAAGAAAAAAAAACAATAATTTAGTATAAAAGTATATCTTATTGTAGAACTTTTGCTTTTATAATAATTTTATTTGGGACACCATATACTTAAGCTTTCTAGCGAATTCTAGAAGATACTCGCGGTATTATACCTCCTCTCTTCTAACACAATAAATTAAATAAGGAAGGCTGTTTGTTTCTAGAAATTTCAAGACTGACTTCGCTGTTGGCAACCAGTGAGAGTACTAGAATCTTCGGGTACATTCGGGACGATCGACCGATCTGTATATAAACGAAGCTGGCTGGCGCGTTAATCAGTCAGATTTGAAAAGCGCGAGTGAGAAGCAATAAAAAGCAAACACAAAGCGAAAGAAATTCCGAGTGCTACAAAAGTAAACGAGAGTTATTCTTGTATTTAGTGAGTGTATTGAAAGAAAACTAATAGAAAACATGGTGAAAGCTCCAGCAATCGGTATTGACTTGGGAACCACGTATTCCTGTGTTGGTGTATGGCAGCATGGAAAAGTGGAAATCATAGCCAACGACCAAGGCAACAGAACAACCCCGAGTTACGTGGCGTTCACAGACACCGAACGCCTCATCGGAGATGCCGCCAAGAACCAAGTGGCTATGAATCCATTGAACACCATCTTCGACGCCAAAAGGTTGATTGGACGCAAGTATGACGACCCCAAAATCCAAGCCGACATCAAACACTGGCCTTTTAAAGTCGTCAACGATGGAGGCAAGCCGAAACTACAAGTCGAACATAAAGGAGAACGAAAAACATTTGCCCCAGAAGAAGTCAGTTCGATGGTGTTGACGAAAATGAAGGAAACTGCCGAAGCCTACCTGGGAATGCCTATTAAAGATGCTGTTGTTACTGTTCCAGCTTACTTCAACGACTCCCAAAGGCAAGCTACCAAAGACGCAGGCATAATTGCTGGTTTGAATGTGTTGAGGATTATTAACGAACCCACTGCAGCAGCCCTAGCTTATGGCCTTGACAAAAATCTTAAGGGAGAAAGAAATGTCCTTATTTTCGACCTAGGCGGTGGTACTTTTGACGTATCCATCCTAACAATCGATGAAGGTTCACTGTTTGAAGTAAGATCTACAGCCGGAGATACACATCTTGGTGGAGAAGACTTTGACAACAGACTTGTGAACCATCTTGCCGAGGAGTTTAAACGTAAGTTTAGGAAAGACCTCAAGACCAATCCCAGAGCTTTAAGAAGATTAAGAACAGCCGCCGAACGGGCGAAAAGAACACTGTCATCGAGCACTGAAGCTTCAATTGAAATAGATGCTCTCTTCGAGGGTGTTAACTTTTATACTAAAGTAACCAGGGCCCGTTTCGAAGAATTAAATGCAGATCTCTTCAGAGGAACCCTTCAGCCTGTGGAAAAAGCTCTGGCTGACGCCAAATTAGACAAAGGCTCCATCCATGACATTGTTTTGGTTGGTGGTTCGACAAGAATTCCCAAAATCCAGCAACTTTTGCAGAACTTCTTTAACGGAAAGCAACTTAATCTGTCCATCAACCCAGATGAGGCAGTAGCTTATGGTGCGGCAGTGCAAGCAGCAGTTCTGAGCGGCGAAAAAGACTCAAAGATTCAGGATGTCCTTTTGGTTGATGTCACTCCTCTGTCAATGGGCATTGAAACAGCTGGTGGAGTTATGACGAAGATCATAGAACGAAACGCCAGGATTCCATGTAAACAAACTCAAACCTTCACCACTTACTCGGACAATCAGCCTGCTGTGACCATTCAAGTGTTTGAAGGGGAACGAGCAATGACAAAGGACAATAATCTATTGGGTACCTTTGATTTGACAGGAATCCCGCCAGCTCCCAGAGGAGTTCCAAAGATTGAAGTTACCTTTGACCTGGATGCCAATGGTATTCTAAATGTTTCTGCTAAAGATACCAGCTCAGGTAATTCCAGAAACATCACCATCAAGAACGACAGAGGTAGGCTCTCGCAGGCCGATATTGATCGAATGCTGTCGGAAGCAGAAAAATACAAGGAAGAAGATGAGAAACAAAGACAGAAAGTTACCGCTCGTAACCAATTAGAAGCCTACATCTTCCAAGTCAAACAGGCTGTACAAGACTGCGGTGACAAGTTGAGCCCTGATGACAAATCGACAGTTGAGCGTGAATGCGACGCCACCCTTAAGTGGTTGGATGGCAACACCATGGCCGAGAAAGAAGAGTTTGAAGACAAACAGAAACAGCTGACTTCAGTATGCAGTCCAATTATGGCCAAATTGTATGGTGGAGAAAGTTCACAGACTAATAACTTTGGCGGTGCTGCACCAGGTGGTATGTCAGGGGGCTGCAGTAGACAAGCGGGAGGATTTGGAGGAACATCGCAGGGTGGACCAACCATTGAAGAAGTCGATTAAAATTTTTAAAAATATCTTTTGTTGAGATTTGTATATTTTAAATTAGTTTTTTTTTGTACAGTCGTAGCAAAAAAAGGTTTATTCTTATTAGTGTAAACTTTTTTAGGCCACGGCCGTAGATGAGTACTGTAAGTGAGACTGATATTTACTTAGATTTTGTAGTTTTTTGTATTTATTAAATAAATTTTACAATTGTTTTTTAAAAATATTGTTTTATTTGCAAGATTTATATTGGATTGCAGATATTATTTATCCATAGTCAAAGTTATCCTGATTAATGTAGAATATAAAAAAGGCTTTTTAAAGGGGGTTTCGTTTTTTCCTAAAAAGTTAAAAACCAAAATTTAAAATTTCGGTTATTTGTGGATATCTTCAAAGGTATTCGGAATATTTACAATTTCATTTCATCAATTTATGAATCTCCAAAATACGCTATTTTTCTTTAAAGGACCCCGCACAAAACATGGGAAATGGCTTTCTGCTAATTTTTCTGAATTTTTAGTATTTTCTGGATCTTGATGTCCTGATTAAAAGTGTCCATGGCCGTCATCCAATCCTATGACTAGTTTTTGAGTTATGACCTTTTAAAGTTGGCATTTTTTACGTTGAGATTTTCTGCATTGTCTGGGGTTTTCATTTGTTTCTTAAAAACGGTCAACTCTTTTATTTTTTATATTGGTGAAAAAGTAGGCCTTGAGTTTTTTTTCACTTATATAGAAATAACATGCACAGGATGTTGAATAATTTATAGGCGGATTAAATAAATACTAATATTAAAAAACCATGAAAATCCAAAAAAAAATTTACTCATTTTTTGAATTTTGAAAACAAACGGCTAGATTTTGTTCATATTTTAATATCTTGTAGTACCAAGCTATGGATTTAAAAAAATGGGTACAGGTTGACGTAGAATATATTGCCAGGTATTTTATTAAAAAAAAAAAATTGAAAATTCACCTGAAAACGTAATAAACGACTTTTAATTGAATCATTTAATTATTATGCCAATCTGTAACAATTTTCTTTAAACGATAATTATTCTTTAACACAATTTTATCTTAGATATAGAGGGTGAACCAGTTACAATGATTTAAACAAGAGAAAACTTTTAAATATAAAAAAATAAAAAATGTTGATTTAAAATAGCTCTAAAAAAGGGAAAACGGAACAGACAAGGGCAGGACAGGACTCTACCCGTATGACGAAATTATTTAAAGAATTTTATTTTAATAAACTTATTAAATAACTTGCAGACATTTTTGATTTTTCTATTTCAAAATCTTTTTTACCAGGGCTCAATATTTTTTTACCAGCCCCCCTCTGGCTACGGCTCTGTTCAAAGTCAAAGTCAAAAAATCCTTTATTGTTTAAAGAATAATAAAATTCTTGTTAACAAAGGTCAAAAATAAAAATGAGTAACTTTAAAGTACATCCATATACATGCCTATACACTTAATATTAAAATAATACACACAGATTATCGTATCACTGATAGATCATCAAAAAATTCATCCAAAGTATAGTAAGCTTTTTCCGTTAAGAAACGCTTAGTTAATTTCTTAAACTTTTCAAAATGTTGTTGCCTTCTTAAAGCGAGCGGAAGATGATTAAATATTTTCTTACCACCATATATAAAAGATTTTCTAATTTGTTCAGAATGAGGTATAGGTAAGCTTAAAAAAAAAGATTGACGCGTATTATAATAAGAAGGCAACAACAGCTCACTTTTATATTTTTTATATACAAGACAGGCAGTCTCTAAAATAAAGATAGAGCAAAGAGTCAATATTGCATGCCTTATAAATAGTGGGCGACAAGAATCCCTAATTTTAGCACTACACATGTATCTTATTGCTCTCTTTTGCAGAACAAACACCGTGTTAAATAAATATTGGGTACATGATCCCCAAAAACAGATTCCATAACGAAGATGGGACTCTATCAAAGCATAGTAAGAGCTTTTTGCCACAGAAAAATTTAAGTTATTTGATATCACCCTTAGAGCATAACAGTTTGAAGAAATTTTACTACACAAATTGATGATATGAGTTCGTATCTCTTACCATTTTCGAGATTCCCAAGAATTTGTACATGTAGTTATTTATAAAAAAATTTTAACATAAAAATGGCACAAAAAATGCCCGTTATTTAGACGCGCACACTACTTACTTACCTCAATGTGCTCAAAAGCCTTCATCACAACGGGCCTCTGGACACTCTGCATACTCGAGTGCTTATTCGCAAACTTAACAAACCTGGTGTACACCATCTCGAAATTCATGGGTTGGTTATAGTATATATCGCAGTGATGTTTCATGGAGACCATGAGGCACAACTCCAACACGCTCAGGTCTTGAAGAATCAGAACCATGTCGTCTTTTTCTAAAAGGTTTAGCTCTTTCTCGAAATGGTTCACTGTTAGGATTTTCGTGGTTTCTGAGAGGGAGAATACGCATTTCAGCTGAAAAATTTAATTGTTAATAAACTGTCCAGTTCTGCTCGCGTCAGAAGTTAGCTGGTTAAAATCTGTTGTTTATACGACATATTGCGCAAACTCACAAACCCGGATAAGAGCTACATGGGAGACGCATTTGGCGAACGCAAAAAGAAAGAATTATGTTGACAGATGTAGTGTATGTTTAACAGGCGATGTTTAAATTGCGGAGGCTTACTCAAAAATGCACTCGAGAGGAAGGACACTTGTTTGAACACCTAATAAAAAAAAAGTTTTTCTTTTTGTTTTTGTAGCTGGCCTTTTCTCTTTTAATTTATTTCCTACATAATAGCCAGTTTTTGTAAACCAACAAAATCCAGCTAAACGATATTTCAAAAGCACATTTCTCACAAGAACAATTTCGTAAAACCAATTTTCATATTAGGCGGCAAGTATCATTCTTTCTAAAGAAGCCAAATTCGGGTTTCACGAGTCAGCGGTTGTCGAGATTCTAGCGTCTGAAAAATCGATTAGCAGGATTTTGTTGGATGGCAAAAACTAGCTAATATACTACTCATATCCTGCTGTATGGAATTATACCTTAAATAAATGCAGGGCCGTATTCAGTTCCATATTTACGGGGAGGGGGGGGCCTGCAGCCCCCCCCCCCCTTCAGCCCAGGTCTAAAAGTCTATAATTGCAACCTAATTTTTCGTCTCACGATTGGACCCTTAATTTAAATTTTTAAATAATGTATTCTTGGCTTAGATTACAAAGGTCTTGTAGGAAAAATCCTGTTTAGAGATTAAAGTTTCGGACGCATATCGTTTTAGTTTTAATTTACGATGCAATTTTATAGGAAAACAAGTAAAAAGAATAATATTTTATAGTATTTTTTTATTATATACTTGTCTGTTCCGTTTTCCCTTTTTAGAGCTATTTTAAATCAACAAAAATATAACCCAATGCAATAAAATATTTTTACAACAAAAACAAAAAACAATTAGGTATTTATTTTTAAAGTACAAATTTTAATTAAGACATTTTTTATGGAAGAAGTGTGATAATTTATGAAAAAAATAGTGCAGATAGAAACGAGAATGCTTTATTATTAATATACAAAACGGCACTTAAGAAGAAATATTTCTAAATCTAAGCATTTGCAACAAACACCGCTCTTAGATCTACGCTCCTAAAATACATGATTTCTGAAAAAATCAATAATTTTAGGTGTGGTGAGCGATAATTACTTTATTTTTAATCATGAAAAACCGAGCCGGAAAAACGCTGGTTAGAGTCATACATACGTCTTATGTTAAAATTTTGGATTGACACCAATATTCATATTTTTCACAAATATAAAAAATGTTTTTTTGTAATAAAGACCAGCTAGGAATATCAAAAAAAAAACATTTACAAAAACAAATTTTAATAGTTTAATTTTCGAAATTTGATAGTAGTTAGGTGAATTTTAAACGAACTTTGGGCGTGGCCCCGCAAATTTTTCGCCTTCTTCACTTCTTTCACTATCCCTTTCTCTAGAAAAAAAATGTCTCCTCCTTACGCCCATTAACCCCCCCCCCCCCCCCCCCCCCCCCCCCCCCCCCGAGCATACATTCTGGCTACGCCCCTGGCCGTATTTATTTTTAAAAGTAATTATCAAATTCCTGAAGATGTAAAGATAACATCAAACGTGTTTTTATCAGAGACATAATTGAGGAGTTTAAAAACTGAAACCATAAATTTTTTTATTTTTTCATAGGTACGATAGGGTCAAATTTAAAATTTAGTGAAAAAGCCCTCAGGCGTCTCGTGCGGAAAAAAATATTGTGGGACTTATTAACTTGATTACTCACCAAAACATTTTTCAATATATTCTCATTTAATTCTAAATCTATCAGTCTCTGAATCACACCCTTAAACTTTTTGTCTTTTAAAAGATTTTGTAGATTAGTATTCCATTGTTTTTTGATGGCGTTGCTGATTTTAAAATTACATTTGTCTGGCAATGACAAGTACCATTTTATTCTATCCAAGGCAAAATCTAAAGAAAAAAATTGGTTTAAGTACCATTTTCTTGACAGATTGACGTACAATAAACATTAACAATGGTTGCCACACTGCATAGTTGATATATCTACATACATATTATGTAAAATGAGTAAAATTTTCGCCATGGCAATTAAAGTTCGACAGGCAACGCGCCGCGGCCCAAACGGCAATAGAAGTCACCAGATATGGGTTTTTCTCATATATATATACATATACTATATTGCCAATACAAGCAGCCGCACGAAGCAAGAAGATACTCATCGTGCGATTCAAAGTAATTTGGGCCCGTGGCGCTTGCACAGTAGGGAAAAAATTAGGCAACCGACACGATATTTAACAGAACCGGCTCGCCGTTGTTTGTATTCTTATTCGTCGCCATCTTTTGTTTCGTTCGTTCGTGTGTGGTTGTAATTTCCAAGTTTTAGGTGTTAATATTTATAAAACTTTACTTTAGACATTTTTTTGTTAGTTTGTAAGTTGTTAGTCGTTTCCATCTTATAATACTGTAAAAAATAAATAAAAAAAAATAAATAAATCTTTCTTTTACGATGTATTTGTTCGGATGTTCCGTGTGTGATTGTGGATATTATTTTTAAGTTTTGGGTGTGAATTTAGGTTTAAAACTTTACCAAACATTTTGTTATTGTTAGCGACTTGTGTCTCAAGACGGGTAGAAAAAAGTGCATGATAATTTTTTGCAGTTCAATACCAGGAATAAGGTATTTCAAGTATGAAAAATATTGGTTTCTTAGTTTTATTTGACCATCAACTGTACACACCCGAATTAACGGGTGAATTTTAATAAAAACTTGTAAAAATATTTTAAAAGTCGGTCCTGTCAAATGTTTACATCAAGAAGCAAGTTTCCGAGCTGCGCAAACTCAACGGACCCTGATCATCTGCCTACAGTGGTGTAATCATTGAATTATGGTATTAGCAATATATTATGTGTATATATGTGGTTTTTCTCTATAAATCAAAAAGTTTCATTCACAAAGATGAAGAAAAAATAATTTTACCCTTTCATTGCCATATTCCGTTTCCTATAACATGTTATCAAATATCGAGTCCAATGTTTCGACCTTAGAAAAACATCTTCAATCTCTATATTCGAAAAAAGTAAGTTATAAATTAAGGGTTAAAATTTTAGGTAGGTACGCGTATTAATTTAATTTAAAAACTATTTAATTTTAATTTTTAGCTGTGTATAGAAGGCATTAAAATAAACAACTTTTTCAAAAAACTTAAAAATAGCCGAGTTACAGAAGTAAAAATCTAAGTGCGGGCCTGGTAATCAAAAAGTAGCCCTTTACTTTATATTGTTTTTCTCCGTTTTTTGTATTGTTAGTCACGAATTTTACGGATAGGTCGTCAGTTATTTATTTTGGCAATTTGCTGCGCGGTGTGGTTTTCTGAAGCAAATTAATTTTAATAAATTGGTGAAAATGGTAAAATTTGAAAACAATGAACTAATTATGGTGCAAATTTATTGTGAGTGTCCTAAAAGTGCGGATGTTTCTTCTCTACACCAAGAAGTTTTCTTAATGTTATTCAACGGGCAAGTTAGGCAGAACCATATTTGATTTGCAGTGTAATAAATGAATGTTTAAGTACTTTATTTTTGGGTTTTTTGAAAACAGATATTTGAAAATGTTGTTTATTTTAATGCCTTCTATACGCAGCTAAAAAAGAAGTATCAACTTAGGAATCACCCTGTATTTACAGTAAAATAAAAATGGCGCCCACTTACAGGAAATATTTTTATACCGGCCACTGTAGACGACTCTGACGTCACTACACTAATGCTGAAAATGGAAGAAAATCGTAATTCCCTTAGAGATTGGTTTGCGGCAAACCGAATGAGCCTAAATGAGGACAAAACCGAAACAATTTTATTCAGTCTCAGACCTCATGATGAGGTAAACCCCCCGGCAGTTAAATTTCTTGGTGTCCATATGGATCCCACACTAAAATTTGATATCCACATCGATTTCATTTGTTCGAGAGTATCAAGGGCAGTGTACTTACTACGGCAGCTCTCGAGGGTGGTTGATTCGTGCGTATGTCTGGTGGCTTTTCATGCTCTCGTGCAGTCCGTCTGTTGCTATGCTCTGCTGGCGTGGGTACATTCCGCACACATGAAGAGGGTGTTTGCGCTTCAGCGTCGAGCGGTGAGGATTCTGGCTGGGCTTGACTACCGTTCCGATGCCAGGGGCGCGTATGGAGATCTAGGGATACTGACCATTCCATCGCGGTACATATACGAGTGTCTATTACACGCAAAAGGCTCGAAAAACTACCAACCAGTTGGTGACAGACATGATTATAACACGCGAGGTAGAGAAGATATACATATTGACTTTTTGCGACTCCAGAGATCGTGGAACGCGACGCTGCACTATGCTCCCACCTTTTTTAATAAGCTCCCGATTTCTGTAAGAAACCTTGAGATTGCCGCTTTTAAGTCCTTTATAAAAAACTATCTAATAACCCATTCATTTTACTCCATCCAGGAATTCCTAGATCATACATTTGATGTTCCCTTGCCGTAACTGCCTGATTAATTAATTGCTCAACTTTTAATCTGTTGTAATTGTATATTTAACTCTTAAAGTCTAACTTGTATTGTATGTTTTTGATAACTGATTTTTACCTGTCCGTCTGCTGTGTTTTATTTTTTTTAACTGTGAAATTGTTGAATTTTTAAAATTGTAGTTTGGGTACCCACATTGGTTTAAATAGTAATAATTATATTACCCATTGACGTATGTAAAGTTCTTGTAATTTTAAACATGAATAAAGGAATTTGAATTTGAAATTTGAATTTGAATTTGAATTTACTCACCTAAATCACTAGTTTGATTATTCTCTTCTTGTCCGGGATAGAGGAACATCTGCCTATGAGAAAATCTGGATTTAACTCTTTTTTCCAGTAACTGAATGACATCTAGACGACATGTTATACCTAAAAAATTATTAAATCTTCGATTTAAGTCTTTTTTTTATACTGTTTCGATTGACTGATGGTATGCAACACATATGGCTAATACAAATAGCCACATTAATTCTATATTAATTGTTCTTACCAACAACACAAATGGGTGCCTGTGCACTCTGTGAAATATCGAACAAATTGTACAGCAACGTTTGATTATGGTGTGCACAGAACAGGTCAAATTCTTCAAGTACAAAGATTACACTTTTTGAAGTGTGCCGTTCCCCTATAAACAAATTTATTGTTAATTATATAATGTGTTTATATAATTATTATAGATTTAAAAAGTGTTCACCCTTTACAACAATAAAAAATCTTTGTTAAGAATTTCTTTATTATTATCTTTTATAAAATACCTGTTCTTAAACATGCCAACAAAAATGCCAAATTTTCAGCAAAACTACCAAATACTTTTCCATCAACAGCATTGTCTAATTTCATTTGAAATGTGATGCCCTTTAGTGCTAACCTGTCATCAGTATGTATAAGTCCATGCAGCTTTACTATAATTGAATCTTTCTTGAAGCACTCAGTAGATTGAAGTTCCTCAAGAACACTGTTAACAAGCTAAAATAAACTCTGTACTATTATTACTAGTACCTATTGTCTTATATGCAGTAATGCAGTGCAGCAGTTTTCTGTGTGAATTCTTATGGGAGATAGATTGGAGGTTTCAAGTCTCCTATAGCCATTATATGACGGAATGTTTAAGTATGGTAGTAAAAAGGCATTTCTACATTTCTAAAAAGAATGTTACAAGGAACACCTTATTGGTTCTTAGGTGACTAAGTTATTGTATTTTATTATAGACCTTTTTTTCTGTGTTTTATTATTTTATACAACCCAAAATAGTTCCAATACTTACCATTGTTTTACCGGTACCTTTGGGGCCGATCAGTAACATCGAATTAGACTCTCCGTGTTCAACTGTCCGCTGTAGTAAATCAAGCATCTGATTTCTTTCTTTTTCGTGTCCCAAAAATTCATTATTGTTTAAAATTTTCTCTTTTAAATACTTTCTGATAACTTCGACACTATCTTTAGACATTATGTGAGGTTATGTTGTTGTTTTGAATCTTTGACGTCAAACTAGGCGGGAAATGTGTGTGTTGAAGTTAGCAGCAATAGAAAGTAGTTATGATAATGTTCTGTTCGATTCATGCTTAGACCAGGTTCCAAATCTAAGGGTTCATGCTTAGGCGCGTATTATTCGTCACCTGGTAACTCTATCAGCAAGATAATTTCCAAAGAAACCATCGGCATTGTTGAGATAATTGTTTACATACAAATTATCTGGCTGGTAAAATTACCAGGAGATGAATAATTCGGGCCTTAGACAAGCTCGTCTAAGGATTCATGTTTATTCTTTTTCGATAGTTCAATCCTTTCTTTCCTGGTTCAATCGGTGGATGACTCCGCTCTGCGACCTTCCGTTCCGCCCACATATATGTATGTGATTCCGTCCTTCCAATCACATTTGTTTGTTTTCGTTGATAACATTATTAGTCGATCCCAAAGTATATCGGGTGCAGCACAGTCACACCAGGCCAACGATTAGAAAAATAACTTAAACGTTTCTGATTGGTCAGAACCCTTTGCGATAGCGACAACGCTGACCTATCGTTCATCTGTGACTGTGATTAGTAAAAATAGCGACGACCTATCATTCCTTTGTGCTTAGAAAATTCTTCAAATTCTTGTACGTGGAAACGTGACAGACAGAACGCCAACGGCCGCTGTCGGTAGAGGTGGGAAATACTGTTACCGATATGGAACGTTCCATTTGATACCGCGACAGGAAAATACCGCGACTAAATAACGGTTACTCCGGAACGAACTAGGGCGAGTTTAGTTTACAAAAATGTGAAGAAATAAAAAATGTTTCATCATTCCTGTCTGTGACCTTGAAATCTCAAACTAATAATAATAATAATAACAAGTTTATTTTCAATAGTCAGTTACAATATAAAAATGAGGTTTATTTTATATTCCTCAATAAACTCATTCTTCAATCTTCTGATGACGTGCCTGTCATTTAACGATTTTCGGTATGACTTCCGCTATATTGGAAAAATATCGAGAACATTGTTGATTGGTCAAAACTTGAAGTGTGTCACGCTAAGTGATAAGCGCCCTCTGCGACCTATCCTTCCGCTGTGAAAGAATTTAAAACGGCCTTGGGTTTTTCTTCGAAAGAGTCAAAAATAATGTTATATCCCGTACAACCCATAAAACGCAAATAAATATAAGAACAAATTCCCATATTTAGGCCAGGAATACTTTCAAATAAGCTTCAGAAGCGATCTCTATATGAGCACATTTTGACTAAAAATTTAAATCTTTGAACCTGTAGGAATTCGTATTTAGATTTAGAAGAACCACCAATCTCCCGAAACATTACTCCTACAATAATTATTATCCCAGTCTAGCGGAACTTGTAAAATCTAACATAGTTACTTACTGTTGCAACATACGTACCTACCCTGTGAAAGAACGTTTTCTAAAACAGCACAAATTCTTTCAGATAGAAGAAATAATTTTTTTTTTACCAAAGTCAAAAAACTATTATTTTTAAATTCCCACAGAAAAATTATGAGTTTCTAGAATCCTAATATTAGTTTCATAAATATTAATCGTTTTACTGGATTTTTCAAAATAAGGTTGAATATACATACCTACTTATATTATTTATATCGTTTATTTACATATAAGTATTTTTGTATTTATAAAATATAATATATTATCCCCTTGCACAAACATTTTATATAACAATTTATAAAGTTTAATACTAATAATATATTTTAATCTAATTGACGACAATGCTTTTCAACTTCTTGAGTCATTTCTTTCATCATCGATACAAGCCAAAGGGAGCCTCGCGAGACTGCGTCCAATGAAAAATACTATACACCGCGCCAGAAAACATGCATCAGCACCATATAACTATAACGCAAACGGCGGCCGCAACCTTTCGTCCCCCGTCTGACAAAATACCTTTAAGCAAAATACCGTCAACCTCGAGACTGTTATACTCATACCGTCGCGAACGGCGCCGCAACAGTTCCACGTTCCACTGGCAACCTTTCGTCCCCAGTCTGACAAAATACCGTCAAGGAAAAAATACCGTCAAGGTAAAAATACCGTTAAGGTAAAAATACCGTCAAGAAAAAAAATACCCTCAAGCTCCAGACGGTTACTCATACCGTTTGCGGCGTTTGTTGTTACACACTCCACAACGAACCGGCGCGGCGGCGTCAGCCGGCCGCTGTCGCTTTCTCTCGGTTCACATCGCAGCGTGTGCGTGTAGCGGCGAAGGACGAAATCTTAATAGTTCCAGAGGGAACTGCTTCATTGTATGAGGTGGAGCGCGACACGATGGTATTAAAAAATACCGTTTTAAAGTAGCAGTTACACAGATACCGACCCACCACTACGCTGTCGCCTCTGGCTCGTTTGAGATGACGTGATAATGTTAATAGTCGTTTACTATGACGTAATATTACAACAATTACCGTTTTTCAAGATTATTGTTTATCTTTAATAGTTTTGACAATTTTAAAGGTTATGTTCAAGATTTTTTGTTTTAGATAAGAGGAATGAAAAAAATAAATACCAACATTTTCAAATTATATTATCTATAAAAATGTTTATTTGATGGTATGTATAAATTTATTGTTGGTTCCAAGTTAAAGTTAATCTTATTTTATAATTTTTTAAAAGGTTTTAAACACTATCGAACAGTGGCGACCCCTATTTTGAAAACGACTGTTCTATATGAAACGTTGTACGCTGCGCGACCCAGTTTTATAGGTGAGTTGCATCCCAATTTAATAAAACCAAACTAACACCGCAATGGTAGACAGCTCGCAAAAATTTCCGGCCGTTCGCAGCAATTTGGGGGATTCTTATGCCGTCTGTTGTCCTTGCCCCCCCCCCCGGGGGGATCATCCGTAATTAAGCTTTTAATCTTAGGATTCCTTGCTTTGGCCAATGAGAAATAATTATAATTCTTATATAATAATAACAGCTTGTATTTGAATTAAAAAAATTGAATATAATATTCGAAAATAATTATAAAAATAACACAACAACACTATAATACATACAGGGTGTTTCACGGTGGATGGACCGTTAGACGTTTATGGAAAACGGGTGATACATTTTCTTCAAAAATGTATCACCCTGTATAGAAAAATTGCACTTATACATATGGGTATGTAATTCAGTTCTCTTAAATTTAATAATACAATAAAGCAAGCAAGATTACTATCTAACTCTTGTAACACTCTATATCTTGATAGACTCCAAAATTATTTAAGTAGAATATGGCAGCATTGTAAAGAAACCCTAGTTGAACCTAAAAAAAAATAATTTTAAAAGCGTATCTATACAGGGTGTTCTATCGGGAACCGATAATCTATATATAGAAAACTATACATAGGAAAATTTTGAAAATTTGACAGTATGCTAATTCTGATGGGGGCGACCGGGCTAAAATATTTTCATAATGGTGGCACTTCCGGTTATACCGGAAGTAAGTGCCAACTTGCTTATTTTAAATGGGACACATTATTACATTTTTGCATTCTACGCAAGATTCTAGGCAGATTTTGTATACCATGTCCTCTACCTATGTCTAAACGTTTTTGACATATTTGAATTTTTATGTCAAAAATGACGTTTGCAAGCCTTAGAATAATTATCAATTTTTTCTATAAAGAAGCCTTATTTATTTAATTTAAGTGGGATTCCTTGTTATAAAGGACCTGCTTTAATAGATTTTTTATAATATTTTGATAACTATATCAATACAGGGTGTTTAAAAAATAAAAATGAAAAAACTGCATACAGTCCATATTTTTAAATGGAAACACCCAAATTTTATAATTATTTCTTATATAACATTATAAATATGGGTAAGTTTGTATAAGATTGTATATTGTATATCCCAAAAATTCTTAGTTTTTGAAGTATTGCCAATTTAATATTTTTATATGGGGATTTTGCTCCAGATTTTAGGTTCAGTTACTCTTAGTTGGCTATGACGGCGTTGAAAAACAATCAAATGCTAAGAAAATCTATGAAGCTGTCACTTACCATTTAAACATTATTAATAAGCACATTGTGATGGCTTCTGTTTTTGCGGATGTCGAATGGCAAATGTGACATGATATAAGTTTATCACATTCTCCATAAATAATAAATAAGTTTAAATAATCTTCGTTTGTATAATTTAAGCGCCCGGGAATGATTATTAATAATGTTCAGTGACAGCGTCATAGATTTTTTTAGCATTTGATTGTTTTTCAACGCCGCCATAGCCAACTAAGAGTAACTGAACTTAAAATCTGCAGCAAAATCCCCATATAAAAATATTAAATTGGCAATATTTTGAAAACTAAGAATTTTTGGGATATACAACCTTATACAGACTTACCCTTATTTTTAATGCTAAATAAGAAATAATTATAAAATTTGGGTGTTTCCATTTGAAAATCTGGACTTTATGCAGTTTTTTCATTTTCATTTTTATCTTATTATCACCCTGTATTAATAGTTATCAAAATATTATAAAAAATCTATTAAAGCAGGTCCTTTATAACATGGAATCCCATTTAAATTAAATAAATAAGGCTCCTTTATAGAAAAAATTGATCATTATTCTAAGGCTTGCAAACGTCATTTTTGACATAAAAATATGTCAAAAACGTTTAGACATAGTAGGTATAGGACATGGTATACAAAATCTGCCTAGAATCTTGCGTAGAATGCAAAAATGTAATAATATATAGGGTGTCCCATTTAAAATAAGCAATTTGACACTTACTTCCGGTATAACCGAAAGTGCCACCATTATGAAAATATTTTAGCCCGGTCGCCCCTATCAGCATCAGCATACTGTCAAAATTTTCCTATGTATAGTTTTCTATATATAGATCGATTCGGTTCCCGGTGGGACACCCGGCTATACGTAAAAAATGACCGAATTATAACTATCAATCAAATATTACGAACATTTATTTCATGTCAAACTGATTTCAATTGGCATGTCATACTTGTACCTATATACCGTAACCTTTACGAAAGCTCTCTTTTTTTAAATTTCTTTTAGACGTTATTCACCTTTTCTATATTAAATGTACCTATTCTTCTAATATACACTCGAAACATGTAAAGAATCTGACATCATCAAACTAATTTTCCTAAATCTATCCGTAAAGAAAGAATGAAAGATTATTTATTTCCAAGTTATTTGATGTTTTGATGGATTAATTTTTGTTTTAAATAAAAATATTCGTTTTTATTTGTCCCTATTATTTTAAAACTAAAATCATTAAAGATTATTAATACTTACTTCTTTATTAACAAATTGTTTTCTACAGTTTCTAATGGTTCTAACAGTCTTACAAATATCACATTGTTTTTCTAATTTCATTTGTTCTACAAGATTCGCTGTCGCCGTATAAAGTCCACTGGCTGTAGCACCATCACTAAAAAATATAAACGTCGTACAGAGCTGATGTAAACACCAATAAGACGTACTTAAGAGCTAGAGCAAGAAGCATTTATCATTTTATTGTCAATGTTTTGTTAAATTTGGTCTGTTTATTGCTTCATAAATCAGGATTTTATTTAACTTGCAACTGATAGATAATTATAGCCCAAAGATGGGTATACAGGGCGTTATGGAATTGACGCATCATATTTAAATTAGTGACTTCTTAAGTAACATAGAGAACACTCCATACCTGTTATTTTTTAAACGAACCTTTAAAAATTTGGGTCAGTACCCCAAGAACCGAGTTGGGCGGACGCCATTGAGCGCTTTGACCGATTTGAATGGAGACACGGTCGGTTTTTTAGTTTCGATCATGTCGAGTTGCTTAAAAACATGTCATGTCAAGCCATAATACCAAAAAACAAATGATCAATTTACTCGTTCATGATAGTGATGCGACATTTAACGACATTTTTTCCTCGAAAGTTGTCTTATCAATTCCATTCTGTATGTTTGAATTTTAACTCGATTTTAAAAAGGAATAAACTAGTTGCTCTATACATCTGACATTCTTTCAATTTTATTTGTATACTATATGTATGTCACAATACTTACTGACAAGTAACAATGACAGGATAGGACTTTCTACTAATGACGGCCGAATCTTCTACAAATGAGACAAAATCGTCTAAATTGTCAGGAATTTCTTGATGACTTTGCCAATTTATAAATGTTAAAATTTCGACTTTTAATTTTGTTTGCTAAAAATAAAGTTTATAAATAATAATAAAAATATATATGTACGTCCAAAATATTAATATTTTGGTTTTACTTTTCATAAAAGTTTAACACAAAGAGGACCGATCAAGCATTTATATAGAGAACTCATTATCTTTACAAGTGCATGTAAAACATGAGCTCAAATGCAAAGTTCCAGTTGGTTAATGAATGAAATCACGTGTATAAACGTAGGAAATTTTCTCTACTATCTTGTAATGCGCGTTTGCCAACTCCCCCTTTCATTCGTTATATTAACTATTAATCTACCAAAAGCCTAAAAATGTATGGTTAAAGAAAGCGAATCGAAATGACGAATGATCTATATTTAACATCTCCCAATTATAGAATCTATGTTAATAAAATTTTTTGACTATTTCCACTATATAGCTTGGGAATCTGTAAACCGCAGCAATGCATGGCATATAGCTCTTAACCAAAAATAAACCCTAATGATATTTCTGAAGAAATTTTGAGCTGTTATGGTTGAAATAGTGTTGAAAATCAAATGTCTTCAAGAGAAGAAGAAAAAAATCACACAAAATAATACATACCTCAAATTCATTAGGATGATATGATATTTTCACAGTTACAATGGAATATTCTTTTGCATTGTGAGTTTTAACGTGTTGAATTTTTAAACCATCTAGTAAGACCAGTTCAGATTTATCTTCTGGCCAAAACTGGACACTGGTCTAAAATAAAGAAAAAGTGTACTTACATTGAATAATATAGATAGAAAGTAAAGGACTAGTAGAGGGAGATGGTATGTTCACCATCAATTTCCACAGGTCCTACTGCGCATGCGACGCCAGTAGGTAAAACAGCTTAAACAGAGCTGTTTAAGCTGTTTTAAACCGATCTATTTTACACAGGGCTGTTTTAAACAGAGCTGTTTAAGCTATTTTAGCTACGGCCGGCTCAGGCGCAGTAGGACCTGTGGAAATTGATGGTGAACATACCATCTCCCTTTACTCGGACTTGCGTTGTCTTTATTTGATTTAAATCACAATGTTTCAATCATTATAGTAAGTAGTCTGCAGTCGGAGTTTACTAGGTTTCCTTTAAAATTACATCACAAACCACTAAGTAAGACGATATGCGTGCGACACCTTAATCTCTATACAAAACAGGACTTTTAGAAGGAATAACATTTAAAAAACTAAATGTTTCCGACAAAAACTGTTTCGTAATCTAAGCTAAAAAATACATCGTTCTTTATAAAATCATTAGTGGTGAGCATGTAATACCAAAAGGCAAACTAAATATATTGGTTTTGTGCTGTGTTGGTTTTACATTTTTTTAATAAAGATTTCAATTAGGAGTCCAAGTGTGGGGCAAAAAATAAGGTTGCAATTAGACTTTTAGACTCGAGATTATAGGGGGGGGGGGGCTGAAGATCCCCCCACCCCACCGGCTGTTCTTACGGCAAAACCTTTCAATTACGGCTTGTCTTACTTTGTCATTGACATTCATTGCGTTTAGATTGATGACGACGATACACTGTTGTTGCACCACCATTCTCCAGAAATCATTCAGAGTGGTAGGGAGAGGTTGTTGCGTCACTATGTACCGATCGGAGAGACGGAAACTGTTGACTCTTATGGCGTTAATGTAAGCGAAAGAATCGTCTTGACTAGGCAATGTTTCCAGAAAAATTTGGCAATGTTCCTCTAAAAAAAGAAATAATATATGGGCACACGGGAAAAAACCAATACTACAAGATTCATATATATTTTAAGTGTAAATTTTTCTTACATTCAAGTAATGCCGTGTTTTTATTATAACGCTTAATATAATTAAACCACGTTTATATTTTATTGATTTGAAATATATGTTATACCTACTTCATATAAATAAATTACAAATTTTAAATAAGTTTTATTATTCTTGTATAAAAACTGTTACTATCACAAATTACGCTCTCTAGCTATTTTATTAGGAACTATCATGTTCCAATTGATACGACAATTAAAAGTACTTACCGTTATCTTTCAAACAAGCTTAAGTTTACTAAAATCGGATAAGTCGTTTAGAAGGTACAGAAAATTAAATGATTACACTTTCAATAGCTTCCCCCACCTTTATCAAGGTCGGTACGCCAACGAGCCCTAAACTTAAATGATGCAGAATTGTCTAAGCTCTCTAATGATGTTACCAAAGGTATACCTTAATATGGGAATTTTCGGAGAAAATTAGAATTTCAATATTTAATTTTCAATTATGCCCTCTTGCAGTAAAATGCGGAACTTAAAAATTATTTCCAGGATTTTCTCTTAGCCACTTTAGTTACGATTTTTTTTCCCCGAGTTTCTATGCCCAGTAGTTTCCGAGATACGGCCGGTGGCCATCCATAATGGGACACCCGGTATATAGGCTCCCACCTGAAAGACGACCCATTATCTCAAAGTGCCTAAATGAAAGGGCTAGAAATTCCGTCTCAGTCACTCCTTTTAAATCGAGAAGGCTACGGTTACAACGATAAATAATTAAAAACAAACCTGGCATTATATGACTGTATCTATTTTTTTCTGGTACGATGAGTAGTGTAGAAACCGACGCAAATTTCATGGCGTCGTCTTGCCACTCGCTCTCCCTGAGATACTCCATGTTGAGTGGTACGATTCCGTCCTCCAATTGGCTTTCCAGGGTTGTTTGGAAATAGCCGTCACATGGTATACACGTATTCCAATCTGTAAAATAAGTCTATAAAAAAAAAACATTCTACTAATAATACTAAATATTGTTAAAGATATCCTCCACCAACTGTTCTGCAGTAGCCCTACAAGAAAAATACAGTGGGTTAAGATCGGGTGATCTGGGTGGCCACTCTATTGACATCCATCTATCTATTCACCGCCCCCGGAGAAATTGTATACAAGTACTCCCAGGAGCACCATACGTGAGCCCCGGTTCAAGGAGTATGGGAAGATTCAACATTTAAGGGCGGCATGGACGGACAAAGTGGCAGATGAGAAGAGGGACTAGCCCATTCGACGCCTTCGGTGGAGAATATGTAAAGCCGCCACTTTGTTAAAGTAAAAACGTTTAATCATTGCGCCGGTGATATCTACCTGTCAAACAAGCTAAAATAGCGAGATGAGCCAACTTATATTGTTCCACATTATCCACCATGTTGGGCCTTTGGTTTCGTAAACGTTCCAGCGTCCCCAGAACGTCGACAGCGCCCTCTGCTGCGGCCATTCTCAAACAGATGTCGCATAAAATGATAGTTCCTGTTCTACCAACACCAGCACTATAAGAATATAATAAAAATGATTGAAATAATTAAACTAAAATTAAAAGCAGTGTTTAATGTTTATTTATATTTTATACATATTATGTAGTATATTATTTTCTCCACGACCATTACTGAATGCAATAATTCCAAAATCATTTTTAATAATAGAATGTAAAAATTCTCGCTCTTGAGTTGGAATATTTATTCTGAAACACTTGCTCCTTATGCGTTTTGCGTGTATTTTCATTCCATAACAAGATACGGAATGAATATTCTGTAATTGATCTAAACGACATAGGTTGCCATGAATTTCGAAACTGTCAATGTCAGCAGACAAATTTTAGTGCAAGTCAAAATATGAGTGAAAAATCGGATGAATCAGATATAGAACTGGATAATACTCCACCTGAAATTACAAATATTGCGAATAGTATTTTTGGTCGTGGAGAAAATATAGTCTGCTACTCCACCTCGTTACAGAATCTACTATTCTAATACTAATATATATAAAATACTAATAATGTATAAAATGTTTTATCCGTACAATTACTGGCTGGATGCATGTCACAACTCGCAAATACATAATCATAACAGAAACAAAAAATAAAGTAGGTCTGTTATAAATTAAAGGGTCCTGTCAATTGACATAAAATTCATTTTGACAACCTTTGTCATTTCAAAACACTATACTTTTACGTCTTAAAATTCATTTGAAAGCGAAAAATCGTTAGTTGGAACATATTCTGAAAATATTATTCAGCAAAAAAAAATATGCTCATTTGACGCTTATTTAAATTGTGACAGAATTGAAAAAATATAGTATTTAATGTAGTGAGTAGTATTTTTATCACTTGTTGAAATTTTACCTGCAATGCACTACAATAGGTGATTTCTTAAAACATGGCAAAGTAAGCATTTTTTGTAAAAGTGGCACCAAAGTTTGAGGGTACAGTGGTTGTCCGATTGCAGACCACGCCTTAAAATGTACTTGTGTTACCTAAAACAAAACAATTGAGCCTCAAAGAAGGTAGAAACCAAACTATATCGAAACGTCGGCAAAAATTAAAACACATTAGTAATAAAAAGATAGTCTAATCTGTTCAAGAAATTTTCTTTTCTAAATAATATACCTGGACGCGACTTCCTTACTAACACTACCTATGTTACGCAAGAAGTAATCACTAATTCAAAATATAGCATATTGTTAGGGGTATCCGACGTCTGAAATAATCCAGGGATGTTCGGGTTGTGACTACGTTCGGGTGCTTCCGGGTAGATTTTGCATAGTTGATTTGGTTTGTCACTTATATTTTTGTCAGTTTATATTTTTTATAAAATAAAAAATGTTTATTTTGTGAGCGTGTTTTGGTACTAAAAACCATAAAGAAAGTAAGATCACGCTTTAAAAAATAAGTTCTCTTACTCTTGCGGATCCTCAAACTAATTACTAAGTTCGGCTCAAGAGATAAGAAAATATAATTAATTATTTAAAAATGTTGTCCTAATTAGAAAATTTTTGATCTGGTAACTGGTTTTTAGGGTGTTATCGAGGGTCTCACTGACATGCACTTCTTGAGATATTAATACGAGAGGTACAAATATCTCATGAAGGGACCCCAAAGGTTGTTGTTCCTTGTAGATTTTCTGAAGAACTCATCAGTTTAAAACAATGAAAAAAGTAAAAAATGTAAACGGTGAAATAAATACATATAACTTGCCTGTCTAGTTTCAAAATCAACATGTACATTAAAATTCCTAACGTCGTAACTGGGATGACGTTTAATCTCCACAAATTCAATCAAGATGCCATTATAATCTTTTTGTCCATTAGTCTCATCGGGCCAGTAAATTTCACATTCTTTCTATAAATAAAAGAATTTCATTACACATGGTAAGTGTGTGGTTTCAATTTTTACGCTCTCTAACCACCAAAAGTTTTTTTTTAATAATACCTTGTTTTCTGTATTCAAATTGCTAAGCATGACAATACTAGTGACATTCTGTTCCCAAATCATTCTCCAAAAATCATTTAAAGTGTTCTTCTTAGGCCCTTGAGTAGCTATATAGGCTTTTTGAAGCTTGTACCCCTAAAATTATTAAAGAGGGTGATTTACTGGGAGTGGCCTGTTAAAAGATTTTTTCCTACGACCACCTATGAAAATGAGAAAAAAAGCACGGTTAACTTGGCTCGAAAGCGCCGTATATATATCACACGCGTGTTGAAAAAAAATATTTCGACACTAGTGTTGAAATACAAGGCACACTATTTAATTCAAACATATGGTGCCAAATTGACAGACCACCCCTATTTATTAAAAAATACAAATTTTAAAACGCATTGTAAAGTGTTTAACTTATTTATATGTATTTGTCGAGTTATTCAGAATTAGAGTGTGAAAATACGCCATTTGAAATTATAAAAAATGTTAATATACTGGAAAATCTATTACCAGAAAAAACAAATTGCGCTGAAGAAAATCATGTATTAAATAACAAATCTCTACAGGTACCGATAGCGTAGAGAATAGAGCTCTAGCCTACAGATCGCAAGGTCACAGGTTCAATTCCCATCAAGGGTATTTGACTTTTTATAAAAATATCTTCGTTGTTGGGTGGATTTTTTTAAATTTATGTATAATGCATCTTTCCCTAATTAAATTTAAAATTTTTCATTCTGGTTAATCTAGAAAGTCAATCCAGGATTAGTTCTTCCTATGATATATAAAATATGAAAAAATGAAAAAGTTAAACTACAAATAAAGGAAAAGCCTATTGACAAACTATGAAACCAGATATTAAGTGGAATAGTGACCACGACATTTGCTTACTTTAAAAGTAAAATTTTTAACCAGTTAGTTGTTGCAAATATTAAGGTTTCTTAAGAAAATTTATAGAATCAAGAATTTTTAAGAATAATAAAAAATATTTCTTAAATTTAAATCTCAAAAATAAAACAATCGAAAGAATTATTTATTTCAGTGTAGAAACTAAGTGATTCTAATTAAATTTAAAATAAAATGTAAAATAAAATCATTTGATAACGATTAAACAAATTTTAAAATACAAATTTAAAATCTTGGAAAATTGTTCAACACGTTTTGAAAAATGTTAAGAAATTTGAAAAATAATTAAAATTATAAAAAAAAAGCAATTTGAAAACAATTGAGAATTAATTTAAAAAGTAATCAAGGATTTTGAAAATATTTATTTTTGAAATAAACAAATTTTAAAATTATTTTAAACTCGTCAAGTCTAAATAAAATTATATAAAAAATTGGAAAACTATTTATTATTGAATAAATAAATTTTAAAGGTATTTTAAAATGAGTCAAGAGTCAAAGTAAAATTCAAGAAAAATTCAGAAAATATTTATTATGGAATAAATAAAAAAAATTGAAAATTATTTAAAAATAAGTCTAAGAATCTAAGTAAAATTTTATAAAAATCGGGAAAAATATTTATTTATAGAATAAATAAATTTTAAAAATATATTAAAGAGTTTAAGAAAAATTCAGATAATATTTTAAAGTACCTATTTAAGTGGAAAATCTCAAGGAAAGCTCAAAAGAAATATTTATTATGGAACAAATAAATTTAAAAATTATTTTTACAATCAGCTTAAGAGTCCAAGTATTTATGCAGGAAAATTCAGAAAGTAAATTCTAAAAATAATTCTAAAAATTTAATAAAAAGCTCACCTGTTAAGTAAAATCCATTTAATCCAGAAAGAATTATAAAATTAAATCACAAAACAATAATTAAATTTCTTAAGTTTAAAATCGACTAACCGCGACCACGAAACTAATTTAATTAGCATCGTGCAGAGTCCACTCCAAAAACACCCCCCTATTCTCTTCGCGGACACGCGCATCTAAAAATAGACATAGTTCCCCTTTTTAAGACAAAACAAAACGCGGTATAATTCTGTTCTTTTACCAGATTAACTAAAATTATCCGGATATTTTCTTGCACCTGCCGTGGACCCCTTCCTTATATACTGCTTAACATGCGATTTTGAACCTTAAAGACTAATAAATTATTAGATTGACAGAAATAAAGAGGGTTGATCGTGCCCTAAAAAGCGTGAATCACGGGTGGTGACACGATTACAGAAACACCTGCAGATGTTTTCATGGGGGAAAAGGGTTATAAAAAGCCGGACGTCGCTTGGAAGAGATGAGTCTATAAAAAGTGTAGTACGCGTTAAAAGTGAAATTACGTCAGTTCGGAGTCCAAGTTTAAAAGTTAGTTCTGTTAGTGAAATCTGAGGGTGGGACCTCGGCCCACCTTCCAGCCGGAAGTTTTATAAGTTTTTAAAATAAAAATAAGTTTGAAATAGTTGAGAATTTACATAAAAGTTGTCGAAATTTTATATCGGTTTTTAATCGGAAAACGGAAGTTTTGGAGACGAACGAAATTCGTATTTTTAATACGGAACAAAAATAAGAATTTTATTAATAAATAAAATTGAGTATTTATGGACAAAAGTAATAGACAAAATTAAGAAAACAATTATCAGTTCTCAGTGACAATGAATAGTTCACCGTACATATGTGCCAGCTCGCAGTTAAGGTTAACAGTATACCTTTCGGGCGTGAAAGACACTTCAGTCAGAAATCGCGGGTTTCAGCCGCTCGAAACTCTCGAATACGAGGTGCACGCGGAAACTATTATCGTTTTCCAATACTGACATGGATGGATATGTGGTAGCAAAATAATGTGTTGTGAGCCAAAATAATTAATGTACTGTTAAAATTTAAAGAACATTGTGAAACAGTGTAAATTTTTGCTCCCTTTCGAATTTTACAAATTTACTGAATAAACTAATGGAAATCAACATCAACATCATACCTAACCTACTTTGTGTGTCACATGTGTTCTGATCATTTAATCAAATTGCAGCGTTTTTAAAGTTAAATAATAGTCAAATATAAGGCATAAATCTAGATTGTGTGCAACAGAATCGTGGCGAATATAAAAAATTGTGATTTTTGTGCTGTGTACCAAGAAAACCCACATTATTCCTAAACATAACCTAAAACCATGTCTGCGTGTTTTAAATGCAAGAGACTTTGTGTTTCCAAGGATGTAACAAAAAGCAAAGAAATCAAAGATCTATTTGGGTGGCCATGCGACTATTGCAAAAAAACAATCTGCAGAGAATGCAGTCAAATGTCATCATCTGAGATACGAGCTATCACCGGACAGTCTCGGATAATAAATTATTTTTGCCTCGATTATACTAAAACTATACAGAATTTACCAAATATAACAGCCGAACTCATCCAAATAAAGCAGGAAATCGACGAGCTAAAGGCAAAAATAAAAAACCAACCTCCAATACCTTCATTTGCAGAAATAGTGTCAGAAACAAAGAGCCTAAAGAACCAGGTCCACAGTCTAAATAAGAAAATAGAAGAAAACAAAGATTCTCAACTACAAACAACAAGATATCAACCATCTATCGAACCAGCCATTCTAGAAATACAGGAGAGGGAAAAAAGATCTTTAAATGTTCTGGTTTTTGCTAGACAGTGAGAAAGCTATAATCAATGATCAAGTGTATAAGACTGGGTGCACCCATAGAAAACAAGAAAAGGCCTATCAAGGTAACTTTTAGAACAAAGGAGGAAGCATTGCTAGTGTTACGTCAGAAAAATAAGTTAAATGTACCCAATGTTTATATTTAATATGACCAAACCCCAAGTCAACGAGAGTATCTCCAACAAGTTATTAAGGAGTGTGAAGAACGAAAAAAAGGTGGTGAGACTGATTTACGAATCAAATACATAAATAGTACCCCTAAGATAGTTAAAACTTCCGAATACACGGCCCACAGACCAAAAAACTAACTACTGCCAATACTATTGAAATCTCCTTTTGGTACAGTAACGTAAGCTCCATAATGACTAAGATAGATGAATGGAAGGCAAGTATCCAGTATCACAAACCAACAATAATACTATTAACAGAAACATGGTTACGTGAACCAATACCCGATGTCCTCTTACACATATCAGGTTATCAATTATACCGCAAGGATAGAATAATTCAAAGGGGTGGTGGTGTGTGTATACTTGTACGGGAAACAACATCTGGTCACCAAATAAAGTCCACCATTAGTAGCACCTTTTCCACACAGAATGTTGAATCACTATGGGTGGACATATCAATACTTAACCGACAATTTCTAATATCTTGCATCTATCGGTCTGAGCGAGAAACTAACATAGAAGACAACCAGGAGCTCATAAATACTATAAAGGAAGCATGCAATTCCCCTACATCTACCTATATCTTTGGAGATTTCAACTACAGGCAAATCAGTTGGGATACCCTTACAATTCATCCAAACAACCAATACTGTCAGGATTTCGTAGCTGCCTATAAAGAAATGAATGCATATCAGTGCTTGTTAATGACAAAAAGTTAGTCTACGACATCCAACAACACCCTCCAATTGGAAAAAGCGATCATATTGTCATTACAGCAAAGTCACAAATTCAAGTAATCCCCAAACCAACACACAAGATCTATAAAAGACATTTTTGGTCAGCTGACTATGAGGCAATAAACGAACACATAAACAATAACCTCCACATCACAAATCCTAACAACATCCACGAGCAGGTTATGAATGTTTTGGAATCTGTCATCAATCGATATATACCCTTAAAACCCAAATCAGTTAACCCACAAAAACCTTGGCTGAACAGAGAAATTTTTAAGAACATCCAAAAGAAAAGGACACTTTGGCATAAATATAGAGCAGACAAAAGCGAAACCAATTACTCGAATTACAGAATACATAACAACGCTCTCAAAAAGAAAATCGAAGAGGCACGGCGAAATTACTATGATCTGCTAAATTCCTCAGATAAACAATTTTATGCCTACATAAATCGTTCTTTAAACTCACGCCTCTCCCACTTTTCACTTAAGAATACTGACACTAACGAAATCATCAGTAGTGAGGTGGACATAGCTGAATCATTTGCAGATCAATTCCAAAGTGTATTCACTAAGGAAGACTCTAACATCAGACCTACCTTGGATCCAACTGCATTTTGTCCTCTAGCACTGGAACGAGTCAACTTTACAGCAGAGAAGGTTGAAACCGCTATAAAATCGTTAAAAAGAGACTCCGCCCCTGGCGAAGATGAGATTCCTGTAATCTTCCTGCAAAAATGTGTGACAAGTTTGTCCGAACCACTTGCCTCCATGATGAATGAAATACTTGATCGGGGTCAACTACCGAAGGAGTGGAAAATCGCAATTGTTGTGCCCATATACAAGAAAGGCAACAAACAGCTTCCTGAGAATTTCAGACCGATTAGTTTAACAAGCACACTTTGTAAATGCATGGAGAAAATTATAGTCAAAGAAATGACCCCCTTCCTTGTAGAGAACAACATCATTCCTCAATCGCAGCACGGTTTTTTGCCTGGACGATCAACATTTACCAACCTGTTGGCAAGAATCGACGACTGGACGAATGCAGATGACAACGGAGAACCTATAGATGTTTTCTATTTAGATTTTGAAAAAGCTTTTGACAAGGTACCCCTTACTAAACTTATACACAAACTTAATCATTATGGTGTGAGAGGACATTTGCTAAGGTTAATAGAGGACTTCTTAAAAGATAGACACTTCCATGTCAGGATAGGCCTGTCAACATCAAGACTGCGCGAGG
Organism: Polydrusus cervinus; assembly: GCA_935413205.1. Lineage (NCBI taxonomy): Eukaryota > Metazoa > Arthropoda > Insecta > Coleoptera > Curculionidae > Polydrusus > Polydrusus cervinus. The sequence goes on along the minus strand of OW284510.1, from coordinate 110,990,398 downwards.
TATTCAGTGGTGTGCCCCAGGGATCAGTGCTGGGTCCTTTGCTTTTTTTAGTCTACATCAGCGATTTGCCAAAAAATTTGAAAACTAAAAAATTCTCTTTTGCCGATGACACTAACTGCTACTGCAATCCTACAACAGAATCTGAAGACCTACAGCAAGACATACAAACTATAAAAACCTGGACAGTTACTTGGCAGATGCCTCTGAACGACTCAAAGTGCTCCATACTCCACTTGGGAAAAAACAACCCCAAAGTTCCATATACCCTAGGACCCACTCAGATATCTAAAGTGAAGGAACATAAAGACCTAGGAGTCATTATTCACCAAGACTTCAAATGGGAAACACATATAAATAGCATAATTAAGAAAACCAACAGCCTTATATACCTGGTGTCCAAATCCTTTAAGAACCTTACTCCTGAAATGTTTCTAAAACTGTATAAATCACATATAAGGCCAAGACTTGAGTATGCTCAGAGTATTTGGAACCCATATTATGTAAAGGATATCGAATCTTTGGAAAGAGTTCAACGTAGAGCCACCAAGCTAGCCATGGAATTAAAAAATCTACCCTATCAAGAAAGACTGCTAAGACTAAACCTACCAACCCTTCACCAAAGAAGGCTTCGAGGCGACCTAATTGAGACCTTTAAATTAATCACCGGTCATTATTCCTGCAACCTAGAAATCTTCCAGCCATCGGAAAACTAACAACTTAGGGGCCATAATAAGAAATTATCAAAGGAAAGATGTGCCAAACTTCTAAGAAGAAACTTTCTCTCAAACCGTGTGGTGTACAACTGGAATCGACTAAGTCAAGACACAGTCAATGCAACCTCTATAAACCAATTTAAAAATAGACTGGACAAAGACATTAAACAATGGAACAATTCATTCGTCCATTATACGCTGTAATATTTTGTGATTTTTTACATGTGACAATAGAATAGATGCAATAGTCTCATCGGTTTTACCGCTAATAATAATAATAATAATAAATAATAATAAATAAGTAATCCTGTGTTTACTTTGCTACTTATGGTTCACTATAAATGCACATCGGCTGTGGTGCCGAATTCTCTCCGGACTCACACTGGAGTAGAACTTGTAGCCCCACCTCGTAGCTAGGCCAACCGATTAAGATAATAATGAAAGAGGATACGGGGTGGGCGCTATAGGAACATAATCCTAAGTATGCTAATTTCAACACTAGTGTTGATTTTTTTTGACTAATCAAAGGCTTTTTTAACAATTCTTTGTGGTCGTAGGAAAAATAGTGTACATTACTCGTGTGAAAGTGATTATTCTAAAACTCGGAGAATTTTCTAAATATCTAAATATCTCCTCGTTTGAAAAGTATTACTTTCATCACTTGTTATGTAATATACTAATTAAAACTTTAAAAAAATATACAGAATGTTTCTTAATGACGTGTTATTATTAATGTGACGTCCATGCAATGAAGATATGTTAAAAATAAATAAACTCTAGGATTTGAAGTGTATATTTACGTTTATGTAGTTGGCATTAATGTAGTCTGAATATTCGTCGCCTGATATTTTATTTAATATCACCCTTGTGTGATCATCTAAAAAAAATTAGTTCATCAAGTTTAATACAAATTGTTAAAATACAAGGAATGATCTTCCAAGTTTGTTGACCTCAGTCAGTGTGGTTATCAAGTTTATCATGACTTACATGGAATTATTTTGTTATAACGGTTTTTAGTCTTATTTTCAGGTAATCTTCCGTAGGAACACGTGAATCTGTTGTCCTTTTGCATTAGTTCATCTGATCTGGGGAATAACTAAAATACAACAAAGAAGAAGAAGAAAATACAACAGCTTTAATGGCATTTTTTTATTTTTCTTAAGATTCTAAACAGTTTTTTTTTAAATAGGTTGTTAGTCCAAAATATGTAGTCTTTGAGATATTCAGTAATTTATGCTGTACTAAAGGGTGATTTTTTAAGAGTGTCTGAACTTTAAATTTAAATTAAACAACAACCATATTAGATATCTCTAAACTATTTATTTTATGTGAAATAACACTTAATGGCATTAATGTTTGAAAATAACTTTAGTCAAATGTCCGCCGCGGCTTCTTCTAACAAAGCGCATTCTGTCAATCCAATTTCCGACCACTTTTTCAAGCAATTCGGGACTTATGCCTGCAATTGTCCGCGTTATGTTGTGTTCTAATGCGTCAATATTTGCCGGTTAATTGGCATAGACCAATGATTTAACGTAACCCCACAGAAAATAATCTAATGGCGTTAAATCACACGACCTTGGGGGCCAGTTGACAGGTCCATTCCTCGAAATAATTTTCTCACCGAATTCTTCCCTCAATAAATCCAGGGTTGCATTGGCTGTATGACATGTGGCTCCGTCCTGTTGAAACCACATCTCGTCCAAATCAATACCATTCAAATTTGGAATTAAATATTCATTAATCATCGCTCTGTAACGATCCCCATTAACTGTCACGCGGTTTCCAGCTTCATTTAAAAAAAAATACGGCCCAATAATGCCACCGGCGTATAATCCACACCATACCGTGCATTTCTCTGGATGCAACGGAAATTGTTGAATCATTGTGGGATTATTTGCACTCCAAATGCGGCAATTCTGTTTATTGACGTAACCGTTTAACCAAAAATGAGCTTCGTCGCTGAACAAAATTTTGCGGTAAAATTGTGGATCAAGTTGCAATTGACTAAAAGACCATTCAGCGAACGTGCGACGCAAACGATGATCTTGCGGCTTAAGTTCTTGGGTAAGCTGAATCTTGTAAGGCACCAGACCAAGATCTTTAGTCAAAATTGTCCACATAGTCGAATAACAAAGCCCAACTTCTTGTGAACGTCTACGAATTGACAAATTTGGGTCTTCATCAACACTGGCAGCTACAGCGTCAATATTTTCTTGGGAACGCACAGATTTTTGTCTGGTTTTTGGTTTAATATCGAGTAATGTAAATTGCGTTAGAAATTTGTCTATAACTCGGCGAATACCTCGTTCGGTTGGGCGATTATGAGCACCATAGAATTCACGAAGGGCTCGATAAGTTTGGCGCACAGAACATTGGTTTTGATAATAAATTTGGACAATTTGCAAGCGTTGCTCTGGTGTCATTCTTTCCATAATGATTTGCCAGACTATACTGAATAATTCTGACACTACAAGCGCGAAAAGTGACAGTTCATTTCACAGCCTTCTCGGATAAAAGTTCGGACACTCTTAAAAAATCACCCTTTATATTTTCAAAAAATATTTCGATATAGTGCGGCTCTAAATTTCACAGAATTCTGAGTATATTTTATTATACTACCGCTTTCTATAGTCTATTTCAGAAAGGTATGGAGTAATAAAAGCTCATTAGGTATGCAAAGGGACTAGAGTGTAACCCAACGAATATTTAAGCCACTTTCATAATTTGGCATTGATTTCATTACAAAATTTTTTATTTTCATCAAGTGCAGATAGTACCACCCGGGTTTGGGTCAATTTATGGGTTTTGCCTGTTGTTATCCATTCACAAACACTGGAAATGGTGTGACGAAGGCGTGCATTATGTACATAGTATTAGGTACACTTATTTTTTATTAAACATTATACAAAAAATACAAAATACAAAAAATACATTATATAGAAATTAAATTATAAAAAATCATAATATTCTTCGTCATCTGAGAAACTATCATCTCTTGAGGTTATGATTAATGGATCGACGGTCCGATCAATCAGGTGGTTAAGATCCCACATTTTCTCCTTTTCTTTAATGACATGATAGACTGCTTTTCGCCAGTTCTCTGGTGTCACTTTCTTAATGGTTTGATCAAACAGTAGTTTAATGTCTGTCATTTTAAATGAAGTGTTGTGTCTTCCTACAAATCCTTTTACTTGCGCCCATATAAGTTCTATAGGATTTAGTTCGCAATGATATGGCGGTGTGCGCAGCATAGTTACACTATGTTTTCAGCTATATCTTTCACGGCATATTTCATAAAAGGATGTTTGTGTAAATTTGTTATAGCTTATAGTTCCTTCTTTATCAAAATATCTCCTTTTTTTTCTTTGGTTAGTTATCATAAATAATTTAAAGTACAAAATTTACCTGCGCCTATGGCCAACACCGAAATTGAACTGGACGGAATTTCCCATTTTATTTCTCTACATCTTTCTGAAATATACTATAAACATGTTTCTTTATAAATGCAAGACAACAATGGACCAGTGTCTATTTAAAGGTTTGAGACTATAATGTTTCTTTAGTGATAGAAGAGGTTGTATTGTCTTTATTTTCTTTTAAATCACAACATTTTAACTGGTAAGTATTCACCTGAAGACAACTGGAGATTACTTGAATTTCAGCTCATAAATTTTCATCAAAATTCAATTAACTCATTTTATATTCAGTTTATTGGATATACGGGGTGTCCGGTAACTTATGGGCCGTAGAGTAACTGGAGATACTAGACATCAAACTAAGCCGATTAAGTCATATAAGTTTTTTCGGATTGTTACTCGTTCTAGAGATACAGAGTGTTGAAAGTAAAAGTTTTTTCTCGAAAATAAGCCATAATTTTAAAACGGTTTAATGAATCGAATTGAAAGTTGGCAATATTATGTTTTTATGAGCAAGAAATAAGAATTTGTAGAAATTTTTAAGTTTCAAACTAGAGGGCGCTAGTTGCATACACTGGGCTTCATAAATCTATGATTTTTTTTCTTACCTGTGATATTAGGTGTTTTTCAATTATAGTTTCTTAAAAAGGGCATTTTCTGAGTCAAAAATGTATAATTGATTGATCTTAATATCTTTAACGGTTTTCGAGATATTTCCCTTTAAACATCTCAAAGCAGAAAAAACATAGTAAATAATTAAATTAACAAAAAAAAACAAAGGTGAAAGGTGACAATCCGAAAAAACTTCTATGACATAATCATCTTAGTTTGATGTCTAGAATCTCCAGTTACTCTACGGCCCATAAGTAACCGGACACCCTGTATGTATATAGACTATAACAAAATTTACTTTAGCATTTCTAATTAAATAAATACATCTTGAATTAAATTTAATAGCTTTTAGAGGATTTTGTTTCGAATTAATGGTTAATAAATGCATATCGTGAGTGAAAACTCTCCAAAAAAGTGATGGTAGTTTCTTAATACGCTTCTGTTGATCTAATGTGAGGTGCGACGAAAAGTTAGGAATGCACAAAGCTTCAAACGCACAGATGCGCGGCGAAGAAAGCCGAGAAACTGTGCTTCGGATTTATTGCATGTGGTACCAGAATTTAGGGCCCGGCCCCCCCCCCTGGCTACGCCACTACTCCATGGTAACCATACCATCTAAGTATATAATAAAATAAATAAATAAAATAAAATAAAATAGCTTTAATTGTCTAGCAGTACATTGATATACTATTTACAAGACAATATACTTAGCCTAGTTATCCTATAACTATACATACATAATTTTGTATACTATTTTTAAATACCCAATATTATCTTCCTAATTTCATTTTTATTTGTAAAAAATAGATCTATTTTGTTAGACAATGAATGGTAACTTGTGCACATGCTGTGTATTGGGGATTTATATAGAATGTTTGTGTTTGGGGTATGCAAGTAAAATAAATTGTTTTTTGGTCGTAGATTTAGGCTCGGAGCATAGAAATTAATTTGACTGAGTAGATATGATGAGTCAATTTTATTATTACATAATTTATATATTGTGTGAATTTGGTGATATTTATGTCGATCTTCAATAGTATTTATTTTGAACCTGTCAAGTAAAATTGTGCTATTATAACCCCTTGGAAGATAGATATTATCCACTTTGTATGCTAAGTACTTTAATAGTCTACGCTGCACAGCTTCTAGTTCCATTTTGTATTTCGCGTAGTAGGGGGTCCACACAACACAGCTGTACTCAAGTTTGGACCTTACATAGGCAAAATACAGAGTTTTAATGGTTTCAATATTGGTGAAATGTTTGCAAACACGAAATATAAATCCTAGCATCCTTATGGCAGAGTTACAAATATTTTCAATATGTTGTGCAAATGACAGTGTTGTATCAAACATCACTCCCAAGTCTTTATAGCTATTGCAGCGTTCCAGTGTATTTCCATTTATATTATATTGATATTCAATTTTAAAGTGCTTTTTAGTAAAAGTCATTGCTTTACATTTACCCATGCTAAGTTGTAGATGGTTTTTTATACACCACTCCAATATTCTGTCAATGTCGCCCTGCAGTGTGCGGCAATCATTAATGGTTGTAATTTTACTATAGATTTTTGCGTCGTCTGCATATAAAAGTATTTTACTTAGAACAACCTGCCAAATGTCATTGATAAAGATAACAAAAAGCAGCAAAAATCAATATAGGGTATAAGTTTATCGTGAGTTTTGACAAAGGTAGGGTAATGGCGGGTAAGAGTACGCGTCGTCCAAGAGTCCGCACTGCCCTTCGTTTAGCCACCCACGCGTAGATGTCGGCATAAACCCAGCTGTTTATTTAGTTTAGTGCCTACGTTCAGAGCAAACAATATTTACCTCTGTGTGACACGGCTCTGGTCTGGTAAGCAAAAAATTAAAAATTTACCAGTTTTGATCTAATATTTTTGAGTCACTTGGTAGTGATTGAATTTTTTTTTTTGCCTATTGTTTAATTTATGTAAGTATTGTTAAAAACTAATGCTTTTAAGGCCTTGATTGACATGTTCAGTTTATAGGTTATGTTTAAACAGAAATGTGCATGGGTTAATAAATTGCTTTTGTACCAGAAGGTTAAGAGTACGCGGTTTAAGAGTACGCACGCGTACTCTTAGCTTGCAATGCGTACTCTTTGCCTGATTCTCATTGCATAGTTTTATCATATGTTTTGGTATTTTAGATCAAAATGGGGAAGTATCGACGCAAGACCGATAGGAAGTTAATATTTACGGCAGAATTATTAGAAGAAATAAAGGAGAAACTGCTGCAAGGAATGAGTAAACGATCAGTAGCAGATTCAATCAGCGTACATGAAGCAACATTAAGAAAACGGTTGAAAGCAGGAACGGTGCCAACATCACTTGGTCGTTTCAAATTTGTTTTTACCCCAGAAATGGAGGAGGAACTAGCTACGTATTGCAGAGATTTAGATAAAACATTCTATGGACTCACACTTAAGGCACTTGATAACCTTGTTTTTGAGTATGCTGAGAGAAATAAGTTAGAGCATAGATTTAACAAGGAAAAAAAAGCGCCGGAAAAGATTGGGTTTACTCATTTTGCAAGCGTCATAATTTAAGTCTACGTTGTCCAGAAAAAACAAGCCTAGCTCGCGCTGCTGGCTTTAATAGGCCTCAAGTTAAGCTGTTTTTTAAAAACCTCGAACAAGTCTTAAATGACAAAAAAATATTTCCACACCGTTTGTACAACATGGATGAGTCTGGTATCCTAACCGTGCCCAACAAATTACCTAAGGTTGTTGCTCCCAAGGGAAAAAGAACTGTCGGAAAAATTGTTTCATCTGAGAGGGGCCAGTTAATAACTGCGGTATGCTGCATGGGAGCAACTGGACAATACATTCCTCCCGCACTGGTATTTCCACGAAAGCGAATGAAACCTGAGCTAACTGATAGAGCTCCAGCAGGAACACTCCAGCTTGTCTCAGACTCGGGATTCATCAATAGCGAGCTTTTCCTGAGGTGGCTGGATCATTTTTAAACATTTTGCAAAAGCTCAGTTGAAGACCAAGTTTTACTCATTTTAGATAATCACTCAAGCCACGTGAGTTTACAAGCAGTTATAAAATGTCGCGAAATGGGTATTAACATGTTAAGTTTACCACCGCATAGTAGCCACAAGATCCAGCCACTGGATAAAAAATTTTTTGGTCCACTGAAAAGTGCCTATACCCAAGAATGTGACAAATGGCATGTCAGTAATCCTGGGCGACCAATCACTATGTTTCAAGTAGCTGAATTGTTCGCAAAGGCCTATGCTAGAATAGCATCAATTGAAAGAGCGACCAAAGCTTTTGAAATATGCGGCATTTTTCCATACAATCCGCATGTGTTCTCGGAAGAAGAATTTGCACCCGCCACAGTGACAGATCAGCCATTTCCAAACCAAATCGCCAGTGTAGAAAACCCGAATCAGAACGTAGAAGATGAATCCGACTATGATGAAGAATTGCCCTTATCAATTCTTCAGCACCAGCTGATGGAGAAAATTTCGCTGCCTATGAATGAAGTTGCTAGGAATCAAAATTCGTCAAAGGCAATACCCACAACATCTTCTGCCCGAACATCATCACCTCCACCAAGGCCAGGAAATTCACCGCCTTCAACACCGCCAGAAAAGTCGACCAACTTTATCTCGCCAAAATTTACAGAGTCACTACCCTCAACATCTGCGCGAACACCATCACCAACGCGAAGGCCACAAAATTCACCGCCTTCGACACCGCCAGAAACGTCGACCAACTTTATCTCGCCGAAATTAATAAAGCCACTACCAAAGGCACCACCAAGAGCTGCCAATGCTCGCAAGAAGAAGAAGTCTGTGCTGCTAACTGCGTCACCCTACAAAATTGAGTTAGAAGAGTTACAAGCATGCAAGCAAGCCAAAACCCAAAAATTTAAACAGACAAAACGGAAATATATAGACGAATTACAGACTTCGGAGCCAAAGAAATCAAAACCACTGAATTCATCTTCAAACCAAAAACAAATTTTGTGTCCAGTTTGCAAAGAAATATATGAAGACCCCCCTGAAAGTGATTGGATTCAGTGCATGACATGCAAAAATTGGTTCCATGAGGACTGCACGGCTTACTCTGGATTGGGAGAGTACATATGCCACATCTGTGACGATTCTGAGCATTGAGACAGTATGCGTACTCTTAAAAGACCATATGCGTACTCTTAAACGGCAAGCCTGCTAAGAGTACTTTTTACAGACGTTTTAATATTTTTTTTTTCTAATATACTTTTATGCACAATATTTTTTTCTCCTCTGAAATAGTTACTTTAGAGTTTAAGTTTATCCCTATATTTTTAAATTGATCTTTATTTTCATATTTTGTTGAAAATAAATATTTTACTGAGAATTGCGTACTCTTACCCGCCATTACCCTATACTTACTTTGTGCTGTTGATGAAGTTCTTCGCTTTCCAAAGATTTTTTAATATATTTTCCAAAATTATCAACTTTTACTCTCTTTGAGTGAATAGGCCTGTTAGACAGCATCGGAGCCTAAAAATGGTGAACTATTTAAAAAAATAGCTGTCAAATGCCAGTCGAATTTGTGTTATTGCTGTTTAGCTTAGCAATTTCCAAAATATGATGGGCTTATTTAGCTCTATACAAGGTGGCCCATTCTCAACGCAGGATGTCGTAGCGTCTAAACTATTTAATTTTTTAATATTTTTGAAAAACAAATTTATAGGAAGGCATTTTAGTACTACAATCCGAAATTATTTTAATTTAAATAGACAGGACATCATTTTTTTTTATTGAAACACCCAAAGCCTCCGACAAATAACTAGTCCTGGCGTGTTAAATCCGAAACACTATATACCAGTTCATTTTTACGCGGCATCATATACAATATATATTATTTTCTAATTTCCCACAAAATTCTATACTTGTTTGTATAAAATGTCATATATTTAAATTCAATTGTTTTTGAGTTATTAACGTTTAAACTATGATATTTATAGACTTTGACAGGCGGTAGCATTGGAACGGTTAATCTTAGAGAAAAATGGTTTCCGCCTCCCACCTTAGTTTTTATTTTCTATCTAAAAGTTACAAATTCAGGTTATGTATGTTAATGACAAAGAGCCTTTTATATAGAATATTACTTACCATAATTTTAGTTTTATCCTCACACTCATCTCTTACACTACTCGTTGTAGGTTCTGCATAGTCGTTACCTATAAAGGTTAACGGCGTTATATCATCGGAATTGGAATCTATAATTAGGAACACGTTATTAATTGTATAAAAACACACAATTTTTTACTAGTCAGGTGGTATCAAACATTTAAGAAAGTATGAAAACTAAATTTCACACCACCTGAAAGTTGAAAGTATACCATATATAGGGGAAAGTGGTTCACATTCGGCCATAGGGAACATTCGGCTACTCACAATAAGCGTGTGAGCAGTAAAGATTTAGAGTTGAAATATATTTTTTTAGTAAAGTGATTTTTAGTGTAGGTAATCTAAGGTAAGTTTTTGTGTTTTATATTTTGTTTTGTTTACAAGTCTATTTTTACAAAAAAAAATTCTAATCACCATGCATCTGATAAGGAATTATTTACCTGTTAATGTGCAACCAAAACATAACCTTCAAATAGTGCATACTTTTCGAATTTTATTTACTAATATTTTCAAAGCACGTGGGGAAGTTTCGGCTGACTCTAATGGTGAAGATTCGGCTAGTAGCCGAATATCCCCCATGTTGATTTTTAATATACAATGATTCGTTTCCTCTCTAAGAAAATAATAATTATTGTTAAAAAATTTGTTCTAGATGCCTAGGAACTACAGAAAAAAGACCAATTGCTGCGACATTAGTAAAAAAAACATGAAGTTGGCAATTAAATCTGTATTGACTAGGCGTTTAAGTCATTACAAAGCTGCCCAAGATTATCAAGTAACATCCGCGTTGTGCCAAAAAGGGCTATATCCAAAAGTATAACACGAAGAAAAGAAAAAAGTAAGAAAGAGAAAATCGCAGTCAACAATATATACATACACGCCAGAATACGAAAAAAGACAATCTTTAGAAGCAGAACGGAGCAGAAAAAATAAGTTTAAAACAGTAGAAGGCATCAGTCAAAAAAGATTTGATGGTAGTGGGTAAAACAATAAATATTTCTACGTCCAGCGAGTCAAGCACTCAAGTTGTTATACAAGATTCGTCTGACGACTATGAAGAAGATTTGTTTGAAGACTTAAAACTTATCTCTGACAATGCGAATATTCCCATAGGAAATTTTGTTCTTGTTAAATTTAATAGTTCCAAGGTGGATATTTTTTACGTGGGTAAAATAACTTCTGTCCAAGATGAGGAATATGAAATAACTTTTCTACGCAACACAAATAGCTTTTAATTGCCTACTGTCGAAGATATTTCAGTTATAGAGAAAAAATATATTGTAGCAATTTTGCCTTTCTCTTCCACTCACGGAACTGTAAGGACATCAAGTCTTTTTAAATTTAATGTTAACTTTTTCTGATTTAAATGTAACATAAGATAATTAAAATTTACATTTTTAATATAGTTTTTGTGTTTCTTTGACTGTTATTAGATATTTCCATTTATAGCCGAAACTACCCCCCCCCCCCAGTGGGGTACTATCGGCCATCAGTTTAATTAGTTATTATTATATGATGATCAAGTTTCTTAGATTTGACTCCTAAAGGCTAATATGCCGAATGTGGACCACTTTCCCCTACTATAACGTTGTATTTCGTCATTCGTCTAGTCTAAATAAAATACAAATCAGATTGCATAGTTCTACCCAGAAATGAAAACCTTACTTACTTATATTGGTAGGATGGTACCACGGTTACTAAAAAGAACGGTTGTGTGGTAACTTCTGACCAATTAGAGCCTGCCTGCTGATGACGTCACAAAACGTCTTTGTTATACAGGTCTATTATGAATGCAACAGACAAAGAGAGACAGACACGCCTTTCTATGAAATGAACAGAGCACGGTATATATATTTGATCGTTTTTAGAAAATTTTAGTATTTATGGACCTAATAAATTAGTTTTCCTATTTCTGGAAGCGAATTTTATAAAAATAAAATTGAACTGAAACTTAGACCGTAATTTTAAATATTCAGTTTCCTGTTTTTCTTTTCATAAAAGTAGATAAGTCTACAAATACAGACCGAGCACAGGGGGCAATTTCATTTTACTAACTTTAAAGTTTACTTTAAAAAAACGCATGTGTATGTAGCTGCTGTTTTCAATGTTTATTTCAGAAAATATATATATAAATTTTGTTTATTTCTTATAAAACATATATATTATTGTTCTGTACACATAAAAAAGTAAAAAATTATTGTTTGAATATAAAATACATATTTTTACTAAAACAACTTTAATTTATTACAAAGAAACAAAAGGTAGCAGTTATAAAGATCAAACTTAGGACTCAGTTAAGCTAAATTATAAGGGAAACTACATAGCTTAACGCAAGTAATAAACTATATACACACATAAAGACGGTCTTGTAAGAATTCCCTTTAACAACGTCGAGGTTACATGATTCGCTGGCAACTGAGCATCATGAGATCTAACTACAAAAAGGAAAGAAACATATAAAAATAACAACACCTGCATTATAAATGTTTTCTTTTTAATACTCTGGAATCATCTTTGGTATTTAAATATTTAATTCTTATAGATACCCGTTGTCTCGCAAAAGAATATACTAATTTAAAGGGATATTGGAAACTTTTCGAAATATAATTTTTGCAGTTCGTTTTATAATGTTTGTTTTAAATTTAAAGTTATTACAATTCAATTTATTAAACCATTTGTCCATTTCTTCTACACTTTCCTTCCATGAAATTGAAGGATCAGTTAAACCCCCAAAAGAAAGACTATGAACTCAAGATGGCATAGCATACAAATGCATTTTTTGGCTCATTCTCATAATTGTAGCAACCCAGCTTAGGAAACCGTTTGCGATTTTTTCGTGCTAAAAAGCTTGCCACATACACTAACCCATCTTTTTCACATATATTTGTAGCAGATCTGCGTGATGAAGTATCACTAATTTAGTCACTTTATGCTAGCCTTTATAACCAGCCCGGTTTAAGGCAGTAGACAAGATAAATTCTTCACTTTGCTCCCCCTCAACATTAGTATTTCTTTGTACCATTCCGGGATTTTTGCTAAGTACTATCATTCTTATTCTATTTATAGCATTAAGGGGTGCCGGGTGGTCATGAACGAAGGACCCCCTCGTTCTTATCTAAAATTTAAAAAAATTAAAATATATAGGTAAACAAAAACATGTAGGTAGGTATTAAGATTTAAAGAGAATAATAATTAATTACCTTTTATTGTACTGTAATGATTAATATATTGATAAAATGTCTCTTTATCTTTAAATATAAGTCTTTAAAACACCTTACAACTTTGAAAATTTGCTGAAAACCACTTCAAAAACAGAAATAACAGAATAAACAATGCTAATTCTGTATACAAATGTCTGAAAAGACGTTTTGTGACGTAGGCGATGACGTTTCGCCCGCCATGACACCAGGCTTACAAGGCAACCTATCTATCTAAAGACCTTGGGATGGTACCACCACTACCACCACCACCTGCAGACCGGTTTCGAACTCTTTTGTTCTCGCCAATACAGTGTTCATACCCATACCATTCCAAATGAAAGATTGTAAACTAATGCCTATAATATCAACCTTCTTGGGTTGTATGTAAACGTTAGCTCCATCTCTTGGTACTCCCATGCAATCTGCCTGAGTATACCCCAGTCGAGGATAAGATTTGTATTTTATTATCTAACAGTGTTAGACGAAATACTTTCAGGTGGTGTGAAATTTATTTTTTATGCTTCTTTCTCCAACAAGTGCGTAAAATTTTTTATAAATCTTAAGGTGCTTTATTTTATATACATGTAGTATACTAATTATTTTTAACGATGTTGCAAATATATTAATTTTATTGTAACTAATAAAAATATATAACTTAACGCACTAGAAAAAAAAATAGAAAATTTGTACTTACATATGTGAAACACGCCTCCACTTGTTTTAAGAGACCATTTGTGTCTGTATCTAAAACATATTTAAGCAGACGTAAGGTTATAAAAGTACTACAGGCAATAGGAAAAATCTGTGCATTTTTGGAGATAACTCGAAATATAAATTGCATATTGTATAGTATATCGAGACTAAATTGAAACTCGATTTACGGGACTAAAATGTCGATGGCTCGTCCGCCATCATAGAAAAGGGAATGAAATGGTGTTTCCCCTATATTCCGAGTTTTATCAAATTGATGCAAAAACTATAAGAATATAACTTCGGGTCGCAAAACAAAAAGAAGCGCACTTCTTATACAAAACTTGTTATATTTTTAATTCGCGTTGTCATTTTCCTTAATAAAATTTTTTACATAAAAATAGTATTCTTGTAAAAAAATATTAAGCTAATATAGTTTAGTAGAAATCATTACGAGTTACAATGCAGTGAATCAATAGGCAGCGCACGGAACATTCTATGTTCCTGCTCGCAGCGCGGAGTATCACCCAAAACCAGGAAGATAAATCCTAGAAGAGAGGCAGATCTCGGAATTCGTCTAGGCGTTGGCTACTGACACACGCTTTCACCGCCGTCAGTAGAAATTTTCTGTGTTGGCGCCTGTTGCCTTGAATGAACGGCCATAGTATTCCTTATAAGATATTTAAGGATCTACATTCATATGAACCTTTTTCATAGTAGAGTAAAAACACACGGTTCATTCAGTACAAGTCCGATAAGATTAACATGGTATCCAATCCTGTAATTTATAACCCGAAGCCATAGCAGGAAGCCTTCTGTTTTAAACCACCTTGTTTAAAACCACCACTGTTTTAAACCACTCTCGTTTGTAAACCACCATGTTAAAAACAAGCCCTGTTTTAAACCGCTTTGTTTAAAACCACCTCTGTCTTAAATCGCTTTGTTAAACCACACTGTTTAATTCCACCCCTATTTTAAAGTACCCTGTTTAAGACCACGCCCTAAAATGGTCATACTTTTACAGGATTTTTGCCCCATCTTATGGGCCATGTGCAACAGAAACGTATAGCTTGCTTTACTTATTACTTAATTTCGACATTCATTCCTTCTTGGGTGGAAATAGTCGTGTTTACCATGTCACTGTCAATTTCCCTTTCCCCAGCGAAACAATGTATTTCATGGATTACCTTCCCCAGAATTTTGGCTTAGAACCATTCTCGGTTTAAATCATAGAAACTATACTTACAGATCTATAATTCAAACGTAACAATACCTGTATATCAGAAACGCCAAAACAGGCAAAAGAAATAAAAGTGTCACGACTATTGGTATGGTGGTATGGTTTATTCCTGGTTCTGAGACATTTGTTGTAACTAAAAAAAAAATATAAATGAGTTTTTTAAAAGTACAATACTGAACAGTGGCGTGGCGACTCGTTGTCAATTTTACAGGGGGGTAGGTATAGTAGGTATACAAATTTACATATAATGGCAAAAAAAATTTACGGGGTGTTGGGCGGGGTAAAGCTCACATACATTTAGCTACCTATTTTTTCTTAATTCTGAGATAAGTATTAGGTTTTTTTAATGACCAATAAAGAAAATAGGTTAGACAACCCATTAAACATATCAAGTGTCTGGGCACAGAGTAATAATAGGTCGGAACTGTCGCTGAACATTTGGAAGTAAAAAAAAGCACCGCAGGCGAAATGTTGACATCGGAGCGGTATTTTTGTAATAAAAAGGGCAAGTGTCTCCCCTCCCTCCTTTGGACGTTCATGTTCATTGGTAAAATATGGATTTAGATTGTAAACAGTCCGATGGATAATATTTTGATCGAGATTACCATGAAATTTGGATGGTCTTACCTTTTTTATTACACTTTACACTTCTATTGCCGTTTAACTCGTTTACGATAATTATGGCTATTTGATATTGTACTGTGTTTTTAAATAAACCATCTGACCCATCAATTTTGATACTTTCATTCTTAATTGCATCTTTCCTTAAGTACGTTCTGATCCATTGATTTATCTTACACGTCTCGTTCACTTTTAAGTCGTCGCTATTATTTTTAAGTAAAGCTACTATATTATCAAGTTCGTTTTTATTATCAACTCCTTTATCCTGAAAATGTTTATGCATAAGTGAAGTGGTTAGTGTAAGTCGCTATAGTCTATTTCAGAAAGGTGTAGAGTAATAAAATGAGAAATTCCGTCCAATTCGGTGTCGGCCATAGTCGCAGGTAAATTTAGTAACCAAAGAAAAAAAAGAGGATAATTTAAGATAATTTGATAAAGAAGGAACTATTAGCTATAGCAAATTTACGTCGTTTTATGCCGTGGAAGATATAGCTGAAAAACATAGTGTAACTGTACTGCGCACACCGCCATATCATTGCGAACTAAATCCTATAGAACTTATATGGGCACAAGTAAAAGGATTTGTAACAAGACACAACACGACATTCAAAATGAAAGACGTTAAGCTACTGTTTGATCAAGCCATTAAGGAAGTGATACCAGGGAACTGGCAAAAATCAGTCCATCATGTCATTAAAGAAGAGAAGAAAATGTGGGATCTTGACCACCTGATCGACGGGACTGTCGAGACAATGACGATTCTTGAACGACAGTAGAGTTTTGGACTTGGATTGTCTTTATTTGTTTTGAATCACTACGTTTTAACTGGGAAGCATCTTCAGTCGTCTTCAGGTGAATACTATTCACCTGAAGACTTGGCGCAACTTTGCTCCAGCTCCTCAAATAAAAGGTGGAGGAAAGAAAAACATTTTTTTGTAGAAAATTAAGCTGGCTGATTCCTGCGTTGGTCGTTAGAGGGCACCGTTTAAAACATCATTTTAATTTGCGGTTTTTCTGAAAAATTTTAAATGAAACCATAATATCTCGAAGAAGTCAGTGAAAATCGCAAGTTAATATCTCTTTCATTGCTGAAAATATTATCAAAATATTTTGGAAATAGAAAAATTAGAATTCAGCACCGGTAAGTTTGATAATTTTCATTCGCCCTAATAGAAGTTGCTTAATTTTTTCCAAAAAATATGTTTGTCTTTCCCCGAACCATTTATTTAAGGAGCTGGAACAATAATTGTTGGATCAAAGTACACGTAAATTTTCAATAAAGCTTCACTAGGCTAATTAAGGAGAAATTTAAAATTAATTTCCAGCGATTATTCTTAGCCCTTTCCGTATACATTTTCATCGGAACCCGATACATTTTGGCACAACATTTTGGCACAAGAATTAATATTCTGTCAGCAAATTCATGTCCTTTACACACTACAAAAAGGGGGACAAGAATGTCCTTGAAAATTATCGACCTATCAGCATTTTATCATCTTTTTCAAAATTTTTTGAAAGAGTGTTTTATGACCGACTAGTTGGATATTTTGTCTCCAAAAACCTGTTTTCAAATTTCCAGCATGGGTTTCTGCAGGGGAAATCTGTGGAGACTGCTATATTTGAGTTTGTTAGTGGCATAATGGATTCTTTGGAGGAGGGGGATCTGGCAATGGGTCTGTTTCTCGACCTCTCCAAAGCGTTTGATTGCTTGAGCCATGTTGATTTGCTGAATAAGTTATCTAAATATGGTGTTAGGGGATGTGCATTGTCATGGATAAAGAGTTACCTAAGGGGAAGAACCCAAAATGTAGTAATTAATACTGGCCAATCTAAATATAAATCTGATCCACTATTTATTAAACTCGGGGTACCACAAGGCAGCATATTGGGTCCTTTACTTTTTATAATTTACCTAAATGATCTGCCAGATGCCTGTAGTAATCTTATTTCTTTGATTAACTACGCTGATGATACAAATATTATTATACGAGATAAAAACATAACTAATTTAATAAATAAATAGGCCGATCAATTTTTATCTATTAAAGAGTGGTTCCATGACAATGGTTTGATCCTGAACGCCGATAAGTCTCAGTGCGTTATATTTCGAACACAACAGAACAAATCAAATTTTCCTGAAACTGTTGCTCTCGGTGAGAGTGATATAAGTGTTGCGAGCGAGAGTAAATTTTTAGGCGTGTATATTGACTCATTTTTAAAGTGGCGTTATCATGTTGAAGATCTATGTAGAAGACTGTCTAAAACTTGCTATTTACTTAGAGTGACAACAAAGTACTTGGATTTCAATTCCTCTAAAGTGGTTTATTTTAGTAACTTTTTGTCGGTTTTGAGGTATGGTTTAATATTTTGGGGCCACCAGGTATCTAATGAAAAGACCTTTATGATTCAAAAACGGGCTCTCCGATTGATTTTAAATTTGGACTATAAGCAATCGTGTCGCGGAATGTTTAAAAAGCACAATTTCTTGACCGTTCCGGCAATATTTATATTTGACAGTATAATGTTTATTAAGAAACATCCTCAAAAGTTTTCTCACTTCAAAATTAACCATGCATACAGCACTAGACGTAAAAATATAGATTATAATTTTCCTGAACATACTAACCTTAAGTGAGAAAAATTGTACATATTCTGCCATTACGTTCTATAATGCATTACCTAACAACATAAAGAGTCTCGAAAGATTGGATATATTTAAACGAACTTTGCACAGTTATTTGTGCAACATAGAGCCCTATAACATAACTGAGTTTTTAACTAAATAGTATGTGTCTTTTATACCTAGTGTTATTTTATTTCTTTGTTTTTGACGTATTTCAAACTTTGTGATTGTACAAACCTGTTTTGAAATAAATGCTTCTTATCTTATCTTATCTTATCTTATCTACAGGGCTTAAAAGTACTATTTATCGTCTCTAAGTGAGGGCTTAACATGTTATTTTCTGACCAGTGCTGCAGCGAGACAAAACCTAATTACTTACGGCTTTAAAAATCAACATCTTTTCAAAAAAAGCATCCGGCATAGGTTTGGGGACATGCAATACCAAATCCGTTATTTTTATCTGGTCAATGATGTTACTGAATTGAGGTAAAGGTGGCTCCATTGTGAAACTATCGGCAACTTGTGACGTACCAGCACTATTGGTAGCCCTTACAGATACTGTCACTAACTTCCACTTCTGTCCGAATTCATGCTAAAACAATTAATACAATAAAATATAGAACACCTACCGGCAGTAGCGGCCCTTGGCAAACTATACAACGGGGTCTTTATTAAAAAAAACCTTTTAAGGATTGATTACGTTTTTATTTTTTGTATCAATTATCAATTTGTGTGGAAAATAAAAAATAACTACTTGTTATGTTTCAACAATTTAATCAGTTTCCTGACACGTGTTTCGACCTTCTCAGGTCATTATCGAAGGAGTACAAGAAGATACTAAATTCTACGTGCTTTAACACCGGTGACCATCAAATTTTGTAACCCTTATTTTAATTTTATTACATGTTTAGATTTACCATAATCTAAGATATAAGTACCATTGTTAAAGCACGTAGAATTTAGTATCTTCTTGTACTCCTTCGATAATGACCTGAGAAGGTCGAAACACGTGTCAGGAAACTGATTAAATTGTTGAAACATAACAAGTAGTTATTTTTTATTTTCCACACAATGGAAATTCCGTTTCACCAAGAATGTAGCCCAACTCAAATAAGTTAATTATCAATTTAATGCCTATTGTCCTGTTATTATGAAAAAACTTATTGAAGGGTGATTTATTTGTGCACCAAATATCCTACGACCACCTATGAAAATGAGAAAAAGAGCACGGTTAATTTGCCTAAAAAGCGCCGTATATCACACGTTTGTTGAAATAGTATATTACATAACAAGTGATGAAAGTGATACTTTTCAAACCAGGAGATATTTAGCAAGAGGCGTCAGCCGAGTGCGGAAATTCTCCGAGTTTTAGAATAATCACTTTCACACGAGTAATGTACACTATTTTTCCTACGACCACAAAGAATTATTAAAAAAAACCTTTGATTTGTGAAAAAAATATTTCAACTCTAGAGTTGAAAAAAAATATTTCAACTCTAGAGTGGAAATACAAGGCACTAGTGTGCCTTTAATTTAAATATATGATGCCAATTCAATAGATCGAAAGGTCACAGGTTCAAATCCCATCAGGAGTACTTGACTTTTTTTTATAAAAACATTAAATAAATTATAAAATTATTTTGAATTGAAATCTTTCTTCTTGAATGATTTTTTTTATTTAATCAAGGAAAGATGCATTAAACATAAATTAAAAAAATTCACCCAACAAGGAAGATTTTAATTCAAAATAATTCTATAAATTATTTAATGTTTTCATAAAAAAAAAGTCAAGTGCTCCTGATGGAATTTGAACCTGTGATCTTTCGATCCGTAGGCCATGGCTCTAGTGTCTACGCTATGGCGACCCATAAACATTTCTTGCTTAAGTTTAATATATGACATTTTCTTCAGCGGGGCTTGTTTTGTCTGGTAATAGATTTTCCAGTATATTCTTAACTTTTATATAATTTCAGATGGCATATTTTCACACTCTAATTCTGAATCACTCGACAAATACGTGATAAATAAATTAAACTGCTTTCTAAAATTTGTTATTTTTAATAAATAGGTGTGTCTGTCAAATTGGCATCATATGCTTTAATTAAATAGTGTGCCTTGTATTTCCACTCTAGAGTTGAAATATTTTTTTTCAACACGCGTGTGATATTTGGCGCTTTCGAGCCAAGTTAACCGTGCTTTTTTTCTCATTTTCATAGGTGGTCGTAGGAAAAAAAATATTTCAACACTAGTGTTGAAATATCAAGGCACACTATTTAATTTAAACATATGGTGCCAATTTTACAGACAACCCATATTTTTTAAAAAGAACAAATTTTAGAAATCAGTAATTGTAAAGTGTTTAACTTATTTTTCATGTATTGATCGAGTGATTGAGAATTATGTCGGGTTGCACAAAGAATTTTAATAGTAATTATTTAACCGACAAGTTTGACTGTGACAGACGTTACATTGACAGACATAATTTTCTCACAATCATACTAGCCCGGTTACCTTAATTTTGAATTTACTAATCACGCACCTTTGAATGTGAGTATATAATGCCTGTCAAAGTCATTTATGTCACAGTCAAACTTACCGGTTAAATAAGTATTAATAAAATTCTTTGTGCAACCCGACATTAGAGTGTGAAAATACGCCATCAGAAATTATAAAAAATGTTAATAATATACTGGAAAATCTATTACCAGAAAAAACAAATTGCGCTGAAGAGAGTGTCATCATGTATTAAACAACAAATCTTTATCGGTAGCGAAAGCGTAAAGAATGGAGCTCTAGCCTACAGAGCGCAAGGTCACAGGTTAGGCGTAAGTATTTGACTTTTTTTTATAAAAACATTAAATAATTTATAGAATTATTTTGAATTGAAATCTTCCTTGTTGGGTGGATTTTTTAAATTTATGTTTGATACATCTTTCCTTGCTTAAAATTAAAGTTTTTCATTATTGTTAATCTAGAAGTCAATCCAGGATTAATTCGTCCTATAAAATTGCATATTAGAACACAGTTTTTCATGTCGAACAACTTTCATAATTACAGTTTTCGATATTGTCAAAAAGAAAGGTACTCTAGAGCAAAAATCACATTTTTTGACAAACCTCGTATACGACTGAAAAAATTTAACATCTGATGGTGGCATTTTAGGTTTTGGATCATGCAGAACTTTTTATGAAGAATAACTTTTTTTCGTAAAATTAATAATAAAAAAGGTTCCCACATGCCGCCAACTTATGCAGACACGCTGTATATAGTCGGATCTGGTCTTCTGGTTTCGTGCGGGTCATACGATTCAAGAAAGACATACTCTCAGTTTTTGTTTTCTTTACTTGCGTTTAATTTTACCCTCTAAATAAAATACGTAAGATAAATGAAACAGACTTATTCCATTTTGACATGAAAAAAAAGGATATATATGTATTTAAAATTCGAAGAATTCGTCCATTTTTACTCAAAGAGACCTGATATTTGATGTTTTGTAAGAGACTTTGTGTCTTTTTTTCTTACAAAACATTATATATGTATTTACTTTCCAGCGATTCTATAAAAGCTTATAATAGCACCAGCTACGTTTTATTTTAAATTGCCAGTTTTGTGACTTTGACAGTTTGTGACAAAATGAAACAATTTTCTGGGTTTTTGCATCCCCAATCAAAAAAAATGGTACTTAATCTGATAAACTATTTCGAAAATGAAAGAAAAAGTGGAAATTCGCCAACCAATATTTAGGAAACAGTAGCCAAAGCACTGGGAATTAGTTTAAGGACTGTGCAGAAAATTGTGTATGAAATAAAACATAATACCCAAGAATACTAAAAAGTGTAAACGAAGAAAGCCAAAGACTGAGGATGTAAGCGACAATATTAAAATTGGAGTTCGAAATGTGATTTACGATTTATATAAATCAAAAACCAATATAACTCTTGCAGTTTTAAAAAAAACATTAAAAATTCGGGGTGTTTGATAATTGCTCCATTCGAAGACGACTCAGACGACGAGGACTTTTCAGATTTTATAAGCGACGATAAGAGTTTTTAGGCTATAATTATTAACGGTGTTTTTCGTTTACATTTTTTAGTATTCTTGGGTATTATATTATGCTTTTTTTCATGCACATGCATAGTCCTTAAACTAATTCCCAATGTTTTCATTACGGTTTCCTGCATATTGGTTTGCGAATTTCCACTTTTTCTTTCATTATCGAAATAGTTTATCAGACTAAATGCCATTGTATTTTTAGGTTTAAATTGCACTGTTTATTATTGTCGTTTTTAATTAAAGGGTACAGTAGGTATATAATTAACGATTATATAATTTTTTTGTAACTTTTTCAACTCCCCTGTAGGGGAAAATCGGGTAATACCGGTCAATGGGCAATACCGGTCAACCCTATATTTCCTTAAGGAAGATAGATCCGGCAACAGCGTTTGGTGCAAACGGCTGTTTTTAATGCCCTAGCATTGAGGGCATTTGATCGTTTCAGTTACCATCAAGTGTTGACGCGGAACAGTCGGCTATTTGTTTTTCTTGTGTTTTTTCTAATTTCGTCATCATTGAAAATAAGCCGTAAGTACTTATATTTATTATTTCTTAAGAATGTGCTTAGTTTATCGGTTGTTTGGTATGTACATCATAGAATAATCTTACGTATTGAATTGAGTGATAATCAAAATTTTAAGGTCCTAAATTATTTTTGAATGTATGCCTTCATATGAGGGCAATGTCGGTCGAGTGACCGGTATTGCCCTCATTAACAAAAATTAATTTTGTTGATTTTCTTTATTGCAGATGCCAAAGCCACGTGTAAGATTAACTAACAGAGCAAAGTGGTCAGTTGAAAACCTGAATGCTGTTAAACGATTATATCAGCAAGGGGTTTCCATGCGAACTGCAGCTAAAAGATGTGAAATTACATTTTCAACCTTACAAGTAAAAATTCAGAAAGGAAACTTTGTCAGTCCTATTTTGGGTAGAAAAACTGTTTTCACCGGGGAGCAGGAAGTAGAAATGTCGAACCAGATAAAATATCTAGCATCTATATTTTATAGATGTACAGTGATAATGAGATAGATTTCACTTTATGTGTGATTTGTGGTGAATACGGAGCGAATAATGAGATGTGGTACAGGTGTGTCATATGCGGACAATGGGCACACTCCCTGTGTTCTGCAAGGGACTCTCCAACCGGATATAATTGTGATTTTTGTTTGTGACCGGTATTACCCATGCTATGACCGGTAATACCCGAATGTTACGACAATACCGGTCAAAGTAACTTTTTTTAATTTAAGAGTTTTTACCAAGAAATGTTAGATTTTCAGTTCTTTTTGTTTTTGACAACTTAGAGTAACTTTTATGTTTCATTTTTCTTCTATCAGAATAAATATATACTTCATATTTTGACTTTTATGTCCAAATTTCGTTAAGTGACCGCCATTACCCCATTTTACCCTACATAATTTTTACAAAACCAATAATATAAGGTATATGTGGCTATCTTCGCGATAGCTAAAATAATGAAACTATTTTTCCTTCCTTCGGTATATTTGTAAATAATCTCACAACATTTTGATAGCCTCTGTGTTGTCTGATTTGACGCATATGATCAGTGACCTTTGGACCCGCACGTTAAGATCAGATCTGACTATATACACTCTTCTTGTAAAGGCTACTATTATTTCTCTCCTGCTAACAATATTATTTTATTCGCATCGTTCTAGAGCAGGGGTTCCCAAACTTCCACTGCCCACTTTGAGAATAAATTATTTTTTAGCGCCCCCATTTTTTCACCTACTTAAAAACCACTATAACTTCAAATTAAATTAATTAATTATTGTGAGCTATATTAGCGGAGATTAACATTAACATTCATTCTAAACGAGATTTTTACTATAACCTGCAAGAGTTAACTTGAGACCTGAGCGCAGTAGGTAGTACACAACGGCGCTCAGGTCTCAAGTTAACTCTTACGGGCTACACCTGCCAATGAGAATGATTATTGAAACGCAAATTTATAGTATTCAGACAGGGTATCATTTATTCAAAATAAAACAAACATAATCGATTCATATATAAAAACTAACATGAAGGATGAATCTGATGCTGTTTAATTCTGCCCAAATTCTTTTTGTGTAGAAGCAGTTTGGCTGCGAAAGCAGCAAAGACATTTTTTGTTTTAATTAAATTTAGTTCATCGCCTTGCAGTTGGAGATGCATGTCGTTGAACAATTTATACAGGTCTGTCATGTAAGCTATATCATTCTTTGATGTAATGAGCTTGTTGCGCAATTCTGTATCTTTAGTTTCCAAGAACTCTATCACAGAGTCAAACAGGTTGTAAAATCGAGTCAGACAATTGCCTCTTGATAGCCAACGAACTTCAGTATAAAACAACAAATGCCCCCATTTTTTATCTGGGTCTCTAACTGCCCCCCTTTAGGCCTGCAGCACCCACAAGGGGGCCCACTTTGGGAAAGGCTGTTCTAGAGGGATGGTCACTAGGTCACTAAATCTGTGGATCGGAGGTTTTGCAGAGGGACGGATATTATGGTATTGCGCTGTCAATGCCGTTGGCACTGTTATGTCTGTATGGGGGGGGGGGGGGGACATGGCACACTAGGGAAACGGTCCTCGGTGCTTCCAACGCTAAAATAATTCACTTACCGGCAAATTTACTTTCTTTTTATAATCCAATTTGTAATCGCGCGTGCTGTCGTTTATTACATATAAAGTGCGATTGTTAATTTCTGTATCGTTATCGTTATCGTTACCAGAGATTCTTATGTTTGCCAATATTTCAAAACTTTTTAAGATTCCATTGGTTTGGTTGGGATGTTTCCAAAAAACGTTAATTGAATGGAAGACATTTTTAATCCAATTTCCTTTCACATCGTATGGCTTCGTAGGTTCTAAAATAAACAAAAACTATACAGTGTGACCAGTAAAGTCCGCATCATATGGGAAATTTTTTTATTCGTAGCTTTATTCGAAATTTGACTTTGGCATCAGTTTCTGCTTCAATCGAGATGAAAATTTAACCAAAAAATAGTAGTCACGTGATTCGCATTATAGGTCAAATTTTAATTTTTTTACAAAAAAATTTAAAAAGGGGGGTTATTTGTCAAAATATTGAAAGAAGTTATTTGAAAAAGTTTTTCTAAATACAATTTTTAGCCCATATGCAAAATTTCAGCTACCTAAGATAATTTTGATTTTTTCCCTATATTTTGTAAATTACACCACTGTTGCAAAATAAAACTCGATGCAACCTACATAAAACTTCTTAGTTGCAACAATGTCTTATTTCAGACACATTTCCTTTAAGCTGGCGCCATATTAAATGTGAGTTTTTCTACAAAATCCAAATAGGGATTTTAAAATTTCGTCACATGTGATGCAAAGTTTATTTATTTTTGACCCTGTATAAGATAGCTTCATAAAATAAGTATTTTTGAACACGTAGTTTGTGTCTAAAAGTAAAACACCTTAATATTAACAAAATAGTATAATTGAAAAGAGTCTAGTTTTCTAATCAAAAATCATATTATAATAATTTATAATTCCACCTTTTTAATTAAATTTAAAATAATTCAAAAATTTAAAATTACATTTCTGTGTGCTGTCCATTGCGTTCAATACAAACAATTATTCTTCTTGACACTTCCTTGATGGTGTTTCTGAGGCTAAGGGGTCTTATTTCAAAAATACAGTTTCGAATGACCGTTTCCAAATGTTCAATATTACGAAAAGGTCTTTGCTTGTAGACTTTTTGTTTTAGGTAACCCCACAAGAAAAAATCAAGTGGAGTTAAATCCGGGGACCTAGGCGGCCAGTATTGCTCCATATTACGCCCAATTACCTTGCCCCTAAACATTTCCAAGAGACGTTCTTTAACCTGTCTGTCATGATGGATGGGAGCACCGTCACACTGAAACCACAAATTATGCCTTATTTCAATAGGCA
Source organism: Polydrusus cervinus (assembly GCA_935413205.1). NCBI lineage: Eukaryota > Metazoa > Arthropoda > Insecta > Coleoptera > Curculionidae > Polydrusus > Polydrusus cervinus. The sequence goes on along the minus strand of OW284510.1, from coordinate 110,964,152 downwards.
TATTGTCCAACGATCTCGGTATTAAGGAAGCGTAGGAATTCTTCAGAGTTTAAATTACCTCGAAAAAAATAGGGCCCAACAACTTGGCCGTTTAAGATACCGCGCCACACATTTGTTTTAAAGGAATACTGGTCCCTGCATTCTATTATAAAATTGGGATTTTCTTGAGCCCACCATCTACAATTTTGAGAGCTAACAACGCCGTTTGAAGTGAAAGTGGCCTCGTCGGTCCATAAAACGTGAAAGGGAAAAGACGCATTTCCTTCTTTTTCTCCCTGGTACCAAAAAGAGAATCCCAAACGTATGTCATAATCTTGTTCCCTAAGAGTATTTATAAATTTTGGTTTATAAGGTTTAAATATATTTTTCTTCAAAATTTTCCTTACACTCTCTCTTAGAACGTCACTTCTGCAAGAGACATGTCTAACACTAGTTTGAGCATGTTCCACAACATCTAGGCACACATTTAATTGGACTTCCTCAGTATGTTTTATAGGATTGTGAGGCTTTTTAAATACATTTTCCACCGATCCAGTTGATTTAAATTTTACCATAATCCTATTCACAGTAGATTGTTGCACATTTTTTCCTGGATACCTTTCGTTAAAAATGTTGGCTGCTACACGATGACTTGTGTTTTCACCACATAGTAATACAATTTCGATTTTTTCCTGTAAAGTTAACATTTTTTGTTATTTAATATGCAGTACTAATTAAAAACCACTATGTCAAACAGAAAAGCGATTTGACTGTCATTAATAAAGCAATGGTCTGTTGATCTTTTTTATCATTTGTTGTACGGCCAACTTGGTTTTCGTCGCTCATCGTAAGGTGGAATATTTATTAATTAAACAGTGGTGTAATTTACAAAATATGGGGAAAAAATCAAAATTATCTTAGGCAGCTGAAATTTTGCATATGGGCTAAAAATTGTATTTAGAAAAACTTTTTCAAATAACTTCTTTCAATATTTTGACAAATAACCCCACTTTTTAATTTTTTTTGTAAAAAAATTAAAATTTGACCTATAATGCGAATCACGTGACTACTATTTTTTGGTTAAATTTTCATCTCGATTGAAGCAGAAACTGATGCCAAAGTCAAATTTTGATAAAAGCTACGAATAAAAAAATTTCCCATATGATGCGGACTTTACTGGTCACACTGTATGTAAAATGAATAGAGCCCTTAGAAATTCCATGAAACAATAGATGCACAGTATGCAGGGTGTCCCAGATAAGGATGCACTCAACAGGGATCTCGTAAACCATATACATAAGATTCGGAAATGGTTAAATCAGAAAAAGGTTACGTCCTACTATATTCTGCAACATTGTGTTTTCAAATTTAAAACACTCCGAATCCTTCCGAAGATATTTGGGCCAAACCGAATTTTCACAATTTCGTTTTTTTTTAACTCTATTTGAAGAGATATGTTAAAATAAAGATTACATTCTCATTACCACTTTTTCCCCTCTACAAATTAGTGTGATTATATTTTTTATCCAACGTTTCTTTTTTTCAAAACTATCATCAATTTTACTTTTTTAAATAGAAAATTTTATTTTAATATTTTTAAATTCCGCTTCTCCTTTCAACGACGTGTCACACCTAATAATAATACGGTTTGGACTGAAAAAGCCATCATCAATAAGAATAAGCGCAAATTCATCATGTATCTATCAACTCTCTTTTATTTTTAAAGCCAACTAGAAATAATTTGACTCTGGACGTCGGTCGACTAGAAACCCTATCCAATTTTTCTTCTCTTGAATGATGTTCCATAAAAAAAAAAAAAAAAATCACAACCCCCTCAAAAGCATGAAAGTTTTACTTCAAAGAAACTAGATAAAAGTTCATTTGCACTAAACAATTTCATTAACCTAATCTGTCATTTTTTGACAAGTAATTTTATAATGTATTTAAACAATAAGTCCCAGTCACAGTCTACACACAGTTGAGATGAGGTTACGAAAATTTAAAATAAAATTGTTTCAAATAAGATGCATTTGCACTTTCCCTTATTGATTATGGGTTTTTAAATCCGAAATGTGTTATTGTTATTAATACTAGATATGAATTATAAAGTATAAAGGAATTTAAAAATAATAAAATAACATTTCCCGACGAAAAGCAATCTTACTGATGGTTTTGAAAAAACGAAACGTCAGATTATAAATCTAATTACACCAACTTGTAGAAAAGAAAAAGTGGTAATGAGAATGAGTCAGAAAAAAATGGGTTTTGTCCAAATATTTTCGGAAGGATTCGGTGTTTCAAAAAAGTGTGACGTCATAAAGATCCATTTTTTTTTTAGACTACATGCTAAATATTCTTACTTAATTGGATGCCTCTTATAGTTGCCTTCATACTTTTAAAATTTTAATGAAGTCGGTTCAGTATTATAGGCGAAAATTAAATAAAAACCAAGAAAAATCAGTTTTGCACCACTGGTTTTAAAAATTAATAAAAAATAAAAATAATGCCTCGTTAATAAAATTATACGAAGGTTCTTAATAAATAAGGTCGAACAGTCTCGTTAACCAAGTTGAATTAATACGAATTGTACAGGGTGTCCAAAGTTTTTTGTCAAACTTTGCAAACTTTAAAGCCATTTATTTTTCTTATTTCAAATTGGAACCCCTGTATATTATTATGTCATTCGATGCAGAATTAAAATTCAAACATTTGTTCTAATTACAACCCTATCGCAATTTCTAACCCATCAAGACTTATTTGCAGAAAACTTATTTTATCAACTATTCCACCATTCATTATTATAAATAAATATCGAAGGTAGCTTTGCAAACCAATTTATTGGTATTCAAGTTTATTCAAGTGACAAAAGCCCATTTTAGCTTTAGTTTAGTTTAGTTTCAAATATTGTTAGATTATTATTGATTATTTAAGCGATATTATTTTTTGTGACGGAATACAACCAAGAAGAGCTCGTAGATATGATTTTCATATTAGGAGCATGCGAAAAGAATTCTTTCTTGTCACTTTAATAAACGTTAATCCCAATCAATTGTTTTTCAAAGCTACCTATGATGTTTATTTATATGTTTGATTTTTAATTCTGCATCGAATGACATAATAATATACAGGGGTTCCAATTTGAAATAAGAAAAATAAATTGATTTAAAGTTTGCAAAGTATGACAGTAAACTTTGGACACCCAGTATAATTAGTAGTAATCAAACTTTGTTAACGAAACTGTTCGACCTTATAAGTACCTTTGTATAATTTTAATAACGAGACATTATTTTTATTTTTTATTAATTTTTAAAACCAATATATTTCTGAAATGTGCCATGTGCAAAATATCAAAATCCTAACTTAATTAATAAGTGAGCTATAGAAGACGGAAGGTGAGGTGCAGGACCCTGTATATATATTTTTAAATGTTATTTTAACTGTACCTTTTTGAATCATCAAGTTTGGTGCTTGTTGCAATACTTGCCTGACAAAAAGGCACTGATGATAAACTCCTGAGATCCAATGCGTTCTGCTATTTATAATACAAATTTTGCATTTGAAATACAAAAAAAGTCTTTTATTTTAATTATCAAGAGGTGAACACAGTCATTACAACTCTTTTACGTAATTTATGTTTAATATGGATCAGGGGCGGTTCTACGGGGGGGCCTGGGGGGCCCAGGACCCCCCAACATTTCTTAAAAAAACTATAAAATTCATGCTACTGATAAAAAAAAATTCCGGGTGCTTTATTATTTACATAATTTGATACAATTTGAGCATGATCCTAAAAAATTTTGGACTGTGGCGTTATTTGCTTGCGAAGGCTACCAAAAATTGTGGCTGCGCTCAGTGGCCTATATAAGGAAGGGGGGATGCCGGGCTGCATTTTCATCTCACGCATGGACTCTTAATTTAAATCTTTAAATAATGTATTCTTGGCTTAGATTACAAAGGTCTTGTAGGAAACGTTTAGTTTTTCAACTTTTCCTTCTAAAAGTCCTGTTTTATAGATTAAGGTTTTACCCGCATATCGTTTTAGTTATTGATTTTTGATGCAATTTTAAAGGAAAACGAGTAAAAAGAATAATATTTTATAGTATTTTTCTATTATATACTTGTCTGTTCCGTTTTTCCTCTTTTAAAGCTATTTTAAATCAACAAAAATATAACCCAATGCAATAGAATATTTTTACAACAAAAACAATAAGGTATTTATTTCTTAAGAGAAAAATTAAGGTAAACATTTCAATTGAAACATTTTTTATGGAAGAAGTGTGATAATTTATAATAAAAAAAATAGTGCGGAAAGAAACGAGAATGCTTTATTATGAATATACAAAACGGCACTTAAGAAGGAGTATTTCAAAACCTAAGCATTTGCACCCAATATTGCTCTTAGATCTACGCTCCTAAAATACATGATTTCTGAAAAAATCATCAATTTTGGCGTGGTGAGCGATATTTACTTTTTTTTTAATCATGAAAGACCGAGCCCGGAAAACGCTGGTTAGAGTCATACATACGTGTTTTATGTTAAAATTTTGGATTGACACCACTATTCATATTTTTCAAAATATAAAAAATGTTTTTTTTTTTAATAAAGAGCCAGCTAGGAATATCAAAAAAAACATTAAAAAAAAATTTAATCCAACCATGCAAAGGGGGAGAGGTAATAATTTAATTTTCGAAATTTGATAGTAGTTAGGTGAATTTTAAACGAATTTTGGGCGTGGCCCCGAAAATTTTTCGCCTGCGGTGCTTTTCCACCTTTTTCGCTACGTACAATACCATGGAATACCGTCCCGACTATCCCTCTTTTCAGAAAAAAAAAATGTCCTACATACGCCCTCCCAGCCCCCCCCCCCCCCCCCCCCGAACACACCCGAAACCCCCCCCCCCGAGAGTATATTTTCTGGCTGGGCCAATGTGGTGCCCCCCCAATATTTTGGGTCTAGAACCGCCCCTGATATGGATCTCTCGACATACTTACCAGACTCGTTAAGAAATACATTCAATAGCTCTTGACTATTGTTACTTCTATAAGAATTAATGGCATGTTCAAGGTCCTGAGGACTTAAGCTATTTTGATTAATACCGATTATCTGGAACAACAATAGTTATTTATATTACTATGGTATGAGCATCATTACGGTATGATAAGTGGGGAATATTGGCACGATGAGGTCGCAGACCGAGTCATGGTAACCACACGAGTGCTGTAATGAACCTTACCGTACGTATGACATACATTTTATCGACCCAGGCCAGGTGCTGTCATCAGCATTAGGTATTAATTTTAGTTTTAATTTTTAATTTAGCGGATACTTGACCTTGTTTACCGACGATACCACCCTTGTGTGGAAAAGTCTTAATATTCTTCAACTCATTCAATCCATAGAGCTTGATTTAACACTGATTAAGGAATGGTGCGAATCAAACTTACTCTGTTTCAACATGTCAAAAACAAGTATTGTTTCATTTAACTGTCATGTACCAAATGTGGATATAGTTAATAACAGTATAAAAAACAATAGTAATGCTAAATTCTTGGGTCTGCACATTGATGAAAGTTTGAAGTATACAACACACATAGAAAATTTATCTAGGAAAATATCGCGTGGTTGTTATGCTGTGAGAATTGCTGCGAATGAATTGAGTGGAAGAGAGGCGCGAATGGTGTACTTTGCTCTGGTAGAGTCCCATTTGTTGTATGGTATATGTTTCTGGGGCTATTGTAGACGTGATTTATTTCAGTCAATATTTGTGTTGCAGAAGCGGGCTGTTCGATATGTGTGTAAGGTAAGGACGAGAGAGCACTGCAAACCTCTGTTTATAGATCGGGGTATTCTAACTCTGGTGTGTTTATTTGTGTTGGAGACTGCATGCTTAATTCATAAGTCTGTTCTACGTGGTCCAATGACTATTCTTCCGGGACAGTATAATACGAGAGGCTCAGCTAAATTGTCTTTACCTATTCCTAAAACTACACTCGTTAAACAATCTATATTTTATGAGAGTAGGAAAATTTACAACCATGTTCTGCAGTCTGTAAGAGATCATCAATGTCTCAAACTTTTAAAAAAAAACATTTAAGGCGCTACTGTTAACGAAAGCGTTTTATACGTTGGAGGAGTATTATAACTGTGTTTTTTAGATGTGTAGTATTTTTCGGGTTTTGTCTTTTCATAACTTTGTAATGGTATATGTATATTTATTTTATGTATTTGTAATTATTTTAAGTTTGCACACTTTGTCAACAAGATTTTTTCTTCAGACAATAAAGTATATTAAAGTAAGTAAAGTAAAGTAATATTTATAATAAATACGCATTTTTTTGAATAAATAAATTGTAAAAAATTGCTGTTTTAAATAACATTGAGTTGCGTAATGATTTTATTACATCACTAGTACGATAATACAACCTATTACGTAACTCAAACAGGCTAAAATGGATGACGTAATAAGCTCATTATAATGCGGGTCTTATATAAAAATAACTATACAGGGTGTTCCTTAATGACGTGCTAATATTTTAGGGTGTGATTCAAGTTCAGAAAAGTTCATATAAACATATGTCCTAAACGGCTTAAATTTTTTGCTACAGGGTGTTGAATTATTTTTTTTTAATGCGTTTTTTGTAATATCTCCGAAAGTACTATAGATAATATTTTCAATTTTGGCATGTGCTAATAGGTCATAACACCACATCTTTTAGTATTAAAAGTTATTTTTTTGTCCCACCAGTGGCGTCCCTGCAAACATTTCCTCTGATATTTTTTAGAAAAAAAGTGGTACGCCACTGACATTTTTCCATATAGATATCATTTCTGATTAGCCTGGTCAATTCTGCATAAAAATGGTCTCTTGCGTTTTTATCCTCAGGCACACCGTTCTTAATTAAAATAATTATAAATATATCCGATAAGAATAAGCAAAAATATCATTTTGTCAAATAGACGTAGGTACTAGAAAATTAAAAAAAAACATGTAAAATGTATAGTAGTAAAAGTTTTCTCGAGTGTTTACACTGTACAAAACCTAATTTATTCTATCTATAAAACTTGGCAACGTCTAGAGTTTGTCAAATAAAGAATATCCTTTTATTTCGTCCGATCCGTTCTGGCTCATTAGTAGAGCTAGGATCCAACGAAAAAAAGGAAGGACTCTAAATTACTTAAGCAGTTTTTGGTGAGATCCACCAGGAAGATGTTGTATGGAGCGACATCTAGAGCGATTGTAGAAGTTTTTTATGTCTAGTATAGGCAAAAGTGTCTAATGAATAGATAATGCTATGATCTTACCGAAATATTGATCCGCTCTGATTTTACAGATGTTATATTCACTTCATGGCAAAAATATTCTGGCCATAGCTGGCACGGCTTAACACTTTCATTTACTGGAGCAGTATAATTAGTACTACTATCATTTTCATTAATATAAAATTTATATTCTTTAATAAAACCATTAAGTTCGGGGTCCTGTCTCCAACGCAACTGGACATGATCTTTTCCTTTGGACGTAACATTCAGCTCTTTTACTGGTTTGGCGATAACTAAATAAAATTAATCGTTTATTAATTTGGTTAAATCGTTTATCAAATTACTACTTTATAACCCTAGAAAAAAGGAATACTAGACATCATTCAACATTTTTGTGTGAAAGAGCAAGAACAAATGTAATGATTAAATCTCCTATAAATTTTATGTGTTACAATTTTGAAAGCATGTGCGAAGATTGCGATATATTTACATGTAGCTTGCGCGATCTGAGGAGGATTGTCGAGGCTGGTCATTAACGAAATTGTTATATATACCTAATAGTATGTGTTATTAATTGGTGTTATTGTAATATAGTATACGAATGTGTGCATAATATGGCGATAATTTTGAATTTATTGTATTTCCATTATTGGTGATTTATGTTTACAAACTTATATAGTTGTATTGAATCGAGTACAATATTATTTATATTCAATTTTTAATATTGTTCTGTAAATGGGTTTCTTGTTGGGCAATAAAGCTATTATTATTATTATTATTATTATTATTATTATTATTATTAACATCAGATAAGTACTGGTTAATAATGATCACAGAGTCATACTTAATAATAATAAATTATATTGTTCGAACTGTCCTTCTTCGCCCTCATATGGACTTCAAAGGTTCTCAAAAAATTCTCTGCCATGTTTTCTATGAGCTCTTCGTATGGTACCTCTTTCAAATGTCCTCAAGAGAAATAATACAGAAGGGGCAAGTCCGATGATCTTACAGGCCACGATAGTATAGCTCATCAGTATGTGAGACGTATATTCTTGACTGATCAAAAATTTTGGACTTGCATTGTCTTTATTTGTTTTATATCACAACGTTTCAACTGGTAAGTATTTTCAGTCGTCTTCAGGTGATTACTACAGTATTCACCTGAAGACTACAGTATTCACCCGAAGACTACAGTATTTACCTGAAGACGACTGGAGATACTTACCAGTTGAAACGTTGTGATGTAAAACAAATAAAGACAATGCAAGTCCAAAACTCTTCTATCGTTCAAGAAACATCATTGTCTCCAACTTTCAAACAGACACGTATATTGTTATTTTATTAAGAAAAAATTACGTGAGACTGATCTCTTACGGACAAAATGTCTAATAAATTAAAGGTGCAAAAGTAAGTTATTAGCCAGTTTTTGCCAACTAACAAATCCCCGCTATTCGATTTTTCAGACGCTAAGATCTCCGCAGTGGCTGACGCCTGAAGCAAGATTTTCGATTCGATGGAAAGAATTATACTTGTCGCTGAATATGAAACAGGTTTTTACAAAATTGTTGGTTTGAATTACGAGAAAATCACATTTGCAATATATCGTTTAGCGGGATTTTGTTGGTTGGCAAAATGTCCCCATTATAAAGCATTACAAATATCCATAATAGTTTTTTTTGAACTTTCGCTATTTCCCTAACTAGGACCATAAAAAATAAAATAAGTGGGGTATTCTACCGATTGTATGTACGAGTGGAGATTATCAAGTTTGAGCAAAAAACAAAAATCTCTTAGAATTTATCGAACTTTGAAAATATACAGGGTCCTGCACCTCATCCCCAGTCTTCTATAGTTCGCTTATTAATTAAGTTAGGATTTTAATATTTTGCAGACTTTACCTGTATCCTAGGGCGCATTTCAGGAAAATATTTTTGTTTATACAGGGTGTTCCAAAAAAGTGAGACGTCATAAAGATATATTTTATTAGATTACATGCCATAAATATTCTTACTTATTTGGATGCCTCTTATAATTGCCTACATACTCCCAAAATTTTTATGAAATCGGCTCAGTATTATAGGCGAAAAAAAAACACTAAGAAAAATCAGTTTTGCACCACTGGTTTTAAAAATTAATTAAAAATAAAAATGCCTCGGTATTAAAATTATACAAAAAAACATAATAAATAAGATCGAACAGTCTCGTTAACCAAGTTTGATTATTACAAATTGTACAGGGTGTCCAAAGTTTAGTGTCAAACTTTGCACACTTTAAATCATATTTATTTTTCTTATTTTAAATTGGAACCCCTGTATATTATTATGTCATTCGATGCAGAGTTAAAAATCAAACATTTGTCCTAATTACAACCCATCGTAATTTCTAAATCATCAAAACTTATTTGCAGAAAACTCATTTTCTCAACTATTTCAACAGTCATTATTATGAATAAATATTAAAGGTGGCTTTAAAAAACAATTTATTGGTATTAACGTTTACTAAAGTAACAAAAATAGTTCTTTTCGCATGCTCCTAATATGAATATCATATCTACGAGTTCTTCTTGGTTGTATTTCATTGCAAAAAATATTATAGTCCAAATAACTAATATTAATCTAACAATATTTGAAACTATAGGAATAACTAAAGTCAAAATGGGCTTTTGTCACTGTCACTTTAATACCTATTAATAATTAATATTTATTCATAATAATGACTGATGGTGGAATTTACCGATTTTATTGAAATTTTAGGGGCATGTAGGCAACTATAAAAGGCATCCAAATAAGTAAGAATATTTATGGCATGTAACCTAAAAAAATAGATCCTTATAACGTCACACTTTTTTGGAACACCCTGTATAAACAAAAATATTTTACTGAAATGCGCCCTAAAATACAGGTAAAGTCCGCAAAATATCAAAATTCTAACTTACTTAATAAGTGAGCTATAGAAGACGGGAGGTGATGTGCAGGACCCTGTATAACACTTTCAAGGTACATACCTGTCACCGATTATAACGTTTATGGCATCGCGAACCTACCAAAACCTTCTTATTAAAATGAATTATTCCAATTTGTTTTCAAGATTTAAGGATCCCCCAGAGAAACGCGGTCAGGCGGTGCCGCGGTAGTTGCGACGGTGCCGCTGAACAGCGAGCTGTACACCGCGTTCCTTCCTATTGGACTATTTACACCATCAGCCATTGCCTTCTTGATGTTCGAAACGTGAGTGACTATCGTTAAATTCTAGACGGCCAGACACCAGCGTATTGTGATTTCTATTGTTCTGTGAATATAATCTGCAAAAATCTGTCGAAACAACAATGAAAGTCAGCAAAATAATCGAACAGGTAACACAAAACACGTTGCTGATGTGCCGGTTAGCGGCGAAAACAGGACAGAGAGCGTTGTCAAAATATAAAGCGTCACCGCAGCGGTGTGGGTCGCGCCGTTAGCCCAGGTCGTGCCGTTTACTGCTGTGTTCTACAGCACCGCCACGAAACCGTTACCGCTATTGTCATTTCAACACCGCGTTGGTCTGGGGAATCCTTTAGAAGAAAAATAAACGTTTATTCTTTAACCCAAACCATAGCCTCCTTGAGAGGCAATGCCCAAACGGTTGCAATTGCCTTTCTACTATAAATAAAAGTAGAAAAACTGGATTGGTGTTTTTTTATAGATACTATAATATCCATCCTTACGATGTGCTTTAGTTGTAACTTTGAATTTTTCCAGAATTGTTGCATTTTCCCAGACATTTGTTCTTCTAGAAATGTACAACGTAATGTTGTATTTACAGAACGGCGTGAGGCCTTCAATGCTCATTGATTCGTTGTTGTTCAATGAAAATTCTTTGACGTTGTTTTTCTTTTTTAAAGAACTAGATCTGCACCAGTCTTTTCCATCAGCTTGATAATTGATGAATATCGGTCCTTCCAAAAGTGAACAGTCTAACTTATTAAAAAACACTGTTACGTATGTTTGATAGGCTTGAAAAGTTTTTATGGTTGGCTTTTCTTTTTCGTTAAAATTTTCTAAAACAAAGAAAATTTGGATTGGTGTCATTTTCTTATAATGTATTAAATTAATTCCTGTTATGCAATGTGCTAAAGTCCATCCAATTACTGGCTGGATGCATGTCACAGTTTCTGACGTTATTTTTGATTCGAGTCATGTTGATTAAAGCTTAGATTTTTTCAATTTTGTCAGGACTGAAATAAACTTCAAAATAAGTATTTTTTTGTTGAATTTTTAGAATATGTACCAACTAGTTATTTTTCGCTTTCAAATTACTTTTAACACGTCAAATTAAAGTTTTTCGAAATAATAAAGGTTGTCAAATAGTACATTACGTATCAAGTTTAGAAAAGTGGAACTTTACTTGACGAGTATGGTCAGTTAAGTAAAATCACTTTTATGACGAGGTGACTACACTATTATTTCGCATTTTGTAAATAATTAATTATTTTGCATTTCATATTCAAATCAAAAAAAAATAGTTACTGAAAAAAATCTACAAAAACTTAGTAGTATGACTTCTCGGTAACTTATCAATATAAACAAGATGTTTTTTTTTGTGCTTGACGACTATTGACAGCATCCAAATAAAATCATATTTGAAAAGTGAATTTTACAAGAATTATGGAAATGGCTGATGAAAACGACTTGGAAGATATCCTGAATGCGCCCGCGAAGCTTCTTCAAGTTTGTTTCCAGTAAAATCCAAGGAAATATACGAGAAAGCATATAAATATGTTCTGCGAATGGAGAAACACCAAGAATTTTAAAGGCATTGACAAAAATTTGATGCTGGCATACTTAGGTAAGCTATTTAATATGGTTAAAGTGTAGTTATAGGTACTATATTTGCTTTAGGCAAAAGTCCTCAAAGCTTCCAGTTTATGGACTTCGTACTCTATGATCAAAAGCACAATATTTATCAGTGAAAATACGGATATTTCACAATACGCTTTTTTGAAACGTCAAAACGACAAATATGAACCTAAAAAATCAAAAGATTTGACCATGGAAAACGTCACGAAGTTTTGAAGGAAGCTCCAGACGACACGTTTTTGTTAATGAAAGTGGTTGTTGTTGTTGATTGTAGTTAATGGCTCTGCTCCTTTACGGGCAATTTGCCAGCTCATTCGTGGCGAGATGATCTTGTCTGGTTTTTCACCATATCCCCGCGAGTTTCAACTGGTAAGTATCTCCAGTCGTCTCCAGGTGAATACTGAATAAGTGAAGACGACTGGAGATACTTACCAGTTGAAACGTAGTGATTCTAAACAAATAAAGACAATGCAAGTCCAAAACTCTACTGCCGTTCAAGAAACGTCATTGTCTCCAACCTTTAAACATACATCTATCTTCCTGATGCTTCAAGCTACACCGGTCATTGTTTGAGAAGAACATCTGCAACTTTTCTTTCCGACAATGGCGCTGATATTCAGGATCTCAAACGGCATGGGGGATGGCGGTCCACAAGCGTAGCTGAAGGATACGTAGAAGAAAGCATTGAAAATAAAATGAAAAATTCTGAAAAGGTATTAAAAAATGTCCAACTGGGACTACCTCAAGAAGTCGCTATAGGAATTGTGATGAATGAAAAAAATGTTCAGCAACAACTACCTAATACAGCGAGGTCAGCATCATTTTCTAACTTAAATAATTGTTCTTTTAATATTTATTGTAATAAGATTTAAAATAAACAAATTTCTTTCTTGTAAAATTGTGTTTTGAATCACATTGACGTTTTATGCAGTAATGGTTGCTATGCTATAAAGTGACCCATTACTGTACGATTTTGTCATTAATCTAGTGCGTTACTGTATAAAATGCGAAAATAGTTATTTACGATATAAGGGTTGTAAAGATTCATATTACAACACGAGATGTTAAAGTTGTCAAACGAGGCGTCAGCCGAGTTTAATAAAACATCGAGTGTAGTAATATAAATTTACAACAAGAATATTGTACAAAATTTTATCTACTTTCATCTATGAATAAAAAGATTTGGCAAAAGGCATTTTTAAAAATAACAATGCACCTGCTATTAAGTTTACTAATTAAGTTTTTTATGTTATCTTTCGCATAGTTACTGTTTCGCATGGTTACTGTCGAAACTTTGTCAAACAAATTCAAAAATATAAAAAGCGTTTTTCAAAATGAGCAATTCTGATGGAAGTTTACCCTCTGATATAGAAGCAGCCGCAAACGAAGCGATCTCAACTTTAGTTCCGATAAAATCCAAGGCGCGGTATGAGTTGGAGTATCAGAAGTTTGAAGATTGGCGCAAAGCTAACAAAATAAAGGAGGTGTCTGAGAAAATCCTTTTGGGTTATTTTTCCGTAAAGCAACGCTCCCAGAAACCATCTACACTATGGACTCACTACTCAATGTTGTGAACTATGATTTCAGTCAAGAAAAATCAAGATATAAGCAGATTTTCTCAACTAATCGCATTTTTGAAAAGAAGTTCAGAGGGTTACAAGGCCAAAAAGTCCAAAGTTTTCACAAAGGAAGACGTATATGTAAGTTTCTTAGTACGGCAGATGATGAAACATAATTTACTTATGAAGGTTGTTATGATAATCGGCATTTTTGGGGCTTGTCGGCGCAAAGAACTAGGTAAGTTAATGTTGGATCATATTGAACACAATGATTTGTATATAAAAATTGTGATTCCATTCTCGAAAACCAAAATTATGCGAGAATTTGTTATAACAGAAGGAAATGTGACAGGTGTCAACTGTTTAAGTATTTTTCGAAAGTATGCTAAACTTCGTCCTCTTAATGCAACTTACAGGCGGTTTTTTGTATTCTATGGAAAAGGAAAATGCACCTCCCAGCCTGTCGGAATTAATTGTTTTGGAAGTATACCAAAAAAGATTGCAACAAAACTTGGATTGAATAATCCCGAAGGATACAGTGGACATTGTTTTAGGAGGTCCTCAGCCACCATTCTAGTTGATGGTGGTGCAGATATGCAGATGTTAAAGCGTCATGAGGGCTGGAAATCCTCTTCTACGACAGAAGGCTACGTTGAGAATTCTTTAGAAAATAAGAAACAAATAGCAAAGATCATGGGGTCAGACACGGATTTAATGATTGGAAATTCGAACGTAAAGGGCTCCATCACATCCACTTCTGGTATACAAATTGCTAACTGTAAAAAGTGTATTATTAATGTTTATAATAAACCTTAAGTGTTATATTTTAATTAATAATTAGTAATTAATTTTATAATTGTTAATAATAAATCATTCTTCTAAAAAGTGTGGTTTTATTTAACAGCAAATTTGTAATAATACCGTTTTTTTTTATTACAGCACTAGTGCTGTAATAGATGCCCTTACAAAACGATTTACAGAACTGTAAAATTCATATTACTAAATGAAAGTAGATAAAAGTTATTTACTTGAATTATTTTCTTATAAATTGCATATTTTTTCTAAAATTTGGAATAACTTTATTATCATCATCACCTTGATTATTTCCATCTCGAAGCTTTTCATTCTTATTTAACAAAAAATATAAAAACCGATAATTTGTGATGTTTTGATTTTTTAACTTACCCCTAAAATATGTGAAATTTATTGCTTGAGGCAATTTTGTGTTTTCAGTATCTTTATTCTTGAATTGGATAATTAAAATAAAGCGGTTGTATTGGATATATGGAAGAACAAAAATAACAGTTTCGTTTAATTCTTTGTCTACACTCGTTCCATTAGTATTGTTACTTCTGCAAGCAGTAGAGTAATATTCCTGTAAGAATAAACACATAGTTATTATAATAATTAATAAACATTAACTTTCAGTGACGTACCCAGGGCAGGGGGGCCAACAAATTATCTTGCACCGATCTAGCGATATAGAAACAGACGTTTTGGTGACAGGGACGAATTTAATTTTTTAAGATGCATTTTTTCTAGAAAAAAGATATTATTCAGGATGGATCTTAAAAATTGTGTATCAACTTTAGTTTTTTTAATGAAACATATTATATATTTGTAGATTGTACCGGGTGGTCAACTAAGAATGACCGCCGGCCATATCTCAGAAACTAGTAATCGTACAGCATCCGGGTAAATTTTTTTATGACAAAAGTACCCAAGAGAAAATGCTGGAAATTATTTTTAAGTTCCGCAATTTGCCGCAAGAGGGCGTAATTGAAAAGTAAATTTTAAAATTTTATATATCTCCGAAAATTCCACATTAAGGTAAATCTTTGATAACACCATTAAAAAGCTTGGACAATTATGCATCATTTTGGTCCTATGCGCATTGGCGTACCGACTTTAATAAGAGGAGGGGAAGCTGTTGAAAGTGTAATCAGTAAAATCGCTGTAACTTTTAAACGACTTATCCGATTTTAGCAAACTAAATACTGTTTGGAAGAGAAATGTATGCACTTTCACCAATCCTATTTAGTTGTCCATAATAGTTCTAAAAAAAATGCTGGAGGGCGCAATTAGCAATAATAACCCTTTTTTTGATTTTACTCCGAAAAAATAAACCATACGGTAAAATTATGATACCATAATCGAAAAGTAGATGAAATTTGCTAAAAAAATATTAAAACCGCAGCTCGATATCTCTGTTCGTTTAAGCGTTATCGCCAATAGAATAATTTTTAAAACTAAGCGATTATATATTTTTTAGAAATAAAGTGGTACGCCACTGATATTTTTCCATGTGGATATTATTTCTGATTAGCCTGGTCAATTCTGCATAAAAATCTGTTGCGTTTTTCTCCTCAGGCACACCGTTCTTAATTAAAATAATTAATTTAAATTAGCTTCATGCATGCCTATTAAGTGAAGGTGGTCATTTTCACCAATTATTATAAAACAAAATTTTACATTATCAATGTAAATAATAATAGTAGAGCTAATTTAATTATTTTAATTAAGAACGGTGTGCCTGAGGAAAAAAACGCAATAGACCATTTTTATGCAGAATTGACCAGGCTAATCAGAAATAATATCCACATGGAAAAATATCAGGGGCGTACCACTTTTTTTCTAATATATATATAATCGCTTAGTTTTAAAAATTATTCTATTGGCGGTAACCCTGAAACGAACGGAGATACCGAGCTGCGGTTTTAATATTTTTTCTAGCAAATTTCATCTACTTTTCGATTATGGTATCATAATTATACCGTATGATTTATTTTTTCGGAGTAAAATCAAAAAATGTGTTATTATTACAAATTGCGCCCTCTAGCATTTTTTTTGAGAACTATTATGGACAACTAAATACGACTGGTGAAAGTGCATACATTTCTCTTCCAAACAGTCTTTAGTTTGCTAAAATCGGATAAGTCGTTTAAAAGTTACAGCGATTTAACTGATTACACTTTCAACAGCTTCCCCCTTCCTTATTAAAGTTGGTACGCCAATGAGCATAAGACCAAAATGATGCATAATTGCCCAAGCTTTTTAAAGTTGTTATCAAAGATATACCTTAATGTGGAATTTTCGGAGATATGTAAAATTTACTTTTCAATTACGCCCTCTTGCGGCAAGTTGCGGAACTTAAAAATAATTTCCAGCATTTTCTCTTGGGCACTTTTGTCATAAAAGAATTTACCCGGATGCTGTACGATTACTAGTTTCTGAGATATGCCCGGCGGTCATTCTTAGTTGACCATTCGGTACCATCAATTCTAGACATTTTTCATAAATCATGCCCTATATATCTATTTTCAACCGTTTACGAAATATCAGCTTTTAAAATAAAATAGACAAACGACAAAGTATGAAAAGAAACTATTATAAGATGTTGAAAATGTCCTCCACCAACTGTTCTGCGGCAGATGAATCGATCCAAAAGATCCTATTGTACATTTTGTATTACTCGTCGAATGGACTCCTCAAGCGGGTCATTGAGATAGAATAAACAAGGAGGCGACATCACGTGACTAAAAGTGACCCTACCTGCGGCATATTGGTATGACACTTATGTCATTCGTGTAGTCAGCTGTTCGATCTATCATTATGCGAGTTCGGTTAATCATTGGCGAGGTCTCCGATCCCTCGGATTGTCAAAATGTCGTTCGTTTAATCGTTTCAGAGCTAACGGCTGACATTTATCTGCGTTCGTTTAAACCGGGGCACAATGTTGCCAGGTCTGGTGATTTTTCACCAGATTTGGTGATTTTGAACCCCATCTGGTGATCTGGTGAAAACTTTTTAAAAAAGTCTAATTTCTGGTGATTTTTCGGCACTGATGATAAGCTTATATCTTAAAAAAAAAGAGAGAAAAATGGCTTGATTGTGTTATTCTTCTTTGTTAAAAATGGTGACATCGATGCAAAAACTTATTGGTTTCAAAAGCGAAAAGCGTTTGTCTTTGTCTGGAAACTCTCTACTTCTCTGTGCCGAATATTTCTTAGTAGCGGGGGATTTACAGAATTTGTATCTGTTACTGTTTTATATATAGTGATCTAAAAAAAAAAAAAAGGTCGTACCTCGGAAATAACACACATCTCATTTAAGGTCTTGGCACCGGGGTGCGCACTCATGTTTATAGCTTAAACAACATGAGTGCCCACCCTGGCGTCAAAAGCTTAAATGATTAAATGAGAGGTATGTTATTTTCGAGGTATGACTTTTTTTTTTTTTTTTTTTTTTTTTTTTTAGAAATCACAGCACAGCAATATATTTGATTTTACATTAATTATATGGTGTTGTATGTGATAATGCGAGAAATTAAGAATCTGGTGATTTCTGGCAACTTTTAAAGCAAGGGTCTGGTGATTTTTAATTTTTTGACCTGGCAACATTGCCGGGGCAGATTATTCGGAGCGTCATCTTTTTCATCGGAGGTTTTTGACCGAGGATAAAAGCAACGTCAGCTGATTGACAAATATTGCTTAAGAAAGTTGGGTGTTGGGTTAATAATTTCATTCAATTCAATTCATCATTAAATTATGGCCGATTACAACAATTGAAATTAAACATTAACAAATTATTATCCATTTTTATCATGAAAGGCCAAAAGTGAGGTTATCCTGTTTGTCAAATGAATATGAACCGTTCCGTAATTACCGACAACCTCGGAGTAATCTGCTGATCAGCTGTTTTAAATACAAGAGTCTGTGGACCAGACGGAAAGTTCGACCGAAAGAAGCCGAACGCCGCGGTGTCAATCTAGGTTATGTGCGTTTACATGTCGTCCGAAACAATAATAAGATGTAGGCGTATTTACAAGTTTACATGTGGTTTTAAAACGATATTAGGTATTAAATAAATTATATTAAATTACGTTATATTTATGAATATTTCCGGCTTTTTATGTAATTTGTAAAAATCTTAAGTTCAGAATTCGTCGGTGTTAGGTCAGTTTTTAGGTATTTTTATTGTTTATTATTATGGTAGTAATACAAATTTAAGTAATTAAAAAAGTAAATCAAGTGGTATATAAGTATTACATGACTTTTTATATAATAAACTTTTCAAGCAATAAAAAATCAATAAATATCTGGGCACATTCTGCCGTTAATAATAATTTAGTAATTCCGTAGGTACGGTGGTAAACTTTAATTATTTTACAAATATGTAATATTTTGTGGAAATAGTCCATTATTCTCCTACTCAAAATATGTAATAGATTTCTTGACAAAACGGTGAAGCTAAATGCCAATTTTTTACAAACACAAACGTAAAAAATTAACAAAAGTGTAATATATTTCTTGATGGAATGGTGAACTTGATAATATTTATTTAGAAATACATACTTAGGTAGATACCATACAATGACATTTGAAATAAGAAAAAAAAGTTAAAAGTTTGACACTAAACTTTGGACACCCTGTACAATTCGTATTAATCTAGCTTGGTTAATGAGACTGTTCGACCTTATTTATTAAATATACAAATTGTATAATTTTATTAACGAGGCATTATTTTTATTTTTTATTAATTTTTAAAACCAGTGGTGCAAAACTGATTTTTCTTTGTTTTTATTTTTTTTGTATATAATACTGAACCGATTTCATTAAAATTTGAAGGCAACTATAAAAGGCATCCATATATCAGAATATTCAGGGCGGAATATTTAACTGGAATAAATTCAGTAACAGAAAGCCTCTTTATGCCTGGTAAAACACATGAATTTCGCGCCAATAAGTTATGTCAAACGGTTTTCTTTCGATTCGATCGATCGGCACCGGGCACCGGAGTTCGGCTTCTTCCGGTCGAACTTTCCGTGATCACATAGATATCTACAAATTATATAATAAACTAATTCACCTGGAGGTCCCTCCTCAAATGGCAAACTTAATTCTGAAAATACTCACACATAGAGTACTATACTCTAAAAACAAAGATGGCAATCTGATAGGACCAGCGATGGCTAATTGTGGAATCCCTCAAGGATCGCCCCTTAGTACTCTGTTATTTAATATTTACCTTAGGGACATCTTCCATATCCTCTGTCCAGAGATATTTCTAATTGGTTATGCAGATGATTTGGTACTGTTTATAAAAGGCAAGAATATCACAGAAATGAAAAAAAAAATCACAGAGGCATTGGAGAGAATTACAGCCTGGCTAGAAGAAAATAACCTATCTCTGGCAGTGGAAAAGTGCGAGGCAGTATTATTCACAAAAAACAAGAGGCAAGAGGTAGGTGCACCTATTACATTAAGAAATTCACAAATAAATTTTAAAAACGAAACAAAGTACCTGGGACTAATCTTACACAAAAACCTTGACTGGAGAAAACAGGTAGAATCCATCATCTCTAAGGCAAGAAGGAGTATTAATTTAATTAAAACATTTTGCCGCGTGTGGTGGGGAGCAGACCCACAGACAATACTAACGGTATACAATGGCCTAGTGAAATCTCACATAGACTATGGGTCAATGTTTTTTAAACCTTCACCTAAGACACTACTATACAAACTAGACACAATACAGTATCAGGGCCTAAGAGTCGCCCTAGGTTGTATGAACTCCACCCCAACCAATATACTTTTGTCAGAGGCAGCCGAAATTGACTTGGAACATAGAAGAAAAATATTAGCCTCCAACTTTCTAGCAAAAATCCTATGCATAAAAGAACACCCTCTGGTTCCAGTGCTAGTAAAGACACGGGAACTCCAGGTAAAGAATGTAGGATTTTGGAAGAATAGAGAATCACCGTACCTGATTCAGGCATTAAATTACTTGATCCCCTTTTACAACCACCTATATAAATCTGATAACTACCCTATATTTGACGTTGAATACGAAATACAGGTAAGGCGCATAAAGATACTTGACTTAAACCTCAGCAAAAAAAACGAAGTGATGGCTAAGAACCAGTTCTGTGAGCGTATAGCGAAATACCAAAACACTTGCACCCTGATATA
This sequence comes from Polydrusus cervinus, assembly GCA_935413205.1. Classification (NCBI taxonomy): domain Eukaryota; kingdom Metazoa; phylum Arthropoda; class Insecta; order Coleoptera; family Curculionidae; genus Polydrusus; species Polydrusus cervinus. The sequence continues at coordinate 110,943,543 of OW284510.1, read as the reverse complement.
TACAGATGCCTCTAAAAGAGCTTCCAGAGTGGGATATGGCATACACATCCCGGGTATAAAATATAATTTCTCATCAAGACTCCCAAATAACATAGGAATTTGCACGGCAGAGATAGTGGCCATACATGAAGCAATTAATGTTATACTTAGCAAAAATATTAAAAATGCCATCATCTTATCAGACTCACAAAGTGCTATCAAGAAGATAAATGGAACAACCCTAAACGCAAAAAATAACTTTGTAGCCCTCCTTACAAAAAGACTTTTACTTGAAGCACTTGACAGTGGAACAGAAATAAGACTCGCATGGATACCGGGTCACGTAAAAATCCCGGGTAATGAACAAGCAGACCAACTTGCGAACATAGGAAGTAGCCTAAACATACCAAAAACCCTAGAGCTAGATAAAGAAGAAATACTACCAGAGATAAGGAAAACAATCCTAAAAGAACATAACATAGCATGGAAAAAAACTTGGAAAATCAAAGGTAGAGCTTACGCTGGTACAAAAGAAGAATTCCCAAAAATCAGTTGGTTCACGAAGATAGAATTCACCGAAAGACGGCACATCACAACAATAATCAGAATGAGATCAGGACATTGTCTAACCAACTACCACCTATTTAAAATTGGAGTCAAAGACAGCCCTGAGTGCGACTGTGGACAAATTGACAACTTGGACCACATTTTTCTAGAATGTCCGATAAATGATATCCCCGGTTTTGATTTGTATGAGGAATTAAGAAAAATTGGTTTGCAGCTCCCTCTTAGTATGAATACTGTCTTGTATAATCCAAAAGAAAAAATGATAAAATTAATAATGCGATATATTAATTATCAGAAAATAAAATTATAATAAAATCTTAATATATTAAAAAAAAAAAAAAAAAAAAAAAAAAAAAAATTTAAAGAAATAAGTAAAGAAGTTCCTAGGTTCTACTCAGTAAATGAATGTACTGTCTACTAACCCCTAATCCCCTCTTTTTAGTAAATGTGACTCCTATGTTGTAATTGTCAATACTAAACCCCCGACCCCCAAAATAGCAGTTGAGTAAAGACAAAACACACAAACCCAGAGAATCATAGAACACAAGGAAGGAAAATTAGTGGTCACGACATGGAGAATTCCAGACAAGGTCGCGATCACTCCTAATGAGCTGGCAAGTTGCCCCTAGGGAGCAGAGCCAAAAGAAACAAGACAAGACAAGACATTTTTGCGTAAAACTATTACTACCTGATAGATATTAATTGTTTCATATGCCGTGCCAAGTTGTTCCAGAAGAAATGCTGTGGATAAGAAGCAAACAGCGAAAATTAAGTTTCATAGGTTAGTATAAATAAAGGGCAGGTCCGCATTAATAACCTTTGGGTGCTAATTGTTGCCTATATGGGTTGTTTAGTAGCAATATTATTTAAATTATTTAATAACAAAAAAATATAAAAACAATAGTTCTACAATTAAGTTAAAGCAGCTTTGGACATTTTAGGACTAGCCGCTTAACCACAATTTCACCATTTGTTTACTGAGACAGGTCATTATTTTCTATGTGCGAAATAAACACAACTTGTATGTTGGGTTCCACAAAGATTTTTAACCAGCAACATTGACTGTGACATAAATGACATTGGCAGGCATTATTTACTTACAATTAAACTTGCAATATTTATAAATTAAACCGGGCCACTCTATGCCACTACTCGTCTTCGTCTGAAAAATCACTTGGTTCATAAAAGAGTATAACAAAAATTTTCATTTTTGCTGCTGTCGCATGTAAGTCACATTTTATGGGTTAAAGTTTATTTATTAAAACATTTACAATTTTTAAATAAAACATTTCTCATCCCATTGTACACCTTTGCAATGGAACAATATTTAATTACAATACTATATTCTCAATTTTTTTTATGTCACCAATCCAATTAATGAGCACAAACGGGTTTCATCAAAATGTGTTTAGCTACTAACAAGTACATAAGTAATATACAAATATGTGTATAAATAATACCATTATCCATTATTTCCATTACAAAGCTGTTCATTGCTTAATGAAATTATATTATTATAATTGACCCAAGCATTTTTATTGGCCATATTGGTATGACATTTAGCCCCACCCCCTGGTACCGTTTTTCGCAGACGAAATGAAATGGTAATAGCTCCTCAGAGCTGTAAAAGTTACTTCAGAAAAGTAACTAGTTACTTTTTCGATACTTTTGGACAAATGTATCTAGATACTTATAAGGAATAGTTACTTTTACCTAAAAGTAACTTAGTTCTTAGTTACTTAATTAAAGTAACTAGTTATAGTAACTAAGATACTTTTACAGTAACTAGTTACATTGATTGTAACTACGATAATTTAAAAGTAGGTAACTAAGATGCTTTTGAACTAGATACCATAAATTTACCAGGTAGTGATAACTCCTTTTCCTGTACACACTACCACTATTACCATCAGAAAACTAAACTAAGAAGTTTTAATTCGAACAACGAACAAGTAGAATAAAATGCTTTCCAAGAAATTTCGCGTTCCAACCAGTTTGCTGATTGACGCTCGCGACTCGCAGCTAGTCCCTTCGTAAAAATCTGATTAACGGCCGCCGATCGTCCCTTGGTCATCATCTGATGGACAGCACGTGTGCATAATTGGTATCCTAGACCTAGAGGAACTTTAAAATTACCTAACTTAGTTACTTTAAAAGTAACTTAGTTACCCCTAAAAAGTAACTAGATACAAGTTACTTCTCAAAAGTAACGAAGTTACAGTTACTTTTAGCATGATTCAAAAAAGAACTAAGTTACTAAGTATCTAGTTACTTTAAGTAACTAGATACTAAAAAGTATCTAGTTACTTAAGTTACTCACAGCTCTGTAGCTCCTCCATGTTTATTCTATCTCGATTTGGGTTTAGATTTATAAAGGTTGTAATACCTACCCATTCTACTCTTACAGACTGTACCTCACCCTTGTCCTCGTCTTTTACTATTGTCCAATTAAATGTTTTTTTATTAACATTATATTTTTGATCCTTCAGATGAACATAAAATACTCTCGATCCTGAAAATATAAACGGGTTAGCAATAGATATCTAGTAACTTGTAGATATAAAAATTAATCTTTACTGATCCGAATTTATGGATCCTTGGTATATTTTCTAACAACTAACATAAAACCTGTACACAGTTGCGTATACGGGAGGGGGGGGGGGCAAAGGGGGCAATTGCACCCCCCAGAACAATTTTATTAAAGAGTAAGACAAACGGAACACACCCTAAGAGAACTCTAAAACAATATTCCATTTGCAATGAGTACCTACAAATGATTTTATAACAATCCTTGTATAGGGTTCCGGGAATCATCGGGTTAAAAATAGCAGCGCTTTCAGAGCCTCCACGGCTGTTGTGGAATACACGGTACACGGTTTTACTTCTGTTTTCAGTTTCAAACTTCTAAAATCGTACCTACGCAATACAACCAGTGAAAACCACATATATACATACACTATATTGCTAATACCATAATTCAATGATGACACCACTGTAAGCAGATGATCAGGGTCCGTTGAGTTTGCTCAGCTCGAAAATTTGCTTTTTGATGTAAACATTTGACAGGATCGACAAGAGACCTTGGGTTCTGATTACGTTCTGTTAGAAAGAAAAGGGTTGATCGCATATGAAATTTACTGGGTGAAAAAGTACCGCAGTATAGAAAACACAATGGCAGAGCCTTTCCGTTAAAAATGTAAGAAAACTAAAGATCAGAATAAACTGCTTCTTAAAAGAAAATATAGAGAGGTGGTATAAAAATTTGCTTTTATAATAAATAAGTATCAGAAAGAGAAAAACTTAAATTGGTTAATAATTAATTTGAAACAATTTTAGAGTTTTCCTCAAAAGATAGGAAGGTGGAGTTAATTCTGAACTATTGTATTATTGATAAAATACCGGACAAAAACTATAAGTTTTTATATCCATTAAGGATAGATAAACAAACTTAAAAGAAGAATTAAATTTACGTTTTATTTTCAGATACCTCGGAAGTACCTAGTCGAAATTTTTTAAATTTTTTACCGGCATTGAAGTAATTCGAAATTAGGCAACTTTCCCCCAATTCAACCTCTGCTATATCTTTTATAGTTTCCGAGATACCAAAAGGTGAGCATCGAATTTGGAACACCCTGTAACTACATGTACTTATTTCATGATATTGCACCTAGTGAAGGAGACGGGAAAGCGTCGTCGGCGAAAAATTTTTGGGGCACGCCCAAAGTTCGTTAAAAATTCACCTAGCTACTATCAAATTTCGAAAATTAAATGATTACCTCTTCCCCTCTGCATGGTTGGATTAAATTTGTTTTTGTAAATGTTATGTTTTATTTTTTTTTGATATTCCTACTGGCTCTTTATTTGAAAAAAAAAAACATTTTTATATTTGTGAAAAATATGAATATTGATGTCAATACAAAATTTTAACGTAAGACTATGACTCTAAGCAGCGTTTTTCGGACTCGGTTTTTCATGATTAAAAATAAATTAAATATCGCTCACCACGCCAAAATTGATGATTTTTTCCGAAATCAGGTATTTTAGGAGCGTAGACCTAAGAGCAGTTTTTGGTGCAAATGCTTAGGTTTTTAACAGCATTCTTGTTTTTTTCGGCACCATTTTTATTATAAATTATCCCACTTCTTCCATTAAAAATGGTTCAATTAAAATTTTTACTTTAATTTTTTTAAAATAATACCTAATTATTTTCTGTTTTAGTTATAAAAATATTTTATTGCAGTCGGTTATATTTTTCTTGATTTAAAATAGCTCTAAAAAAGGACAAACGGAACAGACAAGTACATAATAGAAAAATACTATAAAATATTATTCGTTTTACTCGTTTTCCTTTAAAATTGCATCATAACTTAATAACTAAAACGATATGCGTCCGAAACCTTAATCTCTATATAAAACAGGATTTTTAGAAGGAAAAGTTTAAAAATTAAACATTTCTTACAAGACCTTTGTAATATAAGCCAAGAATACATTATTTAAAAATTGAAATTAAGAGTCCAAGCGTAAGACGAAGAAAAGTAAGGTTGCAATTAGATTTTTAGACCCGAGCTCCGTCGCTCAGGGGAGGCCCCCCCCCCTAAATACACCACTGGTTGCAGTTATCAAAACATTAACGCAATCACCTTGACTTACTTACCGTCTGGTACCTTACGATTCGTGTGAAAAGGTTTGTAAACAGAACAATTATTTTCCCTAATGTGAGTTGCTTTAAGCGTATAGTCTGTATCAGGTGTTAAATTCCTTAGGATAGTCTTTTGGTCCTTCATTAGTTCTTGAATGTCAGTAAGTGCAGTATTTGAAAGCGAAAACTTGTAATCGAACGGGTTGCCCTAAAATATAAAACAATACATGCTTAAAAATAACATATTATTTTCTGAATATTTAACTTATAAATATAAAAGTGTAAAATACTCCCCCCCCCCCCCCCCCCCCCCCCCCCCCCCCCCCCCCCCCCCCCCCCCCCCCGTTTTTTGCCCATAAGTATTTTTATTATGTGGCAAGCTTGTTCTTCCAGGATTTTGAGGAGAAGTAAAATAAAGACACTATACAGGCCCTGTTTATTAAAAAAGATTTGACGTTTACCATGAGGCTTGCACAAGTCACGGACTTCTGTTACTCGGTTAGTAAAGATCAAAACTAGTTAAACTGGTCACTGAAAGGGAGGTCGCCACTGTCATCCGCTCCCCTCTCAAATATATCGCCGCTCCTGCTGGATCCGTCAAAGCGCCAAAATGAAAGGGTAAATTATTTTATCTCATCAAATTAAGACGACTATATGGTGTCATGAAATATTTTTCCTACGAGCGTGGGGAAAAGTTACTTTTCGGCAAGATTTATCGTGCGGAAAGTACCACTTTTCCGCACGATTTTACTTTCCCGCACAATTTTTACATTACCACACTATTTATATGTAAATATGTGTTTATATGTAAATCGTGCGGAAAAGTAATTTTTCAGGACTACTAGCACTAGTAACTTTTCCGCACGATTTGTTAAATTAATGAATACCTTATCTAAAACACTCTATAAAGTGAAATACTTGCAAAATAAATATTTTTTTTTGCCAGAAACTCAATAATGTTTGTAATTACAGTATATTATTACGAACCTAATTGACGTTTATCTTAGAACTATATCGATCGTAGGAAAACTTTTGTACCTACCACATGCGGAAAGTGTCTTTTCCGCCCTTGACGGCTTGCCCGAACTTCGCTTCGCGTCGTGGAAAAGTACCACTTTCCACACTGTTAGGTAAATAACTATTACCGATTTATTAATTCATTCTATTTGACATCTCACGATTTACATTTTTTGAGTTTTTCGTAGTTTTGTAATGTAACCTTAACTCCCGTACCAGATCAACCATGGTCAATAAATGAGTGTCAAGGTAGAGAAAATCGATTTCTCAGGTTAATAATATAATCGATCAATAATGGCTGTTTTATAGGTTAGTAATGAAAAAAAGATTATATTAAATTATTTCTTTGGAAAAACTACTATTTATCATGATCAATTATATTTGAAGAATTATAATTATACAGGGTACGTGATTTCTAAGTTAATACTTCTTTTCTAGCTGTGTATAGAAGGCATTAAAATAAACAACATTTTCAAATACCTTTTTTCAAAAAACTGAAAATTAGGCGAAATACAGAAGTAAAAAATCTAAGTGCGGGCCTGGTCAGCAAAACGTAGCCTGCTATACTTTATTTTGTGTGTCTTATCTCTTATTAGTCATGCAATTTACGGGTCGGTAGTCACTTATTTGGCAATCCGCTGCGGTGTATTTTTCTGAAGCAAGCTAATTTTAAATTGGTGACACGTGAAAATGGTAAAATTTGAAAACAATGAACTAGTAGATATGGCGCTAATTTACGGCGAGTGTCGTCAAAGTGCGCCTGCTGCTTCGAGATTATAAGCAGAACGCTTTTCCTTGCGGGCTCATCCTACACCAAGAAGTTTTCTTAATGTTATTCAACGGGCGCAAGTTAGGCAGAACCGTATTTGATCCATAGGGTAGGTAATAAACAAAAGTAAGTACCTACCTTATTTTTGAGTTTTTTGAGAAAAGGTATATTTTTTTTTTTACGGTTCGCCGACTACGTAGGCCATCTTGAACCGGTCATCGACCACAAATGTGATCTACCGACTGGGGAGTGTGAAACGGCACTTTCATCCTACGAGATATTTGATCTCATACGGCCTGTCCGGCGTGAATAGGATGGCTAGGTGTCGATTCATTTTACACTCTTCCCTGAGGCAAGAGCACGCCGTGTTCCCAAGCGGTCACCCGCCCAAGTACTAACCACGCTTGACACAGCTTAACTTCGGTGATCTGCGGGAACCGGTGCTTAATATGTCGACAGGCCCTTGCCCTAAAAGGTATATTTGAGAATGTCGTTTATTTTAATGTCTTTTATACACAGCTAAAAAAGAAGTATCAACTTAGGAATCACCCTGTATGCTTACTCTAAGCAAAATAACTTACCTTAATTATTGCAGCCTCGGCGGTATAAATATTGGGAGTCACACTAATATTAAGAGCTACAACAAAAAAGTTATACAGGGTACTACAAATACCACATATTCAAAAACAATATATTCTTTTCAGCTTTGTTTAGATAGAACATTCAAGAAAAATGCAAAGAAAAAAGTTTAGGCCAAGTCGACTGCTTGCGGCGCCGGCGTTTCAAAAATAATTCGAGAATAGAGCAAAGTTTTACATATAAAAATTATTGTAACTTACGTTTACATGTAGTAGTAAAATATCCAAGGACGAACTTGTATATATTACACCCGTTAAAATATAGGAAATATTTGGTATTCAATTTTAAATTAAATGTAGAATATTTCCATTGATGTGACGTGTCCCCAGCCTTAAAACGATCCAATACAGGTCCATCATTAGTGCCTTCCTTAAAAGATAAAGAAAAACTACTAAGGGTGGTCAAAAGTCGATAGTGTATCGAATAATGAGATTTTAAAAATAAACTATGTCTATACAGGGTGCTACAAATTCGTATGCGTACAAGGGGATCTCGAAAACGGTAAGAGATACGAAGATGGTTAAATTGAGGAAAGTTACGTATTTTAAGGCTTAATAATTTGGTGAAAAAAAAATTCTAATGATTCCGATTGCTTTCGGAGATATAAAACAAACCCGATATTTTCATTTTTGGTTTTTAATTTTTTGCGCTTTCATTTTTGACTTGGGAAAAAAATAAAAAACATTTTTTCATAGCCGTTTTTTATGTTCTACAAGATGGCGTTCGAAGTTTCGTTCTTTAGTTACCAACTTCAAGTACATTTTTTTAAATACGGACTTGAAATTTTAAATACAGTTTTAGGGATTTATAAGCTTTAAAAATTTAATACAATGTACAAGTTTTTAAAATTTTTACGTTTTGTCATCTAATAACACATTTTTCAAATGATCTTTTTCCTTTTATTACGGTCCTAAACATTTAGAGCCAAACTAAGAAAATCTGATTCGGAAAATCCGTTCATTTTTACATAATGTGGCCTGATATTTGATATTTTGTAAGAAAAGAGACCCAAAGTCTCGGTCTCAAATATTTTTCTCTCTCTTGGTTTTTGTTTCATGTTTCGCCTGAAACTAGCATCATCAGATCGTATAAACAGTAAAAAAAATTTGAAATTATTTTTGAAACAAACGTAAGCGCATCACAGTAATATAACTAGACTAACACTCCAGTTACCTTTTTTCACTCGGGAGCATTATTTTATACATAAATAGGAAGACAAAAATCACAAAGTCATGGTCTCAATCATGTAATAAAATCAACTAAGGTGACATGTTTCGCTCTTTACGGAGCATCATCAGACCTTCATTAAAACCAATAAATGAAATAACACATTAAAAACAAGACGAGTACCATGTCAAAACAAACAGGTTACGATTAATCTTAAAACTAACAGTGTTAGTTTGTTTTAATGAAGGTCTGATGATGCTCCGTAAAGAGCGAAACATGTCACGTTAGTTGATTTTATTACATGATTGAGACCATGACTTTGTAATTTTTGTCTTCCTATTTATGTTGTTACTTTGGTCTCTTTGAGAAAATGGACGATTTTTTCGAGCATTATTTTATTCTGTTTTACAGTATTTTGGTCTAGGTCTAAGGCAAAAAACCATAGGACTTAAGATATACGTTATATTAATAAAATATATAAAATACTAATAAAAAATAAAATTACTTCTCAAGCCGTAAAAACTTGCTTACTTCCTAGAGTATTGTGACGGTAAATATTTTTGAAGAAATAAACGGCCTAAACACCATAACTTCCTGTAATGTAATTTTAATATTTAAGTAATCCAAAAAATCATTGCCAGGGCCGTAATAGTAAAGAGAGGATCATTTGAAATACTGGTGATGTATTACTTGATGACAAAACGTTAAAATTTTAAAAACGTTTGAATTGTATTAAATTTCCCAAGCTTAGAAGTCCTTAAAACTGTTTTAAAAATTCCAGGTCCGTATTAAAAAAAAATTAATTGGGGTTGGTATCTACAGAACGAAACGTCCAATTTGAAAACTAATAACGCCATATTGTAGAACATAACAAACGGCTATGAGAAAGTGTTTCTCTCCTAAGTCTAAAATAAAGGCGCAAAAAATTAAAAACTTCGATTTTTTTCGGATATCTCCGAAAGTATTCGGAATATTTACAATTTTCTTTTACCAAATTATTAGGCCCCAAAATACGCAACTTTGCCTTAATTTAACCATCTTCGTATCTATTACCGTTTTCGAGATCCCCTTGTACGCACACCCTGTACAGGGTGTTACGGAATTGACGCATTATATTTAAATGGGTGACTCCTTTGGTATTTTAGAGAAACACCCCATAATTAATTTGTTTTTAAACGATCGTCTTGCCACGGTCCCATCATGAGAAAAATTAGACTAGTTAAATCAAGTCCGTGTCTAAAAAAAATAATGGCGTCGGTCGTGCCTTCTTTGTTTGATTTGTAATTTATCTTTGCACTATTTAAACTGACAGTGTTTATACACTTTTTTGTTCCCGACAGTTGAGTTTTGTTACTCGCCAGAGAGCGAGTAAAAGTCGGTAAATTTCTACCGTAAATTTTTACCGGAGTGCAATAATTGCATATGTTTGTATAACCACGTTACTTCAAAGAATATTTGCCGTACAAAACTCAGTAATAAGAAAAAGATTGTTGGCCCCAATTGTAAACTCTGTAAACTGTAAAAATTCTTATAAAAACTGTGGGATATTGTGTTAAAGCTTATAAAAGAAAATGGGCCTGTGTTTATCGAACACATTGAACGCCGCTATAGTTACGCCACTGGTTATGAAATGCTGCAAAGATTTTAATCGTATATTGGATATATAGCTACTTGTTTATTTTTATTATGATTGTACATTTTGTGCCAATCTTGGATCTGTGTAGTATTAAAGTACTATAACTATGCTAATTTTGTACCTCAACCACTCTAACCACGAATGTATTTTCTTTTGGATTGACGTTAGCATTTTCTTCTGGACGACAATTATCTCCTGTTACCGTCACCTGAAAGTGTACTTGATCAGGTCCAATATCTGTTAAGTTTGCTTTCGGTTGACTGGAGGTATCATGTTCAGATTCCTGGTTCCAGTCCGGTCTCTCATGTTGAAGAAAAGCTAGATGGGGTTCGGGATCAACTAAAACCAGAATAAACTGCGTTGAGCTTGGTTGGGGGGGGGGGGGGGGGGGGGGGGTGAGAGGGGTGATGAGCGATATCTGTTTTTTTTAAAAATCAAAGTCAAATTGACAGGACGTCGATGACTTCGCTCAAGTTAGGACCTCCGTTTATCCCTATCGTTTATGTGCCACTATTACACTTACGTACTTATTTCTATAAAATGAGCGTGTTTACTAGGCAGGCGAACTTGTACCGACCATATTTGTCTCTTTTTACTTTAACTACCCCGGTGGATTGCAGAAAGAGACGGCAATATGATTTGTGTGGCACGAGCTGTTTATTTTATAATTCTACCTAACTTTCCCGTCTGAATCCAAATGAAATCGTCCCGTCCAAAACCCACATATACATACACTATATTGCCAATACAAGCAGCCGCATGGTGCGATTCAAAATAACCTAAGTTTGGGCCCGTGGTCCTTGCGCAGTAGGGAAAAAATTAGGCAACCGACACGATATCTAACAGAACGAAACGGAACCGACTCGCAGTTGTTTTTATTCTTATTCGTCGACATATTTTGTTTCGTTCCTTCGCGTGTGGTCATAATTTTCAAGCTTTGGGTGTTAATATTTATAAAACTTTACTTTAGATATTTTTTTGTTAGTGTGTAAGTTGTTAGTCGTTTCCATCTTTTTTTACGTTGCATTCGTTCAGATGTTCCGTGTTTGATTGTGGATATTATTTTTAAGTTTCGGGTTGCTAATTTAGGTATAAAACTTCACCAGACATTTTGTTATTGTTAGCGACTTGTGTCTCAAGATGGGTAGAAAAAAGTGAATGATCCTTTCTTGCACGAATCGCGGTTCAATACCAGGAATAATAAGGTATTTCAGGTATGTAAAATATTGGTTTCTTAGTATTATTTGACCATAAACTGTACACACCCGAACTAAACGGGTGAATTTAAATAAAAGCTTGTAAAAATATTTTGAAAGTCGGCCCTGTCAAATGTTTACATCAAGAAGCAAATTTCCGAACTGCGCAAACTCAACGGACCCTGATCATCTGCCTACAGTGGTGTCATCATTGAATTATGGTATTATAGTGTACTTATAGTGTATGGGAATTCTGTATTTTCTACTCTAAAAACATCCTACAGGGCCATACATAACATCCTGGATGCAGCGGGAGGGGGCAACTGCCCCACCTCGTCACCATCCTATAGGTGCCATGGCATGACTGATCTCTCTAGTGAAGGGGGGGGGGGGGGTAAAGGGTGGTATGCACGGTAGGCCATTTTACAATATTATCTTCTGATGCAAGGGTTCTTCTCAATTTAATTTAGCCCCTGATTCATAATTTTATCTACTGTTGAAATACAATAACTAGTAATATCAATGATGAACATCAATATGCCTTATTCATACTTACATTTCGTGTCAACCTGAGTAAAAATACAAACGATGGCCTGTGTAAATAAAATTAATCTGAAAAGAAAAAAACAACATTAAAATAATTTTTCTTTTTGGTTAAAATAAGTAGGTAGTAAAATATTATTTATTGTCTAAAGTCTAAGTCTAAAAAGGTCAAAATTTTAAGGAATTTTAAAAAGGAATTGTAACTGATCTATAAAGTTATCCTGTTAAAAAAATAATTGAATTGATTCGGCAACATGTTCTTCCTGCATAATTTGGCGCTGAAATAAGGATCCTTGATGCGGATGTACTTCTACTTAAAACAGTTATAAAAAATACTATAAGACTCGACGGGACTCTTTGTAATTGTGACGAATGTCTTTACAGATGATTTCTTCTTAACATTTAGCTTTTATTTCCATCAGGTTGTTAGAGGTGCTAGTATGCTCAAAAGTATCTAACAATGACACAGATGTCGCTCCGTTTAACAGCTTACCGGCGTGTTCCACCAAATACTGCTTAAGCAGTTCTAAGTTGTTCCTTATTTCTTTCGTCGGATCCAAGCTCTACTGATGAACCATGATATGGCGAAAGGTGAAGCAGAATCTTAAGAGATCTTATTTTTGTCACCTTGCCTTCAGAATGTCTTCTTGTTATTAATACCAATTAATCGGAAGTTTTAATGGCTTTGCAATGCATCACAATTATTATTATAAATCACTTTATACTTTATTTACTTTAAACTCTATCGGTGTTCGGCGCGGTTTAGTGCTTTTCCATAACGCCGAAATTATAGGGAACTGTAGTTTACAGAGTCTAAGAGTTTCCCAGTTCGAGATGGGACCCTTATTACTACCTTACCGACTTGGTGTCAGTACGATACCCTTTACCGCTAGAGGGCGATACCGCAGCTCGCTCCCATTACAGTTAATTGTTTTTGTACCCTCGGTAGCTTTTATCCGTTGTCTACAGAGGGCTCTAGCGGTACCATTTTCTTGCATTTTAGGCTTCGAGTTGCCAGGAACCAAGTTTTTGCAGTACCTTTTTTGTAGTTTTTTTTATTAAAATGTTGAGCAGGGTATTACTATTCTGCCAGCCTAACACGCCAAGTTTCTTTCTTTTATGAACCGTGCTAAAGACTGGTAGCTGTTTAGTATTTTTTAATAGCTTGAATAATTTTTGTATTTTCAAGGGATTAATTACTGAGTATCAGGTATGTATACAAGTAATAATTAATAATGTGTTGAAACAGCATTTTTGAGGTATCTTATTGAATTTCCTATATATTTTAATTTTTTTGTATTAATGAAATACTTACCTCAATAATAGTTACCTACCTATTTATTTTTCCTTTTACTTTCCCTTCTGGGCAGTAAGCTAATGGGGATTTTTGTGTTTCAGTTTTTTATACCACGTAAAAAAGTAAAGCACACTGAAGGCTAAGAAATAAAGACTTTTCCTTAAATTGACGATTTGCTTTATTGGTCTAACCCACACAAAACCCTGAGAAAAAACCGTTTCAAAGGCGTCTAGGAATGGATCTGACGCTATGAAAGGAATATCTTTATTTGTTTTAATATAAGATATTTGCAGGCTGTTCACAGCGGGTTCTCAAAACTAAGAAAATTTCGCTTGGCCCTTTTCAACAATAAACGATTCAATTATATAAGTGAAATTTATACAGCACTTTTATCCAGAACTCTCAAAAACCCGACGCCAAAGTTCGCCAATGGCAAATTCAAGAAGGGCGTGAGACATTTTTTTGGATTTTAGAAGTCATTTATAGTAGATACGTATAAGTGACTTTTGTGACACCCTGTATAGGGTGTGTGTAACTACTTAACTTTTTAATATTTTTCAAAAACAGAGTTATAAGGTGGCATTAGATCTACAATTTAAAATTATTTTAAATTATACGGGGTGTTCCAACTAGTCAGGGCATATCTTCTATACAGCGTGATCAGTTAAGGGTACGGAGCGGCCATATCTCGGAAACTACTGGGCATAGAAATTCAGGAAAAAAAATTATAACTAAAGTGGCCATGAGAAAATCCTGGAAATAATTTTTAAGTTCCGCATTTTGCCGCAAGAGGGCGTAATTGAGAAGTAAATTTTAAAATTTTACATATCTCCAAATGTCCCACTCTAAGGTATATCTTTGAAAACGCCATTAAAAATCTTGGACAATTATCCATCATTTTGGTCCTATGCTCATTGGCGTACCGACTTTAATAAGAGGGGGGGGGGGGAAGCTGTTGAAAGTGTAATCATTTAAATCGCTGTAACTTAAACACGACTTATCCGATTTTAGCAAACTAAAGACTGGTTGGAAGAGAAATGTATGCAATTTCACCAATCGTAGTTGTCCATAATAGTTTTCAAAAAAATGCTAGAGGGCGCAATTTGATAACACATTTTTTGATTTTACTATGAAAAATAAATCATATGGTATAATTATGATACCATAATCGAAAAGCAGATGAAATTTGCTAAAAAAAATATTAAAACCGCAGCTCGATATCTCCGTTTGTTTCAGCGTTATCGCCAATAGAATAATTTTTAAAACTTTAAATGACGAAGCAAGTGGGACTCCACTGATACTTTTCCATGCGGATATTATTTCTGATTAGCCTGGTCAATTCTGCATAAAAATGTTCTCTTTCGTTTTTCTCCTCAGGCACACCGTTCTTAATTAAAAAAAATTCGGACTTTGATAGGCTGTATTCTCTATCTAAAGCTTCCGGTTTAACATGTTAAACCGAAAGTTTGTCTCTTACGTAGAGATTAAAAAACTAAGATAGGGAGGTGAAAACCATTCTTAGCGAAGATGCGCCTTTCCAATGATACAGTCTGCCAAAATCTAAAAATGCCATATTTTAAACGTCAATATTTTAAAAACAATTGAATTTAGACATAATATAACATATAAAACAAAATATACGTGGAATTTCACAGGGATTAAAAAAATAATATAATATGTATATGGGGTGTTCCATTAAAGAAAAAAGTATGTTCGATATGTCCTGGCTACTGATATACAGGGTGATTCCTAAGTTGATACTTCTTTTTAGCTGTGTATAGAAGACATTAAAACAAACATTTTCAAATACCTTTTTTTTTAAACTTAAAAATAGGCGAGATACAGAAGTAAAAAATCTAAGTGCGGGCCTGGTCATCAAAACATAGCCTGTTATACTTTATGTTGTTTATCTTATTAGTCATGCAATTTACGGGTCGGTGGTCAGTTATTTGACAATTCGCTGCGATGTGTTTTTCTGAAGCAAGTTAATTTTAAACTGGTGAAATGTGAAAATGGTAAAATTTGAAAACAACGATTTAGTAGATATGGTGCTAATTTACGGTGAGTGTCGTCAAAGTGCGGCTGCTGTTTCGAGATTATGTTTAAGTTAGGCAGGATAATGAATAAATGAATGTAAGTAGGTACCTTATTTTTGAGTTTTTAAAAAAAAGGTATTTGAAAATGTTGTTTATTTTAATGCCTTCTATACACAGCTAAAAAAGAAGTATCAACTTAGGAATTACCCTGTATATCAGTGAAGGAAGACTTATAGTTTTTTTTAATTTTTTCATTTAAATTCCCACTTCACTTCAAGTATGGACTATTTTTTCAAGTTATAATTATTATGATATGGCACTTACTTTTTAAACTTCATTTTCATTTATATGTTCACATAACTTATACTTAACAAGTAAAGGCTTGAATTATTTGAACCAAAAGTATAGAACAACAGAAATCAACTATTTTATCTTACCGCGTTTAGTCACAATTTGTTTTGTGTGGTTGCAAATGAAATCAATTTTAATTTTGATATAACTTTAAAACCAAAAATCCACACCCCGCATATTCATTTATTATTATCACTTTGAAATATTCACTCGTATTAGTCATTTTACATATTAATCGGAAAAATTTTAATTCTTTTGGTAATTATTTAAATAAAAATTAAATTTAACTTCCTGGCACACTCAGACGATGTGGCCAATATTAGCCAGTTTTAGCCAACCAACAAAATTCCGCTATTCGATTTTTCAGACGCTAAAATCTCGACAACCGCTGACCCTGAAACCCAAATTTTCCTTCGTTAGAAAGAATGATACTTGGCGCTCAAAATGAAACAGGTTTTTACCAAATTATTTTTGTAGTTTCAGAGAAATTTGCCTTTGCAATATTCTTTAGTGGGATTTTGTTGGTTGGCAAAGCCTATCACTTAAAATGAAATGTGAGGTCATCCTTGTTTCTGATTCTGGGTGCTCGTCAGTGATCTGGCTTGGCAATGTGACACGTTCGATGTCCAGTTAGCATATTGATCCTCTAGACTCCTTAGCTCATTGTTGTCGCTGATTTATTCGACACATGAGAGGTAGGCAGCTTGGCTGCTCCTGAGTTCTAGTTAAGGCTGATTAAGCCTTCTCTTTCGATCAGAGAAAATCTGTTTTGAAATATCGTTTAGCGGGATATATCCGATCTCATCCCACCTGGTTACCGACGTGAATAGGGTGGATTGGAAGATGATACATTTTATACTCTTCCCTGTATTCTTAAACCTACTAAATTTTGCCAGTAACTTACCTTTGAGCCACTGCCGTGGTTCGATTTAATATTCAAATCTCAAATAATGACAAGGTCACTGTCAACTATTCAAAAAAAAAACGCAAGATATACAGGGTGTTCATTTGAAAACTTCCCACCACGGATTTATCGAAAACCACTGATTAAAAGGAAAAACGCCGAGACACGTCAAAAGATGTGCCACAGGGGACAACTTTTTAACCAAAAACTACTTTACCCCCTTTGACCCTCTGCCCCCGGGGTCATCCCCTTAAAAATTTTAAATGACAAGGGATATCAAGTAATAGCTTGTTTGAAAGGTCTTTCAAAGTGCTTTATTTTGACGTTTGATTTTTTTAAATCGATCGATTCGTTTTCGAGAAAATTAGAAAAATCTTTATTTATCTTAGATAGAAAAAAAACCGAAAATATCACTTTTTATTTCAATAAGTGTTCAAAATGTTGATCGTTATTGGCCAAACAATGATATAGGCGATATTCAAATTCCTGACGGACATTTTCAAAAACATGTTGTGGGAGATCATGGCAGCTTTCGATGATGAAGTTCATCCAAAGTTTCAGGTTGGGGAGTGAACACAATAGATTTCAAATGGTTCCATAGAAAAAAGTCTAATGGCGTCAAGTCAGGAGATCTATCAGGCCATTCTATAGGCCCTCTTCGCCCTATCCATTTATCTGGAATTTCGTCGTCTAGCCATTGCCGAACCGGAAGAACATAGTGAGGAGGAGCGCCGTCTTGCTGGAAATATATTTCAGCCTCATCAAGTATAGGGTTTCCATCGTCTTCGATTTGGTTTTCAATGGTTTCAGTGATAAGCGGATTGATGGTATTTTCCAACATATCTAAATAAATGCCTCCATTTAAATTCCCATTAATAAACAATGGCCCAATCACTTTGTTTCCTAAAATGCCTGCCCATACATTAAGTTTTTGGGGGTACTGAGTATGCCCTTCTACAAAAGGGCACCATAAATTAGAATCATTTCCACTCTTTCGGCTAGTGTGTAAACCATTTTAGAAGTAAAATGTGAATCAATAAATTAATTTTTACTATCCCGAGATTGTCACAAAGATAACTGACAGCAAATTAAATTCTTTCTCTTCCTTAGCAACTATAAAAAACTAAACAGGTATACCTAAGAATAAATACAGTTCGCCCATGTTATCTGTGTTGATAAAAAGAAGAACACTTTGAAATAAAAAGTGATATTTTCATGTGTTCTGAACAAATTAAGATACCTAAATAAAGATTTTTCTAATTTGCTCGAAAACGAATCGACCGATTTAAAAAAATCAAACGTCAAAATAAAACACTTTGAAAGACCTTTCAAACAAGCTATTACTTGATACCCCTTGTCATTTAAAATTTTTAAGGGGATGACTCCGGGGGGCAGAGGGTAAAAGGAAGTGAAGTAGTTTTTAGTTAAAAAGTTGTCCCCTTTGGCACATCTTTTGACGTGTCTCGGCGTTTTTTCTTTTAATCAGTGGTTTTCGATAAATCCGTGGTGGGAAGTTTTCAAATGAACACCCTGTATAAGTTTCACGAGTTGAGTGGTTCAAGCCTAACTTGATTGTTATATTAGGCATCATAACGTACAATTGTGTGTTTTTATTCTTCACGAACAGTTGTGCGTAAGAATGTTTTTACTTATAGAGTGAATTGTACCTAAAATATAGTTTACTAATACAGGAGTAGAAAAAATAGTTTTTCTACTACCTAAAATTATTTTTTTTACTACCCTTAAAAATTTGGTTTAATTTATAAAATTTAATAACGATAATAGTAGCTTGATACTTGTCAAAATCTGACCGTAAGGGCGAGGGGGGCGAACCCTGATCGCCGCCACTGAGTTGCACACGGGCGACTAACATTCTATCGGCGTTTAGGCGCTGACGCGACGAAATTAATAAATACCTACAACCTTAAGGCCTTTTTATATATTAGGTGCAATTTCAAGATAAATTGCCGGAAAGCATGCGCTTTGTCGACGTTTTAAACAGCTGATACAGGTTTTTGAAGGGGAAAACGTGCATTAGCTGATTAAAACGTCATCAAAGCGAATGCTTTTAGGCAATTTTTTTTGAAATTGCACCTAATGTAGAGACGCCTTTGGAAGATCGACTGACTGACTGAGCATTGACGAATACAAAATTTACTCTGTACATTTTTTTTCAAAAACCCCGCTGAATTCTGATTTTTCAATGGCTCTTTCAACAAATTTTGATTTTGGTTGTATCGAGTATAGAAATAAAAATTAAATTTTCTGTGTTTGTACTTTTTGTTACTTTTAAGCCATCACTGAGAAAATAAATAAATAAAAAGCAACTATTAGATAAAAAATACGGACTTATCCTTTAAATTTTTTATACTATTCTATACAATGGTAAAGTTTGAAAATTAATCCAACAGAAATAATTATCATCATTATATTATTTCCAAAATGTTATCTATATTGTGTCTTAAAATAGGTAAGTTATTAAAATTCTTAATACAAAATATATTATTTAACTGGCATAAAAGGTTTCACATATGGCAACACCGAAATTATTGACAAAAGACCAAGCTAATCAAATGACAGTTGAAAAAAGTCTAATCTAAGCTATTTGTCGATCTTTCTGCTCTATGAGCAAATAAATAAAAAGAACAGTTATTTTAATCAAAAATACATCAAAATTACACAATAATTCGAATGTAAGTGAGATGTAAACAAAAACACCGACATGACAAGTGAAAGATCGGTAACGATGCTCACTGTAAATTTATATCGGATCGACGTTATCAAGTAATCGGGCCAGTTTTGAGTTTTTAAAATTTGTGGAAATTGGGCATGTTTTTAATGAGCTGCAAAAAATTCATGTTATGATCTAACAATAGTTGTATTAATGATGCACTCCTATAATAGCACCGATTTAACAATTTAAATACCAAAATTATCAAATAAGTATGAGAATAGTGAAGAAGCCCATTCAACCCCTTTCTGAACGGAAATCCTGTTTACCCGCCTGGCTTTTCCGCATCTGTGTAGCTAGGGGGGGGGGCTGTCCTCCCCTGATGGCCCTGGGCCCCCCCTGAAATATTCAATAGAAAAAAAAATTGCATTTAATCCACCGTACATTGGGGCCCAGGCTCCCCCTAAAAACTAAAGCTAGCTACGCCGATGCTTTTTCGCTAATATTGTAAACTGCGAATAGAACGCTATTTTTTAATTTGTGATGAAGTGATTGTTAATAAAATGATGCAGAAAAAATTGAGTTAAAAAATATGTAGATCGCTCCTTCACAATTCAATCGCAGTCTTGCTAGGATGCTCACTCTTCAGTTCACAGTTTACAGTGCTCGGTTTGCAATTCACAGTTTATTTTGTAAACAGTTAGCCGAAATAGAAGAAAAATAAATTGAATTCTAAAAAAAGGTCACTTCTCATATTATTAAAGCTATTCATAGTTTTCAGTTCGCAATTAGCAATTTATTTTATAAGAGCGAATTGCCATTCTTCATTTCCAGTAAATATTTCGCAGTTCGCGATTTATTGCTCATATCTAATTTAATTTAAATTTTTTTTTAATCACGCTTCCCTAAATAAATAAGGAAATGACAATGAATGCGAAATATAACCGCAAATATTGTTCATCGCCACACTTAAAGAGTATTTGTAGTTTTGTTATATCAATTGTTTTTTTTATTTGCTTTTTACGTGTGTTTTTAATGAAACTCCACATCTGGAGGTAAGTTTAATAAAAACATAGTAAAAAAAAATTTAGGATGGAAATTATGTAGGTACTAGTAGGTCCTGTACAATATTTTGCATTGGGTTACTGTGATAGTGATATAGTAGATACGAAGATTATTGTAGACAATAAATTATTTTTTAATATATATTTTAGAAATTATCCCAATAACTTAGGGTAAATGTGCATAAGAGTACTCACTTAGTGAATAAACTGACTCCTTGACTTAGTTTTGTATGCAAGAATATTTTTTCATATTTCATAACGAAAAGTAACTTTAAACTAATATTTTGAAACTAATTTTCTGTATATATAATATCATAGGAACATAAATTATTTAATTTTTTTTGTGACTCGGTAAATGCGTACTCTTATACATGCATTTGTATAAGAGTTCGCAATTTGTTGCTTAAGAGTCCGCAGAGTATTTTCTAAATGAATAATTTTAAATATTTAGGGAATTTAAGCACAGATAAATTTAAAAATATATTTTTATTAACTAAACATATTATTTAAATAAAAGCAAACTATAAGAAAAATAACTATAACAGTCACTCTTCGCAATTAAAGCAAATAAAACCTCCTGTTACATAGGTAGTACAAGACTCATGCCACCATTGGTTACATTGCGAACTCAAAATCCAGTCTTCCCCAGATGTTGAATATAACTCCCCGCATCCAGTACATGCCACATCTTCATCTACAATGATTGTTTTCTTTTTTTTCTGCTGTTCACAGTTTTAGAAGTACTAGCCACTAATTTTCTTTTTGCATTTTCTATTTTCTTCTCCTCCTTAGCCTTTTTTGTTTGTTCCAATTGGTCCTTAAATGGTGTGCTAGATAGGATTTCAGATTTTTGGGCTTTGGATCTACGATTAGGTTTTTCTTTTAGCTTCGGCGAAGGTAGAATATCAGAAGCAGTTATTGAGCGATTTAATTCATCCGTCATTTGAGAACTGGTGCTTGGTATCAATACTCCATTTTCACATACTATATCAAGAGTGGTTATGTTTAATGGTGGAGTTTTGTGACCTGGAACGAACGCGATTGGTTCATCATTCGAATATTCATCAGAAGAATTTATTTGAACTACTATCCACGCACTGCGCACTCTTATACAAAACCTAGTACGTACTCTTATACCTAACTGTGGAAATGAAAGAAAACCCTTATTTATGGTAAAATAATCAAGTTTTCACTATTTATTGATTTTAATAATGAAGTTGTTATCTCACAGAGTAAAATAAAAATAATTAGAATAATATATTTTATGTACTTACTTCTTAAAACAATAAAAACCAATAACGAAATATTACATCTCAAGCCAATGAAATCAGTTTGTCGCCATATTAGAAAATATGGGTCGATAATATAGATTACTACTTTTGACCAAGGAATAAGATATAGTTAGAAGTAAAACTAACGATTCAAATGTAAAGTAGTAGGCTCTGAATATTTTAAAAGCTAGGTTCGTACTCTTATACAGAGGCGTGCTCTTATACACATTTACCCTATATGAAAAATCAACTCTTGACATATTAGGGGTCAAAATAACCTTAATCTAGTATAACATCAAGGAACTAATACTAAAGTTCCATAGGCGTCTTCACTCTCAAAGTTTGAAGACTCTTTAGTCCAGTGTAATAACAGTCCAGTCACATATCAGAATATCTATTTTTTAAATCACTCCACAAATAAGAGTGCAAATGGGTAAGATCTGGTGATCTGACAGGTCACTCAGTTTCGTCTCTCATTCCTATACACTAAATTGGAAACATTTTGCTCAAAATTTATTACGCGAACAGATTATTTCACGAAAATACAATGGGAAATTCCGTCCAGTTCGACTCAATTTCGGTGTCGGCCATAGGCGCAGGTAAATTTTGTCCATTATTAACCAAAGAAAAAAAAATGATAATTTTTTGATAAAGAAGGAACTATTAGCTATAGCAAATTTACACAAACATCGTTTTATAAAATATGGGTGGAATAAAAAGCTGAAAAACATAGTGTAAGTGTGCTGCGCACACCGCCATATCATTGCAAACTAAATCCTATAGAACTTATATGGGCGCAAGTGAAAGTATTTGTAGCAAGACATAACACGACATTCAAAACGAAAGACGTTAAGCTACTGTTTTGATCAAGCCATTAAGGAAGTTACACTAGAGAGCTGGCGAAAAGCAGTTCATCATGTCATTAAAGAAGAAAAGTAAATGTGGGTTCTTGACCACCTGATCGATCGGACCGTCGACCTCTCAGATGACTAAGAATATTATGATTTTTTATAATTTAAACTCAGTATAATGTATTTTTTATAATGTTAAATAAAAGTAATAAGTGTACCTAATATACATAATGCACGCCTTTGTCACACCATTTTCAGTGTTTGTGAATAAATAACAATAGGCAAAACTCATAAATTGACCCAAACCAAGGAGGTTCAACCTGCATTTGATGAAAATAAACAATTTTACAATGAAATCAATGCCAAATTATAAAAGTGGCTTAAATATTCGTTGGGTCACTCTGTAGTCCTTTTGCATACCTAATAAGCTTTTATTACTCTACACCTTTCTGAAATAGACTATAGAAATTATTTATCCAGACCAAAGGAATTTAACAATAGGACGCAGCCTAATTTTGATTTAAGAGTGCGTCAATTTTTGAGTCCATTAATCGCCCAAAATAACCTTTTTCCTTAGAAATTTTAGAACCAATTCTAAAAATATTTTATTATTACAATTTTTTCCAGCTTTTTCTGTATCACGGCTAAATAAAATAAAACGTAATTTTTCAGAATCTACGCCTTTTTGGTGTCATGGGTAACACTGAATCAAAAATGCCTAAGTCAAACGTCTTTTCTCACCGTTTATGACGACCGATGCATTACCAATGCTTCATCGGCGGTGGCCATTATTTATGACTTATCTGATCCAACCATAAACAATTTGGAGAATGACAAAGTGGATGGTAAGTGGGAACGGGTCCATTTACACACCTAATGGGATACTCCAAGAAAATTGACAAAAAATAATAATCGACCAGATACTGGCCCTAGAAATAGTGGAAATTGGACCCATTTACTAGTTCTTCCTAAGTCCTAGAGTATAACCAGAAAATATACTCAGGTCTGGTGATTTTTCACCAGATTTGGTGATTTTGAACCCCATCTGGTGATCTGGTGAAAACTTTTTAAAAAAGTCTAATTTCTGGTGATTTTTCGACACTGATGATAAGCTTATATCTTAAAAAAAAACGAGAGAAAAATGGCTTGATTGTGTTTTATTCTTCTTTGTTAAAAATGGTGATATCGATGCAAAAACTTATTGGTTTCAAAAGCGAAAAGCGTTTGTCTTTGTCTGGAAACTCTCTACTTCTCTGCGCCGAATATTTCTTAGTAGCGAGGGATTTACAGAATTTGTATCTGTTACTGTTTTTTATATAGTGATTTCTAAAAAAAAAAAAAGGTCGTACCTCGGAAATAACATACATCTGATTTAAGGTCTGATGAGTGCGCACTCATGTTTATAGCTTAAACAAACATGAGTGCCCACCCTGGCGTCAAAAGCTTAAATGAGAGGTATGTTATTTTCGAGGTATGACCTTTTTTTTTTTTTTTTAGAAATCACAGCATTATTATTTCATTTTACATTACTTATATGGTGTTGTATGTGATAATGCGAAGAAATTAAGAATCTGGTGATTTCTGGCAACTTTTAAAGCAAGGGTCTGGTGATTTTTAATTTTTTGACCTGGCAACATTGGGGGGGGACTCATATTTTCTAACCAGTTTTTTTAGGGTTCGGGGTGCTGGTTAGTTTATTATTGTTAAAAATCTTCATACTACCTACTTATTTATCCACCAAATTAACCGATTGTCTAGCAACAACTTTGAGGGCAAGCTCAATGCAGTCATGTTAGTATAGAAGGGACCATCGAGAATTCATTTATAATAGTTGCCGACATCAAACAGCATCTACCTGGCCCAAAAATGGGTTATTCTAAAAGAAATTCTGTTTTACTGTTCGAAAAGCCAGTAAAACTGTAAAATATATTATTTTCGGTGTTTGTGTAAACATTTCTCTATCCAGAGAATTATCCACTTATTTAATATTTTGTTGTCGATGGATTCGCTCCCTGTATGACACATGATGAAGCAAGTGTAGATATTTTGACGAAAATGTTTTTGCTTTTTGTTTTTATGCGGCTTCATCAATAAAAATGAATTTTCGATAGTCTCTATTCTACACCTGTCTAATTGCATCGTTGCTGCTAGACCAAGTAGAATAGTGAGGAGGGACCAACCGAAGCTGTAAAATTCACATTTTTACGTACGAAAATTAGGTTTATTTTTTCGTCACACAACTGACAACTTAGCAACGTGTGACCAGTAAATCTATACAAAACCAGCTAAGACCCTAATTTACAGTAATTCGGCGTTCAAGCGAGTGAGTAAAAATGTCGTTTTTAACAAACTAACTGTGCAACTTGAGTACGGTGCCTAGCCGGCTTGGTGGACAGCTCAAGCTTAGTTATTAGTACCACTACGACGATCGAGAAACA
Source organism: Polydrusus cervinus (assembly GCA_935413205.1). Lineage (NCBI taxonomy): Eukaryota > Metazoa > Arthropoda > Insecta > Coleoptera > Curculionidae > Polydrusus > Polydrusus cervinus. The sequence continues at coordinate 110,918,508 of OW284510.1, read as the reverse complement.
CTGTTGCCAGACATAGCAAAATTCGACTATTGATAATAGTGAATTTTGAAAATTTGGTAAAATGTAGCGGAATGTGGCCTAATATAAAATATTAGTAAAAGGTATAAGACCAAAAAATTAGTTTGCAATTATTGGACTATTTATATAGACGAGACCTTGTTGATGAATTGTCAAAAACAGTCACAGTAACTGAAAGTTTACGCAATGTTGTTGTGATTTAACATTTGCAGCTCGAGTTGCTGTTTTCTGCAAATCTAGTTGACGGTTTGGTGGAAAACTGAGTTTAGGCTAAGGAACTTTTATTTTTAAGGTTTAAAAATAACGCACCTGATAGAAAACGATGGCGATGGATTGAAGGGGTTATGTGGCGAAACATCCGAATGTTTCCGTAAAAGTGACAATTGGTTTTTAGTTAATTCACTATCTCTGTCATCAGTCAACAATTTGATAAAGGATAGAAGGTGGGAAGGTATGTAATTTTCCTTAAAAGTTTATTCGTGTTTACTCTTAAAATCCAGTAAATATTTTCGGGGGGTTTAACCTCCATTTATACCCCAGCTTGGAACTGGCAGAGCACCTTCATTTGTTAGCATTGAGAGAACGCTATCACCAGTGTCGTAGCAAGAAAATATGCTCGGGAGGGGGGGGGGGGGGGGCTCAGTGGGCGTAAGTAGGACTTTTTTTTTGGAGAAAGGGACAGTCGGACTACATGTTTTTCATGATATTGTACCTAGTAAATAAGGCGAAATAGCGCCGCAGGCGAAAAATTTTCCGGGCCACGCCCAAAGTTCATTTAAAATTCACCCAAATACTATAAAGTTTTGAAAATTAAATTATTACCACTCCCCCTCTGCATGGTTGGATTAAATTTGTTTTTGTAAACGTTTTTTTTTTGATATTCCTGGCTGGCTCTTTATTTAGGAAAAAAATATATTTTTTATATTTGTGAAAAATATGAATATTGGTGTCAATCCAAAATTTTAACATAAGAAGTATGTATGACTCTAACTAGCGTTTTTCGGGCTCGGTTTTTCATGATTAAAAATAAATTAACTATCGCTCACCGCGCCAAAATTGATGATTTTTTCAGAAATCATGTATTTTAGAAGCATAGATCTAAGCGCAGTTTTTGGTGCAAATGCTTAGGTTTTAAAATGCTCCTTCATAAGTGCCGTTTTGTATATTCATAATAAAGAATTCTCGTTTCTTTGCGCGTTATTTTTTTATTATTATAAAATTATCACACTTCTTCCATAAAAAATGTTTCAAATAAAATGTTTACTTTAATTTTTGTCTTTAAAAATAAATACCTAACTATTTTTTGTTTTGGTTGTAAAACTATTTTATTGCATTGGGTTATATTTATGTTGATTTAAAACAGCTCTAAAAAAGGGAAAACGGAACAGACAAGTATATTATAGAAAAATACTATAAAATATTATTCATTTTACTAGTTTTTCTATAAAATTGCATCATAAAACAATAACTAAAACGATATGCGTCCGAAACCTTAATCTCTATATAAAACAGGAACGTTTTCTACAAGACCTTTGTAATCTAAGCCAATAATTCATTATTTTAAAATTTAAATTAAGACTCCAAGCGTGAGACGAAAAATTAAGTTGCAATTGGACTTTTAGACCCGAGCTACTAGGCACTTAATTCATTTCTATTTTAGAAGCTTTACGTATTTTTAGAATTTCCCACCATTATCACTAATGAGAAAAGGCATACGAAAATTTATGAAATTAATGGCGCATCCAAGGACATTTCTATTCCATTCTCTATACAAACTAACGGAGATGCATTTGTACTAATCTGCGATGGGGCTGACTTTAACCAGGCGAATTGCTATTGGTTCATGCTACAAGATCAAATATTGAGATTTAATTTGTGCATTCCCGGGCCAAAATGCGCAACCCCCACAGACCACAATCTTAAGGTATTTATATCTTTGGTCAGTTTTACACATAACTGCATATTTCGAGGTATATAAGTAAGTCATACAAACGTAAAAAACAGAAATTTTGACTCGATACTTTATCAATAGTCCGTAAATAGTTTAAAAAGACGACGTTTTGCACAACGAAGACTTTTCGGATGACCATTTTGGCTTGGATTTTATAGGAATTTTTGTGACTCAAAAATCCTTTATAACACCAACCAACTCAAACTTTGATGTTAATCAAAATCTATTTTTAAAAATGCGCTTTTTATTAAGGGTGGTTTCACTAACCTGGTATAGTCTATTTCAGAAAGGTGTAGAGTAATAAAAGTTCATTAGGTATGCAAAGGGACTACAGAGTAACCCAACAAATATTTAAGCCACTTTCATAACTTGGCATTGATTTCATTGCAAAATTTTTTATTTTCATCAAGTGCAGGTAGTACCATCCGGGTTTGGGTCAATTTATGGGTTTTGCCTATTGTTATCCATTCACAAACACTGAAAATGGTGTGACAAAGGCGTGCATAATGTACATAGTATTAGGTACACTTATTTTTTATTAAACATAAAAAAAATACAAAATACATTATACAGAAATTAAATTATAAAAAATCATAATATTCTTCGTCATCTGAGGAATTGCCAACTCCTCTTGACGTTATAATTAACGGGTCGACGGTCCGATCAATCAGGTAGTCAACATCCCACATTTTCTCTTCTTCTTTAATGACAAAATGGACTGCTTTTCACCAGTTCTTTGGTGTCACTTCCTTAATAGCATGATCAAACAGTAGCTTAACGTCTTTCATTTTGAATGTCGTGTTGTGTCTTGTTACAAATCCTTTCACTTGCGCCCATATAAGTTCTATAGAATTTAGTTCGCAATGATATGGCGGTGTACGCAGCAAAGTTACACTATGTTTTTCAGCTATATATTCCACGGCATATTTCATAAAACGATGTTTGTGTAAATTTGCTATAGCTAATAGTTTCTTCTTTATCAAATTATCTTCTATTTTTTTCTTTGGTTAGTTATCATAAAGAATCTAATACACAAAATTTACCTGCACCTATGGCCGATACCGAAATTGAGCCAAACTGGACGGAATTTCCCATTTTATTACTCTACACCTTTCTGAAATAAACTATAGAACTATTTTGTCTTAACTACATATTTTTTTAAAGCACAAGATAAACGAAGATGGTTGGAATCACTTTAAAATTAGCAAAATAGGCGACAACATTTATTTCGAGGGTCAAGATGACCGTGTCGATCAGCAAATCAGAAAATTTAATATTCAACCAAGGTTTTTATTTTTTATAACCAAGAAAACTGGATTTTGGAAACTTCATAACTGTAAGTGATTAAAACTAAACACATTTGCGTTATTCTTCAAACACAATAATATTACTCTTAATCTCATTCTGCCCTACGGAATTGTGTTTTAGTTGATTACTATATGATGAAGGAGGCAGCTAATAACAATTTAGAAACAAAATATCCTTTGAATATGTCGAAAGGCAGAAACTGTTTGGCAATGTTCGTGATGATGTGCGAGACATGTTGGATTGAAATTAAGGCAGTGAGTAACAAAGCCACAAGTGATGAAAAAGTACCAAGTAAGACAGTCAAGACGCAGGTAAGCATCAAGTATTGAGGACTACACAGAATCACAAAAAGAAGAATATTATAGTACTAATAAACGTATAATTAATTCAGTGACACACTCTTATATATATTTTTTCTAAATTAATAATGTTTTATTTAATGACAATGTTTTTGTTGGTTACTAAACCACAAATACATACTTTAAGAACCTGTTGGCATGGCTTCGAAGTATGCATCATGCGATAACAGCATAATTAAAGTATAATAATGTTGTCATGGTATCCTGTTGAAGTTTGGTCTATTTTACGATAAAAGGTTGGTAAAAGAAATAGGACCGGACTTTATTTCTTTACCTTCGTCTTCTTTTAAACTTTGAGATGTGTTGTGATTGAATTTGACATGATTTTTTTAATGTGTCGTAATGTTTGGAATAGAGTGTATTATTATTTACCATTTTATAGACATATTTGTATTATTAAATATGCATTTTTAAAGTTTTGAAATAAGGTGCAAGACAACTAGGTACTCATAGCGTCTGCCAGACCCCTTATGGTGTACCTATTGGTGACATTTTGCAAACCAACAAAATCGGAAAAAACGGAATCCACACAAATAATTTTATAAAAACTTGGTTCATATTCAGCGGCAATTATAATTATTTCCAGCGAATCGAGAATCGGGTTTCAGGTATCAGTCAGCGAAGATTTTACGGCCTGAAAAAGCAATTAGCCGGATTTTGTTGGCTTGCAAAATGTCACCATTATCTGACTACATCACTGAATTGCTCTGTTTACTTGTTATACATTTTAGCAATGGAAAGAGATTAAGTTTATCTTTGACATGGATGAACCAGAAACTATCCGTCTGCAAATAGTACCACAGTGGCAGCCATCTGAAGACCTAAATACTTTTTGGGCTCTTGGTTCACTACGGTCATGTGGTGAAGCTGGTAAGAAACTATGTCCTATTTTAAAAATTAGTCATGGATGTAAACGTTCTGGAATTTTTAATGTTTCTTTAAATTCAAAATTATTTTTTTCACTTGGTCAACTTGTAGCGTTTGAACGGCGCATTAAAAAAGACAATTTAACAGTTAGGGGAGAGACGGGTAATGGCGAACATATAAGGAAAAATATTACTAACTCTAAGTTAACTAGACTTACGGTCAAGAGATATGGTGTATTCTATAAAGGAAAGATTTGCGACAGAAATTGCAACATATTTTTTAATTCAGTCAATTGTCGCTTTGTTTTTATATATTTTTTAAACTTTTTTCTTTCCACCAAGTTCTTTTGCAGCTCTTTTCCTTTGTTGCTCTTGCAGGACCACTTTTAAGAGTGTAAATTATTCAGTAATCTGTTTTTTTTTGGTGTTCGTATTGCTATAAAAGTCATCTTCGCAAAAGAGACCAGGATCGATTGGAGAAATTCCTGCTTTTGCAAACCCCTTTACGGCTTTTTCCGTGTTGGAAACACACATGGCAAATATTGTGTTAACATCTGTCATCAGTATTTTCCCGTATAGTTTGTTTTTAAAAATAGGTCACATTCTAGGTCGTATGCTTTTTTGAGTGAAGAAAAAAATGTTAGATCCAAAGGTTGAATCCGGTGAGACGTGTGAGGAGGTATTAAACGCGTTTTAATGCCATCATCTTAACAAAATTTATACTTTGGTAATGATATGTGACTAGCATGGTTGTTTAGGATTTATAAAACAGGATTCTTTCGTGACATTATTTAATTTAGCAAAATATTTTAACAAGATTAGGAATACCTTCTCTGTTGTCATCCAACGCTCTTTTTACACGTGCAAATAGAGCCTGGAGGAGCATTCCATTCTAAAGCTGGCGCAATCCTTATTCCCAGATAAATAAACAGTGGCGGTGTATGTCCAAATTGAATAGATTTGGGAATACGAACTCTTTAAAAATTATATTATCTGTATTATGACAGGCTCTCGTATGTTTATAGTACAACTAGAGCTTAACGGTTGGCACTGTAATTATCGTCTATTTATTTTTGTCAAAGAAAAATAACTTCCGGCTTAACAGAAACTCTGGAAGATTAACCAGAAGTAGAAAAAGTTTGAGTAGAAAATTAAAATCCAAGAGGGGAATGTAAAAGCCGTTCGTCTCCAGGAAATACTACACCTGCAGCCTGTCAAAGTAGATATTATAAATTTTACAAATGCCCATCGATAAATATCTTGTATAAGACTTATGTCGGGTTGCACAAAGAATTTTAATAATTATTTAATCGGCAAGTTTGACTGTGACATAAATGACTTTGACAGGCATTATATACTCACATTCAAAGGTGCGAGATTAGTAAATTAAAAATTAGGTAACCGGGTCAGCATGATTGTGAGAAATTTATTTCTGTCAATGTTACGTCTGTCACAGTCAAACTTGCCGGTTAAATAATAACTATTATTAAAATTCTTTGTGCAACCCGACATTAAGCTAATGCTTCATTTAAAAAAATTAAAGTTTTCTTTAACTTCCGGTATAACCGAAAGTGACAGATAAAACGACACAACCTGCAGTCGATTTGTGTATATCAATCAGCCCCGGATCTACAATTTTTTCGAACCGGGGCAAAACCTTGATAGTGGCGCCCCCTCCCTTTAGTGTTTGAGAAAAACTGTTAATGAGTAGCATTTTTGTGACCATTTCGAATTCTTGTCTCAAGGATTTGACGCCCCCATGAATCTGCCGCCCGGGGCAAGTGCCCCGGTTTGCCCCCCTTTAGATCCGGGGCTGATATCAATTAGATACCCCGTACTTAGTTTTTCCAATATACCGTGAACCACACTGTATAGGGTGTTCCTTAATGATGTGCTAATATTTTAGGGTGTGATTCCTCAAGTCAATTTATGAAGAAAAGTTCATATAAAGATATGTCCTAAACTGCTTAAATTTTTTGCTACATAAAACCACATGTTTTAGTTATAAAAGTTATTTTTTTGTCACACCAGTAGCGTCCATGCAAACATTTCCTCTGATATTTTTTAGAAAAAAAGTGGTACGCCACTGACATTTTTCCATGTGGATATTATTTCTGATTAGCCTGGTCAATTCTGCATAAAAATGGCCTCTTGCCTTTTTTCTCCTCAGGCACACCGTTCTTAATTAAAATAATTAAATTAGCTCTACTATTTATTATTATTAACATTGATAATGCAAAATTTTATTTTATAAAAGTTGTTGGAAATGACCACCTTCATTTAATAGGCATGCTTCCGCCCGTCTAATTTAATTTAATTATTTTAGTTAAGAACGGTGTGCCTGAGGAGAAAAACGCAAGAGACCATTTTTATGCAGAATTGACCAGGCTAATCAGAAATAATATCCACATGGAAAAATGTCAGTGGCGTACCATTTTTTTTCTAAAAAATATCAGAGGAAATGTTTGCAGGGACGCCACTGGTGGGACAAAAAAATAACTTTTATAACTAAAACATGTGGTTTTATGTCCGATTAGCACATGCCAAAATTGAAAATATTATATAAAGTACTTTCGGAGATATTACAAAAAACGCATTTAAAAAAAAATAATTCAACACGTGTAGCAAAAAATTTAAGCCGTTTAGGACATATGCTTACATGAACTTTTCTTCATAAAATTACTTGAGGAATCACACCCTAAAATATGAGCACGTCATTAAGGAACACCCTGTATAGGACAATATCACGTTTTTTTTTAGAAGTTCGAACTCTACAGCCAGCATATCCGGAAGTTTGGACACAGAAATGCCAATTAATCAAAAGAGGATACATATTGGAAATAAATAAACACAGGAAAGTTTCTGTGTTAGGTGGGTATTTTCATGTGTTGTGTTGTCCAACTCGGCTTTGCCTCGTTGGACAATTTTCACGTCGCGTGCCTAAAAGACAGTCATTTCGCAACTTATTGTATAAATAGCTATTTTCAACGCGCATGTGATATACGCGCTTTTTAGAAAAATTAACCATGCTTTTTTTCCCATTTTCATAGGCGGTTATAGGAAAATTAAATTTACAATTACCTGTTTCAAGATTTATTCTCGTGACAAGCTTATATTATATTATAATATAAAATTTTGTAATTTTGATTTTTTTAGCGCATTCTAATAAACACCTTTTCTCAAAATAGTTTTTACTATTAATTTAATTATTATTGATAACACCTTTTTCTCGTGATGTTAGTTTATATAAAACATAAATATTTTTATGATCATTTTAGAAAACTGCACAGAAAATCAATTTGGAGAAAACTGTCTGCCATGTGAAAAATATTTTAATGATAAACAGTGTCCCAAAGAAAGAAAATATTGTCAACTATTAAATAAAAAATCTGGCTGGGAAGAAAAGTGCTATTGTTCGATTGGGTATCAGGGTGAGAGTTGTTCTGGTAAGACCCTGCTTACCCCGTTTTTTTAAGAAACCCGAGGAACTATCGAATTTTCAGTTTCGCATATCGAGTTTTAAATTATTATCGATATACTTCACAATATGCAATTTAAATTTCTAGTTTTCTCCAAAAATAGTACCGGGGTCATTATTATACCATAGAGGTAACTCTATACTCTAATAATAAGTTGCAACCTAATTTTTCGTCTCACGCTTGGACTCTTAATTAAAATTTTTAAATAATGTATTCTTGGCTTAGTCTACGAAGGTATTGTAGGAAATGTTTAGTTATTAAACTTTTCCTTCTAAAAGTCCTATTTTATATAGAGATTAAGGTTTCGGACGCATATCGTTTTAGTTATTGATTTATGATGCACTTTTATAGGAAAACGAGTAAAAAGAATAATATTTTATAGTATTTTTCTATTATCTGTTCCGTTTTCCCTTTTTTAGAGCTATTTGAAATCAATAAAAATATAACGAAATGCAATAAAATATTTTTACAACAAAAACAAAAAACAATTAGATAATTATTTTTGAAGAGAAAAATTAAAGTAAAAATTTTAATTGAAACATTTTTTATTGAAGAAGTGTGATAATGTATAATAAAAAAAGTAGTGCGGGAAGAAACGAGAATGCTTTATTATGAATATACAAAACGGCACTTAAGGAGTATTTCAAAACCTAAGCATTTACACCAAAAACTGCTCTTAGATCTGCGCTGCTAAAATACATGATTTCTGAAAAAAACATCAATTTTGGCGTGGTGAGCGATATTTACTTTATGAAAAACCGAGCCCGAAAAACATGGGTTGGAGTCATACATACGTCTTATGTTTAAATTTTGGATTGGTGTCAATCATTCATATTTTTCACAAATATAAAAAATGTTTTTTTTAATAAAGAGCCAGTTAGAAATATCAAAAAAAAGTTTTAAAAAAACATTTACAAAAATAAATTTTAATAGTTTAATTTTCGAAATTTGATAGTAGTTAGGTGAATTTTAAACGAACTTTGGGCGTGGCCCCGAAAATTTTTCGCCTGCGGCGTTTTTCCGCTTTCTTTCCTAGGTAAGTACAATATTATGAAATACATGTAGTCCCGACGGTCCCTTTTTCCAGAAAAAAAATGTCCTACTTACGCCCACTGAGCTTCCCCGAGCATATTTTCTGGTTACTGGCTATATTTTACGTACGTTTTTAATGTCTTGGGGCTCAATGGGCGTAAGTAGGACATTTTTTTCTGGTGAAAAGGAAGTTCCGACTGTCCCTTTCTCCAGAAAAAAAGTCCTTAGAGCCCCCTCCCCCCCCCCCCCCAAACATATTTTATGGCTACCCCACTGGATGTGTTTCACACTTTTACATCACCTGAAAGCACTACAATTAATATATGGTTTACTTGAATTTTTAATTTCTATTTTGTACATATTCTTCGGCCTGTCTTTAAATCTTAAGGTATTAAATGTGGTAATCCCCTTTATCCAACTGAAAAAACAATTACACTTAATGCGCCACCTTAGTCACGGCTTTACTACAGTGCTTAATTTCGATTTTAAAAGTTTGTTGGCCACCACCGTTTTCAACATTATTTGATAAATATATAGATCAAATTTAATTTAGATTATTTATTTGTTTAATATTTTTAAAGCTAAAAACAATGTACTTCAGTCACCTCCGTTATACAACCACCATTATCAGTTGATAACGGAGGTGGATGATAATAACGGAGGTGAAATAAATTCATATTCTTAGGAAATAGGCCCTTGAATAAGTAATCACTGAAAAATGTTACCTGCTCTTAGACTAAAAGCACAATAACTGAAAATGAATAGTTGTAAAACGATTTCATCCTGGTATAATAATATATGAGGCTTGTCCCCACAGGCTGCGTCTCTGATCACCGATAAAATCAGATATCGTTTTGCGCTGTTATCAGTCGTACAGTATCTAAACGCCCTTTTTTCTATATTATTTTAGAGCCTTGTGTAAATCGTACATATGGCCATGGATGTCAAAATTCATGTACAAACTGCAAAGATGGCTGCGACAATGACACTATTTTTGGCGAGTGCAATTCGGCCCGTTGTGCCGATAATTATATGGGGAAAAAATGTGACAAATGTAAGTATAATAATAAATGGGGTGACAGTAACCAAGTCGAATTTAATGCTAAGAAAACCCAGGCAGCAGTCTTCTCCAAAAAGGTTAACATTGCAGAACCGGATATAGTCATGGCAGGACACGCAATTCCCCTGGCACCATCTATTAATTTGCTGGGGGTCAATCTGGGAGGTAATATGTCTTGGCATGATCACGTTGCCGCAATTGCCAAGGCAGCTGCACAGAAACTTGGTGTACTTTTCCGCACCAAAAGGTTGTACACTCCTCATCAACTTTTGACACTCTACAAAGCCCAGATTCGACCATCATTAGAATATTGCTCTCATGTCTGGAGCTCTGCACCCAAGCACACCCTTCGGCTACTGGATTCCATTTAAAGGAGAGCCGTTCGTCTGATCGGCGACCCCGAGCTGACCAAGACCCTCGATAGCCTGGAGCATCGAAGACAGGTTGGTGATTTGGCTCTCTTTTACAGATATTTCCATGGCAGGTGTTCGACTGACATAGCCCACTTGATTCCACCTAGAGCAATGCAAAACAGAAATACACGGCGAACCACTGCCGCTCATCCACATGTTGTTGAGCTTAGTACTCCTCGAACTTCATTGTTCAAGAATTCTTTTATCTGGAGAACGTCATCTTTGTGGAATGATCTTCCTAAGGTCGTGTTTCCCAATGAATACAATCTTCAACGTTTCAAGACCAACGTTAATCGCTTTTTTCGCACTCGCACCGCTCCCAGAGCGCCTTAAAGGATTTTTCCTACAGTGCAGGTGTTTTATCATAAAAAAAAAAAAAAAAAATGTAGAAAGCAAAATTACCTATAGGTATTGGGTAATTTTTTTTATACAAATGGTTTCAGTACTATATCAGCTAAATAAATTGCGATAAGCCATTGGGCATCTTTCTACCAAAATTGTATCGTTGCTGACGTAATTTCTCGAATAAGATTTGTGGGTTGCACACTTTTACATCCCAAGCGAAAATTCACCAAACAAAACACAATGTTGATACTTAGTATTCTTCTTACTTTATCTGCAAAACCAACATAAAAACTAGTAAAAACGCAAAAAATCGACAGCTCCTTTAAAACAAAGTATAGGTACTCGGTGAGAGTTGCCGTATAGAGCTCTACTACTTAAACGTGAAGTTACAATGTGTGAGGGAGAAAGTAGAGAAAAACGCCATATATATTTTTAAACGATCAGAAAAATTAGGTAATGACCCCTAAAATTTATAAAAATAGTAACATTATTCTAATTTTTTTTTTTAAATCGTAATTAAAGAAAAAGTCTCCGCCTCAAAAACTTCAAAAAAGTGTCCTATCCTGTGTGCTGTGTGCTCCCCGGTCTACGTTTACAGACTCCCCTATATCCTGTATATGAAACTCCTTCCCCATCCACAGTGACGTCCCCCGTCACAGCTCAAAAAAGCAGATTGCTTAAAATCCTAGCAGCGTAACAGATCCTTTTAAAACGTAACAGATCGGCAACACTGTACTCGGTATTCAGTATTCTTTATTCTACGCTACAGCGACGCGACAAACGATCTCAAGTCAAAGCACCGAAACTGATTATCGATTCCCATATTACTTTCATCCAGTGTTACCGATTTGTTACAACTGTAACAGATCTGTTACGTTTTTAAAGGTTCTTTTACGCCTTTAAGCAATCTATTACGTTTTTTTAGCTGTGATTTTTGGGTGTGCGGGGAGACATCAATGTGAACGGGGAATGAGTTTCATATACAGGGGAGCTTTGGTCTTTTTTAGAAGTCACTGTAGATGAGGGAGGACTTACAGCACACCGGATAGAACAGTTTTATTTAGAAGTCACTTTGGATTGGAAGGAGAAGTTTTCGACTCTTTATTTTCCGCGCTTTTTTCAATGGCCCGACAATGAATGAGGTGATAACAGTCGACCAAGTGATCCACGTGTGACGGAAGGCGCGACGGGGTTCAAATTTCGTCTTGGTAATCGGCATGATACAACTACAAGAGATATGATACCGCGCAGGTTTTCGTGACGTCACTTGTGCCTAAAAACCGTCATATTGCGATATTCTCCGATGTTTAAGTTCGGTATTATGTTCCGATAAGGCAAAAATGTTATTTTTTAGATGTAGGATGTATTTTCGTATCAGAGAACTAAATACAAAATTACACGATGCAACACTTTCTAGAAAAAGAAAAATGAAAACAACAATAACGTTAATTTTTCATGATCACAGTTATCAATCTAAAATGTATTTTTCAAGATTTAAGTCACAGTAGAAATTCTAATGCTAATATGATTTGAAATAAATTTATTAAAAATTTCATATAAAATTGCCTTTTAATAACGTAAACGACGCTTTGCCGTATAATTCAATTCAAAAATTGGTCACAATGTGACGTCACGATCCACTGCGCACCCTGTTGATATCATATCTTTATATTGTTGGTATTCATTTATTTATTTATTTATTGCCATATACATTTTCAAAGTAAATAATGACATTGTCAAACTAAGAAAAAGAAAAGTTATTTTCAGTAAGTTTAAGTTTCATATGATAATATCATGGTATTCTCGTATATCATAAAAAATTTTGTCAAGAAGGTAGCACTTTACTTTGTTCTTGAACTTTCTGAATTGAGTAATGCTTCTGACAGTTTCCGGGAGTTTATATAAAGAGAGCTGCAGAAACAAAATGGACTTTTTCGATAAGAGGATGTTTTGTAGCCAGAAATGTAAATTTTATTTGAGTTTCTAGTATCGCGATTATGAATTGTTGAAGGGTCGGGAAATTTGGAAGAATGTTTTTTTACAAACATTACTGCACTGAGAATTAAAATACTAGGCAGCGTAAGAATTTTATATCGCCGATATGTTTCTTTGCAAGATTCAAGTGGGCTTAAAGAGTAAATTTTACGAATTATTCTTTTTTGCAAAATAAATAATCTTTGTAGTTCTGTTGATTGGCCCCAGTAAAGTATCATGGGTATCATGGGTAATCGGCATACCGTTGTAGGTGTATTGTGGTATTATAATATTACATAAAATTAACAACATGTTTAATTTTTTAGTTATGCCCAGAGTAAGAAATTTTGATTACTCCAAAACTACTTCAGAGTTTCTTTTGACGTGGTTAGCACCTGTCGGGGTCAATGATGATCAACTGTTAAATTATATTCTTTTCTTTGAGGTAAATATTTGATTCTTCTACTACTTCATCAACCCGCGCGTCTCCTATGCTTGCTTTCAATATCACAGAGCCGGCATGTATTCGTTCACGTGTTGAATTTTAAGTGCAATATTGTTGTTGTAACTGGTATATTTAGAGATCATTTTGATATTATTTGTTGCGTTGTAACATTTTGACCACGCATACAAACGACTTCTATTTTATTTTTTAGGTAAAAAGACAAGCGTGCAAGGAAATTACAAATACAGGAAACTTTAATATATCTATTCCCGCACTCAAGAATAAAAATGAGTACGAAGTGCGGCATGATTTGAAGCCATATTCCGAATACTATATTAAAATTAGAGTGAATACTTCTGCTGGACTTGGAGCACCGATGTATTTAAATTTGACGACAGACGCCGCTGGTATGGCTCAAACAAAACCGTAACAAAAACTTTAGGTCCAAAACAACAAATAACCGAGAGAATATCGATAGAACGTATTTGCAACAACCCACCATCTAATATCTTACATTATAAATATGCACACGTCACCAAACTGAAAACTAACTTACATTCAACTATGGTAAATCAGTAGATAGTTGGAGAGTTCTGCAAACTCTACCCACGATGCAGGGGCACACTTTAACGCTAATAGAGCAGTACCATGATAAATATTTTTAAGAAAAAATACTTTACGGCTTTATGTTTTTTTTTTAAATTTAATTAATGTGTCTCATGGAGGGATCTTTTCCTAGTATACTTAAAAACACAATAATTTAGCCAATCTTTAAAAAGGGCGATAAACATAGTATTTCTAATTATCGTGGTATAGCGCTCTTGTCAGTTTTTTCGAAGATTTTCGAAAGGGCATATTATAATTGTCGTGTTGCGTTCCTTGAACAGAGAACTTTTTTTCCCCACGGCAATTCGGGTTTCGCAGGGGCTTGTCGACTCAGCACGCAATTGTTGCTTTATATAATAAAATCATGGAAAATCTGGATAAGAACAAACATACAGCATGTCTATTTTTTGATCTAAAAAGGGCTTTTGATGTAATTAACGTAGATCTTCTACTTAATAATTATGATATTCGTGGTAGAGCATTAGACTGGCTAGGGAATTTTTTATCAAACAGGTCACAGAAGATAGTACTTAAGCATCTTCACAAATCTTATTTTTCCAGTAGCAGAAATGTTACCAGTGGCGTGCCGCAGGGTAGTTTGCTGGGACCATTGTTGTTTATAATTTTTATTAATGACATTGCCTTTGATAACTTTGAAGATCTTAATCTTTCGTTGTTTGCCGACGATACTTCGATCGCTTGTGCTGGATCTACAGTCGATAAGCTTAGCAAGAGTGCGTGTGACGCAGTCTCATTAGTTCAGAGATATTGCGGTAAAAATGGGTTAATCCTTAATGAAGGTAAAACTGAATTACTTTATTTTTGTCTTAGAGATCTAAATAAAAGCCTGTTAGTAAAATTAAATAACCAAACCATTGAGCAGTCCCATGTTGTAAAGTCTCTGGGAGTTTTTATTGATTCTAAGCTATCGTGGAGTCAGCAAATAGACTTTGTTCTGAAAAAGCTTGCTGTGTATTGTTTTGTCATTTGGCAGTTGCGCGATAAGATCGATATAAATCTTTTGAAGCTTTATTATTTTTCATATGTCCACTCTTGCTTGAGTTACGGAATTTTGGTCTGGGGAGGTTGCTCTAGGGCTGACGAAATCTTTATTCAGCAAAAAAGAATAATTAGAACCATGGCATTTAAAAAACGTACTTTTTCATGCCGTGAAATTTTTCCCTGGATAGGTATTTTAACATTCCATTCACTGTTTATATTGAATTGTCTGACTTATGCTAAGGCAAACTTGGACGTATTTTCTCTGACCCGTGAATCAAATGAACATTATCATTTTAGACAGAATTTTAATATTGACATACCACGTCATAGATTGTCTGCTGTGGCTCACAGTCCTATAGTCCTACCAATTAAGTTATTTAATAAACTGTCACAAGGAATTCAGCAACTACATAATCCAAAAAAGTTTAATAAGTTAGTTAAAGGTATTCTACTTGAAAACGCGTTTTACTCCACTAATGAGTACCTTAAATTTAAATTTTGATTATTTATTCAATAATGTCCAAACTGATGGGATTGTGTATGATTTTTTTTTATTGTATGTATTTATTTACCTGTTTATTTTAAATATTGTTTTATTTTTTATACCTATATATTATTAATGTATAATGACAATATCCTATACTACCTATACAGTAGTCAAAAGGAAATAAAGGATTCTTATTTTATTTATGTTCAGAAAAGAAATACATTCCGCACTTGTTAGGTAAATAAAATAAACAAATTTTATTTTAGAACAAATTCAACAAGAAGAATTTCCAAATCTTCATTTTGTCACCCTTAGTTCTGACAATGCCATGGTTAACTTTATTGAGGGTCCATGCGAGTTAAGGACAGGTCCTATTTATGTTGACGCTACAGTAACATCTGAAATCAACCCTTGGTGTCGCGACACAAAAAATTTTAATGCACAGAAATTGAAAAACGGTAACTTGAATATTAAAGAACTTAAACCGTTTTGCACATATAATGCCACATTTAGGTTTTACCGAAAAGAAGAGAACATAGAAAAGGAAATAAGTACTAGCTTTGAAACACCAGAAAATGGTAAGTGTTGACCGGATAAATTATAATTTACCACTTTCCCAGTTTATCAAATCTTGAAATCTATACAGGGTGCTACAAATTTGTATGGGTACAAGGGGATCTCGAAAACGTTAAGAGATACAAAGATGGTTAAATTGATGCAAAGTTGCGTATTTTGGGGCTTAATAATTTGGCGAAAAAAAATTCTAATTATTCCGAATGCTTTCGGAGATATCCAAAAAACCGAAATTTCCATTTTTGGTTTTTAATTTTTTGCGCTTTCATTTTTGACTCAGGAAAAAAGTAAAAAACTCTTTTTCATAGCCGTTTTTTATGTTCTACAAGATGACGTTATTAGTTTTCAAATTCGACGTTTCTTTAGTTATCAACCTCAAGTCAATTTTTTTAAATACGGACCTGAAATTTTAAATACAGTTTTAGGGATTTCTAAGCTTTAGAAATTTAATACAATGTTCAAGTTTTTAAAATTTTCATGTTTTGTTATCTAATAACACATTTTCTAAATTATCTTTTTCCTTTCATTACTGTCCTAAACATTTAGAGCAAAAATAGTATATTACGTACCGAGGTGGAAAGTGTTTCATTACTGTCGAGAGATTAGATAGTTTACCGAGACGCGAAGCGTCGAGGTAAACTATATCTCAGAGACAGTAATGAAACTTTTCACCGAGGTTTGTATACTATTTTATTTACAACCACATCCAACATCCACTTCTTATTATTTTGAGTTCAAATAATTATTAAAAGGTAAATGTCATTTTGACTTTTCCATTGCAAAAGTAGACAGACATTTAGAATTTCAAATAACCGCAGGTGATAAAATAACGTAGGTAATAATACACATCAAGATGGCAAATATCATTTTTGGAATATGGTTTCCATGTCACTAAACAATATATTATTTTTTTAAAACGTTAGTGTCAAAGTTTTTACAAAACACCAAAAAAATGCTCTCAGATGAGGAATTTGATTTGGCTGCTACTCCCCCAGAAATTCGAGAAGCAGCAAAAATAGTAGAAGAAGATCTTCTGCCAACTAAAAGCCGCCCGAGATATGACAAGGCATATAACTGTTTTAAAGAATGGTGTATTGGAAACAAAGTTCAAAATCCTGGTTCTGAATCGGCGCTACTAGCTTATTTTAGTGAAAATGCCAAGACAAAGAAAATATCAACGCTTTGGTCAATATATTCAATGTTGAGGACCACTCTATCAATTAGGGAAAAAGTAGACATATCTAAACACGCAAAGCTATTAGCATTTTTAAAAAAGCAAAACAAAGGATACAAGCCGAAAAAATCGACCACACTGTCTATGGATAATATTGAAACATTTTTGGAACAAGCACCTATGGAATTTCTTGTTCAAAAGGTATTTTAGGCTAAAAGGTTGACTATTTCTATATTAACTTATTATTTTATACATTTGTAGGTCGCATTGGTTATTGGTGTCTCAGGCGCCTGCCGATCAGATGAATTATACAAAATGAAAACAACAGACGTTCACTTTTTAGAAGAAAAGGTCGCGATTGAAATACAAAATAGCAAAACGTACCAGCCACGATCATTTATGATAACTGATAATAAATGGATTGCACCACTTAAGGAGTACATAACTTTACGGAAAAATATACAGGATGGAAAGCTTTTTATGCAAATAAGATATGGAAAAATTAGTAAACAATGTATTGGGCACAACACTTTAAGTCAGTTTCCAAAAAAAATTGCAGCTTTTCTGAAGCTGAATACTGAAGGTTTTACTGGTCACTGTTTCAGAAGAACAGCGGCTACTTTGCTCGCAAATAACGGTGGCGATCTTATGCAAATAAAGCGGTTAGGAGGCTGGAAATCTAGCACAGTAGCTGAGGGATACATAGACAGTTCGGTTTCTACTCAGGTTAATACGGCAAAATTGATTTCAAAGCCAAGTTCAAGTTTTACTAACACTACTTTAACTTCAAATAATCATGAAATAAACCTTTCAAAAGAAGAATTTCAGCAAGGTTTAAACATATCTGTGACTGCCTACAATAATGCCAATGTAATATTTAATGTAAATAAGTAAAACATAAACCATGTTAATTTTTTGTTTTTTATAAATGTCATTTAGGTATAATTCATTTAAAGAAATAAAAAATAAAATTATTGTTGTTGAATTTGTGTAATGAGTTGTGTGTTGGTGTGTTTGTATATTATTTTGAGATATCGATTTTTATTAAAATTTAAAAAAAAAAAAATTTACTATTTTGAGATATCGATTTTTAATAAAATTACAAAAAATAACAATTTTACTTTCCACCCGGGTGGAAAGTGAGCACTTTCCACCCGGGTGGAAAGTAAAAGTCAAGAAACGTCAACTTTCCACCTTTCAAAGATAGGTGAAATGTCATTATTACATACATGGTTGTAAATAATAAAAGATTTCTGATTTGAAAAATCCGTTCATTTTTACTCAAAGAGGCCCGATAATTAATATTTTGTACAACTGTCAAAAAAAGTTGACATTTTTTCATCGCTATCGATACGTAAACCTTTTGTTTTTTTAACTGGAAAAATGATTTACAAAAAAAACGATAAAACATTACTTTTTAAAAAATGTATTGAATTTTTTTGTACAAATTTACTAATTAATTACCAACTACCAAAAAATCTCATTTGTTACAATAATAATTGATGGTGAAGTTCAAACAATTGCTTCCAATATTAATTCCCGAAGCTGGTCCACCTTGCTGCTGATCAGAAACGCTAGATATTCCTTGAAAACTTGAGTCCACAATTGTATCAGTTATATTGATTTGTTTGGAAGTAGAGGAACAATTTAATTTATTAGAAATATCAATTTTATTACTCAAACTATCTTCTATATATCCTTCTGCTATGGTGGCAGATTTCCAACCACCGTGGCGTTTTATAGATGTCATGTTACCCCCTGCATTGGCTAAGAGAGTTGCAGAACTCCTCCTAAAACAGTGACCTGTGTAGCTCTTATGCAATTCTTTTCCCAGCCATTTTGCAATCAAGCTAGGAATTTCCCCTATTTTATTTATTCCCACATGTTGGTCAACACATTTTCCTCTTGAATATTTTAAAAATAATCTCTTTTTGTGTGTATGGGACGGCCTTAGTGCTCTATACTTGCGATATATCTCAATATAATCAGAATTTGAAACGGTAAACATTCTTGGGCAATAGGTCTTTGTATCCGGTATTTTAACAATCAATATAGACCCGGTATCTTTAATGTCATCAATAGTTGCCTTCAATAATTCTTCACGGCGATAAGCACCGCTGATTCCCAAAATTAACGCAACCTACAATTAAAAAAATATTGAAATTACTGAAATAATACAAAATTTTGATCATCTGTACCTTATAAAGTAAATTTGTTTCATCATCAGCTTCTTGAATGAATTTATTAATATCGTCTCTCGATAAAACTTTAGATTTCTTCCCTCGGTATCCGACGTTTTTGTTCTTAATAAAAGGCACCAATTTTGAAAACTTCTTTATATCAATATTTTCTTTAACATTCAATGTACTCTTCAACATTGAGTAGACACTCCATAAAGTAGAAGGTTTTACAGTTTTTGATTTCTCCTCAAAATAGCATATAAGTACCTTTTCAGACACTTTTTGTATATTTTTCTTGCCGCACCGTTCACGGAATTGGTTATAATTTTTCTCGTATATAAATCTTGATTTCGCCGGTAACATGTTAGCTATAGCCGAATTTGCTATATCGGCTATATCTGAAGGAATCTCGCTATCACTATCGTAATCTACATCCATTTTAAGTACTTATACTATTTATTTAAAAAATTGCAATAAATATGAACAGCTATCAACGTATGACAACAAAACAAGCAACGTGCCAACAAACCATTTCTATAGTAACGACAGGGCTGTTAACTTGATTATGTGAAATTATATGGTAAAATTTTTTTATAATATACAATTTAACCGATTAATTCAAACTTTCAGTTGTACAAAAAATGTTGTTTGTATTTCGTTTGTGAAATTCGTGTTTTAATGGCACATTCGAGAGAATTTTTCGCCTCGACCTGCGGTCTCGGCAAAAAATTGACACTCTCATGTGCCATTAAAAAAACACTCACTTCACGCACTTAATACAAAAATAACTATTTTGTAAGAAAAGAGACCCACAGTCTCGGCCTCAAATATTTTTCTGTCTGTTTATTTTTGTTTTACCTGAAACAAGCATCATCAGATCTTCTAAACTGTAAAAAAAATTCAAATTGTTTTTGAAATAAGCATAAGCGCAGCCCAGTAACATAACTAGACTAACACTCCAGTTACGTTTTCTTCACTCGGGAGCATTATTTTTTTCTGTTTTACAGTATTTCGGTCTAGGTCTAACGCAAAAACCATAGGACTTAAGATATACGTTATAATTATAAAATAAATAAAATACTAATAGAAAATAAAATTCTTCTCATGACTTAAAAACTTGCGTACTTTCTAGAGCATTGTGACTGTAAATCTTATTGAAAAAATAAACGGCCTAAGCACCATAAATGTCTGTAATGTAATTTTAATATTAAGGTAATTCTAAAAATAATTGCCAGGACCGTAATAATAAAGAAAGGATAATTTGAAATGCGACTGATGTGTTATTTGACGACAAAACGTTAACATTTTAAAAACCTTTAAATTGTATTAAATTTCCAAAGTTTAGAAGTCCTTAAAACTGTTTTAAAAATTCCAGCTCCGTATTTAAAAAAATTGACTTGAAGTTGGTATCTAAAGAACAAAACGTTCAATTTGAAAACTAATAACGCCATCTTGTAGAACATAAAGAACGGCTATGAAAAAGTGTTTTTATTTTTTTCCCAAGTCAAAAATGAAAGCGCAAAAAATCAAAAATGGAAATTTCTCTTTTTTTCGGATATCTCCGAAAGTATTCGGAATAATTACAATAATTATATCCTGTATAAATAACTCTTCCAAAATTACCCTAATTTGTAATGACGGAACCTGTATACAATACGTTCTTATTTTTAGTAAGATGTGTATTATACAATGGTTAATTTTATAATTTTGTTCTTCTAGCTCCAAACGAGATAACTCAATTAAAAGTAATATCAAAAGGATCAACCCACATTTCATTTAGATGGTTGCCCCCTTACCCTCCTACTGGACAACTTGTAGAGTACAAATTATCATATTGTTCTACTCGCTACTCCAGCGGTTGTAGCAACACGTGGTTTACCGATACTTTTGAACCCAGTCCCTGTAAAGTGTGGCCTCAATATCATTGTCATAAATTAACTGTAACTCGTAGAAAAGCTAACATATATTTTATTAAGGTAAGGTTTATTAAGGTTGATTTTTAAATATCTAATATAGTGGCAAAAGCTAACTAACTAAACTGCTGGACAATTGCTTTCGAGCAAGAAAAATTTCGCCTAAATTTAACAGTTAATATTTTCTGAACCAGATATGATATCGACCTACGGTTTTGAATGGTTGATAGATTCATTCCTTGAGAAACAATTGATAATGTTGGATTTTCTTTAACTGTCACAAAATTTTATATACAGGGTGTTAAAGAACACGATGATTTTTGCTCCAATTTTAATGGCGTGTAACTTTCACAATAACATTTTTAAATTTTATCACTCTACGTCAATTGAATCACTGGTTCATAGCAAAGAAAGTAATTTGTCAAATTTTTGATATCTGCTATATTTTAAGGAATACCGATTTTTTTGGAAAACCTTGCTTTATTTCAACTTATTGGTAGCTAGATCTCACTGTGCGTTGTATCGTGCAAACTTTGCGAGTGATTCTTATACCTTATAAAAAGCTTGATTATGTTCAGTAGCAATAGTTGTACCGAAATGTTATGATGTACAGTGGCGTACTTATATACACCTATATGTCTATGATTTATGAGTATAGTGTTAGAAAGTTAGAAATTAATAAATAAATTTTTTCAAAAAATTAAATTATAAAATGTATCTTATGTTAAAATTTGGTAAACACACTGTATAATATACCTGTAGTGCGATATGAAAAACTAAAAAATAAGAAAAAATTGACCTAATCTAGGGGCGAGTACTTTCCAATATAAAACAATCGTGAACAATTGTGAAATACTCATAAACCATATAGACATATAGGTAATTATAAGTACGCCACTGTACATCATGGGGCGAGAGTCGACCAGGCGCTCGACCCCCCTAAAACTTGCAGGTCAGGTCGATCCCACAAATGGGGTGGGTAAAGGCTTTGTTGGTAGTGTTTCGGCACAGCCGACATATGATCTGTCAAGTAGGCGATAAAACCTTTCGGGGTGGAAGCCAGTCTGGTAGAAGGTGCGATAAAGCCCGGAACTCGTCGTTGGAGGTGTCGGAGCGTCTTGTATACGCTCTAGAACCGAGACGAAGTTTTTAGCGCTTTTGAGCAATTCGCCCAAGTCGTGTGAGTGATCGCAGTGCACATATAGTGCCAAGGTGTCGGGTCTTGTTCAAGCTGGACCTAGTATCCGTTGACCACTCCCCACCACTGGGTTGATCCTTCGGCGTCCGACCAGTGTGCGTTATGTAGCAGGGTACTGAACTGCTATAAACTGGTACTGCGGGGGGATGTATCAGAATGTACATCATAACATTTAGGTACAACTATTGTTACTGAACATAATCAAGCTTTTCATATGGTATAATAATCACTCGAAAAGTTTGCCCGATACAATGCACAGTGAGATCTAGCTACTAATAAGTTAAAATATGGCAAGGTTTTCTTAAAATATAGCAGATATCAAAAATTTGACAAATTACTATCTTTGCTATGAACCAGTGATTCAATTGACGTAGAGTGATAAAATTTAAAAATATTATTGTGAAAGTTACACGCCATTAAAATTGGAGCAAAAATCATCGTCTTCTTTAACACCCTGTATATAAAATTTTCTGACAGTTAAATAAAATCCAATATTGACAATTGTTTTCCAAGAGATGAATCGATAAACCATTCAAAATCGTAGGTCGATATCATATCTGGTTCAGAAAATATTAACTGTTAAATTTAGGCGAAATTTTTCTTACTCGAAAGCAATTGTCCAGCAGTTTAGATCACCTTGATTGTGACAATAATGACATTGGTAGATATTATTTTATCACAATTACAAAGTCATCGTTTTAGAGAATCGATATTGCCTATCTTTAGGTACTAAGTACTACTTTCCAACAGCTAGAGTGGCTAGGAAAATTGGTATTATTGGACTTAACGTACTTGAACAGGTTGTCGTTTTCTACTCGCCAACATGGAAATCGAATGCGCGTGGGCTTCCGAAGATACTTTCCATGGGAGGGATAAATATTATTTCATCGAAAAATCGTTGTTTGTGGGGGTCAACTCGATGGAGAGAGAAATAGTTTCAAAAATTTAAAACCATAAATATATTTCATGTATTTTAAAATGTTCCTATTTGTAAAAAATAGTGATTTTTTTCAAATAATTTTAATGTAATCAAATAAAATAGGAATAAAACGGTATTTTTGTAAGAGATCAGTGGCGGCTCGCGGTCTTAAAAAATGGTGAAGAGCTAGGTATAGTGCGGGTACTTAAACAAACAGTGACTAAAAACCCGTGTAACAAAACGTCTCTCTTATCCTCATCTGTCCAACGACTGAATGGAGTTTCCAACAAATTACAAATTATGTCATTAATTGGGTTCATTTCTAAACACACACAACTAAGTAGGTACGTACACTACTAAATTAACTGAAAAATAAAAACTAAACTTTTTAATCACACAGTAAATCACGTACAAACGATATTTATAACCGTAAGTTTCGCGAAGCCTGAAAATAAATACCTGAAGGTTAGGCGAACCAATGCTAAAACAATGGTGCATACGACTGATCTATTTTTAAATTGCCCTTTTTCATAATGCAAATTGTTACATGCTGTTTGCGTGATTGAAGTCACGTAACCATAGCAACGGTGAAAATCAAAGCTATGTTGGGCATTGGGTCTTCACTTGCTTTGAGCGGTAACGGACACGGTCGGCTAGGGCGTGTAAAAATGCACGAGTGTTTATAATTATTGTCCATCGGAGTTAACCGTGGCCCTATTATGCATAGCTCCATTTGGAATAAATTAATATTATTAATTCGAACATTATTGGTACATTAAAATTTAATATTGTCGAAAAACTTTCCTCCTGTTTTTTTTTTGGTGAAGAACCCCTTCACCTACTTCACCTGACGAGCCGCCACCGTATGAGATGATATTTTATTGACCGGGATGGGAGGGGGGGGGGGGGGAAGTGCCCGGTACAGCTGGTACGGGCCTACTATTTATTTTGGTATGAAATGACAAATGTACATTAAAATGATAAAGCATAAATTTATTAATTAATAAACACATTTAGGTACAA
This sequence comes from Polydrusus cervinus, assembly GCA_935413205.1. Taxonomy (NCBI): domain Eukaryota; kingdom Metazoa; phylum Arthropoda; class Insecta; order Coleoptera; family Curculionidae; genus Polydrusus; species Polydrusus cervinus. Next base: position 110,894,183 of record OW284510.1, on the reverse strand, counting down.
GCCAAAAATATTGGTTCAAAATTGTATTCAAATCCAGTGGAAAATGGACCGATATGGGCAGATGAAAAAAGTACGTATTAAGCTCTGGTAATTCAGTTGTAAAACAGTTCTTAGCTATTGTTGTAAATAATTCTAACCTTAATAAGTTAAATATTAGGTTATAAAAAAAATGTATCGAGATATGTGACAAAACTAAATATTCACGCGTATTTTGTTGATTAAAATATTGTGTTAAATACTTTTGAAAAATCTGTATGGAAACAATTGGTTTTGTACGCGACTCTAACTTTTCATTCAAAACTTTAACGAACTTTTAACTCAATGCCTAACAAGTTTGAAAAGTGATAATTGAAGACTGAGGTGCAAAAAACAACGCTTAGCGGAGTTTTATTAACAGTCGAGTGTGCAAAATACACTTTCCGCACTTGTTATTTACAAAACGTCCTTTTAGAATCAGATCCACCGTATGGACTTACGATCGTATGGACCGAGGAATATAATTTGGACGTTAGTTGGTATCATCCCAATGCAACCAATGGACTCCTATTCAGTTTTAAATATTACGTTAATGAGATAGAACACAAATATAAAATAGAGTCCGAAGAAGATTATCTATTAGTGTATAAAATCACGGTAAGGACCTTAGTTATAATTTGGTTAAAATGGTACACTTCAATAATAAATTACAGACCTCTAAAAGAACCAAATTTGTCTGGTAAATTTTGGTGCAAAAATTCGGTTCAGCTACGTCTGATTCTCTATAGCGACGCGACGTTGGTCAAACGTTCAATTCCTATTAAGGGGCTATAATTAGTGGAAGGGTAATAAATGTAATTTTCGAAATGTTTATACAGGGTGATTCCTAAGCTGATACTTCTTTTTAGCTGTGTATAGAAGGCATTCAAATAACTTTTTTCAAAAAACTTAAAAACAGGCGAGATACAAAAGTAAAAAATCTAAGTGCGGGCCTGGTCATTAAAACGTAGCCTGCTATACTTTATGTTGTTTTTGTCTTATTAGTCATGCAATTTACGGGTCGGTGGTCAGTTATTTTACAATCCGCTGCGGTGTGTTTTTCTAAAGTTAATTTTAAATTGGTGACACGTGAAAATGGTAATATTTGAAAACAATGAACTAGTAGATATGGTGCTAATTTATGGTGAGTGTCGTCAAAGTGCGGCTGCTGTTTCAAAATTATATCAGAACGCTTTCCCTTGCGGGCTCATCCTACACCCAAAAGTTTTCTTAATGTTATTCAACGGGCAAAATAGGCAGGACCGTATTTGATCCATAGTGTAATAAATAAATGAGTGTAAGTAGGTACTTATTTTATTTACAAGTTTTTTGAAAAAAGGTATTTGAAAATGTTGTTTATTTTAATGCCTTCTATACACAGCTAAAATAGAAGTATTAACTTAGGAATCACCCTGTATTTTAAAAACCATTAATTTTATGCGAAAAGTCAGTTTTCCTAAATATGCAACTTCAGTAAATTCCAGAAATGTAATATTACTTCATTCAATAAAATTAAATTTGACTTCAACTTTCGGTTTAACCGGAAGTGGTTGAAACATTAAATCATTTTTTAAAAAGTTCTGAATAATAGTTTAAAGTCAGAAATTGGTATACTGAGTTTGATGACATTTAGATGTTTTCATGGTTTTTGTAACAGCTAAAAAGAATTCATAATATTCGACTTGACAGACCATAGTTATCGTTTATTTCCCTTTAATAAATTAACATTATCATAATTATTTCTTTGCAGATTAAAAACCATCTAACGATTCCTGACGATTACACTTTAAAAGTCGTGGCTGTTAATATAGCAGGAGAATCTGATGAGGCAATAATAAGCGAAGCAAGTCCACCTCCAGTTCCCGTTCATCAGGAACATATCAGGAAGATTGCGGAGCAGAATACGAGCATTGCAATAACGTTTAACAACCTAAAAGTGTATAAGAAGAAATTTGAACAATTTCTGTATGTGTTAATTACGGTAAGTTTTGCAGTGGCAGCTGGTAAATATTAAGTATGAGAGGGCAGGTACGCAGAAATGGGTGCATGCGGCAAAATATTCAAATTTTTAAGGTTATTTTAGCTTAAGTTTACCCTCTGATATAGAAGCAGCGGCAAACGAAGCGATCTCAAGTTTAGTTCCGACAAAATCCAAGGCGCGGTATGAGTTGAAGATTGGTGCAAAGCTAACAAAATAAAGGAGGTGTCTGAGAAAATCCTTTTGGGTTATTTTTCCGTAAAGCAACGCTCCCAGAAACCATCTACACTATGGACTCAATACTCAATATTGAGAACTATGATTTCAGTCAAGAAAAATCAAGATATAAATAGATTTTCTCAACTAATCGCATTTTTGAAAAGAAGTTCAGAGGGTTACAAACAAGGCCAAAAAGTCCAAAGTTTTCACAAAGGAAGACGTATGTAAGTTTCTTAGTACTGCAGATGATGAAACATATTTACTTATGAAGGTTTTTATGATAATCGGCATTTTTGGGGCTTGTCGGCGAAGAACTAGCTAAGTTAACGTTGGATCATATTGAACACAATAAAAATTGTGATTCCATTCTCGAAAACCAAAATTATGCGAGAATTTGTTATAACAGAAGGATATGTGACAGGTGTCAACTGTTTAAGTATTTTTCGAAAGTATGCTAAACTTCGTCCTCTTAATGCAACTCACAGGCGGTTTTTTGTATTCTATGGAAAAGGAAAATGCACCTCCCAGCCTGTCGGAATTAATAGTTTTGGAAGTATACCAAAAAAGATGGCAACAAAACTTGGATTGAATAATCTCGAAGGATACAGTGGACATTGTTTTAGGAGGTCCTCAGCCACTATTCTAGTTGATGGTGGTGCAGATATGCGGATGTTAAAGCGTCATGGGGGTTGGAAATCCTCTTCTACGGCAGAAGGCTACGTTGAGAATTCTTTCGAAAATAAGAAACAAATAGCAAAGAAGATCACGGGTCAGACACGGATTTAATGATTGGAAATTCGAACGTAAAAGGCTCCATCACATCCACTTCTGATATACAAATTTCTAACTGTAAAAAGTGTATTATTAATGTTTATAATAAACCTTAAGTGTTATATTTTAATTAATAATTGGTAATTAATTTTATAATTGTTAATAATAAATTATTCATCTAAAAAGTGTGGTTTTATTTAACAGCAAAATTTTAATAAAACCGTTTTTTTCCATTACAGCACTAGTGCTGTAGTAGATGCCCTTACAAAACGATTTACAGAACTGTTAAATTCATATTACTAAATGAAAGTAGATAAAATAATAAACACGGGGCACAGAATATTACATTTCAAATTTTACATCCACATATCCAGTTATTTCTTGCATAAGTATTCTTAGAAAAACGGCGTGTAAAGGTTCTGTTTTCTGCTTTCCGTTCACTAACTTGTTTCAACTTTAGATCGGGATACGGCCTACCTAACTTCTTAATGTGTTTTTTAAAGAAAGGCTTGTAAGATTGACATTTAATACACTATTCGTATTATTTATTTTACACTGTAAATACTTGTTTACAACCAATCACGCGATTTTATTTTAAACACAAAAACCGCAATGCACGAAAAGAAAATACTTATACAAGAACGTAAAACATAAGCTCTACTGACGATACTGATATTGTTTGGTGGTAAAGGAGCTTGGCGGTAGCTGTATGTTATTTTAAATGCTGGTGGGAGACGGCTGAGAGTTGCCAAACTGAACGATTTCGTCACTGCATCCTTATATAGGTACGTTAATACTTTGTCGATTGTCGCGATACAATTCGTCGGATCAACCAGCAGCGTTGCCACATCTAGTAGATTTCTACTTTTTTGGTAGATTTTCACTTCTTTTCAGAAAATTTTAGTAGGCATATTTTCTTTAGTAGATTTTGGTAGATTTTAATATCAATTTCAATAATGTAAATATGCCATTAACAATAGAACTATTGGAAAAATTATATTAATTAAGTACTTATTTATTTTAATATCGGACGACGACCTTTTTTTTTTTTTTTAGACACCACTTAGAAAACAAGAGGAAGGTTATGGTTGTTGCTGCCTATGTCGAGGCCGCGACCCTTTTTCACTATTATTTTTAGTGCTCACTCAAAAATCACCGAGCCCATTTGTGCCCTCTCCCCTAATTTAGTAGATTTTAGACTCGCGTCTATATTCTAGTCTGCTGCCAAGGTCAGGCGGATGGCGGGACATTTAAACGAGTGGTTGCAATGGATTTAATTATTTTTTTACTTCACGGTGATGAGTCATAGTCGAGGTATTATGTTTTCTTACAAGAACAGTTTGCCGGTTTGTTTATTTGTGGCCTTGTGGGGCATAATTAAAATGGAGGGGCAAGTTATTAATCAGTAAGTTTTGTTATGGCATGCGGCTGACACAAAATATTAAATATTTTGAAAGTAAAAACCTAACCGTCATTTTTTAAATTGTAGAACAGTTTATGTGTGCACAGAATGTGGAAGGGAATGCAGTACAAAATCAAATATTAGTGCTCACATGAAATTAAAACACAAAGTCTTCATACAATCACATTTAAAGACAATTACATGCCCTCTATGTAGAACTTTGTTTTCATCCTTGGCTGAACTGGATCTTCATTTTGTTGATGTCCATGATATAATAAGAAGACCTGCAATTTAATTCCGTTGAAGATTTTAAAAAGTGGAAGCTTACAATAGAGGCAAATAGTCAGTCATCATTTGTTATTGTACAATCAAGAACTTTTCCTAACAAAGATATGTCTGTCACCGTTCAGGAAGGTACACTGAAAATATTAAAAACGCACAAAAAGCGCGACAACCGAAAGTTAAGGGTTCCAATAAAATTGGATGCAACTGTCCAGCAATAATTGTAATGAAAGCGTGACGTAAAAAATAATAAAATCCATTTCAACCTTAATTTTAAATGTCCCGCCATCCGCCTGACCTTCGCAGCAGACTAGAATATAGACGCGAGTGATTTTAGTAGATTCAAAATAAAATAAAAGTAGATTCGCCAAAATAAATGTGGCAACGCTGTCAACCAGCGAGCTTTCAGCGTGATTTCAGTCACACAACGTGTCGAGTAGAGCCATGCAAGGTCGCTGGTTTTAAGCGATTGTCATCACGAAGCGGCCGCAGAAAATTCGGTACTCCTGGAGCGTATAATACACACTATATGATGGAGCGCGAAGAGTGGTGTGCGAATAGTTTAATATCTGATACTGACAAGCGTTCATTTTATTGTATCATATCGCTTAAAAGTCATTTTATCAGATGGCATGATTGACAAATATGTTCTAGTTTTATAAGCTTATTTCGAAATAATAAATATTTCAAAATTTTGTATCAATGGAAAGCTAAAGGTTCAAACGTTGTTTGTCTTGTAATAGATTTAAAATTTAGGGCTCTTTTTTCGCAGAAAATTACTCTTAAAGTTATATTATATTAAAATCAATTATGGTATATTTTGGAAATGAAAGGTATATCTAAAAATCCGCTACATGAGAGAAATAGATTTAAGGATGAGTCTTTCGATATATTTAAATTGAAGCAAATGGTATGCTTAGTTTCGAAGTAATTTAGTGAGAGCGGATGACAAAAACTTGGCTTATTTTACATGCGGTGATAAACTATTAAATCGTACCGGAAAGTCGTGGTGTACTTGTCATTTCACGGTGGATTTTACGAAATAAGTAGTTGATAAAAAACATTTTATTTGTAACGGTATATTTAGTAAAATTGGTTGTTCTGTGGCTCATTTTACGTTTACCTATAGTTTACCCCGTAAAATCTGGAAGAATTTTATTTGGAAGAGGGCTCAAGTGCAAGATTATTTGTTTCATTGAAAAAACTAGGTAAAGAAATATTGCATGTTGCATTTTGTTTAGGGTATTATTGGTTTTTTTTCTGGTCGTTACATTTCTAATTTTGAAAATCACAAATTTTAAATTGTGAAACCCAAATATATGCTATATTCAAAGGCGTATTTGGGGAAGGGGCTGCACTCCCCCCGGCAAGTTAAATAGAATGAATTATGTATTCTTTTCTACAGTGGCGTATTTAGAGAGGGAGGGGGCTGCCGGGCTGCAGCCTCCCCCTCACCCCCCCCCCGAGGCTAGGAGCTCAGGTCTAAAAGTCTAATTGCTAACTAATTTTTCGTCTCACGCTTGGACTCTTAATTTAAATCTTTAAATAATGTATTCTTGGCTTAGATTACAAAGGTCTTGTAGGAATCGTTTACTTTTCCTTTTTAAAATCCTGTTTTATATAGAGATTAATGTTTTGGACGCATGTCGTTTTAGTTATTGATGTATGGTGCAATTTTATAGGAAAACGAGTAAAAAGAATAATATTTTATAGTATTTTTCTATTATATACTTGTCTGTTCCGTTTTCCCTTTTTAGAGCTATTTTAAATCAACAAAAATAACCCAATGCAATAATATTTTTACAACAAAAACAAAATACAATTAGTTATTTATTTTTAAAGAAAAAAATTAAAGTAAATATTTTAATTGAAACATTTTTTATGGCAGGAAGTGTGATAATTTATAATAAAAAAAATAGTGCGGGAAGAAAAGAAAATGCTTTATTAAGAATATACAAAACGGCACTTAAGAAGGAGTATTTCAAAACCAAAGCATTTGCACAAAAAACTGCTCTTAGATCTACGCTCCTATAATACAGGATTTCTGAAAAAATCATCAATTTTGGGCGTGGTGAGCGATATTTACTTTATTTTTAATCATGAAAAACAGAGCCCGAAAAACGCTGGTTAGAGTTATACATACGTCTTATGTTAAAATTTTAGATTGACACCAATATTCATATTTTTAACAAATATAAAAAATGTTTTTTTTTTAATAAAGAGGAATATACAAAAAAAGTAAAAAAAAAAGAATTTACAAAAACAAATTTAATCCAACCATGCAGAGGGGGAGAGGTAATAATTTAATTTTCGAAATTTGATAGTAGTTAGGTGAATTTTAAACGAACTTTGGGCGTGGCCCCCAAAATTTTTCGCCTGTGGCGTTTTTCCGCTTTCTTCCCTAGGTAAGTACAATATTATGAAATACATGTAGTCCCGACTGTCCTTTTTTCCAGAAAAAAAATGTCCTACTTACGCCCACTGAGCTTCCCCGAGCATATTTTCTGGCTACTGGCTATATTTCACGTACGTTTTTAATGCCTTGACGCAGTGGCGCAGCCAGAAAATATGCTCGGGGGGGGGGGGGGGGGCTCAGTGGGCGTAAGTAGGACATTTTTTTCTGGTAAAAAGGAACAGTCGGGACTACACGTATTTCAGGACATTGTACGAAGCAAAGAAGGTGGAAAAGCGCTGCAGGCAAAAAATTTTCGGGGCCACGCCCAAAGTTCGTGTAGAATTCACCTAACTACTATCAAATTTCGATAATTAAATTATTACCTCTCCCCCTCTGCATGGTTGGATTAAATTTGTTTTTGTAAATGTTTTTTTTTGATATTCCTAGCTGGCTCTTTATTAAAAAAAAAACATTTTTTATATTTGTGAAAAATATTAATATTGATGTCAATCCAAAATTTTAACATAAGACGTTGTATGACTCTAACCAGCGTTTTTCGGGCTCGGTTTTTCACGATTTAAAATAAAGTAAATATCGCTCACTACGTAAAAATTAATGATTTTTTCAGAAATCATGTATTTTAGGAGCAACAGATCTAAGAGCAGTTTTTGGTGCAAATGCTTAGGTTTTTAAATACTCCTTCTTAAGTGCCGTTTTGTATACATATTCATAATAAAGCTTTACCGTTTCTTCCCACACTATTTTTTAAATTATAAATTATCACACTTCTTCCTTAAAAAATGTTTCAATTAAAATTTAATTTTTCTCTTTAAAAATAAATACCTAATTGTTTTTTGTTTTTGTTGTAAAAATATTTTATTGCACTGGGTTATATTTTTGTTGATTTAAAATAGCTCTAAAAAAGGACAAACGGAACAGACAAGTATATAACAGAAAAATACTATAAAATATTATTCTTTTTACTGGTTTTCCTTTAAAATTGCATCATAAATCAATAACTAAAACGATATGCGTCCGAAACCTTAATCTCTATATAAAATAGGACTTTTAGTAGGAAAAGTTTAAAAACTAAACGTTTCCTACAAGACCTTTGTAATCTAAGCCAAGAATATATTATTTAAAGATTTAAAAGAGTCCAAGCGTGAGACGAAAAATTAGGTTGCAATTAGACTTTTAGACCCGAGCTGCTAAGCTTAAATACGCTACTGCCTTGACGTTCCTTTTGTCAAACGCGTTGGCCAAGATCAACGACTTATTAATGGTTCTTGGGCCAAGATATGATTTAAAAATTCCGTAATTCCAAAAAGGCTTTTTTCTACTTCCACACTCTCTAATGCTGTTTCCTTTACATTTTTGTGGCGAGAAAAGGAGGCTTTTCTAGTTAACTGTACGGCAAAATTTCATAACAGTGCTGCACAGTGTTGCAACCTTTAAAAATAAAATTTCCCATTTTTAAAGAGAAATTCCACGAATGCACATAATACAGAAAAAGTCTTTTTTTAGCAGATCACAACCACAAGTGATCCTAAAGAATATCCTACGAATATGTAGTAAAAATTCCCTTTTAACTTTGGAGACAGCGCTGACGTGTCATTCCTTTGTGCCTTGTTCTCACGAATCCGGAAATTTCACATTAGTTGACAATACTGTATAAAAATTATATTTCTCTGTGGCATTCATAAAGGTACTGACCAATCACAGTTTAATATATTTACTGAGGCTCCACCGTCTTTTTCAAGACGCTAAATTATATATTTTATATGTAGGTACATACATGGGTATTAATTCGTTAAATTTAGGCAAGGGCCTGTCGACATATTAAGTACCGGTTCCCGCAGATCACCGAAGTTAAGCTGTGTCGAGCGCGGTTAGTACTTGGACGGGTGACCGCTTGGGAACACGGCGTGCTCTTGCCTCAGGGAAGAGTGTAAAATGAATCGACACCTAGCCATCCTATTCACGCCGGACAGGCCGGATGAGATCGGATATCTCGTAGGATGAAGGTGCCGTTTCACACTCCCCAGTCGGTGGATCACATTTGTGGTCGATGACCGGTTCAAGATAGCCTACGTAGTCGGCGAACCGTAAAAAAAAAAATTTAAAAAAGGTTTAAAACAATTTCAAACTCTGGATGATTTTTAGGAATGTTCCAAATGTGAAAAGTGGGTAGATCGATACAAATACGTTCTCGTAAAACACCACGAGACTTACGATTCAATCAAACCAATCGAATCGATAAATTGGACGGCGATTATCTCATTCAGTAATTTTGAATTAGGTAAAACCTCCAATAGAACTTTATATATTGGGAAAGATGTTACCAACGACGTGAAATACAATATAAAACCGAACACAATCTATAGTCTTGCTTTTATTTGGATTTACAAGCTTGAAAGATATGTTAGAATGAATTGTACAACAAAAACTATAGGTAAGTATACGTTTTACATTTTATAACATAAGCCAGTTTTTACCACATATATACATACACTATATTGGCAATACAAGCAGCCGCACGAAGCAAGAATACACCCATCGTGCGATTCAAAATAACCTAAGTTGGGGGCCGTGGCGCTTGCGCAGTAGGGAAAAAATTAGGCAACCCACACGATTTCTAACAGAACGTAAACAGAACCCAAGGTCTCTTGAACAGAACCGGCTCGCCGTTATATTCTTATTAGTGGCCATCTTTTGTTTCGTTCATGCGTGTGTTGTTATAATTTCCAAGTTTTGGGTATTAATATTTATAAAACTTTACTTTAGACATTTTTTTTTGTTAGTTTGTAAGTTATAGTCGTTTCCATCTTTTTTACGTTGTATTCGTTCGGATGTTCCGTCAGTTCCGTGTGTGATTGTCGATATTATTTTTAATTTTTGGGTGCGAATTTAAGTATAAAATTTTACCAGACATTTTGTTATTGTTAGCGAGTTGTGTCTCAAGATGGGTAGAAAAAAGTGCATGCTCCTTTTTTGCACGAATTGCGGTTCAATACCAGGAATAAGGTATTTCAGGTATGTAAAATATTGGTTACTTAGTTTTATTTGACCATAAACTGTACACTGTAGACACCCGAACTAAACGGGTGAATTTAAATAAAAGCTTGTAAAAATATTTTGAAAGTCGGCTGTCAAATGTTTACATCAAGAAGCAAATTTCCGATCTGCGCAAACTCAACGGCCCCTGATTATCTGCTTACAGTGGTGGCATCATTGAATTATGGTATTAGCAAATAATATAGTATATACGATGGGTGTTCTATTAAAAAAAGCATGTTCGATACGTCCTGACTATTTGGGACACCCTGTATAATTTAAAATAAATTTAATCTGTCGACCTAATGCTTCTTTATAACTAAATTATTAAAAGGTTGAGTTGTTTAGATGCTCTAGTTAAACGGGCCATATACAGGGTGTCCCACCGGGAACCGAATCGATCTATATATAGAAAACTATACATAGGAAAATTTTGAAAATTTGACAGTATGCTGATGGGGGCGACCGGGCTAAAATATTTTCATAATGGTGGCACTTCCGGTTATACCGGAAGTAAGTGTCAACTTTCTTATTTTAAATGGGACACTCTATATATTACTACATTTTTGCATTCTACGCAATATTCTAGGCAGATTTTGTATACCATGTCCTATACCTATGTCTAAACGTTTTTGACATATTTGAATTTTTATGTCAAAAATGACGTTTGCATGTCTTAGAATAATTATCAATTTTTTATATAAAGAAGCCTTATTTATTTAATGTAAGTGTGATTCCTTGGTATAAAGGACCTGCTTTAATATATTTTTTATAATATTTTGATAACTATTAATACAGGGTGTTTAAAAAAAAAGATTAAAAATGAAATTGAAAAAACTGCAAAAAGTCTAGATTTTCAAATAGAAACAACCAAATTTTATAATTATTTCTTATTTAACATTAAAAATAAGGGTAAGTTTGTGTAAGGTTGTATATCTCTAAAATTTTTAGTTTTCGAAATATTGCCAATTTAGTATTTTTATATGGCGATCTTGCAGCAGATTTTTAGTTCAGTTGCTCTTAGTTGGCTATGATGGCATTGAAGCTGTCACTTGCCATTTGACAATAAATAACCATGCCGGGACCCAAGGTCCTTAGATAGATAGGTTGTCTGGTAACGTGGTGGCGGAAGCGACGATGAGCGGGGTGTCCGCGTCATCACGAGGAACTAACACATTTGTTTACATCTGATTTGTATGTGTTTTAAGCTAGATACAACGCAAAAAAGCGGTTTTCAGTATTATTTGTGTGTTTAACGTTAAATTCTAAAGTGTGAATATATTTGTTTTTGAACTGATAATAACATTTAGTGGAAAAACTATTAAAAATACTGCATTTTCATCAAAGTTTTCTTCTTCTTTTTCTATTTCGTTTGGGTGGCCTTAGTGGTCAAAGTTTTAATTTTGTGTATTTTAAGGTTAGTTTATTAAACTAGATTCTCACGCTAAATCGTTAGTTTCAAACGAATTCTGTGATTATTTATTTAGATAATGGGTGGTGGCAGTGTTTGTAGCATAGCTACATGCAAAAGTAACTCCAAGAGGCCAGATCCAGATGGAAAAAAGATTATTTTTTTTACATTTCCAAAAAACCCCAATATTTTGAAAGATTGGATTAGAAAATGTTGCCGAAAAGACAATTGGACGCCCTTTTTTGGACTATCAAAACCTAAAAATTTTACGTCTCGATAAAACCGAAAAAACGTAGATATAGAGAAATTTTGAAATATGGATCAACGACAATGCAAACATACAAAGATGATTTAAAAAAAACTGATCTACCTATGTATTTGTGGCGACAAAATCGTATTTAACACTAACAAAATATTAATATTGCGTATAAGCTTTTAGGAGAGTAGGTACCTACTTAAAAATAAAAGAAAGGACAGTTTCGATTTGAATCAATTCGAGGACCTGGAAATAGATTTTTAAAAGTTGTAAAACGGAAAAAGAGAACTTTTACCTAAATTTTAACAAAAAAAAAACAAAGAATACTGGAGTGATAAATAGAGAACTGTTCTCTTAAAAAGAGTACGTCTGGTCAGCCTATCATAAGATAAGCTTGATCTCTCTATATTTATTTGTAATTATTTTGCGTTAAAATTTTGAACTACATACAAACTTAAAAAATATATTTGTCAAATATCAAACAATCTATTAAACCATATTTTCAGAAATATTTTTATACCACCAATACATTTTGATAGTGATTTAAAATGAAAGTGTGGAGTACATCACTAAAAGTATTTTTAAATTTATGGTATAAGTGCAGTTTTATTTCTCGCAATTTCCACAATTCCTATTTATGATAAAACGTGTTTTTTTAAATATACATTTTTTGACACTATCAAGTTCAATTCTTTTAATAATTTTAGCACTTGGACCTATAATGTTTCTGGGGCTATTCTCTGATAGACCTATTTAATCACAATATTAATATAATAAGGTATTTATTAAAAGATTTTTTTATATATTACCACAATCATAAATTCTTCAATAAAAGAAAATCAAACAGAAAAATATTTTGTTACGATAATAGTAATGATTTGTAAAAATCGTTTTAAGGGCTAGATTCAGTTTATTTCCCCTCTTAAATAGGGTTCGTCCATCGGGACTATATTTCTTCATTTCTATATATGTATGATTTGCACTTGCCTCTTTAAAGTTGCGGTAACTACGTGATTCGTGATCATGTGCCAGAAGTTATATTTTTTAAATTTAAGCTATGTAAAAGAGTCACAATATCTCAATATTGGCTGAGAGACTTATGGCACACCTACACACAATTTGTCGACAAATGATATTTAAAAAAACACGTTTTAAATTACATTTCCAAACTCCTTAGCTTGCATTCGTATATCAAGAGATTTTAAAAAGTTCCTCTAAATGACGCATTCCCGCGCATTAAATGCGAACATCTGATTGGTCCAAAGTTACCAGACAAACTATCTATCTAAGGACCTTGGCCGGGACCAAGGTGCCGGGACGCTTAAATTGTACAGATAGAGTCATAGCCAACTAGGAGAGTAACTGAACTTAATATCTGCTGCAAGATCGCCATATAAAAATACTAAACAAACTTACCCTTATTTTTAATGCTAAATAAGAAATAATTATAAAATTTGGGTGTTTCCATTTGAAAATCTAGACTTTTTGCAGTTTTTTTCAATTTCAATTTTAATCTTATTTTTTAAACACCCTGTATTAATAGTTATCAAAATATTATAAAAAATCTATTAAAGCAGGTCCTTTATAACAAGGAATCCCACTTAAATTAAATAAATAAGGCTTCTTTATAGAAAAAATTGATAATTATTCTAAGGCTTGCAAACGTCATTTTTGACATAAAAATTCAAATATGTCAAAAACGTTTAGACATAGGTATAGGACATGGTATACAAAATCTGCCTAGAATCTTGCGTAGAATGCAAAAATGTAATAATATATAGGGTGTCCCATTTAAAATAAGCAAGTTGAAGCAAGGTTACACCATTATGAAAATATTTTAGCCCGGTCGCCCCATCAGCATCAGCATACTGTCAAATTTTCAAAATTTTCCTATGTATAGTTTTCTATATACAGATCGATTCGGTTCCCGGTGAGACACCCTGTATAGATATAATTAAGCTTGGAGCTGGTAACCTTGGAGAGGAAGAATTTAGAAATATTGGTCTGATGCTCTTAACCAGAAACTTTATTTTCATTCAATTAAATTTTTTTTTTAGAGATTTGTTGTAAAAACGCCCTAGAGAGTGACTCGTCGTCAGGATTATTATCATTCATTATATGTTTGCTGTTACTTATATTAGTATTAATGGGTGTGTACTTAAGGTAAGTTTATGGGTAATTCAGAATACTGCAAAAAAATAAAAAGTTGTTAACTACATTTACGTTTTAACTTGCAAAAAGCCGTTTAATCATAAAAGTATACATGGGCGTCCGAGGTAGGCGGGGATAATAGAGCACTCCTCTCACCGGCTGGCCAAAAAATTGTCATCTCTTACAAAAATTCCGTTGCGGAGTCAACATTTTCTACTTTGTTCCTGTTTTACTTACTTTTATTAAAACTTTTCCTAAACTTTTCGCCTGCGGCGTATATTTCTACAAGCTCACTACTCATTTTAGTCATTTTGCTAAAAAAAACTTCGCCTGCTATTTTTGTAGTTGTTTGACTAGCTCTTGCCCATATCTGTATTTTTGTAAATTAAAAGAAAAATCACACTTTAAACTACATAACGAAAATATTTTATGTGTGAAATAATTTTTCTCTGCCCCCCCCCCCCTCTTAAGCAATCTATGTTTCAATGAAAAAATGTTGTTTTTTTTAATTAAATGTCATATTACAAAAGTTAAGTAATTATTTTATAGGTGGAAAAAAGGAATAAATGAAAAAGCACAAGAATTGATGGATAGAATTAGGTCAATTAATGCCGAAGTCCCGACTGCAGCAGTTCAGTGTAAGTAAGGCGGAATATCAATCAAAAAACAGATGGTTGCATTAGATCCTTAAAATTGGTGAACTTTATGTTGTGTGTCGGTTAATTTTGTAAATACAATCACTTAACAAAGGTACCAAACAGAATTCACGACACAAAAATAAAAATACACTTTTTAGGTTAAAAATAACACCGTCGTAGAAAGGAAAACGTTCCAATAAGTCCTTATTTTTTAGAGAAATAAGGTTTAAGACCTTTTTAAAATAGGTCATTCCCTAATTAATGCTGTAGTTAAAATTATCTTTTCAATAATTCCCTATTATCACATTATTTTTAGACGAAAACCACAAATTAAACGACCAAGTAACTTTAATACCACAGAAGAATAACATGTACTCTGCTACAATAAGAAATATGCCAGAATCAATTTGCCCAGTAAGTACCAATAATTTATTGTGCATATAATATGTGGCAGACGTTTTTAATAAAAACTATAATGTTAGTATATTAATATTACGTATTAAGTGTGGTAAAAAACATATTATGCACGAATGGAAAAATTGCAAACGAGCCGCGTAGCGGCGAGTGCAGTAATTACATGAGTGCGCAATTGCTTTATAACACGTTTAGTGGTTTTTTCAGTTATTATTTGGGCATGATTTGTCTCCCATGTTATTCTTACGGACTTGTTATGTCAGCACTCCTACAGCTCTTTTTACATTACCAACAATTTCAAGTTCAACCGCTAGAATTAATAATTTCTTGGTTAGATAAACCCACTCACTGTTTATGTTTTCTTTTCGGGGATAATACCATAAGTGCATAAAAATTTCCGAAAATTTTGGAAAATTAAATGTTTTTTTGATAACTGCATGAGTTTATTTTCATCGTTGTTTCAAACTATAAATTGCCCGACTCCGAAGGAGAAGGGCTATTTTTTGAAACACCGATGAAAATAAACGAATGCGGTTTCCAAAAAACATTTCATTTTTCAGAATTTTCTGGAAATTTTTATGCACGAATGATATTCGGTAGAAAATTTACAGAATAAATAGCTAACACGTTAACATTTTATCTTAGTTTTTTATTTATTAAAAGTAATATTACAATTATTGTAATTTATTATATATTGTGTGGTCTTATTTGAGTCCATAATACATAGGTAAGGTTCTCTTGAGTGCTTGATGTTTTTTCACTGGATTTTGGGGTGCTATCTGTTCTCATTTTTTCTACAATGGCTTCATGATGTTCTTAATCCATTTGAAGGTAGCTGGCAATTGATTTGGAACTAGCATGGCCAGTCATTTTTATAAGTTCCCGTTCTACAATACCGCTTTTTGCAAGTTTTGACACGGCTGTAGCCCTAAGTGAGTGATTAGTAATTTTTGTTTTTTTAACGTCTAGTCCTGCTTGAGTAGTAGTCCATTTTGCTATTTCATTTCGCCCAACAGGACTGCTTTTATACCATCGACTTCCAGTTTTCCAAAATGGATTGACCGTTAAAAATAAACGATCATTTTCAATACCTTCTCGTTGTCATTTTAGCAAGTTAAACAATCTGATTGGACAAAGATCGGGATATTTCTTATTAGCTACTAGCCATTTAGATGGAGCGCACGGTTTGGAGCCACCTTGTGTCGTTTTGCTGAATATGGGATTGTGTTCTATTCTACCTATTCTATTTACTACCTACCTACCTATTCTTTTTAAAAAAATTCCAATAAGGTTTTGCTGCCTTCTCCCCCTCACCATGCCAATTCATCGGAGAATATAAAATACAACTTTTTTTGCAGACCTTCTGGGGTACATTCGTTGCAATTGTCAATTAACATTTTCATTTCATTATATTTTAGGGCAATTGAACTGACCTTTCTTTTATCCTC
The DNA here is from genome assembly GCA_935413205.1 of Polydrusus cervinus. Classification (NCBI taxonomy): domain Eukaryota; kingdom Metazoa; phylum Arthropoda; class Insecta; order Coleoptera; family Curculionidae; genus Polydrusus; species Polydrusus cervinus. Next base: position 110,877,749 of record OW284510.1, on the reverse strand, counting down.
GTGCTTTCACAATTCCTTTCTATTAGCATTTTTTGCATCCCTGGCAGCTTTAAACTCTTGATCTTCAAATGGGTCTATTTTAATACCATATTTTTCCAAGTATTCCTGCATCACCATTTTTGCAGTTAAATTCCACATTACTTTTATTGTGCTTTCTTTATATTCATCGCCATTATTTTTTCGCATGTTGTAGCCCCAATCTTTAAGTACTTTAGCAATTTCATGCACTGATGTTTCCCGCTCTAGTTTATAGTTTCTAACAACACAAAACTCCATGAATTGTTTCCATACGAACGATCGGTTTTTCTTTGTATTGGGCGGGATAGTTCATTCTATATTTACATCATCGCAAATTCACCAAAACGACTCATTTTTCAAACGATCGGTTTTCAAATAATTATTAATAAAAAAGAAACGTCAAAGTTGACTTTTTTATTATTTGTTGCTATGGTTTTGGGTCATTTTTATTATTAAACATACTAAATAATTATTATTAAAATAGAAACGTCAAAGTTGACTTCTTTATTACTTGTTGATATGGTTGCTACAGAGCAATTTCCAGTGATGCAATTTCCACTGTAATTCAGTGGAAATTGCACACCTCTTATTGCATTTTTAATACATGAGGGAAATTTTCTAGGGTAATCCGTTATTTAAAACAAAGAACTCACTGCGAGTAAAACTCGCTAGTTTCCGAAATTATGTAAAAGATGTTTGCGAATCCAATGAGTTGCGGAGACAGCATAATGTAAGTAACGTGTGTGTTGGTTATTAGGATGTGATGATATTCTTATGTTGGGTTGCACAAATATTTTTAACCAGCAAGTTTGACTCTGACATAACTTACTTTGACAGGCATTATGTACTCACAATCAAAGATGCCTGATTAGTTAATTTAAAATGAAGCTAACCGGGCCAATATGATTGTGAGAAAATTATTTCTGCCAATGACATACATTTTACAGTCAAACTTGCTCCAACCCGACATTAGTGTTGATACTTGCGAAGCCATTTATCCATTATTATACAATTTGAGTCAAACATATTTTCCAATAATTTGTCTTGGTATTTCTTTATACCATTCCATTTACTTAAACTCGGCAAAATTGCTAATTTGATTCTATATATTATCTTTTCAATGCTTGAGGTAAATTGTTTAAATATTCGTAGAAAAGAAGGTCGGTTAACTTTATGCTACGCTTATTATTATGCACAAATATGGTTTTAATATTTTAGATATTAATTAATGTTTTGCGTAATTCCGACTTAATTGTAGTTGTTTCCTCATGGCCCAACAAGATCATGGACTTACGGAGCTCTACCACAAAATAAAGCAAAGAATCGTTACATTAACCTAATTGCCTGTAAGTTATTGAATTTTTAGTGTAGAAAACTTATAAATTTTAAAAACTTGTACACTGGACTTGTGGCTGGCTAGGGAATGTTAAATAAAGCCTCGAAAGCCAATGATCTTTTTCACTAAATTTTGATAATTACCCTATCGTGTCGAGCCAGAAACATTTTCTACAGTTTCAATTTTTAAGTTCTTCAGTTTTTTACTGATAAAATAATTAAACAAAATACGCTCTCTAATAAGAACACGCGAAACTACTTACGAACGTCCCAACAATTCCAAGCAATGACAGCGATCGATCGCTGTGGAAATGATGCACTTTTACTCTGACAAAGGTCTCTCGAGCCTGATCTCCCGTTTCTAACTGTCTTTGTCTATTTAAGTTATCGAAACAGAGATAACAATGTAATCGGTCGGACGATTGGCAAAAAAAGAATCGCGCGTACATCTCTTCTCATCTTATGTTTTTAAACTTCCAGCTTTCGCGCCGTGTTTTTATTTGTTTCTAGAGAAGGTTTGTGATACTCTAGGAAGATTTATTATTGTATATCATATTACCGAGTGTGGAAGCTATCTATTAGAAGAATTCGTCCAGACCTGGTATATTACAAGAAAAACAGTCTTAGCTTCAAAAATTATTTGAGGCTGAGACTTTGTGTCTTTTTTCTTACAAAATACAGTTATCTATTTCTATATTTATTACGTCGTTTTTAAACAGTTTCTTTAAATTTTAATACGAAGTTTGGTTTTTAAAAATCATGTAGAACTTTTTTTTTAAGATAACCATTCAAGAGTTGTTTTAAACAAACTTGGAGGTGACGATTACTCCGATTATATCAACGCAAGTTATATTGATGTAAGTAGTATTCTTATAGTTTTGTCGGTTATCTGCTAACAAGGATATACGATTTAATGTATTTTTAATTTTTTTTAAACTTAACTTAATCAATAGTCTATTTCAGAAAAGTGTAGAGTAATAAAAGGGACTACAGAGTGACCCAACAAGTATTTAAGCCACTTTCATAATTTGGCATTGATTTCATTGCAAAATTCTTTATTTTCATCAAGTGCAGGTAGTACCACCCGGGTTTGGGTCAATTTATGGGTTTTGACTATTGTTATCCATTCACAAACACTGAAAATGGTGTGACAAAGGCGTGCATTATGTAAATAGTATTGGTACACTTATTTTTTATTAAACATTATAAAAAAATACAAAATACAAAAAATACATTATACCAAAATTAAATTATAAAAAATCATTATAATCTTCGTCATCTAAGGAACTGTCATCTCCTCTTGACGTTATAATTAAAGGGTCGACGGTCCGATCGATCAGGTTATCAAGATCCCACATTTTCTCCTCTTCTTTAATGACATGATGGACTGCTTTTCGAAAGTTCTCTGGTGTCACTTCCTTAATGGCTTAATCAAACAGTAGCTTAACGTCTTTCATTTTGAATGTCGTGTTGTGTCTTGCTACAAATCCTTTCACTTGCGCCCATATAAGTTCTATAGAATTTAGTTCGCAATGATACGGCGGTGTGCGCAGCACAGTTACACTATGTTTTTCAGCTATATCTTCCACGGCATATTTTATAAAATGATGTTTGTGTAAATTTGCTATAGCTTATAGTTCCTTTTTTATCAAATTCAATACTTTTGGTGGTTAACCAGTCGATAATTTCTTGTTTTCTCCAAAGTGTCTTATGTTAAAAACACAATATTTCGATTTTAACACTTTAGGCCAGAAAGCATCTAATCTTATTACTCATGTACTTGAAATTTTAATATTAAAAACAATACTATTTTATCTTATTACCCGTTAACCTAATTCTCTAAAATTTTTGTTTAGTTATCATAAATAATTTAATACACAAAATTTACCTGCGCCTATGGCCGACACCGAAATTGAGCCGAACTGAAGGGAATTTCCCATTTTATTAATCTACGCCTTTCTGAAATAGACTATAGCTGTGTGATTCTTATTTTTGTTTGTTTGTGGTGACTTTAGGGATATCATATTCCAAGAGCATACATTGCAACCCAGGGTCCCAAAACAAGTACTATTCCCGATTTTTGGCGTATGGTTTGGCAGGAAAAAGTGACTTACATTGTAATGATGGCAAACGTTTTTGAGGGAGGAAAGGTAATAAATAATATTAATTATACTAAAGTTTCACTGAAGAATAAAAATAACTAGAGGAAATGCAGTTAATTAACCACACAGAAAAAATCTCTCAATTTAATGTCTTCGTCGATCTTAACCAATATTGCTTTAAATTAAATAACTATTTTTTTAAATTAAGGTTTTTATTGAGACAAAAATATTGAATTTCTAAAAGTATTCCATTTATCTAAAAAAGGCACTTCTTACTTATTTAGTATTCACCTAAAGACGACTGGAGATACTTACCAGTTAAACCGTTGTGATGTGAAACAAATAAAGTCAATGCAAGTCCAAAACTCTTCTTTTATTCATCATTTTAGGTTTTTACCTTTCGTGAAAAAGTAAACCCGACATTATTATTTTAATTAAGAATATCGTCTATCAACAGTCCCAAGTCACGAAAAGATATTCTTATTTGCATTGGTTTGTCGTTCTTGTCTGTCTATCTGTCTGTATGACACCTACAACGGTATGCTAATAAGCAAGCTGAAATTTGAACATTGCTGCGCATGCCGTTACATTCGACGGATGCGAGTGATGTTTTAACCTCACATTGTCAAAGTTCACCCCTTTCGTGCCGGTAACTAGGCCGGATGAGATGGGATAATTGTTATGTGCGGAAGAGGATATACAGGGTGTCCCATAATGTATGGGCCGTAGAGTACCTGGAGATACTAGACATCAAACTATAAGCCGATTATGTCATATAAGTTTTTTTTGATAATTAAAATATTAATTTAATTATGTACCTACTATGTTTTTTATGCTTTGGGATGTTTAAAGGGAAATATCTCAAAACCCGTTAAAGATATTAAGATTAATCAAGTAGACCTTTTTGACTCATAAAATGCCCTTCTTTAAGAAATTATAATTGAAAAACACCTAATATCACAGGTAAGAAAAAAAATCATAGATTTATGGAGCCCAGTGTATGCAACTAGCGCCCTCTAGTTTGAAACTTAAAAATTTCTACAAATTTTTATTTCTTGCTCATAAAAACATAATATTGTCAATTTTAAATTCGATTCATTAAATCGTTTTAAAATTATGGCTTATTTTCGAGAATAAACTTTTACTTTCAACACAATCTCTATAAAACGAGTAACAATCCGAAAAAACTTATATGACATAATCGGCTTAGTTTGATGTCTAGTATCGCCAGTTACTCTACGGCCCATAAGTTATGGGACACCCTGTATACACACTCCCCAATCGGTGGGTTATGCAATGATGCAACTTGATAGCGCTTGGAGGGAAGCGTCGTATGTCTTAGGATCGTGGTTTGGAACCCACGTTAAGCTGTAGGTCCACTCGGGAGTGGTCCTGGTAGCGAACAATGAAAAAACACTTAATTGAAAAGAAGGACAAGTAACGAGAACCTCACATTACCGGGTCAAAGCAGGCAAATTTTCTTTCTGTCTGTGGTGTGGCTGTTTTCAAGTTATGCCAATATCCCATTCACGGGAACGATCCTAAATATTTTGTACTTTAATTTATTATTTCTTTTTAGAAAAAAGTTGAACAATACTGGCCAAATACCAACGAAAAATTAATATTCGGCGACTTCACGATTACATTCGTTAGTTCCGAAATACACGCCCATTATGATTACAGGAAGTTTCTGCTTCATTATCGACATGCCAAAGCGAGACAGGTATCAAAGAATTCATAAATATCATAGACCAGAAAATCATAAAATCATGTACAAACAACCCAGCAGCGTGTTCATGGAGATATGTATTTGTTAGTATTGCTTGATATTCTAATGATTTTTTTTTTATGATAAAACACCTGCACTGTAGGAAAAATCCTTTAAGGCGCTCTGGGAGCGGTGCGAGTGCGGTGTGATTATGGTGGTTTATTCAAATATTTTGTATAAAATATTTAAAATTATTATATAATTTCTTGATTCAACTAAATACCAATTTAGAGGTACTACTACTAAGTAAGATACTTGTAAGTTTGCTTTAAAATAATATTTGTTAATGAGAATATATTTTATAAATCAGACAGAACAAGAATATTTAAGACGAATAGTATTTTAATATTTTATATCACACATATTCATATACCGGGTTAGTACAAAGTACCGGAACGCTTAAATATCTTCAAAATCAATAATTTAATTTAATTTTTTTTTGAAAACGCTTTGTTGTTATATCTCAGAAACTAGTAGAGATAAAACTTTGAAAACTTGGGAACTTACTCCCCTCCCCCCCTAAATACGCCACTGTAGAACAATACATAATTCATTCTATTTACCTTACCGATTTTACCCGATAACCCGAATCATTAATATTAACTTATACATTGTAGATTTGTCACTTACATTTCAAAGCATGGCCCGATCATGGGGTACCGTTATACCCTCAAAGTTTGGTGCCGATTTTAGAAAAAATGCTCACCTTTCGCACCGCTGATTTTCCAATGGTAGTTCACTGCAGGTAAATTTATTAGATGTTTTTTTCAAAAATAAAATACCTATTAATACATATACAGAGCCTCCCAGACCTGTTTCATATTAACATGATCCACAAAATGGTGTCACAAATTCTATATCCTCGTTTAGTTTACATATATTAATTAGGTAATTTCTAAATTTTCAAATTACCTTCTTACATTAATTTCGCATCTAAATTATCCTGTTTGCTTTTTAGTGCTGGTGTTGGCAGAACGGGTACTGTTATTTTATGCGACCTTTGTCTCAGAATGGCCGCTTCAGAGGGCTGTGTGGACGTCCTTGCTATGCTAGAGCATTTAAGGAGTCAGAGAGCCAACATGGTGGATAATGTTGAACAATACAAATTAGCTCATTTAGTAATTCTCAATTGTCTACTGGGTATGTCACGCTGATAGTTAAAAAAATATTTTGTAGTTTTATATTACCTCTATTATAGTATATTTTAGAAAGGTGTAGAGTATTAAAAGGGGAACTTAGGCGCGTAACTACAGGGGGGCCTAGGGGGGCCGGGCCTCCCCCAGACGTCGCTATAGCCCCCCCCCCACCCCAGAAAAAAAGGCTGACTTTGTAAGTTCGCTACTCGCCTCGCAAATTTAGCATCAATTTTTACATAACAATGTCATTTATTATATAACTAATCTAAAATTTTGACGTATTGCTTTTGCTTTAGTATATTTTGCTGCAAGGCTGGCAACCAAACATACAATAATAAAATTATAATAAATGTATTTTGGTTGTCAGCCTCAAACTTATTTGGTAATTTAACTCGTTGAACTTTGGGCAAGTTTATTCAACGATGTACGAAATAATCTTGCCAAATATCACTTGACCATCATTTTTTTATTGGTTAAATTATCCATTTTTCACTTAAACTTTTTTGGCAATACTCGTTGAACGTTGGGCTTGTTTATTCAAAAATTAAATCCCTCGATCGAATAAACATGTCCAAATTCAACTCGAAAAATATCCAAAAAAAGTTTTCGTGACAGCTGAAAAATCTAACAGATAAAAAAAAACGAGGTCTTGTGATATTACTGTTGATTATTGACCAAATTTATTAAAATTTGAGCGTGGTCCAAAAAAATTTCGCCTGCGGCGCATTTCGTCTGTGGCGAGCTTTTCGTTGACCGCATCTACACGAGCCGTCACTACAAGTCACAATAACAGGCGCACCCTAGGCCACCCCCAGGTCAAAGGGCTAGTTACGCCACTGGGGGAAATTCCGTCCAGTTCGGCTCAATTTCGGTGTCGGCCATAGGCGCTGGTAAATTTTGTGCATTAAATTATTTATGATAACTAATCAAAGGAAAAGAAGATAATTTGATAAAGAAAGAACTATTAGCGATAGCAAATTTACACAAACATCGTTTAATGAAATATGCCGTGGAAAATATAGCTGAAAAACATAGTGTAACTGTGCTGCCAAAACCGCCATATCGATGCGAACTAAATCCTATAGAACTTATATGGGCGCAAGTGAAAGGATTTGTAGCAAGACGACCCGTTAATTATAACGTCAAGAGAAGATCACAGTTCCTCAGATGACGAAGAATATTATGATTTTTTATAATTTAATATCTGTTAAATGTATTATTTTTGTATTTTGTATTTTTTTTAAAATGTAATAATAAAAAGAAGTGTACCTAATACTATGTACATAATGTACGCCTTTGTCACACCATTTTCAGTGTTTGTGAATGTATAACAATAGACAAAACCCATAAATTGACCCAAACCCGGGTGGTACTACCTGCGCTTGATGAAAATAAAGAATTTTGCAATGAAATTATCGCCAAATTATAAAAGTCCCTTAAATATTCGTTGGGTCACTCTGTAGTCCCTTTGCATACCTAATGAGCTTTTATTATTTTACACCTTTCTAAAACAGATTATATAAAACTAAAGCATCTATTTCAATTCACAAGTTTCTTCCTTAACTAAAATGCTTACTTATTACGATAAAAAAATTATTTCTAGGATTAAGAACCAGTATTTCAATAAACAAAAACTTCACAAAGAAAATGGAGAAATATTTCCAAGATGGTGTACTGACATCCCAAATGGAATACATCCGGGATTGTGAATGGGAAGATGAAGCCATGAAAGTCGTTGCGTTCGTGGATGATAATGAGGAAATATCAGTGGTTCCCGAGAAAAATAGATTTTCACTTATTATTCCGGGTAATATTCAGCAGTAAAAAATTTAAAATTACTCTGTATAGCAAGCAGGATTCCGTATTAATATATTCAGGGTGATTCTTCTTTTTAAGCCGTGTATAGAAGACATTAAAAAAATGTTCAAATATCTTTTTCCAAATAAATAAGGTATTTATATTCATTTATTACACTATGGATCAAATACGGTCCTGCCTAACTTAAACATAATCTCGAAGCAGCAGCCGCACTTTGATAAGACTCAACGTAAATTAACACCATAACTACTAGTTCGTTGTTTTCAAATTTTACCATTTTCACGTTTCACCAGTTTAAAATTAACTTGCTTCAGAAAACCACACGCAGCGTATTGCCAAATAAGTCACCACCGACCCGTAAATTGCATGACTAATAAGATAAACAGCATAAAGTATAGCCGGCTACGTTTTGATGACCAGGCCCGCACTTCGATTTTTTACTTCTGTATGCCGCCTATTTTTAAGTTTTTTGAAAAAAGGTATTTGAAAATGTTGTTTATTTTAATGCCTTCTATACACAGCTAAAAAAGAAGTATCAACTTAGGAATCACCCTGTATATAGGTATTAGTCTTGTTGGATGTTTACCCTTGCGTGATTGTTCTACCATTAATTATTTATTAGGTAAATACTTATTCATCCGGAGATACCTACTTACCAGTTGAAACGTTGTGATTTAAAACAAATAAAAACAATGCAAGTCCAAGACTTTACTGCCGTTCAACGAATAAGTTATTCATTTTGATAAATCAATTTAAATTACGTCCACACATTGACCATTTTTCATCTTACTTTAGACAATACTGCTCGTGTCTTTTTGCACCCGTACCCCGACTCGGATCCCAGCCCCTCCTCGACTTACATAAACGCAGTCCGAGTCGACGCGTTCTGCGAGCCGGGACGTTTCATTGTGACGCAGTACCCCTTACCGAACACCGTCGGAGATTTCTGGAGACTTGTGGCGGAGAAGGGCATTTCCGTCATCGTTTGCTTGAACGATTTACCTGTGATGGACGAGGTAAGTCGAATGAGTCATATTACACAAGAGCTTGGCGGCAGCTATACTGCGTGATTAGTTAAGAATACGGAGCGGCCATTTCTCGGAAACTACTGGGCATAGAAATTTAGGAAAAAAAAATTATAACTAAAGTGGCCATGAAAAAATCCTGGAAATAATTTTTTTCCGCATTTTGCCGCAAGAGGGCGTAATTGAAAAGTAAATTTTAAAATTTTACATATCTCCGAAAATTCCACATTATGGTATATCTTTGATAACACCATTAAAAAGCTTGGGCACTTATGCATCATTTCGGTCTTATACTCATTGGCGTACCGACTTTAATAAGAGGGGGGAAGCTGTTGAAAGTGTAATCATTTAAATCGCTGCAACTTATAAACGACTTATCCGATTTTAGCAAACTAAAGATTGGTTGGACGAGAAATGTATGCACTCTCACCAATCGTATTTAGTTGTCAATAATAGTTCTAAAAAAAATGCTAGAGGGCCCAATTTGTAATGATAATACATTTTTTGATTTTACTCTGAAAAAAGAAATCATATGGTATAATTATGAGACCATAATCGAAAAGTAGAGGAAATTTGCTAGAAAAAATATTCGTTCGTTTCAGCGTTATCGCCAATAGAATAATTTTTAAAATTTTAAATGAAGTAGCGAGTGGGACGCCACTGGTATTTTTCCATGTGGATATTATTCAGATTAGCCCGGTCAATTCTGCATAAAAATGATATCTTGCGTTTTTCTCCTCAGGCACACCGTTCTTAATTAAAATAATTAAATTAAATGATCTCTACTATTTAGTATTATTAACAATCATAATGAAAAATTTTGTTTTATAAAAATTGTTGGAAATGACCACCTTCATTTAATACAGGAACACGCAAGAGACCATTTTTATGCAGAATTGACCAGGCTAATCTGAAATAATATCCACATGGAAAAATATCAGTGGCGTCTCACTCTCATTTAAAGTTTTAAAAATTATTCTATTGGCGATAACGCTGAAACGAACGGAGATATCGAGCTGCGGTTTTAATATTTTTTCTAGCAAATTTCATCTACTTTTCGATAATGGTCTCATAATTATACCATATGATTTTTTTTTCAGAGTAAAATCAAAAAATGTGTTATCATTAAAAATTGCGCCCTCTAGCATTTTTTTTGAGAACTATTATGGACAACTAAATACGATTGGTGAAAGTGCATACATTTCTCTTCCAACCAGTCTTTAGTTTGCTAAAATCGGATAAGTCGTTTATAAGTTACAGCGATTTAAATGATTACACTTTCAACAGCTTCCCCCCCTCTTATTAAAGTCGGTACGCCAATGAGCATAAGACCAAAATGATGCATAATTGTCCAAGCTTTTTAATGGTGTTATCAAAGATATACCTTAATGTGGGATTTTCGGAGATATGTAAAATTTTAAAATTTACTTTTCAAATACGCCCTCTTGCGGCAAAATGCGGAACTTAAAAATTATTTCCAGAATTTTCTCATGGCCACTTTAGTTATCATTTTTTTTTCCTGAATATCTATGCCCAGTAGTTTTCGAGAAATGGCCACTCCGTACCCTTAACTGATCACGCTGTATAACCATTTAATGGTGGCGTTGTCTAACTTCGGGCGTGAACGAATAAAATAACTTACTGAAAATTATATTTTACAACAAACTTCCAAATTAAGCAAAGAAATCATATTAATTTTTACGCCTAGTTTTATGACACTTAACAAAAGTGAAGTTAAGAATTTATTTCAAGAAGTTGCAAATATGTGAGATTTGAATTTAAAACAAATTTCTAATGCATGCACCAATTTTTAACAATTTATACTTTTTTCTATTAACACTGACAGTTTGTATTTGCCTTTGTTGGTTTTTTGCTATTTTTCCACCAAGAGTTGTCTACTATTTTCTGATATTTTCAACGGGGCTCCAATCGATCTTAAAACTTTTATTATGCGCAGCAGAAATATAAAAATAAAAAAAATAAATAGAATTAGGTAAAAAATCCGATAAAATTTGTATAGTCTATTTTTGAAAGGTGTAGAGTAATAAAATGGGAAATTCCGTCCAATTCGGCTCAATTTCGGTGTCGGTCATAGGCGTAGGTAAATTTTGTGCATTAAATTATTTATGATAACTAACCAAAGAAAAAAAAATAAGATAATTTGATCAAGAAGGAACTATTAGCTATCGAAAATTTGCCCAAACATCGTTTTATGAAATATGCCGTGGAAGATATAGCTGAAAAACATAGTGTAACTGTGGTGCGCACACCGCCATATCATTGCGAACTAAATCCTATAGAACTTATATGGGCGCAAGTGAAAGGATTTGTAGCAAGACACAACACGACATTCAAAATGAAAGACGTTAAACTACTGTTTGATCAAGCCATTAATAAAGTGACACCAGAGAACTGGCGAAAAGCAGTCCATCATGTCATTAAAGAAGAGAAGAGAATGTGGGATCTTGACCACCTGATCTATCGGACCGTCGACCCGTTAATTATAACGTCAAGAGGAGATGACAGTTCCTCAGATGACGAAGAATATTATATTTTTTTATAATTTAATTTCTGTATAATGCATTTTTTGTATTTTTTTATGTTTAATAAAAAATAAATGTACCTAATACTATTTACATAATGCACGCCTTTGTAACACCATTTTCAGTGTTTGTGAATGAATAACAATAATCAAAACCCATAAATTGACCCGTTATGAAAGTGGGTTAAACATTCGTCGGGTCAGTCTGTAGTCCCTTTGCATACCTAATGCGCTTTTATTACTCTACACTCTATACCTTTCTAAAATAGGCTCTAGAAAAAAATTAAATCAATATTTTATCTTTTTTTGCTCCCGTATTGCCACTTCTCTGTTCACGTATGTAGGTACAGCGTTGCTATTGAATTGGCATATAATGTAATTATTTGAAAAATTTTACGTGAATTGACAAGTTAATATTAATGCACAAAAGTAGTTTTTAATTTTTTTAAACGGCTTTTACTTATCGCTCGGTGATATTATTCTTGCGGAAAAAGGCAACAAAAAATACATTTACTATTAACTCCAACATATCAAATTGGTTGTGGTTCAAACAAGAGACATCTGTCATAATTATTTACATTTTTTTCTAATGTATACTATACTTTTAAAATGTATCTGCGCCTTTGGATTTAATACAATCAAGTTATAATTTGTTAATTTAAAAATTTTAGTCTTGTGGATTGTTCTTCCCAGTAAAACTCGATGAAATAAGTCCTGAAGAGACCATAAAAATCGGTCACATTATGACTAGAAACTTCCAAGTTTACACGGTCTTAACATTTCAAATGACCAAGTATGATTCTGGTCGAGAGGTAAGCATGACTTTTTTCCGCTAATATTAATTAGTAAATTTTCTCCACGGCCATTACTGAATGCAATAATTCCAAAATCCTTTTTGATAATAGAATGTAAAAACTCTCGCTCTTGAGTTGGAATATTTATTCTGAAACACTTGCTTCTTATGCGAATTACGGTTCGGTGAACCTGCCATAGTAAGCAGTTCTCATCAGCAATAACATCGAGGGCAACCCAAATTAAGAAAGCATAATCAGCAATAAATTACATATAAATAGACATCTTTTAGATTAAGATAGTTAGTTCTAAAATTGTATTAATTATATTATTATAATTATTATTGTTAAGCGTTTACAAATAAAGGTCTTTTTAAAAAGTACCCTTCGAGTAAACAACCCTTAACTGGCGCAGTCGGTAGGATAGTGGAAGAGTCCCTAAGGATCCTCGTCGTTTTTGAACGTTTATCCACTAAACGAACCAACCAACCTCCCGGGAAACTATAAAAAAGTTCGCCCTAAGAAGATTTTACAGTTACAGTAGTGTAAGATAGTGTGTTAGTGAAAGTGTAAAATTTTTTTTTAGTGATATGTTTTTTTGCATTATCTTAATAGTGTAAGCATCTAATGACTACTGAACAAGACTTACTTACTGCTCTTAGTGCCCTTAACATTACCAACCAAATACCCATCCTACAACATACCCAACAACCTATAACCCCTACAGCAACTGTTACCATGCCAACTACACCAGATTTTGACGTGAAAAACCTTAGCATCGTTCCAGAATATGACGGCAACCCCAACGAACTGTACAACTTTATCCATGTGACAACCCTGCTGTTAAACCACTATTGGAATACCACTGAACCCACCTGCTTTCAAAACCATGTACTTACACAAGGTATTATCTCCAAATTGAAAGGACGAGCGAAAGAAATCATTTCAATCTATGGATGCAGCGAATGGCCCCAAATAAAGGATGCCCTTATACAAAACTTTGCCGATCAACGAAACGAAAATTCACTTACCAGAGACCTCGTAAATTTACGCCAAAACTCCAACGAAGCTCCACACCAATTTTATGAAAAAGTTTTGGCCCTGTTGAACACTATCTCTAACTACGTAGAATTACATACAGTGGACGAGAACATCAAAAAAAGCAAAAAATCCTTCTTCCATCAGCAAGCCCTTACCACCTTCCTGGCAGGACTAAAAGAACCCCTAGGATCAACAATAAGAGCAATGCGACCCAAAAACCTTGCCAGTGCCATACAATTTATTCAAGAAGAAAACAACATCAGATACCTTCAGAAAAGCCTAAGTACCCCGCAACCATCAACCTTATCTGCCTTTAAAGGCGCACCACCACCACCAAGACAGCCACCATTCCATGCTGCCCCAGCATTTACACCTCAATGGCAAACATTCAGGCCAACACAACAACAACCGTCGCCATGGGCTCAGCAACCATTTAGACCAAGGCCACAATTCAACTTTGCCCCTCAACAACCCTTCGGGCAACCAAGACCCGTTATCCAACCATCAAGATTCCAATCCAGCCAACCACCACCAAGGTTCCAAAACAATCAACCCCCTAAATCAAATGTTTGGACCAACCGGCCAGGACCGTCCCAGTTCCAGAAAACGACACCAATGGATACAGATTCTGGAAACAAAGCACAGATATTCAGGCCTCCACAACAATCCGCTCCCAAATTCACCGTCGAAGAACTATTCAACATTGAACAACAGGACAAAGCCTACAACCCATATGGCTTTACTGACGACAGCTACTACCAACAGGATCCCCAAAACTATTACGAAGAAGAATACCACTATGAAGGAGAAGAAAATTTTCACGACGACACAGGAACAAACGAAGAAACATAGTAGAGCTTCACAACTACACTGATAAAAAAGAACTTCCCTACATATCAATATCCAATCCTCCTCTTAAACTTCTCATCGACACCGGGGCTACTAAATCCTTTCTAAATCCAGATATTGCTTTTAAATATTACCGAGACAACATCCAACATGAGCCCTTTATTGTCACATCTATTTTTCAAAATCACTCACAAGATTATTGTGCAAAAATTCCAATTTTTCCTGAATTTAATTCCAAAAACAATATGAAATTTTACCTTTTCAAGTTCCACCAAACTTTTGATGGCCTTATAGGCCTCGACAACCTCAAACTTCTAAAAGCCAAACTTGACCTTCCAGCCTCCAAACTTATTACTGAAAATTCTGTACTCCCTATTGATTACTATGAGACCAATAAAACCCAGTTCTATTCCATTCAGCTAGAACCCCATACTATAACCAAAGTTCGACTTCCAGTCAAGGAAACAGAAGGCAACATTACCTTACCACGACAAGAACTTTAAAAGGCCATTCTAAGAGAAACCCTCACCGTAGCATGCAACCAACTAGCTTGGACGGAACTGATTAAAAATACTGATGACCAGCTTCAAATAGCCCTAACAGAACCAGTAGAAAGCTGCAAAATCGACCTCCAAAACTTCAATCTCTACTCCGCAGACATTCTTCCCCAACAACAATTCGAACCAAAGACTGACCCTGAAATTCGAACTGACCATTTAAACCCAGAAGAAGAAAAATCTATAAAAAGACTATGTAAGAAATACGTCGACATTTTTCATCATCCTGATTTTCCACTTACCTTCACCAACCAGGTTAAACATGAAATAAAGACCAAAGACGAAGTTCCAGTATTTACAAAGTCTTATAGATACCCCTATATACACAAAGAAGAAGTAAAGAAGCAAATCTCGTCAATGCTAGATCAAGGAATTATACGACCAAGTCAATCTCCTTGGTCATCTCCCATATGGGTGGTGCCGAAGAAACCTGACGCCTCTGGAAAAATTAAATGGCGAATCGTCGTCGACTACCGAAAGGTTAATGAAAAAACAATTGACCAAGCCAATAAATACGACAGAAACCCAGCTAAGCCCAAATTTATGCTTAACACCAACACCATCCAAACCGCTCCAAATTATTCACCTGGATACTTTCCAAGCAGGAGGTCAGAAATTTCTAACGGTTATTGATGCATTTTCCAAATATGGACAAGCATACCCAATAGATGACTCAAATGCAATCAATGTGCTTAATGCTCTCTTAATATTTATTACTCATTATGGAGTACCCCACATGATAGTCTCCGACAGTGGAACAGAATTCAAAAATGGCCTTATGCAAGAATTTGTGGACACTCATAAAATTTCAATTCATTATACCACCGCAGATAACCCACAATTCAATGGAATGATAGAGCGATTCCACTCAACCCTCGTCGAGCATCTAAGAATCCTAAGAGAAAAGAAAAAAATACTCAACATCAAAGAACAAATGCCATATGCAATCCTCGGCTATAACAACTCCATTCACTCCATGACTAACATGAGACCAATCGACATCCTAACTGGCCACCTAGACGCCCAAGACCCATTTGATATTGATATTAGGAAAACTTTAATCAACAATTACACTCAACAACACAGGGAAAAAACAAAGACGATCTACAAAGAATTAAATGAAAAACTACAAGAGGCCAAAGTAAAATACATAGAGAAAAGAAACTCCAAGAGACAAGCTCCGATGACATATAAACCTAGCACGAAAATATTTACAAGAAAGACAATAAAACGCAACAAACTGCTACCAAGATTCTCCCCAAAAATAGTGAAAACTGACAACATCGTAACTATTGACACACAAGACACAACTGTTCATAAGAAAAATATCAAAAACCAACCAAAAAAAGGCACTAACATAAAAAATACTTTACAGATGTACCTCAACGTCAGCCCAAGAAGTCCTAATCCAAGACCTGAAGGAGAACCCGGGAATTCTTCCCCTCAAACTGGGACAAGCCAGGATCCAGAGTAATAATAATAATAAATGCCTTTATTTATATACGAAAATAAACAGTTTACATAATTTGTTTTTAAATGGTGGCGAGATCTAGCGAATTCGCTACTTACCTAACCACCTACCAATTACGAAAATAAACTTAAAATAGTATAGATAGTACTAAATATTAATACTAAAATATTAATTTAAAAAAACAAAAAAAAAGGGATTGTACCTACAAAACTTAAATATTACAGAAGAAGAAAGTGTTAGCGATATATTGACTTAAATTTAAAAAGAAGAACATAATTTAAAGAAATGATATAGAAAAGCAACCTATTATATTATTAAAAGTTATAAAAATTGAATAAAAATTGGTTATATAATATTTACTTAGATTTTATGTAGTCTTTGATTCGCCTCTTGAACGCTGAGACAGTCGAACTCGTTTTTATATTCAAGGGTAATGAATTGAAGCATTTGGTAGCATTATAAGAGAAAGAGCGCTGAAATAAAGCAGTTCTGTGCCTTGGAACAGTATACAGAAAATTAAAGCGAGTAGTTAAATGATGAATGTCCAATCCCCGTGTAAGTTTTTGTAAGAGGTACTCTGGCTGCTGAAACATGCCGACTTTAAAAACTAAAGTACACATATGTAAAAAATATCTGGAATCTAATTTTAACCAACCTGATTCCAAATAAGTAGGGGAGATGTGGTCATATTTTCTAACTCCATAAGAAAATCGGAGACATCCATTCTGTAACTTTTGCAAACTACCCTTATCCTTAGCCGTTAGAGCAGGCCAAAACAATACATCACAATAAGAAACAAGTGATAAAATAAGAGATTCACATAGTTTCAATTTAATATTTTGACTTAAAATATCTTTATATAAGTACAAAGTCTTTAACTTACCGTAGCTTTTTTGTAAAATATAAGACACGTGTTTCTCAAATCTAAGTTTTTTATCAAAATAAACACCCAAATTTTTAGCGGAATCAACAGCAATTATACTAACATTATTAATCTTAATATTAAAGTTATCATCATTACCCCTTTGTCCAAAAACCAGTAGCTGTGTTTTAGCCTCATTAAGTATAAGACCATGGGCTATGGAAATATTACAGATTGTGTCAAGATCATTATTTATCCTTTCCTGCGCTACCACTGCTTCACTGCCTTTAAAGAAATAATAAAGTTGAGTATCGTCAGCGTATTGGTGCGAATTAAGGTATTTTGAATATCTACTAAAGTCAGCAGTATAAACAGAAAACAACAAAGGCCCAAGAATACTACCCTGAGGAACACCACGCTTAACTTCCAAAAACGATGAAGTAACGCCACCCAGTGAAACTCTTTGACATCTACCACTTAAGTAGTTCCTGATTAATTCAACTGACTCAGGGCCTATGCCAAAATAACTAAGTTTATTACAAAGAATAGCATGATCAAGAGTATCAAAGGCCTTACTGTAGTCAAGGAGAAGCAAACAACCATTCATTCCCCCGTCTGACGCTCTTAGAAAATCATCAGTCACCTTGAGTAAAGCTGTGGTAGTACTGTGTTGTGGACGAAATCCGGACTGTGTAATAGGTATTACCTTACATTCTAACAAGTAATCAGTAAGTTGTTTAAAAATTATCTTTTCTAATATTTTGGAAAAAACCGGTAAAATACTAATTGGTCTAAAGTTATTGAGACTTGTTGGATTATTAATTTTGGGAATAGGAACAATATTAGCAGTTTTCCAACTAGAAGGAAATTTTTTGGTGTTTAAACAAGAGTTGATAATAAATGTGATGTGCCTCAATAAATGGGGAATTAAAAAGGATATCATTTTTATATCAAGCCCATCCACGCCTTTAGCATTAGACTTAATTTGACTCATTACTTGGCCTACCTGATCCTCATTCACTTGAGAAAAATTAAAAGTGTATTGAAACCCGTCAAAGAGAGAATCAGAATACTCACCCAGGAACCTTTCCTTTAGTTGAGGATTAGCATCCATTGTAGGTATGCTATCTATAAAATATTTATTGAATTCATCCGGAGTGCTCACGAGTTCAGGCTGGCCTTCAACACTGGTATTATTAATATTTAGCCATTTTAACGTTCTCCAGAATTCCTTAGGATTAATTCTAAACTTATAGTTTAGGTAAGCCTTTTTCTCGCTTCTGAGAGAGGACGTCACTAAATTTCTGAGTTGCTTATATTCATCCCAAGTCGCATTAGTTTTACACTTTTTGTATTTAGAGTAAGCTTTATCTCTTAAGCGCATCATAAATTTTATATTGTCCGTAATCCACGGGGCAGGAGGTTTAGTAAATCGAGAAGTTTTATAGGGTGCATGCTTGTCAAACAGGGAACCCACCATTGCATTGAAAAAATTTACCATATCATCAACATCTTGCATAGAATACAAAATATCAAAATTTAAATTATTTAAATCAATCAAAAAAGAATCGTAATCAAAATATTTATAGTCACGATATGTCTTATACTTGACAAGAGCCTTAGGTTTTTTTAAGTTAATGTTACATTTGACTAAACAGTGGTCAGATATGCCATCCATTGTGATAGTAAGCGGTTCTTTTATTAGATCAAGTGAAGAGGTGACAATGATATCAATAAGGGTGGTGCTGGTATTTGTAATACGGGTGGGTTCCCTGACTATCTGGTGAAGGCCGTATTTATCTAAAAAGTATTCAAACATTGGACACCAACGGTGTTTGAAAGAAAGTCCACATTTAAATCACTTCCAAAAAGCACTAAATCATAACAAGGAAGAAATGTTGTAATTATATTCTCAAGGTCATTGATACAATCGTTCAAATTCTCGCTGGGTGGACGATATAAAGACCCTAAACAAATATTTTTACCCTTAATTTTAACGCTAATCCATAATTGTTCCAAGGCACTAGTGGAAGGAGGTATATCAATTATTTTATACTTAAATATATTTCGCAGATAGAAAGCAACACCTCCCCCTCTACCCACTCTGTCTTTTCTAATTAAGTTAAAATCAGGAATATTCAGAGCAGTGCTGGACATGTTTTCATTTAACCAAGTTTCCGATAAGCCAATTATTTCCAGCTGCTCAGCTGCCACGAAGTCAAGAAACGCATCAAATTCTGAAGTTAAAGACCGCACATTGAAATGAGAAAAAATTACTGCATCGCTAACATGAGAATTCATAATAATACTTTTTATGCTGCTGTAGTGAACGTTAAGCTCCAACGGATATACAAAGAGAAAATAGAAAACAGGTTAAATAAGATTTAAGTTACACCAGTCACCCAAAAAAATAGGAAAAAAAAATTAAATTATGTCATTTATATCATAAAAATAAACACATAAACAAGCATTTCAAGAAAAATCCGTACCGTATGTATAATATAAATAATCTAAGAGAGAACAAATTATTAATTATTAATGCGATAGGTCGCCATCATAAAAATATCTATAAGTAAACATAACAGCATACACAAATTATACATAAAAAAAAAAACATATTTAATTTTCCATGGAATATGTTATCCAGCAAATCATTTTTAAAATTAAACCTAAGAAGAATGCATTGCATAGAAATCAATAATTTAATAATAATGAGAAAATAATGCCACAGCCCTCTCAAGTGTCGGTTGTGATAATATTATTTATCTATTACCCAAATTCAATAAATAAATATTTTTGCAAATACAAAATAAGTATTTAAAATTATTGGTTTATCCCAAATATAAACACAATATACAAAAACGATCTTTAAAGTGCGAGAAAAAAAAAACTATTCATTATTGAAATAAAATTCCTATCGCATGAAAGTAATATAGTAGTATACCTTAAATATAGTCGTGGTCTTAGTTTTAATTTATACTATATCTTCCTTGGCTTTAAGCAATATTTTTTTATTATGCGTGGGGTGCCAATAAAACACTTTGCCCCCTGAAGACCAGGCTTTAGTGTTTCCAAATTGTTTCTTTGCTAACATCAATAGGTCATCAATAGGATATTGATTTGAGGTGAGATCCTCAAAAATTGCGCACGATTTACCTTTTAAGAGCTTTTTCACAGCCAAAACGTCATTTTTTTTCTTACAACGCACAAAATTTACGATAACCGCACGTGATTTATTTACCACTGCTGGCCCTACACGAAATATATCATCAAGATCACTCTCGGTGCAAGGTACATTAAGATCTTTATTTAAAACCTTCATTATGACATCAGGTAGATTTTCATCATTAGATTCGGGAAGACCGCAAAAGCGCAAAGAATGACGCTTTCTATCCTGTTCTAGGGTTTCAACCTTGTCTTGAAGTTCTTTAATGACTTTAGTATTGTCAGCCAGGCTAACACTAATTTGCTTAAACGAATCACAAGCCATTGAGAGTCTCTGCTCCAACTTTATAATCCTGCTATCAAGCTCCTTTTTTAGTTGTTGAACAAAGTTACTACAGACCTTGCTAATAAGTTGCTCCAAGACTTCCTCATCCATGTTTAGTGGTGTGGATGTTGAACCTTTGCCAGAACGGGTTGTTTGCCCGTGACCTCCCATAGTTAATAGGCCACAACTTTATTCAGCTGGAACACACTTTCGTTGAAGGTTAGGTGTGATTTAAGTTTAAATCACTTAATATCACTAATGAAGACACAAAATGGCACTTTAAGGGATTCAGAATGTCCAGGGTGTTACCAGGTTTACGTTATATAAAATAAATTATCGAATAACCAAGATTATTTACACCTTTTGTACGGAGCAAAACAGAACACAACTACTCGATCAGACGCATGATATACTGTGCCAAAGGGTACCTATTTCCATTAATACAACCTTAATACAAGAAATGTCAGAAACCCATTATATCGCAGTTTTTCCCAAGGCTACCAAAATATCTACCCACTGCGTATCTTCAAAAATCATGGTTCTCGAAGGTACATTCCTCATCAAACTACCATCAGGATGCGAATTTAGGACCAACGACGAAGCATTCATCAACTCAAAAACAATAATTCAAGAAGAACCACTCACATTACCTAAAATCAAAGTAAAAGGTCAGAATCATCAGCCCAATTTAAAACCACTCAAACTAGATAAGATACCCCTTGATGAGCTTCAGAAACTTACAAAAGAAGAAGAACATTTAGAGCAACTTCACACAGAAACATGGAACAACATCAACACCCACTTTTGGACTACACCATTATACCTAATTGCAACCCTAGTTCTCATTATTGCAGGCCGCAAAGCGAAGCAACACCGGACCAATGACAAAAAACGAAAAACAACCCAAAAAAATGATCAAAATCAAGCTCAGGACGAAGAGGATGCCAGACAACCAGTTTTGTTCGTCCCGTACAAAACTTCCCCAGGGGATGGAGAAATTACGATTCGGTGAACCTGCCATAGTAAGCAGTTCTCATCAGCAATAACATCGAGGGCAACCCAAATTAAGAAAGCATAATCAGCAATAAATTACATATAAATAGACAGCTTTTAGATTAAGATAGTTAGTTCTAAAATTGTATTAATTATATTATTATAATTATTATTGTTAAGCGTTTACAAATAAAGGTCTTTTTAAAAAGTACCCTTCGAGTAAACAACCCTTAACTTGCGTTTTGCGTGTATTTTCATTCCATAACAAGATACGGAATGAATATTCTGTAATTGATCTAAACGACATAGGTTGCCATGAATTTCGAAACTGTCAATGTCATTAGCAGACAAATTTTAGTGCAAGTCAAAATATGAGTGAAAAATCGGATGAATGGAACTGGATAATACTCCACCTGAAATTACAAATATTGCGAATAGTATTTTTGGTCGTGGAGAAAATATAGTTTGCTACTCGGTTAGAATGAAAATTCGATACTCGTGGTTCCTCACGCTCGCGTTCGGAATCTTCCACTCGGATCAAATTTTCATTCCAACCTCGTTACAGAATCTACTATTATGATATAGACTCGGCAGTTGGTTATCTATAAATTTTACATTATGAGAGCGGTCTTGGTTTTTTGAAGCTAATTTTTTAATTTAATGGGAACATTGCCAAACGTTTTCATATATTATAGGTGTCATTATTGTTGATTGTGAGAATAGTACTGTACAATTCAGTGGCGTAGCCAAAAAATATGCTCGGCTTTGTAGGGGGGGGGGGGGGCTGAATGGGCGTAAGTAGGAATTTTTTTTTCTGGAGAAAGGGCAATCGGGACTACATGTATTTTATGATATTGTACCTAGGAAAGAAGGCGGAAAAATTTTCGGGGCCACGCCCAAAGTTCATTTAAAATCCACCTTACTAAGTACTAACAAATTTCATCAAAATTATTAAAATTTATTTTTGTAAATGTTTTTTTATACTTTTTTTTGATTTTCATAGCTGGGTCTTTATTAAAAAAAAACTTTTTTTATATTTGTGAAAAATATGAATATTGGTGTCAATCCAAAATTTTAACATAAGACGTATGTATGACTCTAACACGTGTTTTTCGGGCTCGGTTTTTCATAATTAAAAATAAAGTTAATATCGCTCGACACGCCAATATTGATGATTTTGGTAGAAATCATGTATTTTAGGAGCGTAGATCTAAGAGCAGTTTTTGGTACAAATGCTTGGATTTTGAAATACCCCTTCTTAAGTGGCGTTTTGTATATTCATAATAAAGCATTCTCGTTTCTTCCCACACTATTTAATTTTAAATTATCACACTTCTTCCATAGAAAATGTTTCAATTAAAATTTTTACTTGAATTTTTCTCTTTAAAAATAAATACCTAATTGTTTTTTGTTTTTGTTGTAAAAATATTTTATTGCATTGGGTTATATTTTTGTTGATTCAAAATAGCTCCAAAAAAGGGAAAACGGAACAGACAAGTATATAATAGAACAATACTATAAAACATTACTCTTTTTACTCGTTTTCGAAACCTCTATATAAAACAGTACTTTTAGAAGGAAACGTTTAAACACTAAACATTTTCTACAATACCTTTGTAATCTAAGCCAAGAAAACATTATTTAAAAATTTAAATTAAGAGTCCAAGCGTGAGACGAAAAATGACAACATTCAAAGTAAACAGAGTTTTATAAGCCATTTATTGCACTAGTATTTTTAGAAAACTTATTTCATCAGTAAATATTGTAAAATAATAATTAATAATTTTTTTTTAGGTCAATACGACAACGATAGAAATCGTCAAATTTCGGGGTTGGAAGACATCGCAGACCGTACCCGATGATTTCTTGGACTTTGCAACATTTGTAGAAGATGCCACACTTATAGCTAGGAAATCGGCACCAACTCTAATCACTTGCTAGTAAGGAACAGTATTAAAATAGAATTAATGTATGAGGCTAGTCGGAATTCGGAATGGGAAATATTTTTTTACACAAATACTCAAATGCTTACTATACAGGGTGTTCTTTAATGACGTGCTAATATTTTAGGGTGTGATTCTTAAAGTAATTTTATGAAGAAAAGTTCATATAAACATATGTCCTAAACGGCTTAAATTTTTTGCTACAGGGTGTTGAATTATTTTTTTTTAATGCGTTTTTTTTGTAATATCCCCGAAAGTACTTTAGATAATATTTTCAATTTTGGCATGTGCTAATAGGACATAAAGCCACATATTTTAGTTATAAAATTTATTTTTTGGCCCCACCAGTGGCGTCCCTGCAAACATTTCCTCTGATATTTTTTAGAAAAAAAGCGGTACGCCACTGACATTTTTCCATGTGGATATTATTTCTGATAGCCTGGTCAATTCTGCATAAAAATGATCTCTTGCGTTTTTCTCCTCAGGCACACCGTTTTTAACTAAAATAATTAAATTAAATTAGAAGGCGGAAGCATGCCTATTAAATAATGAAGGTGGTCATTTCCAACAATTTTTATAAATATCAATGTTAATAATAAAAAATAGTAGAGCTAATTTAATTATTTTAATTAAGAACGGTGTGCCTGAGGATAAAAACGCAAGAGACCATTTTTATGCAGAATTGATCAGGCTAATTAGAAATGATATCCACATGGAAAAATGTCAGTGGCGTGCCACTTTTTTTCTAAAAAATTTTAGAGGAAATGTTTGAAGGGACGTCACTGGTGGGAAAAAAAATAACTTTTATTACTAAAAGATGTGGTTTTATGTCCTATTAGCACATGCCAAAATTGAAAATATTATCTAAAGTACTTTCGCAGATATTACAAAAAACGCATTAAAAAAAAATAATTCAACACCCTGTAGCAAAAAATTTAAGCCGTTTAGGATATATGTGTGGTATTTATTTTGTTTGAAGTACTTAAATTAGAATAGTTTCAGTTAATAATTAAATATAGCGTCAAAACAGTTCGCCCCACAACATCCAAATTAGTAACGCCTAATGAGTTCAGTGTCGGCCCAACAATACAGGTTTCTGGCGGGCGGTAAGAAGAATGACGCGGCAGACTGGGTAAAAAAAAGACGAGAGACGAGGTGTTAGGTTAGAAGAGAAAAAAGTGCAGTTAAGACGGGGCTGTTTTTCTTTAAAACTCTACATGTTGTTTATAAAAAAGACGATTACGACGTTAAGTGTAATTATTGTAATTAACCATAAGTCGAGACGCGACGGTGTAGGGTTAGTTACATTTTACCACAGTTTGTTTTCTGTTTGTGACGAAAGGCCCGAAAGCTGTTAGGTTAACTTCGAATTAGTGCCATTTGTGTGAACTGTTTTTTGTCATTCAATATAATATCCAGAACTGTAAGATACATTAAATTTGTCAGCAGTCGGGAACCATTTCATTTTCCCCATAGAGTACTAAGACAATCTATAGTCAAAAACCTACATATGTTTATATGAACTTTTCTTCATAAAATGACTGGAGAAATTACACCCTAAAATATTAGCACACGTCATTAAGGAACAACCTGTATATTCTAGTACTAAGACAATCTATAGTCAAAAACCTACATATGTTTATATGAACTTTTCTTCATAAAATGACTGGAGAAATTACACCCTAAAATATTAGCACACGTCATTAAGGAACAACCTGTATATTCTGTCGAACATTTTCAATAATTTATAATTAAGTAGGCTTCTGTAGTCATGAAAATTAAAATTTTCCACCCGTATTTACCAAAGGGGTTTAAAATTTAAACCATCGAAATATTTAGATCTATATTCTCACAGTTGTGTTTTCATTGTACCATTATTTTATACAGGGTGGAATTTTTAACTGGAATAAATTGAGTACTAGAAATGTAAAGGTATGTATTGCGATTTTACCGGGATGTTGTTGAAAATACAGTTTCAGTTCTGTTAAAGAACAAAGTACGTACGTTTTCTTTATAAATTTAAAGAAAAACCAAAAAAATATTTACAATACAAAACTTAGTTGACTTATTCTGACAATTGTCATTTTAAACCAAGTTTGTTTTTTTTAAACTTTTTTATTTATGAGATATAGAGTAAGCGCCACAAATACAACATTATTGTTTACTTTTTTTCTTCTGTATAAAAACGCCAACAAAAAAAGTGCTCTCTTTGCAAACTATTGCAGACCCTACACGACCAATATTACTGACAGTTCCGAATGATATCAACCCCATGAATGAATAAAATTTGCCCTTGCACGATCAGTATTAGTACCGTCATTTCCTTATTATTATTACAAAATAAATTCATTATTATTGTGATTTATCATAACGAATGGTTTTACTTAGATCATTTTATGATTGACATCCGGTCGTGTACGGACGCCTAATAATAAAGCGATAGATTCTTAGCTATTTATATAGATATATATTTATATTTTGTACAGCCTTCAAAAGATTTCTTATACTATCATATTTTCTACTTAATTATTAGAATAAACTTTAGTTTCTTATAAAAAATGTTATGACAGAAATTAAGAAAAGTAATTCTTAAAAAAGCGGCGACAATTGCCTGCATATTACGACTTTGTGCTATCCCTTTTTAACGTGATTTATAGATAAGAACAGAGCGAAACCGTATCGGCGCGTCAACTTCGAGCGATCGCAACGATTATCCAATGGTTGAATTTTGCACGATGATTAATTTTTGATTAAGCCCATGAGAAGCGGAAAATAAGCTATAAAGACTAATATAATGTTGACTAGAGCGGGCTTTCTTATAGTCCACGTTGATTCTTTAAACTCTTCTTACGGGAACATCGCTTCCATTGCTATATTTTTTGCGGGAGTTTTTACAGAAGACGCAAATATAAAAAAGATTGCTATATTTGCGGATATTATTTTACTTAAATATATTTTTAGTGATGGCGCCACCGCCTGTGGCCTATTTATTGCGATGTCTTTTGTATTGGAAAAAATTAAATTGGAACACGCATGTGACGTATGTCAGGCAGTGCGAAGTATCAGGACAAGCAGGAAGCAATTTATAAAAACGGAGGTAAATAAAGGAGAATGCTTTTTATACTTTTTATCTACATATTTAAATTTTTAAAATAAAAATTAGCTTTGGTCAATTTTGAAACATTCGTATTTTTAGACGGTGTTGTCAAGTTTCTTTCCTTTTTTCTGGCACTGCCTGCAGTTGCCGACGCTTCCCATCTTTGGCCCAGGGTTATAGAAAGATTCTTTCCTTTCAGTCATTTTATTCAATATAGAGGCATGTGTAACACATTTTTCTTGTTTCAGGAACAACTAAAGTTTCTCTATACGGCCTCGCTTTTATACGTGGAAGAAAAATTTAATAATTATGCAAATGTGAATATTTAGGATATTTTATTTGTTAAGATCTGTAATAAAACAATATTTATAAAGTAGTCACTAGTTTTATTTCACACAATTTGATACATTACACTAGAACGTTCAATCTTGAATTTAGTAAGATCTGGAATAGGTCGGACTATAAAAATACAAGAGCTTGTGGAACGCGTGAAACAATCCGTACGTCATGTGCAGCGTTGCCAAGTTATTGACAAAGTTGTAATAATTATTATTACTGTTAATTAGTGCTTAGATAGGGAAACCTCTAAACTTAAATACAATTTTAGAGTACAAATGACTAAAAATGTGGATTGTAACATATTAGGCATTTAGATAGGAAATTTAATTCTCTACATGTTAGTAACCTAAAAAATAGGGTGTTCCATTTGCAAAAATTGTCTTATGCAACATTGACACAATTTTAAGAACTCCCTGTATAAAAAACGTGAAACCTAAGTAATTTAAACTAAAGATATATGTATTATTTGAAAGCTTACAAAATTTTAAATGTTTACCTTTATTAGATTCAGAGTTATTAAATTTTCTACTCTGAGCGTTTTTACACCAAAATATCCTTTTAAAAGCTCAAAGCCAATTATGCCTGCTATCAAATTTTTAGAAAGATAAGTTTACTCGTTTCCGAAATATTCTAATAGGCCACTTAACGTGAATCGCCTTGTATATCCCTCCTTTATTATATCACATATAACATATAATACATACCTAGTCATAAACCAGCAATTTTAAAATGTATTTTTCCTTGAAAAGTTTTTTTAAAACTTTATTTTAATCAATAAGTTCTCGTTAAAGGTCTTTTTACATTAGATGCAAGTTGCAATTGCAAGTCAATGGTTATTTTTAAATGGGAAAACTTGCATCAGCTGGTTAAAATGTCATTTTTATGATGATTTTAAATCAGCTGATGCAAGTTTTCCCATTGAAAACGACCACTTACATTTGGTGCTCTATTTTTTTTTGTTGTGGATTCTTTTTACGCATATAGTTAAAAGATTTGCATGTTTTTTGATAGTTAAAATAGGTAAGCATAAGGATTTAAAGGGGTAATACAAAAATATCGTTGGGGAGTTAACATTTTCTACAGAAACTTTTTATTACCATTTTACCTGATCTTATTCACCTGCCTTGCAATTTTTTAGCGATACCCAAGTAAATGTTTTAAACGTGTTATTTTTATTACAAAGTAAAATGTAGCAATTGTTTATTATAAATCCTTCTCAGTCAAACGTTCTACTGAGCAAAGGATTTTTATAGTCCATTGGGAAGGTGAAGTATCATATTATTTATAGCTACATAATGGAAAAATTTCATGAGAAATTTGTAGTAATCCCAATATGTCAAATGACCATCTACAACATAAATAAGTTTTAAAGAACTGGTTCGGTTTTAAATCTCAAGAATAAGAAGAAATTACCA
This sequence comes from Polydrusus cervinus, assembly GCA_935413205.1. Taxonomy (NCBI): domain Eukaryota; kingdom Metazoa; phylum Arthropoda; class Insecta; order Coleoptera; family Curculionidae; genus Polydrusus; species Polydrusus cervinus. Next base: position 110,849,157 of record OW284510.1, on the reverse strand, counting down.
CGAATGAATGCGATGCTGTCGCACTTTTAGTTCTTCAGACTGTTAGAGAAACTCCTGTGATGTCCTAGTAGTGCTGAATAATTAGAATTTGTAAAAAAAGCTATTTGCGTTCAGCCCCACTTTAACCAGACATGGGGAGAGGAAGATCGTATGAAAAAACTAGATATTTGTTTATGGGTGGGAGATCAACATCCATTTTATACAGTTACTTAATTTAATTCACTGTCATAGAACTTTTCAGCAATATTTTATTAAAAAATGATATCACTAAAATTATTACCTAATTTTAAAACAGCGGATCGATAAGATTACGAATTCCTTGTACCTTGTACTATAAGTGAATTGAACTTTGGCTTTATGTAGTTCACATCATTTATAATTTTTACACAACACCAAAAAAATCAGCAGACATTCTTTTACCTTTGCCCTGATGCACTTTACTCACTAAAATATAATATGTATCCTATATCGGCTAACTTTAGATTGTATAAAAATAACTGTTTTTTCAAACAAAAACAATTCAAACCCAACAGTATATAATTTTTTCCCGTAAAATCGGTTTTCATTCGGGGTTCATCATGCATAATAAAAGATTTTTCGACTTGCATTGTCATTATTATTTGTTTTATATCACAACGTTTCAACTGGTAAGTATCTCCAGTCGGCTTCTCTTGAATGGTGGTATTTTTGAGTTAATTTAAAGTCGCAAAAGACAATGACCTACTTAGGGAAAAAGGTTATTAAATGAACGAGCTTTTCAAATAGTATTTACATCTTTTTTTCATTTTAGTATAAAAATGGCTGGGGGACTTAATCTGTTTACAAATAACCTAATATTTAAAAAAAAATGTTTTTAAAAAATGCGCTAGAGAGAAGAAAATAAACTTTGAAATAAATCAAACCCATCCTTTTGTTACGCTTTAAAATTTTATGATCTAAGAGTTTGTCGCGAGAATAAATCTATGTATTTTTTTAAAATGTAAAAAAGGATGGGTTTGATTAACTTCAAAGTTTATTTTCTTCTTTTTAAGGCATTCAAATGAAAGCTTCTTAACATTTTTTTATAATATTAGTTTATTTATTTCTTTTTAAGTTTTCGTTAGATATTTAGTATGTCCATTTCAATTAATGCGTCATTGTTCGGGTTGGTTCGGCTTTTTATCATAAAAATGCATTGTCATCGAAAGTGAATCACCATGTAAAATTTCAACTCCACAGGATAAGAGGAAGGGGTTCGGGTTTATTCGGGTTTTTGTTCATTTTTTTATCATAAAAATAAATTGTAATCGGAACAGGATAAGAGGAAGGGGTTCGGATTCATTGGGATTGCTCTAATACCAAATAAAAAAACATTTTGTGCAATCGTATAAGTGTTACTTCCGCATTGTAACAGTAATAATGTCACGAAAGGGAACAATAATATTTCATAAATCAATATTTTTTATTTTTATAAATTGTTCACGTTCAACACAGGCCATTCAACGCAACATGAAACCTGTCTCAAGTTTATTAAACAAATCTAATAAAGTTGCAATTATGAAATGTTATACGTACATCCCGATCTAACAATTATTGTGGTGTCATCAAGTCGGCGGAAATAAGGTACACGACCTAAGTTCATTGTTTCCCTAAAGTGGGAAAAATTGCTAACTTGACGAAACGGCACATGATTGGTAGAAGAAATATCTATCGGCACTAGTGCTCGGGTTCGTGACACGTCCTCGTCTAAAAATGTGAATAAAACTTGTTAGTCCGCAAGACACCCAAACGCCGATAAGCCGAATTTTAATGTAAGTACAATTTTATTTAAAATAATTTTATTGGTAAAGGTTTAAATCCGAGTAACTTATCATTTTTGATTTTCTTTGTAAACCCTTCAGGTGAATATTATTTTGATTTTCATAATAAACTTGTTTTTCAAAATCACTTTGTTTTATTGATAGTTACTAAGGTTCCGTAGCTACCTTTACGTTCCTCGTCACACCCTAAAATCTGGGCGTGACAATAACAATAATAAAACGATGTAAATTTTGCAATAACCTCCCCATCCCGGGTTCGATGTTTTTTTACTTTTGTTTGGACTTTGCCTGACTATCATTTTTTCGGACGCCCATGACTGGCTGTAATATTTATTAAAATATTTTTTGTTTTCCCTATTGTCTTAAACTTTATTATCTGCTTAAGATAAACTTCATTTCAAAAAGTATTTTCAGTATTCATCAATAAATAGTTATAATTAAAACTACATAGCACATTTCTAGTCAGAAAATAACTACAGCTGTGCATGTAAGAATAAACAAATAACTATTGTTTTAAAGAGTTTTTTTCGACGCGAGAAAGACTGAAATATTTTAAACTAAACTTTTTCAATATTGGTGGAGTATTTTCGGTAATTAAAATAAAGTAAGTTGAATTTATTATTATTTTTTGTTTGTTTATTTAATTAAATTTTTACCATTACGTTTTAGTAAAAGAAATAAATGACACCTTTTAGTTTTAGAATAGTCTAGGAATAATGGATCTGCGATCAATATTAGGACGTATATTTCATGTATGTTTTTTGTCCCATCACCTGTATATTATTTACTATGGTCATAAAATCCAAACAGAAGTGGAAAAATTAGACGTTAGTACGACAGCCCAAGATATTTTGGATATTAAAACTTTTGCTCCGCTTTTTGTTACTAATTGGAACTTGGTAAGCATAACCTTTAATGGGAAATTATTTTAGGTATATTATCATGGACATCAGAGGGGGAAGGAGGGGGGGGGGGGGGGATAATCATCTCTATTACTGGTGATACCGATAGTTAAATATACGCTAAAACATTAAAGAAATATTCATATTTATATCAAAGTAATTACTTTCCACTGAATTGGTCAAATCGTCCACTGGTGCTGTTATAAATTTTCAATTTTTAAAATAGATTTACACACTTAGGTACCTTCCAATTTTATATTCAGGGTGCTACAAATTCGTGTGCGTACAAGGGAATCTCGAAAACGGTAAGAGATACGATGATGGATAAATTGAGGCGAAGTTGCGTATTTTTGGGCTTAATAGTTTGGTGAAAGAAAATTGTAAATATTCCGAATAGCTTCGGAGATATCCGAAAAACACCGAAATTTTTGGTTTCGGTATTTAGTATATTGCGCCTTCACTTTTCACATGGGAAAAAAATAAAAAGGACATTCTGATAGCCGTTGTTTTTATGTTCTTTAACAGTGGTTCCCACACTGGGGGGAGCGCCCCCTTGGGGGGGGGGCGGCAAAGCAGTATTAGGGGGGGGGGGGGCGCGAGATCTCTGAAAATTTGGCTTTGTTTACTACTTTTTGGATAAAATATCTTTCCATTTATCCATCAATCCCTGAACTGGCTTTGAAATTTTATATACCATTCTTAACGACCTACTTATGTGAAAAAGGATTTTCTGTTTTAATGGGAATTAAAACAAAATAACGGAATCGGCTTGATGTTGCTAGTGACCTCCGTTGCGCACTTTCAAAGATAGCACCAAGAATTTTCGACCTTGCTAAAGAAATGCAGTACCATACTTTAGATTAGAGTTTAAATGTCACGTTTTTAAATAACTAAATGAAGTAAAAGAAATGTATCTGTATAATGGAGGGGAGGGAGGCGCGACCATTTCTTGAATCCCAAAAGGAGGCGCCATAGAAAAAAGTTTGGGAACCACTGTTCTACAAGATGGTGTTATTAATTTTTAAATCCGACGATTATTTTTAGGATTACTTTACATTACAGAAAGTTATGGTGTATTGGCCAGTTTTTGCCAACCAACAAAATCCACATATATACATACACTATATTGCCAATACAAGCAGCCGCACGAGGCAAGAATACACCCATCGTGCGATTCAAAATAACCTGAGTTGGGGTCCGTGGTGCTTGCGCAGTAAGGAAAAAATTAGGCAACCGACACGATTTCTAACAGAACGTAAACAAAACCCAAGGTCTCTTGAACAGAACCGGCTCGCCGCGCAGTTGTATTCTTATTCGTCGCCATCATTTGTTTCGTTCATTCGTGTGTGGTTTTAATTTCCAAGTTTTGGGTGTTAATATTTATAAAACTTTACTTTAGACATTTTTTTTGTTAGTTTGTAAGTTGTTGTTAGCCGTTTCCATCTTTTTTTACGTTGTATTCGTTCGGATGTTCCGTGTGTGATTGTGGATATTATTTTTAAGTTTTGGGTGCGAATTTAGGTATAAAACTTTACCAGACATTTTGTTATTGTTAGCGACTTGTGTCTCAAGATGGGTAGAAAAAAGTGCATAATCCTTTTTTGCACGAATCGCTGTTCAATGCCAGGAATAAGGTATTTCAGATATGTAAAATATTAGTTACTTAATTTTATTTGACCATAAACGGTACACACCCGAACTAACGGGTGTATATAAATAAAAGCTTGTAAAAACATTTTGAAAGTCGGTCCTGTCAAATGTTTACATCAAGAAGCAAATTTCCGAGCTGCGCAACTCAACGGACCCTGATCATCTGCCTACAGTGGTGTCATCATCGAATTATGGTATTAACAATATAGTGTATATCTTAAGATGGAAAGTTCTTGTGTATAAACACCTAATTTGAAATTCAGAAAAAAGTATTTCCTCGAGCCGGATTCGAACCGACAACCTCCGTATATCCAGTACAGAGCGCTAACCAATTGCGCCATCAAGGAAGTAGGTTCACAACGGCAAATCGGGAAACACTTTCGTCCGAAAATTTCAAATATTTACTGAAATACGCACAGTGATAGATATTGTAAATCATTTTTACCCTTTTTTAAACAACAACATTACCGTTTCGGCAACCAGATGTATGCTTTTCAGGCGGCTGATTAATACCTATCGGTTCTTTTTCGTAAGAAAATAAAGTATGTATATATCTTAAGATGGAAAGTTCTTGTGTATAAACACCTAATTTGAAATTCAGAAAAAAGTATTTCCTCGAGCCGGATTCGAATCGACAACCTCCGTATATCCATTACAGAGCGCTAACCAATTGCGCCATCAAGGAAGTAGGTTCACAACGGCAAATCGGGAAACACTTTCGTAAAAAAGCATACATCTGGTTGCCGAAACGGTAATGTTGTTGTTTAAAAAAGGGTAAAAATGATTTACAATATCTATCACTGTGCGTATTTCAGTAAATATTTGAAATTTTCGGACGAAAGTGTTTCCCGATTTGCCGTTGTGAACCTACTTCCTTGATGGCGCAATTGGTTAGCGCTCTGTACTAGATATACGGAGGTTGTCAGTTCGAATCCGGCTCGAGGAAATACTTTTTTCTGAATTTCAAATTAGGTGTTTATACACAAGAACTTTCCATCTTAAGATATATACATACTTTATTTTCTTACGAAAAAGAACCGAGGTATTAATCAGCCGCCTGAAAAGCAACATCTGGTTGCCGAAACGGTAATGTTGTTGTTTAAAAAAGGGTAAAAATGATTTACAATATCTATCACTGTGCGTATTTCAATATAGTGTATATGTGACAAAATCCCGCTATTCGATTTTTCAGACGCTAAAATTTCGGCAACTGCTGACCCCTGAAACCGGCATTTTGCTTCGTTAGAAAGAATGATACTTGCCGTTCAACAGGAAACAGGTGCTTACAAAATTCTTTTGGAGTTTCAGTGAAATTTGTCTTTGAAATATCGTTTAGCGGAATAGCGGGATTTTGTTGGTTGGCAAACACTGGCTATTATTTCAATAATATTTACTGTAACAATACTCTAGGAAGTAAGTAAGTATTTAAGGCGTGAGAAGCAATTATAATTTTTATTAGTATTTTATTTATTTTATTAATATCACATAATTATATCTTAAGTCTTATAGTTTTTGCCATAGACCAAGACGGAAATACTGTAAAACAGAAACAAATTAATGCTCCCGAGTGAAAAAAAGAGGTCCCATGGAGTGTTAGTCTAGTTATGTTACTGTGATGTGCTTATGTTTGTTTCTAAAACAATTTTTTTTACAGTTGATAAGGTCTGATGATGCTAGTTTTAGGCGAATATTAAACAGACAGAAAAACATTTGAGGCCGAGGCTTTGAGTATTTTTTCTTATAAAATACCAGGCCAGTAAAAATGGACGCATTATTCAAATCAGAAATATTAAGTTTAGAAGTCCCTAAAACTGTATTTAAAATTCCAGGTCCGTATTTAAAAAAATTGACTTAAGGGTGGTGAGCAGTGGCGGCGCCAGGATTTTTAGGATGGGTGGGCACAAGGGGGCTCGATGATTTTCGAGTGGGCACTACCTAAACTCAAAAATGAAGGCGCAAGATATTAAAAACGAAAGCTAAAAATTTCTGATATATCCGAAAGTATTCGAAATATTTGCAGTTTTCTTTCACCAAATTATTAAGCCCCAAAATATGCAACTTTACTTCAATTTAACCATCTTCGTACCTCTTACCGTTTTCGAAAAAAATAGAAAAATTCTAAACCACATAAGCAAAATATTTTACTTTTTTTTATTTTTGAAACACTTTTTTTCTACATTGCATAGCAGAAGGTTTCTAACGAACGGCCATAAGAAAGTTACACTTGATACACTTTTAGCATCTTTATGATCCCCCTGTATAATATTTTTTTTTTCGTTTGTTTATTATAACACTGTAAGTATACTGTTACAGCACTTTACTTTCTTTTATCGGATTTCAGCTTTACTGATATGCGCCATGGTATGGCGAAACGTGCCCAGCAAACACAAGATAAGAGGGCCGATACCGGCAAGCGGGCGCTTGCCGATGCACTTATCAACGGACCATTATCGGCATTCTGTACTGGGCCACATATAGGGAATGTCCGCCCGGCCGACTTGTGGGCCAACGACGATTACCCAGCACAGGTTTAAACGGCGCGATGCATAAAGCTTGCTGGACCATTGCCGGTTAAACAGCCAGATGCCAACGTCGAAACAGAAACGGGCCTGTTTCAATAAAATGTTAATGTCCGATGTAGGTTATGCATCGGCCCACTTTGGGCTAACGTGCAAAAGCCCAATGCGGGTCTAAAAACGGTTCCTTCGTCATTTCATTTTACAAAAATGCTGGGTATTTTAGGACTGAATAGTTATGCGTTCGTCAATATTATTAAAAATATATAAGTGTTTAACTCGAAATAAGCTATATATCGGGTTTTGTGAACAAATTTTCCGCATTTTGGTGAAAAATAATATATAAAACACTAATAATTATTTTTCGACAACCAAAATATTGGTAATTGGCCTCAAATGCCGGTTTAAAAGTAATTTGATTACCAAATATAAAATATTCATAAAAAAAATAACGAAGACGTCGCTACTGCTCGGTCTTAAAACTAGGCTTTGCCTTTCAAATTAATTATAAAATGCATTAATGTAAACTTAATTATAAACGTAAAATTACTTTAATTTTAGAATCCTAATTATAGTGAAACGAAAAGTGCAATAGACTTTTTGCACCTTAATAAGATAATAGTAATAAAACTTTGGTAGTTAAACAAAAAAATTAATTTATTTTCCACCAAAATCCTTACAAAAAATCCTGTAAAAGTTACAACAATATTTCTTTCATAAAAATATCGAGTTCGTCTTACTATCCAAGAGGACCTGATGGGTTCGTTTGGTTTCTTTCAGTTCGGCCAGCTTCTCTATCTGGGGTATTTCTTAACCATACCATAATAACGTGATCGATTGACTTCTGTGTCAGTGCAGTTCCTCACTTGAGAATTTTTATGTGCTGCTGTTAAAAATTAATTAAAAGAAATTGTTTAAGCCTTTGAATCTAATTTTTATTATTTATTTTTTTCTTAAAGATCAATAGTAATAAAATAAATGACTAGTGAAACAAATAAAATATGATTTAGGCAATTGAATAAAATTTAAAGAAGTTGCGTGGTTTTATTCAGTGGCGCAGTCAAATAGTTCTACCCAAAAAAAATTATATTTACCTTTTATTAATGACAGTTCATGTCTCACTGTAGTCATTGCCTCCACGAGATCCATTTTCATGCACTCAAAAGTTATAAATTTAAGTAAGATGCTCAAGTTCCTAAACCTAAAATTAAATAACTAAAACTAAAATTGGAAAAAACATCTAAGTATACAAAAAAATATATCTGAAAATTATAACTCAGGACTATTATCTAATAATTTTTAAAACAACTGTGCTTACGCATTTTTTGAAGAACTCTTCATTTTTCAAATCATCATTAAATTTAACCAAATCTTCATATAACTGGCATTTGTGTAGCTCGGAAAATGACACTAATTCGGTTATATCTGAACTGGAACTCATAGTAGTATGAGTTGTTTAACATCCTTCTTTATTGTAACGATTTCTTTTACCAAATGGCTTAGAAGATCTGAAAAAATAAGGATCTAAATAAATAAACCTGTAATTTCAAGTAAAGCAGAATTCAAGGCCAATTTTAATATATATAGGTAGGTAAAAAGATGTTTTTCACCTATTTGCCAGAGAGACTACATAATTCTTATACAAATTATTTTTAAATTACACCTGATATATTGGATTAGTCCTGATAGCAAAAAATAAAGGAATATACTTACTCTTATTTATTCATTATTAAATTAAAAACACGCGATCAACTTGAACACGCGCGACTTCCACGAGAAAGGAAAGAAGTTTGGTTATGTTAATAGAAACAAAAGCTACCAACCAAAAGCGTCATATCAGCCACATCCTATTAGACAACTTTTAAAAATTGCCGCCAAATTCAATTTCTAATTCATTGCTAGTTATCGTTGAATGTCATTTACGGAGGAATTTTGAAATGTTTAAAACATTTAATAAACTTATTTTATTATCAGTTTGACATTATCTCAGCTCCCCATTTTAACAATTATTATTTAAATAAATAAATATATGGTGCTATTTATCTAGCGTTTATGACTTTCAATGGCACACGTAATATAACCGACGCTGGCAAGATACTGGAGCACCGATGACATTAAAACGATTGGCAAGCCAGAACCGGCCCGCTACAAATTATCCTTTAATATGCCACCGCTGTAGGACCAACAATGGACCAATACCGGTTCGGTATTATGCGCCCGTTGCCAACGCCGTGCCGTTGTTGCCACCATAGGCCCAACCATTTACCGACGTTCTGTGTTTGCTGGGTGTCTAACGATAGATCTAACCAAATGAAAGTAAGCTCTTCTTAAGTGAACAGTTAAGTACCTACTTATGTTATTTTTAGCTTTTACAAACAATCTACTTCTCTCTGGCGGTATTCTACGATATATTACACATATATTCCCTGAATCCAAAGCTTAGACGCAAGATTAACCGGTGGAAAGGTGTTTTATTTACGACCTTTGTGTTTCCATGTACAATTTATGTGTCCAGTACATTTTGGCTTATTTATTCCATCAATAGAGAGTGGGTGAGTTCATAACAAAAGTTGTGTATACCAGGTGTTCTTATAATACATTAATATTAGTCTAGGTATATTCACAAATAGTCACATAAGCCGACATCATAGCTTTGTTCATTTTTCTTTCAGTGGCGGCTCGCGGTCTTGAAAAATGGTGAAGGACTAGGTATAGTACGGGTACTTAAACAAACATTGACTACAAACCCGTGTAACAAAACGTCTCTCTTATCCTCATCTGTCCAACGACTGAATGACGTTTCCAACAAATTACAAACTATGTCATTAATTGGATTCATTTTTAAAACACACAACTAAGTAGGTACGTACGCTACTGAATTAACTGAAAAATAAAAACAAAACTTTTTAATCACACAGTTAATCACGTAAAAACGATATCTATAACCGTAAGTTTCGCGAAGTCTCAAAATAAATACCTTAAGGTTAGGCGAAAGAATGCCAAAACAATGGTGCATACGACTAATCTATTTTTAAATTGCCCTTCATCATAATGCAAATTGTTACATGCTGTTCGCGTGACTGACGTCACGTAACCATAGCAACGGTGAATATGAAAGCCATGTTGCGTTGGGTCTTCACTTGCTTTAAGCTAACGGACACCGCCGGCTGGGGCGCGCCAAAATGCACGAGTGTTTATAATGATTGTCAATCAGAGTTAACCGTGGCCTTTATGCATATGCATTCGGATTAAATTAATATTTTTTTGAATTCGAACATAATTATTTTTTAAGTTTACTGTAGCTGTATTGGTACATTAATATTTAATATTGTCAAAAAACTTTCCTCCTGGTTTTATTTATTTTTTTTTGTGAAGATCCCCTTCACCTACTTCACCTGACGAGGCGCCACTGGTCTCTTTGTTTCTTCGGTTTGAACTATTATAGATTAACTCCATATTCTTGGAATCGGGATAAAAAAAACTTTAATAAAAATGAAAAATATACAGGATGTTCCATTGAAAAACAAGAACTTTACGCCAGTTCCTTTGTGTTAAGCCAAGTTTAGATTCTACTGTCAAACATAAACAAGATTGCTATATTGGTTTTATTAAAAATACAGGGAAACTTAAAAAATAGGCCCCTATTCATCTTGGTTGAACGATTCTGTACATATTTTCAACTCATTAAGAAAATTTTCGACTTTTAAATAGACAAATTTGCTAGGTACTATAATTTCTTGTCGGCTTGTTATGATAAAAGATAATTCGATGTCTATCTTGCTCGGTTGCCATTGGCATCGATAATATAATCTATTATATTGAATTTTATAGTTTTTAGGGCATTATTCTAGTCGGTATTGTTAAAATAATTTGTTTCTGTTTTTTTTTTTTATATTAGATTTTCCCCGATATTTTCGACGAATTGGTTCCAGGATGGCTCAATCACTCAAGTCACACGCTAATCATAGTGTTTCTAATAATAGAGGTCATGACAACCAATCATGAGATGCCAAGCTTTAAAAACGCCTTTATAGCGTACACCGCACTGACAGTCATTTATGTTACTCTGTAAGTAATAACAAATAAAAATGGCGGGTTTCCATTTAAACTTTAAAACTTTACTTTACTTCCGGTTACACCGGAAGTGGCTTTGAAATTTTGAATAGGCCGAAAAATGGCAATTTACACACTTATTAACTCCTACATTTTTTTGATCTTTACTCCTATCATTACGGAAATAATATATGGAATAAATATATAATAATGTGTCACCCTGTATACTTTTCCAGACTTAAAAAATCCTTTAAAAGATAAACAAACAAATTAAAGCATATAGAATTTGATGGATTTATCTGTCAACTGACGTTATATTTTTCAACCTGGCCTTGGAAACTTACGTCGATCTGACTTCGGGAAGACTCGAATGTACACCAATTTGATGAACAAAATAAGGGTTGGAAGGACTTCAGTATAGGACTTCTGCACATTATAAGTAACGAATTTTACGTAAACTTGTTACTTATCCTAACAAATATAACCAACTGATATTTTGTGGATTCTTTCATAAAATATAAATCTTACTAGAATAAACCACTTTAGAATGTTTCGGTCACTTAAAATTGAAACGCAAAGCACTTCACTGTAAAAATTTGGTAAAAATACTATATCTTGGACAAAGGAGAAAACTTACATAAATTAAACTAGCATCTAAATACTCTAAATACATATAGTAGGTTACTATAGATCAAATAGGGGCAGTTTCCAGTATTTGGTATTATGTTTTCCAAAATTATCTTGTGATAAACAAAATCCTAAAATTGACTCCCGTCAAAATATGACCGAGTCACGTCGTTACCTAGAGCACGCTTTAGTCAAGAATTAGTCGAACACAAATGACGTTTAGACCGATTTAGTGCAAAACTTTCAACTCATTATTACTTCAAGTCAAAAAATTTACTTTCTGTAGAGTCTTGGTAATATTTTCACGTCCGGCCGACCATAAATGTAGTCCCTTAAGGACCTTTAGAAATGAATCATAGTGAGACGTCTGTGTGACTACTTTTAGCATCACAGATACTACCTCGGCATTTAAGGTTAGATTACGACGTTTAAACGACGTAAGAGTCAATGATTATTCGCGACCTCAATCCGAAAGAAACTCAGTGACATATACGCGACGTAGTTTAGCCGGTAAATACTAACTAGACATCTTAAGTAACTGTATTACCCAATGTTGCACCAACCCTGACGTCGGATTTAGGTCATATTTAGTCACAAGTCCCGAAAAAGCTAGTTTGAATAGGAAATTTAAACAAATAACATATTTCAATAATTAGTAGTTGAAAATAATACCTGATTTACCGATCTTTTTTTAGGTTTTTCTCCACTTACTTTATTGCTGGAAGATTTGTATACGCACTGTTCCGCTACTGTAATTGGGCAGAAAGGATTCTTTTTTTCCCGGTGGTATATGTCTATTCGGTTATAGTTATGAGGATTGGATTTGCGATAGAAAACTTCAAACACAGCCTCGCTAAGAGCACAGCACAAAAATTTAAAATTTAGATTTCTTATTGTTTTTTTATGGTGTATTTTATAGGAGTTCGAGTCTCATTTATCGATGGTTCGGTCTATTGGCAGCTTCTTGCGGTGCTTCTTGGCCTGAATTACAAACAAAACAAAGCAAATTAGAGAGTTTTTTTTTTACCAATGGAAAGGAAGCATCTATATGGATGTGCCAATGAAAACCCTAAAAAAAGTTTATTGTTTTAGCGTCAACTGCTTTTAACGTGTAGTATTTTTTTAGATAAAACAATTAAACAGTTAAAAAAGAATTGTTATTATCTTGTTTCTGGTCACGCGTATTTTGGATGTAAATATTTTAAAAAAGAGATAAAAATAAAATCGGTAATAAGCACGCCACTGGTTGTGTCAGTTTATTGAAATTTTGTATTTGGTCGTTTTGAGGAATACCAAAAGGTACTTTAAATTATTATTTTAAACCCTTATACAGGGTGTCCGGTAACTTATGGGCCGTAGAGTAACTGGAGATACTAGACATCAAACTAAGCCGATTAAGTCATATAAATTTTTTCAGATTGTTACTCGTTCTAGAGATACAGGGTGTCGAAAATAAGCCATAATTTTAAAACGGTTTAGTGAATCGAATTGAAAGTTGGCAATGTTATGTTTTTATGAGCAAGAAATAGGAATTTGTAGAAGTTTTTAAGTTTAAAACTAGAGGGCGCAAGTTGCATACACTGGGCTTCATAAATCTATAATTTTTTTTCTTACCTTTATTAAGTGTGTTTCAATTATAGTTTCTTAAGAAGGACATTTTCTGAGTCAAAAAGTGTACTTGATTGATCTTAATATCTTTAACGGTTTTCGAGATATTTTCCCTTAAACATCCCAAAGCATAAAAAAACATAGTACATAATTAAATTAATAATACATAAATTATATACACCCTGTATCTCTAGAACAAGTAACAATCCAAAAAAACTTATATGACTTAATCGGCTTAGTTTGATGTCTAGTATCTAGTATAAGTTTTTTCTTGATAATTAAAATAATTTAATTATGTACTATGTTTTTTTATGCTTTGGGATGTTTAAAGGGAAATATTTTGAAAACCGTTAAGATATTAAGATCAATCAAGTACACTTTTTGACTCAGAAAATGGCCTTCTTTAAGAAACTATAATTAAAAAATACCTAATATCACAGGTAAGAAAAAAAATAATAGATTATGAAGCCCAGTGTATGCAACTAGCGCCCTCTAGTTTCAAACTTAAAATTTTTTACAAATTCTTATTTCTTGCTGATTAAAACATAACATTGCCAACTTTCAATTCGATTCATTAAACCGTTTTAAAATTATGGCTTATTTTCGAGAAAAAACTTTTACTTTCAACACCCTGTATCTCTAGAACGACTAACAATCCGAAAAAACTTATATGACTTAATCGGCTTAGTTTGATGTCTAGTATCTCCAGTTACTCTACGGCTCATAAGTTACCGGACACCCTGTATATCCGTACGCCAATGAGTAAAATTTTAAGTAAAAGAAAAGTGCGCGCTAGGATCATACGTAACCACACCTAAATGCAAAACGATCAATTCAGAAATACGGAAAATATAAGCTTATTTCCATTATAAGTGGGACACCCTGTAGATATAAGTTCGAATGGAGTTGGTAATCTTGGAAAATAATTTAGAAATATTGGTTGATTTCTCTTAATTTTTGGTTTCATCGGCCATCTATTCATCATTGTTCATATTCGAAAGCTGTACAAAATCTAAAAAGGAGGCAGAAATGTAAACCATAATGTTATATTTGTGGCGCTTACTTTACAATCATTTCTGTCTTGCGCGAAAAGTAAATATGGGCAAATTTGACAAAATTTCGTTTTTGTTGAATAATCAACCAAAATTGTTTAAACGTAAAACTTCAGGTAATCGACAAGTGTTTGGTCGCTTTTTGAATAAAACGAAATATAAATGAAATATTGATTTAAAAAAAATCAATGGCCAGTACATCACCTAACATTTAATTAGGATAATTTATTGTGATATTTATTTATAAATAAAATTAAGAAAAAATGATTAAGTAGTATGTGTAGTTTTAATTTTTAAGCCCTTTTAATTATCGTTCGAATAAGGTTGATCTCTTGAAATAACAAGACTGAAAAAATGGAGTTTTCTTATACCGGGTGTCCGCGGAAGGTGGCTCGCCTCTATAACTCCTTGTTATTAAAGATAATGGAATGAAATTTGGAGGATTTGTATATGACATAAAACTACATTTTTTGATGGATGATTCAACTTATGGACACCTGGTATATTTTTTATTTTCTTAACTCTACATGACGCTCTAAATACAATCATGTATCGCTTGTCAATTTTTGTCAACAACTTTTTTTTCTGAAATATATTTTTTAAATATTTTTCAGTCGCGAGTTTAAGCCAGGTAGCCTAGAAACTTTTTTTTTCATATTTAGCATAAGGTTCGTAAGTTTGGTCGTGGAAAAAATATACTGTTCAACTCGTGTGGATTGTCCATATCGCACTTGGAAATTTCTTTATTACTTCCTCGTGCGATATAGACATCATATCCAGTCTTATTGTACTACTTATTTTACTCTTTGTCTTATGGCGATTTCGGTTTACAGATCTCGGACACTCTGAGAGCGCTCTGTGACGTCATAGATCTGCCCGAGATCTGTCATAGCCATATAGTGAGATATCTCGAGTTCGATAACACTGGTTAACAAGATTTTTGTCCCAAGCGCAAAAATGTCTGATTTCAATATAATTTTGCATGCTGAAATCAATCATGTTTTCAGAATTTCTCCATCACCCTTAGTTTTTATGTTCCAGTATATGTGATTATTTACCTATAAAATGCACGCATAGGTCTGTACTATAAGAGTCATCTAACAAAAAACTTGTGTCAGGCATTGCTATTTTATTATTTGTGTATTGTAACAATAACTTGTTGTGACTAGAAATAACAAAGTGTGCTCTGTGTGTCACGCGGAACATGTCTTGGCTTGTTGAGACCTGCAAGCAGTTCCGAGTCCTACATAACATTTATTGTTGTTTTAGTTATCAGCTAGAGCTCGGTGAATGAACATATACGCAGACTTTTTTAACGTTTTGAAGAATGTGCTGTGGTGCATTTTAAGCTATTGTAGTGTAACTTACCTGTAAAAATGCCAAGAAATTGTGTAAACCACCCGAACTGTTTTTGCTACATCTGCGGTGAATTGACATTTAAATCTCAAAAACGGTCTTTCACGCCTCTCGTTAATAAATGCTATGAACAGTATTTCAAGTGTAAAGTCGGCGATCAAGACAAAAGCTGGGCTCCCCATATTTGCTGTGTTACGTGTGTCAGACTTCTTACAGCGTGGGCAAAAGGTAAACGACATATGCCTTTTGCTATTCCCATGATTTGGAGGGAACCATCAGACCATATTACCGATTGCTATTTTTGTCTTACAAATATCAGTGGTATAACTTCTAAATCCAAACATACTGTTAAATATTCTCATATTCCATCTGCACTGAGACCAGTGCCGCACAGTCCGGAATTACCTGTGCCTGACCCCCCACAAAATATGACACCGAGCGACGATGAAACTGCCGATGACGAAGTAAACAACGAAAGTTTTTCAGCCGAAAATATTGATCTGGATCCAACATTTACACCAGATTCGTCTTCTTGTGCGCCGCATCTTCTAAGTCAAGAAGAACTTAACGACCTTGTCCGAAAAAGCAGCATGGTTTTCTTTCAAGGACATTTGCAACGGCGTCTTGGGAAATCGTAAATCCGAAAATTACGTAGAGAATGTTAACAATTTATTGGTCTCATATAAAGCCATGGGTTGCAACATGAGTCTAAAAATACACTTTCTTCATTCACACTTGGACTTTTTTCCGAAAAACCTTGGAGCAGTAAGTGACGAACATGGCGAGCGATTTCACCAGGACATTCTGGACATGGAGAAGAGATACCAAGGCAAATGGAGCCCCGCTATGTTGGCAGACTATTGCTGGACGCTGAAGAGAGATGTTTCTGATGCAAAGTACAGTCGAAAGTCATATATGACCACATTTTCTAAGTAAATATATCACTTTGTACTTTATTTTTTCATAACTTATACCCATATTATAATATATACGTTCACAAAAATTCATTGCTTTGTCACTTTAAAACCCTGCGTGATGGAAAAATTCTGAAAACATATATGAAATATGTTTAAAAAGTACTACCAAGTACACCCACTTCAGCTCGTGGGACAAAAAAAATCTTAAATTTTGTTGACCAGTGTAATCGAACACGCAAATCTCGGGGAGAGCACTCTCAGAGTGCCCGAGATCTGTAAACCGAAATCGCTATTAGTTTCTATCCGGAGAGACCAACTTCCGGTATAACATGTTAAATCAAAAAATCGGTTTTAAGGTTTAACATGTTAAACCAGAAGTTGTAACTTTTAGATAGAAAATAAAAAACTAAGATGCGCTATTCCAATGCTACAGTCTGTCAAATTTCAAAAATGCCATATTTTAAACGCCAAAATCTCAATATTTAAAAGGTTAAAAGAGCATTTGTGAAATAATTGTTCTCTGCTTAGCGTCGCCCCCTCCCCTTAAGCAATCTATGTGCCAATGAAAAAATGTTGTTGTTTTTTTTTTTAATTAAATGTCATATTACAAAAGTTAAGTAATTATTTTATAGGTGGAAAATAGGAATAAATGAAAAAGCACAAGAATTAGGTCCATGATAACCCCGACGCAGTTCAGTGTAAGTAAGGCGGAATAAATTATTTTTTTCCACTTCCACATGGATATTTTTTCCTTTACACTTGAGTGACGATAAAAGTAGATTATTCTAGTTAACTGTACGGCCAAATTATATATTCATAGAGTCAGTGCTGCACAGCGTTACGACTGATGCGGAATCCCATATTCTCTCAAGTATAAAGTTAGATTTTTTGTCAATAGAGGGCGCCACGTATAGTAAGTCGCCATCTAAATATTATAATGTTGAATCTTAAGAACGCGTTTTAAAAGTATCTGGGTCTGGGAGTAGTGAAGAGCGATATCGTGATTTTTCGATCACGTTGTGAAACGTGACTGTTATTTTTTGATATCAGTGATATTAAAGCGTGATGTGATCACAGTTTAAAATATTTTAAAACTGTTACTGTTAACGAAAGTTTTACTATCATATGTGATTTCAGAAAATCCACCAATAAGCAATAAGGCACGAAGTCCAATATCATCCATGTGATTCTTACGATAATATGCTAAAATAACCTTTACTGCATAATTTCTATCAATATTAAGGCACGAAGTCCCATATCACCTATGTTATTCTTATGGTCGTATGCGAAAATAGCCTTTATTGCTTTTACACATTTGGTGCAAAAAAATAGGGCGGTAGTCGGTTGTGGCAAACGTATTTCTAATGGTGTTTAAAAAATAAAAGTCGACCTTATGGAAATAAATTATAAGCAAATTTTCTTAAATGGGTTTCATTTTTAGTGAAATATGTGATATCGATCCGTACTATATAACATAATAGTAACATAATAATATTATTATAAAAGTGACATCTTTAAACTGTGATCACGTCACGTTTTATGTTGCTGCTTGGGAACTGTGACTACCTGTGATTTGTTAATATCAGTGATTAAATCACAGTTCGTGAAATATCGCTCTTCACTATCTGGGAGTCGGCCAGCACACGGCCGGTGAGGGTGAGAGTAATCAGGCAGCAGCCATAGAAGATCGAGTCGGCCAGCACACGGCCGATGAGAGCCAAGAGATACTAGCTCCTAAATCCGACTCCGTCAATTCTTGACCATAGATTGATGGTAACTTTTTAAGCGGATGAGTTAGATATCTGATATTCAAAATCGAGATCCAAATTAGCAAGATCTCGCCGACTCCAAAAGAAAATTCGACTCTTATAAAAGAAATTCGTTAACATTGGAAACCTACAACACCCGATCAAGATAGCATCATTGTTTTACTTAAACAGCTTGCCTACATTTCAGGACGCCCAGTAACCGGCCGCTGCTTAACCGCAGGCAGCCGGTTTACTTTTAAATACCCATATAAGAAGACAGAAGACTTCGTCAAGAGCCAGCGTCTGTGGACTTAGAAAAAATTCAAGAAATTTCCATTTTCTCAAATAACTCGGAAAGGGGAAGCGTGCCGCGACTTTGACAAGAGGGCAAAGTTGAAGGGAATAATATTCCCTAACTTTGGGCACAGGAATCAGGTCCCTAACTGGTTGGCATCAGAAGTTAGCCCGATGCGACAAAATATAAGTTTTGGTGTTTTTTAACTCTAAAAAACTCCTGGCGCCTAAATCACGACAAAAGACGTCCGTCCCGAGGAAGAGGTCGAGGGATACTATGAAATGCCGCTAATTAAGCATTCACCAGAAAAACCCGTACCGCCAATAACGTCAGGATCAATGGAGTACATAAATCCTGAGGAGATAATAGGTGCGGGTGTACCTACAGACATGTCCGGCCCGGCTACTAATAACACAACTCAGTTTAGACGGGAAAACCCTTTACTGCATCGAGATGCGGAGTCAAATCTGCTCCCTGAGCACACCAGCCGAGGCACCAATGGGCTAGAGCCCGAGAATGCAGCTAAAGGGCCCAAGAAGGGAACCCAGTCTAACACGACCTTTAAAAATAAAATTTCTCATCTGAAAGAAAATATCCAGGAATTCACACAATACTGAAAGAGTCTTTTAATGATTATATACCTCAATCCGATTCTGACCAATTAAACGCTGTTTTGCGACCAATCAGATGCATATTATACTGGATATACCCCGGGCCACCTGCCACAACAATGCCAATGCATAACAACATCATAACAAGTTTAAAATATTTGATGGTTGCTATAGACCCTTTCTATAATAACAAAAATTCCTTTCAACAAATCAAGTTTTTGATGTTGTCAGATTCATGTCACATTTTTTTAAAAATGAAATCTTGCCGATTCGGTAATGTTTCAGTCGAAAATATAAGAAAAAACGTTGAAAAGACTATCCCAGAAAATACAACAAAAACAAAAAAGTATGTATGGACCCAATTCGAGAAATTCTGCGAAACACGGCAGTATATATTGACCAACTAATTTTCTGTTAGTTTTATTACTTTGTCAATTGTTTAGGTTTTGTTTCGTTTTGTCCATTTTTCTAGTAGCTACATAAATCATTTTAAAAATCTTGCATTTCGTTGTATTTTTTCTTTTTTTTTGGTATATAATCTCAACATATACCACTCGAGGTAAATATTTTATTTAGAATATTTTTTGACATTTTTCCGCAAATGTGTCAAAAAATATTCAAAAAAATATTCACCTCTTGTGATATAACTTATGATTATGCAACTGTTTGTTGTTGTATTCAGGTCGATGTTATCTACACCGATTTGTCAAGGGCCTTCGATAGTGTTTGTCACCAGCTGCTCATAAGAAAGCTTTCCAATATGGGTGTCTGCGGAACATATCTCCAGTGGATAGAATCCTACCTTACTTCAAGAACTCGACGTGTCACTTTGTGCGGATCAATTTCTGAAGAAATGACAGTAACGTCAGGTGTTCCACAAGGTTCACACATCGGTCCCATTTTATTTATCCTTTTCATAAATGATGTTATACAATGCTTCGAGGCATCTCACTGTCTTATATATGCGGATGATCTTAAATTTTACTCCATTGTCTCACCAGGGCACAATTATTTGCAAATGGACCTTGACGGTTTTGTCGACTGGTGCGATAAAAACTATCTTAAGCTTAACGTAAAGAAGTGCAAAGTTTTAAGATTCTTTAAATGTACTAACGCGCAGAGTGATATCTACAGTATTAATGGCGTTAATTTGGAAGTTGTATCGCGATTTAATGATCTTGGAGTAATTTTTGATAGTGATTTATCATTTAATGTACATATAGACAGCATCATCCTTAAAAGTTTTAGGCTGCTGGGTTTCATAAAACGGCACACAAAGCATATTTTTGACATCAAGGCGCTGACAGCCCTCTACAACTGTTTGGTGCGCAGTATTTTGGAATATTGTTCTGTAATATGGAGCCCACATTATCAATGTCACATTAACAGACTGGAGAGGGTGCAGAATAAATTTACAAAATATCTGCTTTTTAAATTGCACTTTCTATATCAAGGCGTTCCTTATGAAATTAGACTCCTCCTATGTGGCCTACAATCACTTAAACATCGGAGAAATAAAGCACTTTTGGTCTTTTTATACAAAGTACTCAATAGCCAGATAAACTGCGAGTGGTTACTTCAATCAATTTCATTCCGTGTCCCAGTCCGGAGAACCAGGCAGCTCCAGTTATTTTTTGAACAGACACACAGAACAAATTATGGTCGAAGTCCTTTCATCAACAGGATGTTAAGTAACTACAATAGACATTTTCCAAACTGTGATATTTTTAGAATTGGTCTTGTGGCATTGAAGAGACAGTGATCTGTTTTATGGTGAATAGTTATATATGTTGTTATTTTAGATACCATTTAGAATCTATGATTCTGTAGTGTACTCTTATTGTAAATAAATAAATAAATAAATAAATAAACTGTTATTCATATCATAGCTACATAATGGAAAAATGCCATGAGAAATTTATAGGAATCCCAATATGTCAAATGACAATCTGCAACACAAATAAGGTTTATAAAACTGGTTCGGCTTTGAATCTCGAGAATAAGAAGAAATTATCACGAATGCGATGCTGTCACAGTTTTAGTTCTTTAGACTGTTAGAGAAACTCCTGTGATGTCCTTGATAAGTACTGCTAAATAATTAAAATTTGTAAAAAAAAGCTATTTGCGATCAGCTCCACTTTAACCAGACATTGGGAGAAGGTGATCGTATAAAAATCACATATTATATAGGTACTGTATATTATATGTGATAAAAACACGAGGTATTTATTTATGGGTGGAAGACCAACATCCAGGCCCGCGCCGTACATAAGGGCAAAGTCGTGTGGTGCACGACGGCGCCGAGGCGCCGAAGGCGCCGAAAAGTCTTAAAACCCAACAAACAATACCTAATACCTCGATATTAACCTTAAAAAGGTGACATGTTGCATTATTAAAATAATATATTGTTTTGTTTTTATTTGTCGATCAGTTTCGTCCTGTGATATATAAACGAGTATTTTTTATGTTTTAAATATTTTTTTTATTTCTTGTGCTTTTGTATCATATATTACATTTGAAACTAAAATACAAAAATTTTGAGTTGTAATACTGTTAGAATATATTTCTGTTTTCTATAAGTTTATAATTATGTTATGTATCTCAATGAGAAAATACTTGTATGGCTTGTACTTGTAAAATATAAAAATAAATTTATGAATATACTTTTTAAAATTATTGTTCAATTCAATAGTGGATAATAATACCTAACTTAACCCGTATCTGTACTCACATATGAACGTTGAACGAATTTGGGGCGTTATTTTAAATTTGCACAAGGGCGCCAAAAGTGCTAGGCGCGGGCCTGCCAACATCCATTTTATACAATTAATTTAGTACGATGGTATAGAACTTTTTATCAGCAATATTTCATTAAAAGATGATATCGCCAAAATCATTACCTAATTTCAAAACAGCCGATTGATAAGATTACTAATACTTTGTACCTTGTACTGTAACCTGACTGAGCAAAGTGAATTGAACTTTAGCTTTACGTAGTTCACATCATTTATAATTTTTACACAACAACAAAAAAATCAGCAGACATTATTTTACCTTTGCCCTGATGCACTTTACTTACTAAAATATAATTTATGTATCCTATATCGACTAGCTTTAGATTGTATAAATAACTTAATACTGTTTTTTTTTCAAAGAAATAACACTTCAAACTCAATAGTATATAATTTTTTTCTGTAAAACCGGTTTACAAGTTTAACATAGAGTTCATCTTGCATAACAAAAGATTGTTGGACTTGCATTGTCTTTATTTGTTTTAAATCACAACGTTTCAACTGGTAAGTATATCCAGTAGTCTTCAGTTGAATACTGAGTATTTGAAGTATTTTTTTGAGTTAATTATAGGTCGCAAAAGACACTAACCTACTCAGGTAAAAAGATTGTTAAATGAATGATCTTTTCAAGTAGTGTTTACGTCTTTTTTTTTTCATTTTAGTATAAAAACGGGTAGGGGACTTAATCTGTTTACAAATAAACTAATATTTAAAAAAATGTATTTAACAAAGGATAAAGGCGTATGGGTTTATTGGGATTGTTTAAATCATAATAATACATTGTCATCGAAAGTGAATCGCCATGTTAAATTTCAAACTTGCAGAATAAAAGCAAGTAGCTCGAATTTAGTTTGCAAGATTTAACATTTTCGAAATATTTACTTGGGTTTTCCTGCAAATATTTTTATTTATTTTCCCCATTTTTTGCTCGTAAAGGGGGTGGAGTTAAACTCTTTTTACCCTTCTTATCAGCACACGCTGTAGAGATTATGTTATTTTGAAAAAATTAAACCAAAGCTGCGCCTATGGCGAGAAATTTAGGAACCATTTTAATAAAATCAAGTAAAATGGAAATAAAATAAAAGTTCTTTCAGAGAATGTTGACATCATGGTATTTTCATAAAAGATTATGATGATTTTTTTGCACAGCCAAGGGTAAAGGGGGAATACCCTACCCTACCCCCTTCTAAAACCAAAAGCAAAATCGTGTTGTTCAATCGTGTAAGTGTTACTTCCGCATTGTAACAGTAATAACAATAATAATACGACGTATATTTTGCGATAACCTTCCCATCCCGGGTTCGATGTTTTTTACTTTTGTTTGGACTTTGCCGGACTTTTCACTGATATGGCTATAAAATAAATCGCATACGAAATGCCTACACTGAGGCCCAAATGCCCGTATCGTCGCACAGAGAACATATACATTTCGGAGGGTGCCTGCAATGGAGAAAGATCATATTTAGGATTTTTAGGAACAACTTAAGCAGTAGCAGCTCCTGGTAAAAAATGTAAGGTGTAATTTTTGCAAAAAAAAAAACTTGCCTATTTTTTATAAATTATGTCTACCCTACGTTCTTTTCGTTTGCAAATTTTGTAATCAGTTTCTCATTAAAATTGTATATTTCGAAGATTAACTTTTTTTTAATGTAGAGTTTTTACCACGACTTCTTATAATTTTCTATCCTCCTTCAATGTTCCTCCTTATGATTTTTTGCTATTAAAAATTTTAGAAGTAAGGCGCCATTTAAAGTGAGCAGGTAAAACAGTATAAAGCGTGTTTTTGAATGATAGAAGAGTTTTGGACTTGCATTGTCTTTATTTGTTTTACATCACAACGTTTCAACTGGTAAGTATCTCCAGTCGTCTTCAGTTGAATACTGTATTCACTGGAGATACTTACCAGTTGAAACGTTGTGATGTAAAACAAATAAAGACAATGCAAGTCCAAAACTCTTCTATCATTCAAGAAACATCATTGTCTCCAACCTTCAAACAACCATTTTTTTGTTTTATTCACAAACCCATTCATGTTTTAAACAAAAGCCTCTATTAAATTTAAGTGTTTAACCTATTTTTCTTAACAAACAACCTTATCCAATACCGCGCTCGCGCTGCACTAAATGCAGCGAACTTTCCAATTAAATTACGGCTTAAATTTTTTAAATAGACACGGAAAAAGCGGAGAACCGCGCGGGTGTTTCAAGCAGCTCGCCGAGCACGATTGCGTGGCCCTAATAAATAATATTTTTACAGTGAGGCTCTCATAAAAAGAAAACGGTCTTACTACCCTGCTTTTAACAGTGCCCGCCCAGATATTAATCTTTACATTATACTTGGTACTGGGTATTTTTTTTTATGATAAAATACCTGCACTGTAGGAAAAATCCTTTAAGGCGCTCTGGGTATGTTTGTCTATGAAGCAGTTAGGAATTTCATGTGCCCAGTATCTGTAGTTTTGTCTTTTTAAAGAAACCGTAGCTCAGGGCCGTAGCTAGAGGGGGGCTGGCCAGGGCGAAGCCCTGGTAAAAAAATATTGAGCCCTGGTAAAAAAGATTTTGAAATAGAAAAAAATAAGTGTCAAAAATGTCTGCAAGTTATTTGATAAGTTTAATAAAATAAAATTATTTAAATAATTTCTTCATACGGGTAGAGTCCTGTCTGTTCCGTTTTCCCTTTTTTAGAGCTATTTTAAATCAACAAAAATATAACCCAATGCAATAAATTATTTTTACAACAAAAGAAAAAAATAATTAGGTATTTATTTTTAAAGAAAAAAATTATAGTAAACATTTTAATTGAAACATTTTTTATTGAAGAAGTGTGATGATTTATAATAAAATAAATAGTGCGGGAAGAAACGAGAGTGCTTTATTATGAATATACAAAACGGCACTTAAGAAAGAGTATTTCAAAACCTAAGAATTTGCACCAAAAACTGCTCCTAGATTTACGCTCCAAAAATACATGAATTCTGAAAAATCATAAATTTTGGCGTGAAGAGCGATATTTACTTTATTTTTAATCATGAAAAACCGAGCCCCAAAAACGCGGGTTTGAGTCATACTGTTAAAATGTTAATGTTAAAATTTTGGATTGACACCAATGTTCATATTTTTCACTCATTATCGTACTATACACTGAACATATTTTTAAATGTATGGCTTGTATAGTATAGTGTTCCATACAGAATTGTATAAATAGCCAATAGATTAGTAATGGAATCTCTTGGGTGATTGTTTATCAATATATCCCTCGGTTGAATCCCATTTCTCTGAGATCGTTTGACAAAGAGATTTTAAATTAGGTGAATTTTAAACGAACTTTGGGCTTGGCCCCGAAAATGTTTCGCCTGCGGCGCTTTTCCGTCTTCTTTCCTAGGTACAATATCATGAAATACATGTAGTCCCAACTGTTCCTTTCTCCAAAAAAAAATGTCCTACTTACGCCTATTCCCCCCGGAATTATTTTTTCGGACGCCCATGACTAGTTATAATATTTATTAAATTATTTTTTGTTTTTCCTATTGTCTTAAACTTTATTATCTACTTAAGATAAACTTCATCTCAAAAAGTATTTTGTGTATAAATAATTATAATTAAATCTACATAGCACGTTTCTAGCCAGAAAATAACTACAGCTGTGCATGTAACAATAAACAAATAACTATTGTTTTAAAGAGTTTTTTTCGACGCGAGAAAGACTGAAAATATTTTAGACTAAATTTTTTTAGAATTGGTGGAGTATTTTCGTTAATTAAAATAAAGTGAGTTGAATTTATTATTATTTTTTTGTTTATTTAGTTAAATTTTTACCATTACGTTTTAGCAAAAGAAATAAATGACTCCATTTAGTTTTAGAATAGTCTTGGAATAATGGATGTACGATTAATATTAGGACGTATATTTCATGTATGTTTTTTGTCCCATCACTTGTATATTTGGTGGTATGGTCATAAAATCCAAACAGCAGTGGGAAAATTAGACGTTAGAACGACAGACCAAGATATTTTGGATATTAAAACTTTTGCCTCGCTATTTTTTACTAATTGGAACTTGGTAAGCATAACCTTTATCTCTATCTCTATTTCAGAAAGGTGTAGAGTAAAAAAAGCTCATTAGGTATGCAAAGGGACTACAGAGTGACCCAACCAATATTTAAGCCACTTTCATAATTTAGCATTGATTTCATTGCAAAATTCTTTATTTTCATCAAGTGCAGGTAGTACCACCCGGGTTTTGGTCAATTTATGGGTTTTGCTGATTGTTATGCATTCACAAACACTAAAAATGGTGTGACAAAGGCGTGCATTATGTACATAGTATTAGGTACACTTATTTTTTATTAAACATTGTAAAAAATAATACAAAATACAAAAAATACATTATACAGAAATGAAATGATAAAAAATCATATCATAATATTCTTCGTCATCTGAGGTCCGATCGATCAGGTGGTCAAGATCCCACATTTTCTCCTCTTCTTTAATGACATGATGGACTACTTTTTGCCAGTTCTCTGGTGTCACTTCTTTAATGGCTTGATCAAACACTAGTTTAACGTCTTTCATTTTGAATGTCGTGTTGTGTTTTGCTACAAATCCTTTCACTTGCGCGCACATAAGTTCTATAGGATTTAGTTCGCAATGATATGGCGGTGTGCGCAGCACAGTTACACTATGTTTTTCTATATCTTTCACGGCATATTTCATAAAACGATGTTTGTGTAAACTTGCTATAGCTAATATCTCCTTTTTTATTAAATTATCTCTTTGTGTTCTTTGGTCAGTTATCATAAATAATTTAATGCACAAAATTTACATACGCCTACGGCCGACACCGAAATTGGCGAGAACTAGACGGAACTTCCCATTTTTTACTATTGGAGGGCTTTTTAAAATTATTAGAAAAAATTACAATTTTTTACAGAGAAAAAATTCTCAACTATATAAGCAAATTATTGTACTTTTTTTTTTAAATTTTTGAAACATTTTTTCTCTAAATGGCGTAGCAGAAGGTTTCCCAAAAGTTCTAACGAACGCTCATAAAAAATTACAGTTGATACACTTAGCATTTTTATAATCCACCCTGTATTATATCTTTTTCCTAAAAAAAAATGCATTTAAAAAACTAAGTTGACGGGTCCGAGTGATTCTTGATTAAGTGGGTGGTATTCTATATAAAAGGCTGATCCGTTTCTTTATACTGTTACTACTTTACTTTCTTTCATCGAATTCCAGCTTCACTGATATGCGCCATGGTATGGCGAAATGTGTCCAAGGATGGATCCAACGAAATTTTTTTTTTTATTAATGGCATTTGGCTAATTAGCCATACAGCCAGTCACAAAGTAGAGAAGCAAAAGAAACTTTTTTTTTATAAACAATCAAACAGGGATACACGCTTCACGCCACTGGGGTCTGTCAGGGCGACTTTCTTTTAAGACATACAAGGAATGAAGACCACTATAAAAAGGGAAAACACATAGGGACAGACTAGGATAGGTAGGACTTACAGTTTTAAATTGGTTTTATATAAGTAGCTTACCAGTACATTAAAGATTTTTACATTTTCGAGGGATAAGAGATTTAGGATATTAAATGGGCACTCGACTTTACATTCTTGAATTAATTGTTCAAATAGGCTATTAACATCATTGTCATACTTTCTACACTCCAAGAATAAGTGGTCTAAATCACATTTTATATCGCACAAATCGCATTTGTCAGAGGGAACAATACGTATTTTATTTAGGTGGGCTGGGTAACAAGCATGGCCCAATTTTAGTCGGATAATGGTTGTTATAAATCGTCTGGGAACTATCAAATCTTTATGCCAGTATTTATTGGGAATACTTTTTACAAGAAGTGAATATCTTGTTGAAGATGTGTTACAATAGGTTTTCCATCTTAATTTCCATTTTTCCAGTATTTGTATTTTTAGAAGGACATGCGCATCGGTAAGAGTGAGACTAGAGCTAATAGGTGTTCCATTGAGAGTGCTATCCTTGGCTAGGGTATCTACATATTCATTATCTGGTATTCCAGTGTGTGCTTTTACCCAAATAAATGTTATATGCTTTTTTTGCAGAGTGATTTGACGTAATAATTTTCGAATGTGCCATAATATAGGATTAAGTAAACTCTTTTTAAGTGAACACTGAAGTACCTACTTATGTTATTTTTAGCTTATACAAACAATCTACTTTTCTCTGGCGGTATTCTACGATATATTACAAATATATTCCCTGCATCCAAAGCTTAGACGCAAAATTAACCGGTGGAAAGGAGTTTTATTTACGACCTTTGTGTTTCCATGTACAATTTATGTGTCCAGTACATTTTGGCTTATTTATTCCATCAACAGAGAGTGGGTGAGTCTATAAGAAAAGTTATGTATACCGGGTGTTCCTATAATATACAGGATGTCCCATTGAAAAAACAATGCCAGTTCCTTTGTTGTAATCCAAGTTTAAATTCTATGGTCAGACATAGACAAGATGGCTATATTGGTTTTAAGAAAATAGGAAACTCAAAAATAGGCTCATGTTCAATCCTGGTTAGATGACCCTGGACAGACTGAACAGGGGCCTATTTTATGAGTTTCCCTGTATTTTTATTAATATACCAATAAAGCCATCTTGTTTATGCTTGTCCGTAGATTCTAAAATTGCCATTTAAAACGCGACTTAGCTTAAAAATACGGAATTGTGGAGTAGAGTTGTAGTGTTTTCGATGGAACGCCATGTATATTTTCTATTTTTATAAACGGTCTTTCTTTCCTGATTCCAAAAATATATAGTTTGTCTATATCAGCTCAAACCGTTTTTAAGACATGAGCGATCAATTTTATAGAAAGCTGTGCAAATCTAGATGAAAAAACCACAACTTTACTCCACAGTTCGTTTGTTTTCAGCCAAGACGCGTTTTAAATAGCAATTTTAGATTTTACAGTCAAGCATAAACAAGATTGCTATATTGATTTCATTAAAAATACAAGGAAACTCAAAAAATAGGCCCCTGTTCAGTCTAGGTTGGATGAACCTGTACATATTTTCATCTCATTAAGAAAATTTTCTACTTTTAAATATACAAATTTGCTGGGTACTAATGTCTTGTCGGCTTGTTGTGATAAAAGACAATGTCTATCTTCTCGGTCGTCATTGGCATGGATAATAATCTATTATAATGAATTTTATAGTTTTCAGGGCATTATTCTAATCGGTTTCACTATTTTTAAAATAATTTTTTTCTGTTTTCTTTTTCTATTAGATTTTCCCCGAAATTTGCGACGAATTTGTTCCAGGATGGCTCAATCACTCAATTCACACACTAATCATAGTATTTCTAATAATAGAGGTTCTGACAACCAATCATGAGAAGCCAAGCTTTAAAAACGCCTTTATAGCGGTGACCGTCCTGACTGTCATTTACGTTATCGTGTAAGTAATAACAAATAAAAATGGCGGGTTTCCATGGTTTTGAAATTGGCAATTTACAGAATTATTAACTCAAAATGTTTTTGATCTTTATTTATAGAATTACAGAAATAATTCTTGTGTCACCCTGTATACTTTTCAAGACTTAAAAAATCATTTAAAAGACAAAAAAATTAAAGCATATTATAGATTTTGATGGATTTGTCTGTCAAAATTACATATTAAAACAAAAACCCAATATAAAAATAGGAAAGAAATAATCTTTTTTTATCCACTGAAATTTCCTTTTAAATAAATAATATATTTCAATTAGTAATGAAAAATACTAAAGTAATACCTGATTTATCGATCTTTTTTTAGGTTTTTCTCCACTTACTTTATTGCTGGAAGATTTGTATACGCACTGTTCCGCTACTGCAATTGGGCAGAAAGAATTCTTTTTTTCCCGGTGGTGTATGTCTATTCCGTTATAGTTATGAGGATTGGATTTGCGATAGAAAACTTCAAATACAGCCTCGCTAAGAGCACAGCAAAAAAATTGAAAATTTAGATTCGTATCGTTTTTTTATGGTGTATTTTATAAGAGTTCGGGTCTCATTCGTCGATGATTCGGGCCACAGTCCCCTGTGAAGGGGGCAATGTTCGGGCTATTGACGGTGTCATCATTTCGTTAAGTGGATTCAACCGAGCTAAAATTTGATGTGTTAAATTTCGGTTCTTCCAAAGTTCATAAAAAATATTGAATTTTTTTTTTTTTGAGTAACTTTTTAACACTCTCTCTAGCAAACAGTTGCGCCCTAATAAATGCCGCAACATTGTGTTTTCAAAGTTAAAAAAACTCCGAACCGTTCCGAAGATATTTAGATAAAACCGAATCTTCGCGATATCGTTTTATTTTTCTCTGACTCTATTTGAAGAGATATTTTAAAATAAAGTTTATATTCTCATTACCACTTTTCTTCTCTACACGTTGGTGTAAATAGTTTTTTAATCCGACGTTTCATTTTTTCTAAACCATCATCAACTTGGCTTTTTTAAATAGTCGGAAAATATCATTTTATTATTTTTAAATACCCCTTCTTATTTACTTATAATTCAACGACGTATCTTACACCTAGGATTAATAACTCATAAAAATTCATCATCATCAAAATGTTGCAGATTTTATTAGGGGCGCAACTGTTTGCTTATTTAACCTTCTCTGTATCTGTATAGTTTACCCTGTAGAGTGCATCCTTATCTGGGACACCCTGTATATACCAGGAGGTTAATTTTAGTTTTATCGGTCAACTATTCATTATTTATATTTGAGCGTTGTACAAAATATAAAGAGGGGCTTTTTTGATGGATTTTTTATACAGAAGACAGAAATGTAATAGTTATTTACGATATAAGTGTTGTAAAGATTTATATTACAACACGAGATGTTAAAGTTGTCAAACGAGGCGTCAGCCGAGTTTAATAAAACATCGAGTGTAGTAATATGAATTTACAACAAGAATATTGTACAAAATTTTATCTACTTTCATCTATGATTAAAAATATTTGGCAAAAGGCATTTTTTAAAATAAAAATGCACCTGTAAAAATGCACCTGCTATTAAGTTTATTAATCAAGTTTTTTATGTTACCTTTCGCATAGTTACTGTTTCGCATGGTTACTGTCGAAACTTTGTCAAACAAATTCAAAAATATAAAAAGCGTTTTTCAAAATGAGCGATTCTAATGGAAGTTTACCCTCTGATATAGAAGCAGCGGCAAACGAAGCGATCTCAAGTTTAGTTCCGACAAAATCCAAGGCGCGGTATGAGTTGGAGTATCAGAAGTTTAAAGATTAGTGCAAAGCTAACAAAATAAAGGAGGTGTCTGAGAAAATCCTTTTGGGTTATTTTTCCGTAAAGCAACGCTCCCAGAAACCATCTACACCATGGACTCACTACTCAATGTTGAGAACTATGATTTCAGTCAAGAAAAATCAAGATATAAGCAGATTCTTTTTTCCATTACAGCACTAGTGCTGTAAAGGCATCTATTACAGCACTAGTGCTGTAATAGATGCCCTTATAAAACGATTTACAGAACTGTAAAATTCATATTACTAAATGAAAGTAGATAAACAATGTTTTACAATCATTTCTCTCTTGCGCGGAATGTAAACATAGGCAAATTTGACAAAATTTCGTTTTGTATCTTTATTGATTGATCAACGATCAACCAACATTTTTTAAACTTAAAACTGTTGGTAATCGACGCGTATTAATAATAAAAAAATCAAATGGCGACTACATCACTAGCCCTAACTTTTAATCAGGAGAATTATTGTGATATTTATTTATAAATAAAATTAAGACGAAATGTTTAAGTAGTATGATTGTGTAGTTTTAATTTTTAAGCCCTTTTAATTCTCGTTCAAAGATGGTTGCTTTCTTGAAACGCCAAGGCTGAAAGAAAGGAGTTTACTTATACCGGGTGTCCGCGAAAGGTAACTCGTCCCTATAACTTTTTGTTTTTAGAGATCATTTTTTGACGAATGATTCAACTAAACTGCTGGACAATAATTGCTTTCGTTTGAGCAAGAAAAATTTCGCCTAAATTTAACAGTTAATATTTTCTGAACCAGATATGATATCGATCTACGGTTTTGAGTGGTTGATAGATTCATCCCTTGAGAAACAATTGCCAATGTTGGATTTTCTTTAACTGTCAGAAAATTTTATATACAGGGTGTTAAAGAAGACGACGATTTTTGCTCCAATTTTAATGGCGTGTAACTTTCACAATAATATTTTTAAATTTAATCACTCTACGTCAATTAAATCACTGGTTCATAGCGCAAAGAAATTAATTTGTCAAATTTTCGATATCTGCTATATTTTTAGTTTTTGATACGGTCGTATTTCGGTAAGGGTTGGAAATAAATATCGACAACTATATATTTTTGAAATCGGACCACGAAATGCATTACATTGATGTAGTTATAAATGTGGGTTGTCATTTAAAAAAATTCAAAATGGCGTCGTACTGTCATTTTTTGACATCTGGCATATATGACAATAGCATGGGTGGCTCCGCCATAAGAAATTACGTATCTCCAGAAAAATTTGAGTTTTTAATCTCAAAGCTTCTGTTAATTCGATGATAACGAAATCACCAACTTCGAAGCCTCGTATCTCCGGAACGGCTGAAAATAAATATTGACAATTATACATTTTTAATGTTGGAACAAATAGGCGAATGCAGCAGGCTTACTATAAGGTAGGGTTGTCATTTAAAAAAATCCAATATGGCGTCGTATCTGTCAAATTTGTAAACATAGATTTTTTTTGACATCGAATCTGGCTTCTTCACTAAAAGCTGTTAATAATAATAATAATAATAATAATAATTTTTATTTCCAAAGTGACATAACAATATGTATGGAATCCGTCAATAAAATACATACATCAAGTGTAAATAACGCAATCACAAACAAGCAACAATTTTTAAAAAAACATTAAATATAAAAATATAAAACATCGACTTACAGGTTCATACCTTACCATGCTTGTGCCTAGTGTTGTAAATGGAAATATTTCCGTTGGAAATATTTCCATGGAAATGGAAATATTGGAAATTTCCGAACTTGTCTCGGAAATATTGGAAATATTGAGAATATTGGAAATATTTTAAAAAATATTTAAAACTTGTTCTTAATGATTCAAAACAAATGTTTATTATTATATCTTTTATATTTTGTAACCCTATACTAATAATACAGTTTTCACAAACACATATGAATATCTCCAGCTAGACGATTCTCCGATTTATTGGCAACATTGGATTTCTACGGCTGGCACCTGGAAAGCGGGGAAGCCCCGAGCCCATCGGAGAATTCCCGTTCGACAAAAATATCGTATAATTTGTTAAAGCAAGCAGTGCAAGTTTTTAAAGTATATTTTTGATTCTTTGATAGTGTCGACGGTTAGTGAATTTTAAAATGGGGAAAACAAAAGACATTGTTTGGAAGTATTGCATTTCTAAAGGTAACAATATTTACCAGTGCATGAATTGCAGTAAAACGTTCTTTAAAAATGCGTCCAGGATGAAGGCACATCTAAGTAAAGTTTGTAAAGGCTGTCCCAAGCAAGTAAAAAAAAATTTTATGGAAAATGACGAAGAAAACGGCTCATCAAGCGACAACGAATGTGTTTTGGTAAATGAAAGCATTTTGAGTGATAATTCCACTGTTGTTGCCTCTGAATCAGAACGCTCAGTATCAGAAATACTACCACCAGTACCGTCAACCTCAAGTTTTACAGCTACTTGTAGTACTAGTACTATTAGCAGTTCCACATTGATGTCAAAATGCCCACGAAAAAAAATTTTTATTTCCGACACTGACACGAGTGACACTGTTAAAGATTTTGAAGAAGTTGACTGGCATGAAGAAGACCCTAATGCCGAAGATAATATTGAGGATGATGACGACAGCGATGAAGATATGCCTCTTGCTCGACTTGTTTGTAAAAAATAAATATTTTTTTTTACAAATTTGACCCTATTTCTATTTTTTTAATGTTTAACATTAATTTGTGTTCGTGTATAGGAAGCGTTCTATTTTTTGTTATTTTTTAAATACATATTTAGTTTTTTCTTATTTTTTTTAGTCTTTAATTTGTTTCCAATATTTCCATATATTTCCAATGTTTCAGGAAATATTTCCGGAAATATTTCCAAACATATATTTCGGGAAATTTTACAACACTACTTGTGCCCAATATTCATTCATACTATAAAACTCTCGATTAATCAAAAAACTTTTGAGTAGATTTTTAAATGTTTTTAAATTTTTGGCATCCTTAATGTTCTGGGGAAGCTTGTTGAAGACAACTGGCAAGTTATGAGGCGAATTTTTGCTGATATTTAATCTACTTACTGTTGTATGCAAATCATGTCTACCACGGGTTAGGGTTAGGGAATACATAATTGTTTTTTTATTGTGGTTGATAGCAATGTCGCCAATCGGGTGAGACACTTAAAATAATGTCCCTGTACCTAAAATTATAAGAATTTTATGGTACATTATATCACTGTAAAAGGTTGAGAACCGCTGATGTAGAGTATATTGCCTGATATTTTATTTCTAAAAACAAAATTAAAATCCACCTGACAACGTAATAAACGACTTTAATTTCTATGTTATAATTTATTTATTAACTTATTATCCAAGTTGTAACAATTTTTTACAATAATTATTTTCTAACACAATCATAGATTTGCAGGGTTATCCAGTTATAATGATTTACTTTAGTGAATACTTTTAAAAACAAGAAAATTAAGAAAGTCTTTTTTATCAAATGACAAAATATTAAAGTATAAATTATTTTAAAGAAATATTCATAGAAAATCTTGAATTAAGAGAATTTTTTCGTGTAGTAAAGAGTGACGTCTAGTGATGCATTCGCCATTTCATTTTTTGATCAATATTTTTCGCTTTATTCAAAAAGGCCAAATACCAGTCCTTGAGTAGCAATTACCAACAGTTTTGAACTAAAGAAATTTTGATTAATGATTTAATAAAAGCAAAAAACGAAAATTTGTTAAATTTCAATTTGTCCATTTTTCTTTTTCTGCTTTTATTACTTCATAAATTAAAAATTATATAACTTCAAATTTTAGGTAATTATGATTCAAATATGGGTATTTGGCCGATTTTTGGGTAAAAGAAAACCGTTAGGAAATATTGATTTAAAACGAAATGCCGGATGCGTCCCTAAACCTCACCCTTAAAAGAAAATTGATCGGCGCACGATGTACTTATCGCGCGAGAGTTCCGTTCCCACTTGCCAACTCTTTTATTTAATTTGTAAATGAGATTTTAAAAAAATTGCAATTACACCGATAACTTTTTGCTGTTATTTAACATTAAAATAGAAACAAAAACAATTAAATATTTGCAAATTGTTATGTCACAAAAGTCGGTCATCGAGGGATCCTAGCTATGCCATCGGTAAAAAGGCTAACCGCACCTGGTAATTAGTAAACGATGCAATCTTTAGAAAACAAAGTTAATTTGAACCGTTTCAAATTTATTTACAAATTCTAAATAATATTCATTTCTTTTTTAGTTTTATTCTCCTGCCTAACGCAATAATAGTATAGTTTGTACCAACGACGAGAAAGCCCCGTCGTTGGTTTGTCCAACAATATGATGTCCATATCGCACAAGGAAGTAAATTGAGCACGATACCGTAGACGGAGTGCTCAAACTTCCCAGCGCAATATGGACAATCCACTCGAATTGTACAGTATAATTTTTTCTGAACTTCATACTAAAAATTTTAACTAGTTATTTAAATTAGGCATCAAAACTTGTCTTTTTAGATGGCGTAAACTTGTGAGAAATGTAATAAAAAACAATTGAATAAAAATTCATTTCGTTGGCAAATTCATAGACCAAATTACACTGTAACATATTTAACAATTTGGACCCTTACACAAAATCACTTTGAATATATCTATCTTTCTCACAAACGGTCTTTTGCAGAATAATAGACATAAAGCGATATATTTATTAATAAAAATGAACAATTTATTTTCTCAACCTTAGGAAAGAATGATTAAATTGTTCTGAAGAAATGCACAGAAGAAAAAAGGGTTTGTTCGGTTTTTTTTCTGCTTGCGTAAGAATTATAACTCCGAAAGTACAACAAAATAGGTGTAGAATTCATTTTAAACAGTTAAAAACGGGGCCTGGGCATTAATATGAACTTTTAACGTTCGCTATGGTAAATGTTAGTGAAAAACGTGAATTTTGTAGATATGTATACAGGGTGATTCACGGTGGATGGTACGTTAGAAGTATATGACGAACCAGTTAACGAATCGTTTTGAAAATTTGGTTGTTTATATAAACGGACATGCTCTATTTATCTAAAATATTTTTAATGATGCAGTGTTGCCACGTCTACCTAAAATTAGTAGCAACTTCGTTATTTTAAATGGAACACCCTGTATTTTATTAAATTTTTGAACCCTCTATTACTTTCTTAACAACTTTATTTAATGTTATTCTATACTTATCTCTTACCGTTTCTAAGATAATAATTAAATTGCATTTTTTTGACGAAAAACGTTAACCTAAAAAAATTTTGCTATTTTTGAACTCTGAAATATTACAGCCCCGAAAATTGGTGGATGGGTAAATATTACCAGGGGGCTTTTAACCCTATGCCGAAATCTTAGTTGCGATATACAGGGTGGTTTAAAAATACAGTTAATTTGGGGACTTCAATAGGTGACCATAAGTATATTTTTTTAAATGTAACACCCTGTATATTATCACTGATTTAGAAACCTACTTACATTGGCTCTTTATTTTTGTATAACATATATATATAGCTAACTAGTCAAGTTTTTGACTTATAAGCCATTATTTGTAAAATTTGCTCAAAAATTTTATTTCCTTTTGATTTTTAGTAAGTATGCCATGACAAACTCTTGTTTGACATAAAAATTATGTCACTGTCATTATTGTTGTGGTATTTTATTAAATATTGTCGACTGAGATACTGAATGATTACAAAGCATGGAAGAAATCTATTCGAACGCAGTACTTATGAAGTTTTTTATTTGGACAGTGTGATCAAATTATCGCTAGAGCATGTATAAAGTTTAATGAAATGTACCCAAATCTACCGCCATTGAACTTAAGGAAATTCTTACGGATCCAGAAAAATTTTACTGAGTTTGGTTCAACTTTAAAAGCCCCAAGAAACTTGCCTCGACCCGTAACTTCTGACGAAGACAACCAGATTAATGTTTTGGCTTATTTTCATGCATTTCCTCAGTCGTCAATACATTGTGCTGAATATGATTTAGGTCTAACATATTCATCAGTCCAGAGGATTTTAGAACAGCATAACATGCATGATTTTAAATTTACTAAAGTTCAAGCCATGAAGCCTCAAGATCCACAACAGAGAGTTGAATTTTGTGAGATGTTATTAGTGCGCACCCAAGAAGATCCAAACTTTTTAAGTAAAATAATTTGGACCGATGAATCTAAATTTTCAAGGGAACGGGTTTTCAATAGAAGAAATAGTCATTTTTGGTCAAGAGATAACCCTCATGTCACCAAGGAAGCTGGATTTCAAGAAAAATTTAGTTTTAATGTTTTCTGCATGTTAATGGACAATCAATTAAACTATTTTATATACGACGAGTCATTAACATCGAGAAGCTACTTAAATATTTTAAGAACAGTTGTCGAAAACTTTGTTGATAATCTGCCCCTTGAAGATTATCGAAGCTGTTGGTATCAACTCGATGGAGCTCCTGCACATTGTACAAGAGAAGTTACAGTGGAACTCGATAGACTTTTTGATGATCGTTGGATAAGACGTTTGGGGCCTTGGAATTGGCCTCCAAGATCATCCGATCTCAATCCATTGGATTTTTACTTGTGGGGCATGTTTAAGGAAAAAATTTACAAGTCACCAGTACATTCAAAAGAAGAATTGCTACGTCGAGTTACCCAAGCATTTAGAGAACAAAATCCAAATGAGATTAGATCTTCCACGACTAATGCGGTAAATACCCGCATCTTAAAGTGTTTGGATGTAAACGGACAGCGTTTTGAACAATTGTTAAAATGATCGATTTAATTTTTTTTATTACAATCCTGAAATAGTATAAATTTCCTTAAAAGTTCATTGGCGGTAGATTTGGGTACATTTCATTAAACTTTATACATGTTCTAGCGATAATTATATCACACTGTCCAAATAAAATAAATAAATTCATAAGTACTGCGTTTAAATAGTTTTCTTCAGTAATTTTTAACTGAATTTTTAAAGAAAGTGCCATAATTTTTATGTCAAACAAGAGTTTGTCATGGCATATTTACTAAAAATCAAAAGGAAATTAAATTTTTGAGCAAATTTTACAAATAATGGCTTATAAGTCAAAAACTTGACTAGTTAGCTATAGATATGTTATACAAAAATAAAGAGCCAATTTAAGTAGCTTTCTAAATCAGTGATAATATACAGGGTGTTACATTTAAAAAAATATACTTTTGGTCACCTATTGAAGTCCCCAAATTAACTGTATTTTTAAACCACCCTGTATATCGCAACTAAGATTTCGGCATAGGGTTAAAAGCCCCCTGGTAATATTTACCCATCCACCAATTTTCGGGGCTCTAATATTTCAGACTTCAAAAATATCAACATTTTTTTAAGTTAACGTTTTTCGTCAAAAAAATGCAATTTAATTATTATCTTAGAAACGGTAAGAGATAAGTATAGAATAACATTAAATAAAGTTGTTAAGAAAGTAATAGAGGGTTCAAAAATTTAATAAAATACAGGGTGTTCCATTTAAAATAACGAAGTTGCTACTAATTTTAGGTAGACGTGGCAACACTGCATCATTAAAAATATTTTAGATAAATAGAGCATGTCCGTTTATATAAACAACCAAATTTTCAAAACGATTCGTTAACTGGTTCGTCATATACTTCTAACGTACCATCCACCGTGAATCACCCTGTATGTATAGTATATTTTATGCATTAAATATTGTAGTAATTGTCTAGAAATGAATGGAAAATGTAGATTTTTAAACTGTTTGATTTTATCTGACAGATAGGGAGCTATTAACATTAAAATGTTGGTTTTGATTGTTATTTAATTATATTGTTTTTGGTGATATTTTTTTTTTATTTTCAGTATGTATTTAAAATTATGCGGCTCTCAAAAAAAAAGTAATGGAATGATTCAAAAAATAAAATAGTTAGTAAGATTGTGAAAAAGTTTTTAAACAAAATTATCCGTCTCAATTTTTCCACAGCATGTTTTAAAATTATGATTTAAAAAAATACATTATTTTATTTCCTCCTGCATAATAATAAACTCAACAAATTGGTTAAAAGAAGCGTGGAAATTGGATTAAAAATAAAAATCTATCAACATTTTTTGTCGGATAGGTACCCTATAGCCCGTTTTCGATAATATTCATTATAAGGACACAAAAGACAAACAAGAAAACTTACACCGATAAATTTAGGTCTATATTGGGGTGTCAAAAACACTTACTTATTTTTATTAACAATATTGTACTTCTTCAGTACTATTTCCTTCAATGAATCAACAGTCTACTAACATTTAAAACATTATAACAAAGTGAAAGGTACAAGAACCTCGCTGAGAACTCGGTTAGCCTCCACTTAAGTCACTTCTTCATCTCACTTCCTCTCATTACTAGGACCCCGTTAACAAAAGACAGAGAATACATTTTGCAGACTTTCTTTGGCAGTGTCTGGCATTTTGCATTGAAATTATTAGTTTAATTTTTGACGCTGTTCTTTCCTGAACAAAGGAATAATAATTTTAAATAAAAGACTGAACTACTAAATTTAGAAATATGGTTTTAAAATGGAACGAAATTTTGAGTTTGTGTGTCGCTGTGATTTTTTTATTTAAGTGTGGAAACTCTCAAAATACAGGTGGGGAAATATATTTAATTATTATAATTTGAGAATTGTTGTGTGTGAAACTTGTGACATTTATTGTTTTAAGCCGGCATTGAAAATCAGGCTAAGAAAAAATGTATTTTAAATTTTTTTATGGTTTCTACTGCTTTTTAAGATCTAACATGGAAGGGGTTTTCTTTAGATTCATGGATGTCCCAAAAATCATTTTCGGAGGAGTAAAAAGGGGGAAGGGGACAAGCAACACGATCTAGAAAAATATTGTTTAAAAATGAGAAAAATATGTAAAATATTTTATTCAGTTTGAAATGTTTTTATTCGTAAAAAATTGTGATTTTTGTAAAGTCATTGTAAAAGTTTTAGTCATAAGGCCCGGTAGTGCGCAGCCACAAAATCGGTATATAGTGGAGGGGTAAGAAAAACCAGGGTTCAAAGCAAGCAAGTAGCGCCACAAATATTTAGAAAAATTAGCCTAGAATTAAAATTTTAACCTTAAACCTATTTACAAAATAAAAAATACTGTGACGACTCGGGTTCGATTCCCGAAGTGGGCATACGTAGATACAATAAAAGAAAGTATGTCCGAAATTCAGTGGATTTAAGAGCGCAAGGAAGAGTGTAACATGTATCATCTCCCAACCCACCCCATTCAAGCCGGTAACCAGGCCGAATGAGACCGGACATCTCTTGGGGTGCGGAAGAAGATACACACCCAATCGGTAGGTCAAGCAATGGCAAGAAACCAAGAGTTGATAGCCCTTGGGGGGTGTCGCATGACCGATGTTTGTGGTTCGGAACCCACGTTAAGTTATAGGTCCCCTCCGGTATGGCCCTGGCAGCGAACAAAGAGGAAAAAAGCGTATGAGAAAAACAGTTAAACCAGATGTGGGCATTTTTCGAAACAAATTGAAAAACTAAAACAGAAATGTGCAAGCTGTTTTTCTCCACATTGCACTATAAATAAGCTGTTAAGAGGCTGTCAAACTTCAAGAAATATAATTTTTTTTAGATGTTAACTGTGAGTTTTAGGTTTTGGTTTCGCCTCTAGAAAGGTGTTAAAGATAATACGTACGTTGTACGCCATTTACGTTTACAATTTATTTTATCTCGCAGGAAAAACCAAATAATGTAAATAGAAGTATAATATAAATTCTTATCGTAAATGCAGACAAGAGTGTAAAATATATCATCTCTCAACCCACCCCATTCACGCCGGTTACCAGGCCGGATGAGATCGGGCATCTCGTGGGGTGCGGAAGAAGATACACACTCTTCAATCGGTAGGTCATGCAAGGGCAAGAAACCAAGGGTTGATAGCCCTTGGGGGGTGTCGCATGACCGAGGATCGTGGTTCGGAACCCACGTTAAGGTCCCCTCGGGTAAGGCCCTGGCAGCGAACGAATAACGAAAAAATCGTATGAAAAAAAATAACTATGTCTACAACTACAAATATTTGATTATTTACTAACAAAACACTTTATATACAGGGTGTCCCATAACTTATGGGCCTTAGAGTAACTGGAGATACTAGACATCAAACTAAGCCGATTATGTCATATAAGTTTTTTTTGATAATTAAAATATTAATTTAATTTTGTACTATGTTTTTTTATGCTTTGGGATGTTTAGAGGGAAATATT
Organism: Polydrusus cervinus; assembly: GCA_935413205.1. Taxonomy (NCBI): domain Eukaryota; kingdom Metazoa; phylum Arthropoda; class Insecta; order Coleoptera; family Curculionidae; genus Polydrusus; species Polydrusus cervinus. The sequence continues at coordinate 110,807,681 of OW284510.1, read as the reverse complement.
TTGAAAACGGTTAAAGATATTAAGATCAATCAAGTACACTGCCCTTCTTTAAGAAACTATAATTGAAAAACACCTAATATCACAGGTAAGAAAAAAAAACATAGATTTATGAAGCCCAGTGTATGCAACTAGCGCCCTCTAGTTTGAAACTTAAAAAGTCTACAAATTCTTATTTCTTGCTCATAAAAACATAATATTGCCAACTTTCAATTCGATTCATTAAACCGTTTTAAAATTATGACTTATTTTCGAGAATAAACTTTTACTTTCAACACCCTGTATCTTTAGAACGAGTAACAATCCGAAAAAACTTATATGACCTAATCGGCTTAGTTTGATGTCTAGTATCTCCAGTTACTCTACGGCCCATAAGTTATGGGACACCCTGTATATGTACTATATATTTTTAAGAATTTGTTCAGTGACATTAAAAAAACATTTTGGCAGTGCGGCTCAGAATTTAACAGAGTATTTGAATTTTGAATTATTAATAAACAAATTGGGTCTATTATAAAAAATAAACAAATTGGGTCTATTATAAAAAGGGTCAATGGGGGGATTCCGCAATGAGATCATGTGCTTATAGGGGTTGATGGGTGCCGACTAGTAGTGGAAGAGGGAAGAGGGGGTCTATGTTACGTGTCTCTATATCTTTATATATATGTAATAAAATGTAACCAACTCCGGATCGGAGCGTTCTTAATTATACTTGTTTAGTAGTCACAAAATGTAAATTCTGATTGTTGAAGGTCAAGAATTATTCATTTATAATTTCTAAGTAAAACTCCTCGATAAACTAAAGCTTGTTCTGATTCAGATTTTAATGCTTCTTTAATCTAATTTACAATAATTAATCAAGGGGATTTGTTCAATATTTTCTAGACAGGGTGGCCCACTCTCAACGCAGGATTTCTTAACATCTAAACTACCTAATATTTTAATAATTTTCAAAAGAACAAAACAATTGAGTTAAGACATATGACATTTTACATAAAATAAGCGTAGAATTTATGGGAAATTAGAAAATAATATAATATACAGGGTGCTACAAATTCGCGGGCGTACAAGGGGATCTCGAAATCGGTCAGATAGGAAGATGGTTTAATTTAGGAAAAGTTGGGTATTTTGGGGGTTAATAATTTGGTGAAATAAAATTCTAAATATTCCGAATACCTTCGGAAATATCCGAAAAAACCCGAAATTTCTATTTTTGGTTTTTCATTTTTTGCGCCTTGATTTTTGACTTGGGAAAAAAACAAAAACACTGTTTCATAGCCGTTCTTTATGTTCTACAAAATGGCGTTATTAGTTTACAAATTCGACGTTTCGTTCTTTAGATACCAATCGCGAGTCAATTTTTTTAAATACGGGCCTGGAATTTTAAAAACTTTTTGGAGACTTCTACGCCTTGGAAATTTAATACAATTTAAAGATTTTTAAAATTTTAACGTTTTGTCATCAAATATCACTTCATTATTATTTCAAATTATTCTTTCTTTACTATTACGGCCCAGGCAATTATTTTTAGGATTACTTAAATATTAAAATTACATTACAAGAAATTATGGTGTTTAGGCCGTTTCATTTCAATAAGAGTTACCGTAACAATACTCTGGGAAGTAAGTACCTTTGTTTCTAAGGCATGAGAAGTAATTCAATTTTTTTTAGTATATTATTTATTTTCCTTAGACCTAGACCGAAATACTGTAATACAGAAAAAAATTAATGCTCCCGAGTAAAGAAAAGGTAACTGGAGTGTTAGTCTAGTTATGTTACTGTAATGCGCTTAAGTTTCTTTCAAAAACAATTTTAATTTATTTTTTACTGTTTATACTGTCTGATAATGTTAGTTTCTGGCGAAACATGTAACAAAAATAAACAGACCGAAAAATATTTGAGGCCGAGACTATTCGTCTTTTCTCTTACAAAATATCAAATTTCAGGCCTTTTTGAGCAAAAATGGACGGATTTTTCAAATCAGAAATCTCTTTTTTGGTTTGGCTATAAATGTTCAGGACCGTAATGACATAAAAAGATAACTTGAAAAAATGTTTTATTAGATGACAAAACGGTAAAATTTCAAAAACTCTAAATTGTATTAAATTTGTAAAGCTAAAGTCCCTAAAACTGTATTTATAATCCCAAGCCCGTATTTAATAAAATTGACTTGAGATTGGTATTTAAAGATCGAAACGTTGATTTTGAAAACAAATAACGCCATCTTGTAGAACATAAAAGACGGCTTCCAAGTCAAAAATGGAGGCGCAAAAAATAAAAAAACAAAAATAGAAATTTCGGGTTTTTTCGGATATCTCCGAAGGTATTCGGAATATTTACAATTTTCTTTCACCAAATTATTACCCCCCAAAATACGCAACTTTTCCACAATTTAACCATCTTCGTATTTCTTACCATTTTAGAGATCTCACCCTGTATAGGGTGTTCCATTAAAAAAGTATGTTTGACATGTCCTGACTATTTGACACACCTGTATAGTTTAAAATAATTTTAGAATTTAGAACTAAAGCTTCCCTATAACTCTGTTTTTAAAAAATATTAAAAAGTTAAGTAGTTAAGCTGCTATGAAATCCTGCGTTGAGAAGTGGCCACCTTGTATGCAGGGTGTCCAACAGGGAACCGAATCGATCTATATATAGAAAACTATACATATGAAAAGTTTGAAAATTTGACAGCTGATAGAGGCGACCGGGCTAAAATATTTTCATAATGTTGGCACTTCCGATTATACCAGAAGTAAGTGTATTTTGTATATATGTCCTATACCTATGTCTAAACGTTTTTGACATATTTGAATTTTTATGTCAAAAATGACGGTTGCAAGCCTTAGAATAATTATCAATATTTTCTATAAAGAAGCCTTATTTATTTAATTTAAGTGGGATTCCTTGTTATAAAGGACCTGCTTTAATAGATTTTTTATAATATTTTGATAACTATTAATACAGGGTGTTTAAAAAATAAGATTAAAAATGAAAATGAAAAAACTGTCAAAAGTCTAGATTTTCAAATGGAAACACCCAAATTTCATAATTATTGTTTATTTACATTAAAAATAAGGGTAAGTTTGTAAAAGGTTGTATATCCCAAAAATTCTTAGTTTTTGAAGTATTGCCAATTTAATATTTTTATATGGGGATCTTGCTGCAGATTTTAAGTTCAGTTACTCTTAGTTGGCTATGGCGGCGTTAAAAAACAATCAAATGCTAAAAAAATCTATGACGCTGTCACTGAACATTATTATTAATCATTCTCGAGCGCTTAAATTATACAAACGAAGATTATTTAAACTTATTTATTATTTATGGAGAATGTGAGAAAGTTATATCATGTCACATTTGCCATTCGATATCCGCAAAAACAGAAGCCATCACAATGTGCTTATTAATAATGTTTAAATGGTAAGTGACAGCTTTATAAATTTTTTTGGCATTTTATTGTTTTTCCACTGTTTTTCAACGCCGTCATAGTCAACTAAGAGTAACTGAACTTAAAATCTGCAGCAAAATCCCCATATAAAAATATTAAATTGGCAATATTACGAAAACTAAGAATTTTTGGGATATACAACCTTATACAAACTTACCCTTATTTTTAATGCTAAATAAGAAATAATTATGAAATTTGGGTGTTTCCATTTGAAAATCTGGACTTTTGACAGTTTTTTCATTTTTAATCTTATTTTTTAAACACCCTGTATTAATAGTTATCAAAATATTATAAAAAATCTATTAAAGCAGGTCCTTTATAACAAGGAATCCCACTTAAATTAAATAAATAAGGCTTCTTTATAGAAAAAATTGATAATCACTGGACAACAAATTTTAGGTTATTGGTTGTATCGTGTATCAAAATGCATTTTTTTTGTTAACTTTGGGATGCTGAATACAAAAATGATAATGAAATTAAAAACTTAGTTGCCGTTTTAAAAAAAAAGTGGTTATATTTTATTTTTGATAAAATAATAAAAACTACATAATTTTACACTTTAGAGTCACTAAATGCGCTGTCGCTTTGCTACTCTTTTGTGAACTGTTTCTGGAGCATCTCTAACAAGAGTCCAACAGTAGTCGGCAAGCATGGAAGCATTCCAGTGTCCCTGGTATCTGTTTTCCATGGTTGATATGTCCTGATGGAAGCGTTCGCCGTGCTCATCACTTACAGCTCCGCAGTTGTCAGGAAAAAAGTCCAGGTGAGAGTGTAGGAAATGGATCTTTAGAGACATATTGCAGCCCATTTTTTGATACGACGACAGCATATTTTCAACCAGAGTAACGTAATTGTCAGCTTTTTTATTTCCCAAGAAATTAGTTACCACGAGGCGAAAGTCTTTCCAGGCGTTTTTTTCAATATCTGTTAGAGTGCTGTCAAAGTGTTCGTCTTTCAGAATATTTCGAATTTGTGGCCCAATAAAAATACCTTCTTTAATTTTTGCCTCACTTAGCCTCGGGAATTTCTGACGTAGGTACTGAAATGCTGGCCCATCTCGATTCAGTGCCTTAACAAAGTTTTTCATTAGGCCCAATTTGATATGCAGTGGTGGTAACAAAACCTTTTTGGAGTCTACCAATGGCATATGTTGTACATTTTTTTGCCCTGGCTCTAATGATTGTCGAACGGGCCAGTGTCGTCTATTGTAATGAAGTGACCTTGCCCGACTGTCCCATTCACACAAAAAACAGCAAAACTTGGTGTAGCCTAGCTGCAACCCAAGTAAAAGTGCAATAACCTTTAAGTCACCACAGATCTGCCATTGGTGCTCATCATATTTTATGGTTGTCAATAGGAACTTCATATTGTCGTATGATTCTTTCATGTGAACTGCATATCCGACAGGAATGGACGGAAGAATATTGCCAATATGTAATAGTACTGCCTTTAAACTTAATTTTGAACTGTCTATAAACAATCGCCATTCCACTGGTTTGTAGTTTATATTTAAAGCCTCCAATAAACCGCCAATATTATTGCAGAAAACTAAGTTATTTTCCATGTCAAAAAATGGCGCTAGACCTTTATGGCGTTTACGAAAAACACTTACAGAGACATCTTCTTCTAACAGGTTCCACTGCTGCAATCTTGATCCTAGTAACTCAGCCTTACTTTTTGGAAGTTCTAGATCTCTCACAAGATCGTTTAATTCTGACTGGGTTATTTTGTGCGGTTGGCGGTATGATGTGCTGGGTTCGAAATCGGGATCTCTTGAAGTTGATGGCATATCTTCTTCTTGGCACAACGCTGTATCGCTGTCTGATTCGTAAGTGACTGTTTCTGGGGGTTCTGGAATAGGAAGGTCGTCACTATGTGGTACAGGTCTGATGGCAGATGGTATATTTGGATAGTTAATAACAGACTTTTTCTTCTTGGATATACCGGTGCCTTGCCCAACAGGAGGTATCATGCAGAAATAGCAATCATTAACATGATTTGTAGGCTCTCTCCAGACCATTGGAACAGCAAACCGCATAGATCGGTTTTTACGATTTAACCAGCTTGTCAAACTTGAAGCGCATGCATTACAGCATATATGTGGCGCCCACTGTTTGTCTTGATCTCCTATTCTGCAACCGAAATAAAGATGATATGCTTTTTTCATTAATGGAGTCATAGATCGCTTCTGAGACGCAAAAGTCACTTCACCACAAACATAACAGAAGTGATCTGGATTGTTTACACACTTTCGAGGCATTTTACAATCTTAACTATTCGACTTGAATTACTAACTTCGACTGACTAACCTCTCCGCTTACCTACCTGTTTATATCCCCAAATATGGATTATAGATTTTTAAATACATTTCATTATAATTATACTTATAAGTAGTCTATATACAATTTTAAGAAACCAACATAATGAGTTTTTTATTTGTTATTACCTAAATAGGGATAAAATACACAATGCGACTGAGCAGGTACTAATGAATTTATTGGCCTACATTATAGTACTGTGCTCAGGTAAACCATAGAAATGAGGATAAACAAGGGTCCTTTTATCCGTTTAGTCGTTTATTTATTTAAAATCGGGTAGTAAAGCACTATTTATTTGCCGCTTAATTAAATATTTTAATATTATCCCTGTTTTTCGAGTGGTCCCGGCTAAGTCGCCATTGTGTTAATATCCCTATTTAGGTAAATTTATGTAAAACTCATTTCGTTCGTTCTCTTATTTTTGTAAACAGATTTTTATTATATAGGGACTGTTCAGTACAAGGCAGACATGAAAGTGGATTTACATGGGTTTCAATGGCTATCGCTCTTATTTTAAGCAATAGGGGGCTAGGATTTCGAATATAGGGGATCGTCCCTAAGAATCCACCATTCCTTAACTTGGAGAAAATGTAGATTTGGCAATATAAAATCCATATATTGTTATTACAATACAAATATACTACGTGCGTTCTCGCGGTTACAGTGTTAATATATTAGGGGAACATGACGTCACGTATCTCTTAAACGTGAACTAATATTTAAAAAAAACGTTTATTTTCGATTTAAGCACACCTAAAATAGTAAGATTTAGTTGATTTTATTTCTGCAACATTTTAGCTGTTGTCCAGTGAATTATTCTAAGGCTTGCAAACGTCATTTTTGACATAAAAATTCAAATATGTCAAAAACGTTTAGACATAGGTATAAGACATGGTATACAAAATCTGCCTAGAATCTTGCGTAGAATGCAAAAATGTAATAATATATATGGTGTCCTATTTAAAATAAGCAAGTTGACACTTACTTCCGGTATAACCGAAAGTGCCACCTTTAGGAAAATATTTTAGCCCGGTCGCCCCCATCAGCATCAGCATACTGTCAAATTTTCAAAATTCTCCTATGTATAGTTTTCTATATATAGATCGATTCGGTTCCCGGTGGGACACCCTGTATATATGTATGAGATTTGTGTAGGCTGTTAATACTAGAATATTTTTGGAAACTGACTGATAGTACACAAAAATGTTTAATAAAAATCCCAAAAAATCTAATTTAAAGAAGCCAGAAATCGATAAGGAACTTTTTCAAAAAAAAAAGGCAATTTAGATTAAAAAAATTCAAATACTTCTCAGTCAGGCGTGTATCTAAAAGGGGACACGCACGCTCTTTTCCCCTAGAAATCAAGCCCCCAAACCAATTTTTTTTGCCGCGCGCTACTGGACCTTATGACTAAAATTTTATTGATGACTTTACCAAATTTTCATTTTTGGTGTGTTTTTTAAAATTAAAAGAAAAAATCATAATTTTTTTATGACTAAAAACATTTAAAAATACTTCTAATTTTTAAAACAATTTTTTGAAAATATTTTTTTGGACACCCATGCAATGTCGTCATTGGTTTGGTATATATTGTTAAGTACTAGTCAGAAAAATCTAAATAATTAAGAAAATCGAATATTATTAGTTTGTAAACTTTTTGTTAAAATTTCTGGTTTTAAAATTATCATAGAAACGAATAAAATAAATATTTCAACCTGTTTTTTCTAAAATTTTAATTATTTATTTATCACTATATCAGTCCTCCATCTATTATATTATAGAATGTATTTTTCTCATAAATTTTTTGTCGTTATTTGTTATTTAGTTTAATTATTAATTTGCTCTCTAATTATACGCTTTTTTTCATTTAATCGAAATTTGTGTACCGATGTCAAAATTGTTTCGCTTGCTTCGCTGTGTTTGCTTTCCTCTCGAAACGAAAAGAATTATTGTTATACCAAAAAAAAAAACGTTTTTTCTTTCTAAATTATAAACATTTTTTAGAGTCCCTAGATTACGAAAAGAAGCTTGTTTACCAGTGGAGGCTCGTGATTAATTTTACAAGGAAGGGTCATGTCGAAATTTAGGTATTACCTACATAGAATTATGAAACGAATTAACCTTTTCTGGTGCATCGTGGTTGGAAACAAAGGAAATCCCATGCAAGTTTTAGACGGTCCAAATATTTGCTCTCCTGTTGACTTTAGAGCGGAGTTGTAGGGAGACTTTTTTAGGGTCTATGTGATGATTGCACATGCGGAGTTTGAATAATTTTGGACAACCCGATCTTAACTTATTTGAATAGGATTGCGGTTGGTTTTTCATTGGAATTCATCAGGATATGCTGCAGACACCAGCATTGATTGGACTTGTCAAACTGTGATATGTCATTGTCAAATATAATTTGCAATTAAAAAATCCTATTGAAATAAGTTAAGATGTGCAGTTACCACACAGAGAATCTAAAAAAGTCTCCCACCAACGCTCTAAAGTCAACAGGGGAGTAAATATTTGGACAGTCTAAAACTTGCATGGGGTTTCCTATACTGGGTGTTGCATCGTCGAGCGGGACATAGGAAATCCCATGTAATTTTAAATGGGGTCAATTATTGGCTTCCCTAATTATTTTAGAGAAAAATTCTATTTAGGTTTATTAAAGAGCACTAAAACCCACATTCAAAAGAATAACTTTAGATATTATTGATGAGCCCGTTTACGGGTTATCGCCGATTTCTTTTTAACTATTTCTCCTTTTTATGGCCCCGTATTTGCGGGCACCAGTCAAGGTAAAAGATGACTGTCAAATAAAGTTGTCATTTTGAAATGTGTGCTTTATTGTTATAAAAACTCGTACATCGAAAATATTAGCTATGAATTACACTTCTGAAGAAAAAATATTGATGATTAAATGGTATTATCAAGGAAATAGTTATTAAAATGTGTCAGACATGTTTGCTGCTCTGTATCCGAATAGACCGATACCTGCAAAATCTACAGTCGAAAGGACTATCAAGAAATTTGAGACAAAAGGCACTGTAATAAATAACTGCAGATGTGAAGAAAGGCAGGAACAAAGAAGAGATGCAAGAAATGATAGGGACGTGCAAAGGCAGGAACAAAGAAGAGATGCAAGAAATGATAGGGACTTACAAGTTTTGTTGTGCGTGGAAGAAAATGATGGGAAGATCAGCACAAAAACTTGAGGATGACATAGGATTAGATCACACCACAGCGTTACGAGCTTTGAAACTGCATAAATATTATTCATACAAATATGAAAAGCACCAAGAGCTAAGAGATAGGGACGAAATACGACGACAGGAATTTTGTTTTGGTATGATTGAAAGAGCAAACATGGATGGGAATTTTTTAAAAACATTTGTTTCACTGACGAATGCACATTTACCTTAAACAATGAACCCAATGTTCAAAATTATCGATATTAGAGCAAAAAAAACCAACACAGGTTTGTCGAAACAAGGACGCAATATCCACAAAAAGTTAATGTTTGGGCTAGGATTTTCGGAGAAAATATTATCGGGCCATTATTTCTTACACGAAATTTAAATGCAGAATATTTTTTGGAACTACTTGAAGATCATATTTTACCTACTTTACATGATGCCGCCAGGGAAAATCAGGAAGTTTGGTACCAAATGGATGGATGCCCGGCACATAGTACCCTGGCTGTCCGGGAATATTTAAACCGTGCTTTTAATGGAAATGTTATTGGCTTAAATCATACAGTAAATTGGCCAGCCAGGTCTCCTGATTTATCGCCAAATGATTTCTTTCTCTGGGGCCATTTAAAAAACAGGATATACAAAGATAAAAAATACCCAAATCTAGACAAGTTAAAAAATGCTATTTCTGCCGAATGCAATGGAATTTCAGTTTACCAACTAGCGAATGTAAGAAGAGAATTTTATGATCGGTTATTGTCTAGCAGACAATGGAGGAATATTTGAACATCTTCTTAAATCTTAAAGTTCTAACAATTTAATAGTACCTACCTATTAATTAGTAAAATATTGAAACATGTAAAATGTCATAATTTACCTGGTAATTGGATACTTTATTTTAGTTTTATTCAGATTAATTTGTACTCATAAATACACCTTTAATATTTTCGATGTACGAGTTTTTATAACAATAAAGCACACATTTCAAAATGACAACTTTATTTGACAGTCATCTTTTACCTTGGCTGGTGCCCGCAAATACGGGGCCATAAAAAGGAGAAATAGTTAAAAAGAAATCGGCACTAACCCGTAAAGGGGCTCATCAAAAATATCTAAAGTTATTCTTTTGAATGTGGGTTTTAGTGCTCTTTAGTAAACCCAAATAGAATTTTTCTCTAAAATAATTAGGGAAGTCAATAATTGACCCCATTTCAAATTACATAGGATTTCCTATGTGCCGCTCGACGATGCAACACCCGGTATATAAAAAACTATACATAGGAGAATTTTAAAAATTTGACAGTATGCTGACGCTGATGGGGGCGACCGGGCTAAAATATTTTCATAATGGTGGCACATCCGGTTCTACCGGAAGTAAGTGTCAACTTGCTTATTTTAAATGGGACACCCTATATATTATTACATTTTTGCATTCTAGGCAAGATTCTAGGCAGATTTTGTATACCATGTCCTATACCTATGTCTAAACGTTTTTGACATATTTGAATTTTTATGTCAAAAATGACGTTTGCAAGCCTTAGAATAAAATTTTTTATAAATTTTTTTGATAAAGAAGCCTTATTTATTTAATTTAAGTGGGATTCCTTGTTATAAAGGACCTGCTTTAATAGATTTTTTATAATATTTTGATAACTCTTAATACAGGGTGTTTAAAAAATAAGATTAAAAATGAAATTGAAAAAACTGCAAAAAGTCTAGATTTTCAAATGGAAACACCCAAATTTTATAATTATTTCTTATTTAGCATTAAAAATAAGGGTAAGTTTGTATAAGGTTGTATATCCCAAAAATTCTTAGTTTTCGAAATATTGCCAATTTAATATTTTTATATGGGGATTTTGCTGCAGATTTTAAATTCAGTTACTCTTAGTTGGCTATGGCGGCGTTGAAAAACAATCAAGTGCTAAAAAAGTCTACGACGCTGTCACTTAACACTATTAATAATCATTCTCGGGCGCTTAAATTATACAAACGAAGATTATTTAAACTTATTTATTATTTATGGAGAATGTGGTAAAGTTATATCATGTCACATTTGCCATTCGATATCCGCAAAAACAGAAGCCATTACAATGTGCTTATTAATATTGTTTAAATGGTAAGTGACGGCTTTATAGATTCTTTAGCATTTGATTGTTTTTTAACGCCGTCATAGCTAACTAAGAGTAACTGAACCTAAAATCCCCATATAAAAATATTAAATTGGCAATACTTCGAAAACTAAGAATTTTTGGGATATACAATCTTATACTAACTTACCCTTATTTTTAATGCTAAATAAGAAATAATTATGAAATTTGGGTGTTTCCATTTGAAAATCTGGAATTTTGACAGTTTTTTCAAATTCATTTTTAATCTTATTTTTTAAACACCCTGTATTAATAGTTATCAAAATATTATAAAAAATTTATTAAAGTAGGTCCTTTATAACAAGGAATCCCACTTAAATTAAATAAATAAGGCTTCTTTACAGAAAAAATTGATAATAATTATTCTAAGGCTTGCAAACGTCATTTTTGATATAAAAATTCAAATATGTCAAAAACGTTTAGACATAGGTATAGGACATGATATAAAAAATCTGCCTAGAATCTTGCGTAGAATGCAAAAATGTAATAATATATAGGGTGTCCCGTTTAAAATAAGCAAGTTGACACCGGTATAACCGGAAGTGCCACCATTATGAAAATATTTTAGCCCAGTCGCCCCCATCAGCATCAGCATACTGTCAAATTTTAAAAATTTTCCTATGTATAGTTTTCTATATATTGATCGATTCGGTTCCCGGTGGGACACCCTGTATATCGATGCTATTACTTAAAATCGTCAATGGACTGAACAATTTCAAAAAAAAGGAAATGTATTTTTTATCAGTTCTTGACTGAATAATATCGATTGTAAAATACACAAAATGTTTATCTTTGGTTAGTTTTTGTTTTACTAAAGCCCGTGACCATGACTAACTATTGATATTCATTTAAATTTACTTAAGAATAACTTAATTCTAAATTCTAATGACATCCAAGCCGTTCAAGTGATATTTGTTAACTTTCACTTTTTATTTTTGTTATGGTCCAATAAAGCTTAAGAACAAACCTGTTTAATTAATAAACATATCCAATGATGATGATAATAATTTTAATATTTTGAACTTCAGGGAGTCAGGGACGACTGGTACAATTTCGGGGTTCTTCGAAATAACACTGGTTTTTAAAAGAGCAAAGAACTTATTTATTCATTTTTAATTACCTATGAATACTGAAACTACAATTTTACATTTTCCAATGCAGCTAACCAAACAGAAAATGTTTACGAATAAATATAATATAATACAAATTGATAGATTCAGCCGATACTAGGTGGAACTCCATAACTATAGACTTATGAAATACAGAACTTCTACTACTACAACTAAGTGCTGTAGGGGAGACTGGGTAACAGTGGATCACGGGGTACAGTGGATCAGCCACCATAACTTCGTATATTTTCGCGTACACGCGCAAAGAAACCGTTGATAACCCTTCTTACAATACCTTCCTTAGCCAAACTAGTCAATGTTGCCAGGTCTGGTGATTTTTCACCAGATTTGGTGATTTTGAACCCCATCTGGTGATCTGGTGAAAACTTTTTAAAAAAGTCTAATTTCTGGTGATTTTTCGACACTGATGATAAGCTTATATCTTAAAAAAAAGAGAGAAAAATGGCTTGATTGTGTTTTATTCTTCTTTGTTAAAAATGGTGACATCGATGCAAAAACTTATTGGTTTCAAAAGCGAAAAGCGTTTGTCTTTGTCTGGAAACTCTCTACTTCTCTGTGCCGAATATTTCTTAGTAGCGGGGGATTTACAGAATTTGTATCTGTCACTGTTTTATATATACTGTTATTTATATAGTGATTTCTAAAAAAAAAAAAAGGTCGTCCTCGGAAATACTGATTTAAGGTCTTGGTACCGGGGTGCGCACTCATGTTTATAGCTTAGACAACATGAGTGCCCCTGACGTCAAAAGCTTAAATGAGAGGTATGTTATTTTCGAGGTATGACCTTTTTTTTTTTTTTTTTTTTTTAGAAATCACAGCAATATATTTGATTTTACATTAATTATATGGTGTTGTATGTGATAATGCGAGAAATTAAGAATCTGGTGATTTCTGGCAACTTTTAAAGCAAGGGTCTGGTGATTTTTAATTTTTTGACCTGGCAACATTGAAACTAGTCGTTGCCACGATATCACAGCGGCAAGACGTACTGCGACGCTCCGGTCAACAAGGTCATATGAAACTTTTTTAGCACGTGTTTTAAAAATTTGTGTTGTGTTCAAGTGAGTATCAAATCTGGATGTTTTTTTACAGTTTTATGCTTAGTAATGCTTATATTAATTGTAAACTATGTTGTTTTGTCTTTAGGAGTGTTTGCTAATTTTCAATGGGCATTTTTTTAAAATAACCGTCGTTGGGTCACAGTGAATCGTTTTGATTTGGGGTTCAGTGAATCAGCGATCCACTGTGACCCGCAATGATCCAGTGTGACCCACGAAGTAATACTTACTTTCTTCAATAGGTAAAAATGCCTCGCAACAGAAAAAGAAAAACTAGTATCGGACTCCACACTGAAGAACAGATGCAAAACGCTCTAAGACTTATATCGGATGGCCAGAAAATAAGGGCTGCTGCAAGAACCACTCGTATTCCGTACTCAACTTTAAACAGGTATCACAAGAAAATTCAAAATAACCCTGATCCTGAGAAGATAATTAGGCTTACACCTAATTACGCTGTTCATAAGATATTCACAGATGCGCAAGAAAAGAGTATTGTGGATTATGTTATTAAATGCAGCCAAATGTTCAATGGACTCACAATTCTGGACGTTCGACAACTAATTTACGAAGTAGCAATGTTGAACAATATAAAAGTACCAGAAAAATGGCACGAAATGAAGCTCGCTGGCATTGAGTATTTATATAATCTCAGAAAAAGAGATAATCGATTATCTTTGCGAACTCCTGAGGGGTGCAGCTTAAGTAGAGCGACATCTTTCAACCGTCACAATGTTGGTATATTCTTTGAAAATTTAGAAACTGTTATGTCTAGACAGATAGTCTTTGGCAATGGAACTAGAGTATTTAATCTAGATGAAACAAATACTATGACAGTTCAGAAGTCTGCAAAGGTGCTAGCTGCCAAAGGACAAAGGCAAGTTTCCAAGGTCACCAGCGCAGAACGAGGGACGTTAACAACAACTTGTTATATAATTAGTGCTTTGGGGAATGCATTGCCACCAGTAATGATATTTCCTAGAGTACATTTCAAACAACATATGATTGCTGATGCTCCGGCTGGAACCTTAGGCCTAGCTACACAGTCTGGCTGGATGAACTCAGAATTATTTGTAAAAACTATGCAGCATTTTATAACTTACACTAGCAGCAGTAAAGAAAATCCTAGCCTGCTCATATAAGATAATCACGAGTCGCACATTTCTATAGAAGCCTTAAATCTAGCGAAAGAGAACGGTGTGACCATTTTAACAGTGCCGCCGCATTTAACAGGCAAACTACAACCTCTTGATGTCGGAGTTTTTGGGCCATTTAAAACCGCCTATAACAAGGCAGTCGACAGCTGGATGATGCGAAATCCTGGGAAAACGTACTCAATATATGAAGTGGCTGGATGCGTTAGAGAAGCCCACATGAAAGCTATGACACCCGGAAATATTTGCGCTGCTTTTAAAGCGACGGGAATTTTCCCTTTCAACAGAGACGTCTTTAGTGATCTAGACTTTACGCCTAGTGAAGTTACTGATCGAGAAATGAATCTGGAAAATGAACCAAACCAATTTAATCGACCAGAAGAACACGATGCACGAGCTAATGAGCGTAACAAAACGAAAACTCCAACGTTTTCAGTACAAGAGAATTCTTGCACTCCCACTAAACAAATTATTCAACAACCTGATACGGCTAGCACTTCTGGCATCAATAATTCTTCTGTGATTCTGGAAGTTTAAAGCTGAATTTGAATATTATTTGTAGCTAGTTACAGTTGTATTTGCTCTGAGAGACTGAGAATAAATTGTAATCTTTGCGAACTTTTGAAAGACTGTTTAGAATATTTAAGTAGGCTGTCTTTTGGTACAAATAAATGAGTTATAGTATGAAAACAATAACCTTTTACAGTGTGCCCGAATTGATTTACTGTTACCCATGCACTGATCCAAAGTGACCCACTCCTGAGTCACGGTGGATATTTTCCCAATTTTTTTTCAAATGCTGTATCTTGTAAATTTATGTATTATTCGTCAACAAATGTCTTGTTCTTTGACGATTTAATACTCCTCTTACAATTTAAATTAAGGGATCAGTGATTTAGCGATAAACATTGGAACAGCATAAGTTAAAAAAAAAAATGATCCACTGTGACCCATTCTCCCCTACTTCATAAGTCTATAATATAATACAGTTAATTTCCTAAAAAGTACTTTGCGCATGCATCAGAAAGAATTTCTACGAGAGTCAGATAATAAATAAAATAGAACAAGATTATTATTTTTTGAAGAAACTCCAATGAAACTTGAACTAGTGTCTGTTTAAAGGTTGGAGACAATGACGTTTCTTGAACGGCAGTAGAGTTTTGGACTTGCATTGTCTTTATTTGTTTTGAATCACAACGTTTCAAGTATCTCCAGTCGTCTTCAGGTGAATACTAAACAAGTATGGTATAGTCTATTTCAGACAGATGTAGAGTAATAAAATAGGAAATTTCGTCCAGTTCGGCTCAATTCCGGTGTGGGCCATAGGCGCAGGTAAATTTTGTGCAATGAAGGATTTATGATAACTAACCCAATAAAAAAATGGAAGATAATTTGATAAAGAAGGAACTATTAGCTATAGCAAATGTACACAAACATCGTTTTATGAAATATGCCGTGGAAGATATAGCTGAAAAACATAGTGTAACTGTGCTGCGCACACCGCCATATCATTGCGAACTAAATCCTATAGAACTTATAGGGCGCAAGTGAAAGGATTTGTAGCAAGACACAGCACGACCGACATTCAAAATGAAAGACGTTAAGCTACTGTTTGATCAAGTCATTAAGGAAGTGACACTAGAGAACTGGCGAAAAGCAGTCCATCATGTCATTAAAGAAAAAGAGAAAATGTGGGATCTTGACCACCGGATCGATCGGACCCTCGAACCGTTAATTATAACGTCAATAAGAGGAGATGACAGTTCCTCAGATGACGAAGAATATTAAGATGTGAACTGTACGTAAAACAATGTTTACTCATGTGGGGTTAATATTTCGTAAACGGTTAAAGATAGTTTATAATTATAATTTATGAAAAATGTCTATAATTGAATTCAGAATGTAAAAATATGTAATATGTTCCATTAAAAAAATTTAATTTGATACTTACAAGTAGTATTTTTAGGATCCACCCTGTATAATATTATTTTTCTAAAAAAAAAGCATTTCTAAAGTATGATTTTGTTGATCCATATTTCGCCACGAAAATTATTAACATAATTACAAATAAATCATTATTTTTATTTACCATCTGAACAATAAGTTCCTTTTCCTTCATTTTTGCACGGTCGACTAATTTTTAACAAGCTTTAATCGATTCAATCAATGACTGGAACCAATCAGATTCCCGCATTAGCTGTAAAACGGTTTCAGTCTTGTAATTTTTCTTAAAATTTTCTGGGCGGATTATTTTATAACTGGCAAAAGTCAATCACACCGAATTTATTGGATTCCCCTTACTTCTTCAACGCTTTCTTTAATTATCACTTCCTTGTGGTAGGCACCCGATTAGTACCGTTAATTGAAAAGCCTCCACACTTTTCCAAGTTGGTAAGAGAACGCTGTAAAACAGTGGCGTCTTGTACCTTGGACAAGTTACTTAGGCTGTACGTCCCCGAAATGACTGTTTTTTTTAAATTATAATTTTAATTAGATTTTGGGACAAAAAGTCCGTTTCCAAATTATAATTAATATCAATTCATGGGAGTAGAATTAGACTTTTTTAATTATTGCACATTTAAAATGTCTACGCCAACGGAGGAACAAGGGCTTATAGTCCGGTCAAATTAGACCAAAAAATGAAGGTGAAAGTACATAAATTTACAACAAGCATAAAATCAGTAAAAATGTTCAAAATACAAATATAAATAAAATTTGAAAGTTCCCCAACATTCCCGTGTATGGAAAAAATTTGACTCGAGGTCATGTCACATAGAAAATTAGAAATTTACATCGAAATGAAATCTTTTTAGATGAAAATACATTTTTTTGCAAAAATCAGTATTTTGTATGACCACCTTTCGCAGCCAACACAGCTTCAACGCGACGTGGCATACTGCTTATACAGCTTTGAATTTTTATTTTGATCTCTGGGTTATGTTTCCAAGTGTCATTAAGTATATTGATCAACTCTTGCTTGGTTGTAGGGGCTTTCATCCTAACCTCAGATTTCAAAAACTCCCAGACGTTCTCGATGGGGTTCATGGCGAATTTCCTGGCCAGTCGAGAATATCTACTTTTTTTTCAGCTAAAAATTTTGTAATTTTGTGTGCACGATGGCAAGGCGCACCATCATGCATAAAAATTGGCTTTTCTCGTTTCTTGAACCATTTTTTCACTTGAGGAAGCAGCTGAGTTTCCAAAACTTTCTGGTATTTTTCGGCATTCATTGTACCTTCGACAACGTATAAGGCCCCTGGTCCCTTATAACTGATAACTGACCATACCATTACCGACGGAGGATGTTTAATGGTCGGCACAATGCAGTCTGGCTTATATTTCTCATTTGACCTTCGCCGTACAAACTGCGATTTGTCGACCAATACTTGGAAAATCGACTCGTCCGAAAAACATACCTGAAAAATGTCATAGAATTTAGATTTAACAATATCTACAGTACAAGAACAACTTGAATATAGTTATATAGCATTTATTTACCTTCCTCCAGTCATCAGTCGTGAAATCCTTGTATTTTCGTGCCGATTGGTATCGCTTTGATATCATAGCAGGTGTAAGTCTTTGTTTGCGTGCTGGTCTACGTCCAATAAGACCCTCTTCTGCTAACCTCCGCTGCACTGTTCTTTGCGAAACTTCAATGCCGGCTTCAAGAACTTTTTTTGCAAGAATTTTTATCGGCAGTTTTCGATTTTCAACACAAATATTGCGAATTTTTCGGTCACTTCTCACTGTCGTGATTCTCCGACGACCGCACGCACCTTTACGTTTGGCTCTCAGATCTTCACCGAGGTCTATTTTTTGTTTTATTCGTTTGACAGAACTTTGAGAAACTCCAACAATTCGCGCTATTTGGTATTGCGACATGTTTCGTGCTTCCAGCATGCCGGAAATTCGACCAACTTTTATTGGCGACAAATCAGACACTTTTCCCATTCTGAAATTGTTTTTTTATCATAATATGGCCTCAAAACGTGTAAATATATACGTTGACATGTTGTTTTGTCAACAATAAACTCACCTTATGAAATGGAAAAGAGTTTTACAAGAGAAAACGCTATTGAAACACGTTAAATTGTTAAATTGCACTATCAAACTGAAACTCTATTTTTTAGGTTATGTACATGTCATTTTCGCGATAATCGATGTGAGTCATCGATTACCAACATGATCAGTGTTGCCAAAACGATAAAAGTGCCCGCGATATTCAAAAACCCAAGTTCTACCAACATATCTACAAAAAGTTCATATTAACAACAAGAAATATCAAGTAAAAGTGTAGATTTGCAGCATGAGTCTAATAATATGGCAATATTATTAGGCTCCTGATTCTGAATTAGAAGTGCTCGTTGGCGTTTGGAAAATCAAACTTGTTAACAAAATTGTCTATCTGCAATGTATAAAACTTTAGCGAAAAGAAATACAAAAAAAAGTATTGATTAATTTTAATATTTTACTAGTTGGTAGTACGCAGCCACGAGCAAGCAAAAATCTCCACTCGCCGAACGTTTAGATCTGCTGGCCGTGAATCTTCCACGAAGCAGCGTTTTTTTATGGAAAAAAAATCAGGATTTGGTTAAATTAGGATATATTTCTACTTTTCCCACTGATCCATTTGGTTCTTTTAGGAAAAGACAATTTTTAATATGCAGACATTACATCGTTAGTTGTCGAACAGTTGTTTTTCTTAACTAGCACATCTAAAAATCGGTTATATGAAACAGTGGCAACTATTCCCGTGAAGGAAGTAACGAGCCACTTTACCAAAGAATCCCCACCAATATAAAAATTTAATTGGCTTGAAAAAGTGATTGACAGCTAGCCCATTAACTAAATATTGACACAATCGTTACTGATATCCTACCACTGGCGCGCTATCCTCTCCAACAGTAGAATATTAGAGCTGTATTAGGTACTTGATGCTAATGGCGATGTACTTGATACTAATGCCATGACAACCGCGAGTATATTTTTATACCTTAGGTTTTCCAAGCTAGAGGAGAAAATTTCACAGGTTAGCAATGATATAAAATCCCTTAACTTAAATATAGTAAAAAATGCCAAGGCCATTAGGTCCTTGGAAGAGAATGTGGATTCTCTAGAACAGTTCTCAAAAAGAAATGCATTACGCTTTGTTGGGATACCCGAGGAAGACGGTGAAGATGTTGCTGGCTTGGTCACTGGGTTTATCAATACCAACCTTAATATCTCATGTACTTCCCGAGATATTGACTGTGCCTTCCGAGTCGGTAATAATAAGAGTGCTAATGAAAACCCTCGTATAATTATGGTGAATTTTGTTCAAAATATTAAAAGAAATGAGGTTTTCAATGCAAAAAAGTTTTTGAAAGACTCCAAATACTCTATTTTTGAGGATTTAACCAAACTCAGATACAATTTGCTAATGAATTCAAAAAAACAGCATGGTAAAAACAAAGTGTGGTCCGCCAATGGAAAAATTATGATGTGGAGTGACGCAGAAAATAAAAAAGTTATTATTTCGCAATAAGAAAGTGTTTTGTATGAAAACTCTTCTAAAATTACTGACTACGACTTAATCGAGACGGCAGTGATAGTATGAGATTGTACATGTTGGTTCTCTTGATAAAATCTATATTTACATTAACCGTTAATCCGACCCTTTTTTGCTAAATATATTATCATATTTGCTATAAACCTTATTTTTCTCTACGAATAAAAAGTAGGAAATAAATTGAAGGCATTTTAACTAAAATATGAGGCAGGCATATTATTTATTAAAATGTATGCCGTCCTGCAATTTTAAAGTTTATGTTCTTGGGTCATTTAGGCCCGGTCTTGAAGGTTGTAGTCAAAGTTGTAGTTAACTATCCTACTGTTATATTTCCTACTTCTTAGATATTTTAGCTGTTTACTATTTTTAAAGTAGGATTACATGACTGGATATTAGTTCATTTGTCTTACACTAGTATAATATTTTTATTATTATTTAAAAAAAATTAATTGCTAAAACTTATATGTATTTATTACTTCTTATAGTAACTAAACCAAAGCACTAAGCACATTTATTACTTTTATTCCATATAATAAATTGTTCTAAAGTTGAATTAAGCAGTCAAAACTGTAATATGCAAAATACCTGGATAGACTTTTCACATTTTAATGTTCGATCTTTATGTGCTGATTTTGATTTATTTAGTGACGTTCTAGCTGAAGGATCTTTTGATGTCATTGGTCTCTCAGAAACCTGGCTTAACTCTAATATTAATAGTGATGGCTTAGCCATTCAAAATTTTAATTTGGTACGAAATGATCGCACTGGTCGCGGCGGCGGTGTTGCTTTTTATATAAAAAATGAGCTAAAATATTCCGTTTTGAATATCGATAATAACGTTATTAGCCCTTTAGAACAACTCTGGATTACCATTAAGCTTGGAGGTAAGAAGCTGTGTTTGGGAACGCTCTATAGGCCCCCTAACTCAAATGTATATCAATGCTTGGATGATCTAGAAAACTCTTTGGTGAGTATTACACCTGAATATGACTTTATTGCCTTTGGTGGTGATCTTAATATTGATTTTTTAAATACTAACAATACGAACTACCAACATCTAAGTAATTTGTTAAACAAATATGGTTTACATCAGTGCATTACTGAACCGACTCGGATTTCGAATAACTCTAGTACTCTTATTGATTTATTGATTTGTTCGGAACAAGAATTTGTCGATAATGCTAAAACTCTTAATATGGATGATATCTCTGATCACAAACTGGTAAACTTTCGAATAAAAATAACAAAAAACAAACCTACACCAATGTTTCGCACTTATCGGGATTTTTCTAATTTTGATTATAATTCTTTTGTTTATGATCTTAGTCTTATTAATTGGAACTTTTTATATACATTGGATGATGTGGATGCCATGGTTGACTATTTTAATAAAAATGTTTTGTATTTATTTGACATACATGCACCTTTTAAAACATCAAGAATAACTAAACCACCTGCCCCTTGGCTTACGCCCAATTTGAAATACATGATGAAACTTAGGGATAAGGCACTTTCAAAGTATAAACGTAATAAAACGGATATAACATGGAATGATTATAAGCGCATACGCAACCAAGTTAATATAACTGTTAAGGCGGAAAAAAAGGCCTTCTTGCAATATACTTTTAAAAAAGATCCAAAAAACTTTTGGCGTACTATAAAATATCTCAATCTAGGACGTACTACTGATAAAACCAAATCTTCAGCTGAGATAGGATGCGCAAATGATTTTGTGGAATATTTTCAAAATTCAGTTCCAAATGTTACAGCTAATAATAGTGAATTTATAAACCAAAATTATGTGGGTAAGTTCTTTGGCAACTATGACAAATTTGTTTTTTCTGAGGTCACTGGTGAGGTAGTTGAAAAACTTGCAAATAAAATAAAAACTAACGCGGTTGGTTATGATGGCATAGGACTTAAAATGTTACTATACACACTTCCCCATTTAAACAATTATTTAGCTTTCATTATTAATAAATGTTTATCCCTGGGAAAATATCCAAATCTTTGGAAATATGCTAATATTAGTCCTATCCCCAAAAAACCCAATCCAACAGAACTAGCCGATTTTCGACCTATAAGTATATTGCCCACTGTTTCCAAAATTCTGGAAAAAATCGTGGCCGAGCAACTTAAACTCTTTTTGGACTCAAATAACATTCTACCCTCCACTCAATCGGGGTTTCGAAGTAATCATAGCACAACAACAGCTTTACTTAAAGTTACTGATGACATTTTTACAGCCAATGACAAAAATCAGTGCAGTTGTCTCGTTTTGCTGGACTATAGTAAGGCTTTCGATACTATAGACCATGAAATACTGCATACTAAACTAAAATATTTTGGATTGGGAGATATGGCGCTACAGTTTTTCCAGGACTATTTTAGAAATAGGCAACAGAGGGTTCTAACAAATCGCGAGGCTTCTGAGTTTGTACCAGTTAATAAAGGCGTTGCGCAGGGAAGCATTCTGGGACCTTTAATCTTTTCTATTTACACTGCTGATTTTTCCAGATTTTTAAAGTTTTGTTTATCACACCAGTATGCAGATGATACGCAAATATATTTTTCTTTTTTTCTCTATCAACTTATTATATCGGTATACAAAATTAACAGTGACTTAGAGTTGGTTTCCCAGGTGTCTAAAGCGCATAAATTGGTTTTAAACGCAGTTAAAACTCAGCTTATGGTATTTGGCAGGGGTAAAGAAACTGTTATACATGATCCGTTATTTAAAATTTCTATAAACAACGTTGACCTTAGGCCTTCTACCGACTGTCAAAACCTTGGGTTATTGTTAGATCCAGAGCTGAGGTTTTCTGTTCATGTCTCAAAATTACTGCAAAGAACCTATGCCAAAATTAAACTTCTCTATATGCACAAAGATGTATTCGACTCTGCGACAAAACTTAGGCTATGTAATTCTCTAATTCTATCTCAATTAAGTTATTGCGACGTAGTTTACTGGCCGGCACTTCTACAAGTAGATAAAAACAGTCTTCAAAAACTTCAGAATGCATGTTTAAGATTTAGCTATGGGATACGTAAATACGACCATATAACTCCTGCTCTCCAGGAATCTGGCTGGCTAATTATGCAAGAAAGATATATGCTACACATTGCAAATTTAGTGTTCTCTATTGAAACGACCAGATCTCCTAAATATTTATACGAAAAACTAATCAGAGGTTCAGATATCCATGATAGGCAAACCCGTTTTCGAGACCTGTATAGCGTTCCAAAGCACAGTTCTGCCCTTTTTCAGCGTTCATTTTCTTACAACTCCGTCAATATTTTTAATTCTCTTCCCAATGACATCAAAACAGCGACTAGCTCAAATAAATTTCGCAAAGAATTAAAAAAATATATTATTACTAATCGAAACTAATATAATTATTTCTCTTGGTATTTAATAATATATATTCTGTATTTAAAGTCTCAGCACAAAAAGAATTTTTGAAAATTTACTTTTGTTAAAATTATTATATTACCTACTTACCTATTTATTTATAGAATTTATAAAATGTTATTTATTTATTATTAATAACTGTTTATTTCTTCCTAATTTATTATTATTTCCAGCACTATTTATTGTAAAATAATATTTTTTATATTTAATTCCAAGTAAGGTGGTTGTATGAGCAGCAGTGTTGGATACCGCCACCCTTTTTCACAATTTTTGTAAATTGTATTTACATGTATAATAAAGGCATTTATTATTATTATTATTATTATTATTATATTATATATTACAACAATCATTAGTACGGTGAGGAGCTTCACTGAGAGCTAAAACTTACCCCGCCGTTTCCGATAGAACGGCCGATCAGCACACCAAAACTATAACTGATTTTAAAATGCTGCTGGACTGAGTACCTCTGTATAGACTATATTCCTAATTTCTTGTTAAATTTTTACGACCTTTAACACCAAGTAAAAAATAAACTATGATGTTCTTAGTGCAATTAATTTTTTTTCAGGTCCAAAACACAGTAGAGTGGTAGTATGCTACTTGGGCACATGGGCAGTGTATCGGCCAGGACGAGGTTCCTTTACAATAGAAAACTTAGAGCCGTCCCTGTGCACACATATTATCTACTCGTTCGCGGGGTTAAATCCAACAGAAGATTCAATAAAATCATTAGGTGAGTACTCGGTTCCCTAATTCAATGGATTAGGACAAGCCATTAGTCGTCTATACAGCCTGACTTAGATATTATAGCTGTATTATTGTTTGTGGTCTACAGTTGTTATGGACCTGACGCATTATATTTAAACCCGTTAATCTTGATAAGAGAACTTTCGATGAAAAAATATTTTTAAATGTCGCGTCACTATAATTAGCGAGAAAACTGACAATTTGTTTTTTTGGTATTATGGCTTCACCACGCCGACCCTGGAGTAGTTCTAAATAAATAGTGATAGTTAAAGAGCAATTATGTCCTTGTTTTCAGTTAAAATGATAATTAATTGAGGTGAGTGACCCGGCCGTAATAACCTGATAACCTGTTCTAAGTTAAGACAAAAAAAAATAAACGAACAAATCCAAAACCATAATAAAAACAAATCCAATTTACGATTTTGCCCCTATTTACTAGATCACTAAGCACAAAATACAACTGTTTCAAAAGATTTCATAACATATGTTTTTAAGCATATTGAAAACTATCCACAAACATTTAAATATAAAACTAAACGAACGCGAAGGCCAAGAACAAGTGTTGCATTATCTTACTGAAGTCGTGAAACAGCTAACAAGCGTCTAGGTACAGACCTCTACTATCGATTTAAAGCTTCGGTTAAAGGCCGGACGGCGGAATCGCTAAGCATCAGTTGTCATTCAAAGCCGGTCACGTTGAAGCGTTCATTGGCGTCCGCCTGAGGGTACTTTTCCAACTTTTTAAACAGTCGATTAAAAAAAAAGTATTGAGTTTTTCTCTAGGTTACCCAAGGAGCCACCCATTTAAATATAATTTTTGACGCATATAATGCGTCAATTCCATAACATCTTATAAATATCCACTCGTTTAAGTGCTGTATGTAACTCAACATTATTTTAATACATTTTTTTTTAGATCCGTGGCAAGATTTAACCGACAACTATGGCAAAGGTGGATACCAAAGAATAACAACCCTCAAATTAAGATATCCCCATCTAAAAGTGAGTCTCGCTATCGGTGGGTGGAACGAGGGCTCAACTAACTACTCCAAACTAGCTTCTGAACCAGCTAGAAGAAGTAAATTTGTAGCCAGTGCAGTAGATTTTATAAGGTAATCTAATATTAATTACCTACGCAGGAAATTGATGTTGCAATATATTATTGTATGGATTTTATGAAAAAAGCTTATCATATTTAAACCCGTACATCCAGATATCAGAACGCATTTCAGAATAGATAATAAGCGAGGAAATTCACCATTTGTTTTTTGAAATTTAAGCATGCCGCAGTGGCGTAGCCAGAAATTTAGTTTTAGGGGGGAGGGGAGGCCAAAAGGATCTGAAATCGAGTAACTAGCGCCGCAGGTGAAAATTGTTTCGGGTGCCACGCCCAAAAAACCCTTTTTTGGACCATAAAAAAAAATTTCGTTTCGTTTTAACTTCCGACAGCGCGTATGTCTGTTTCGCTCTAGTTTTAAATTCATTTATGTATAATATTCTAATTTTTAACATAAACACGTAAGATCAATCGTGAGTTAAACTAAAATACGGCCGAGCGGAGTGTTTCGATCTGTATTGGGGAGTTTTCGCATGACACACTTCGGAATATTTGCATTTTTTTAAATTTGTTTTGTTAATTAGGGGGTCAAATTTATAGGTGGCTCGTTGACCAAATGACCTTATGGACCAGCTGCGCCTGGTCCTTATCCGCGTTTTTGATCGGTAGATTTAAACAAAAAAAATACGCTTCTGGTTCTGATAGCGAATATATCTTTTCAAGGTTGTTATTAATATCGTTGCCCACATATACAATTGCAAGACATAAGACAATGCATTCAAATTGAGAGAAAAGTATTTTGTATTCGGAAATAAAACAATAGTAATATTGCTAATTTTATTTTAGAAAATACAACTTTGACGGTTTGGATTTGGACTGGGAATTTCCAGGAAAAAGAGGTGGCGTTCCTGAGGATAAGTTGAACTTCTTGATTTTAGTAAAGGTACGAAATAAGGCATCAGAACGGGGTTTTCCCTGACTAGTAGTGTACTATACAGGGTGATTTCTAAGTTGATACTTCTTTTTTAGCTGTGTATAGAAAGCATTAAAATAAACAACTTTTTCAAATACCTTTTTTCAAAAAGCTTAAAAATAGCCGAGTTACAGAAGTAGAAAATCTAAGTGCGGGCCTGGTAATCAAAACGTAGCCCTTTACTTTATATTGTTTTTCTCCGTTTTTTGTATGTGAGTCGTGCATTTTACGGATCAGTAGTCAGTTATTTATTATGGCAATTCGCGGCGCGGTATAGTTTTCTGAAGCAAATTAATTTAAATAAATTGGTGAAAATGGTAACATTTTTAAACAATGAACTAATTATGGTGCTAATTTATTGTGAGTGTCGTAAAAGTGCTGTTCTCTCCGAAGTTTTCCTAATGTTATTCAACGGGCAAGTTAGGCAAAACCGTATTTGATTTGTAGTGTAATAAATGAATGTAAGTACTTTATTTTTGGGTTTCTTGAAAAAAGGTATTTAAAAATATTTTTCATTTTAATGCCTTCCATGCGCAGCTAAAAAAGAAGTATCAACTTAGGAATCACCCTGTATAAAATAAGTGTACATTGAAAATTCTAGGGCTCCTATTGATATACATTTTTTCAATAAACAACAGTAACAATTCCTTTTCAAAAATCCTACCTATGTTCTATGTTTACCTTCTTTTTTCGAATAAATTTGAGTGTAAAAAACATGTTTTTTAGGAACTCAAAGCGGCTTTTAGAAAACACAATCTCATCCTGACAGCCGCCTTCGGCGCGGGCAAAGACACTATCGACATAGCCTATGATGTCGAAGGCCTCTCCATATACCTGGATTTTATTCATATGATGTGCTATGACTACCATGGCGCGTGGGATCAAAAGACTGGGGCTAATGCGCCGTTACGAAGTGCTGACGTCCTGAATGTTGTAAGTTAGCTATCTCCAAATTTAAATATTGTTTGATTATTATTAGAAAAATATTTTTTTACTCTCGCCTGTATATTTTCTGTGGGCATATCATCATTTTGTCCATATCATGCTCGAAAATTTTAGAAAGAAGAATTTACTTCCTCTTGCGACATGGTTTCTACTTATGTCAAAAGAAACGCGTTAATTACATTTCTATTTTTATATATAGGAATTCACCATCAACTATATGTTAAAACTCGGAGCCCTCCACAACAAATTGGTGCTTGGAGTTCCTCTTTACGGAAGAACCTTCATGTTACCTGAACCTATGAACCTGCAATCAAAGAAAAAACCAAAATTGGGAATGGTTTCCACCAGCGTTGGTTTCCAGGGTCCCCTTACGAGGGAGAGCGGATTTATGGGGTATAACGAGGTTAGTATGCATCCTGTACCGGGGTGATTTTATATTTGTTTACCTCTTTGATTTTGAACAAAAAAAAAGCTGAAAAGAAGGAGTCTTAAAAGAAGAATCTTGAAATTAAATCAGAAACTCTTGCCCGGTATTTATAAGTTCGCTTAGATGACGCATTTTTCTGTGTTTTCTTTTAACTAAAATCTTCCAGCTCTTTTTATATGCAACCAAAAGAAGGATAAAAATATTCTTGCCTTGAAAGTCAGAGTTTTAAAACTTTCCGATAACGGGCTACCTACGTCATGATAATCGTCGCTAAAGATTGATTCTGGAATCTTTATATTCTTAGATGAAATCATTGCTACATATTCACCGATACTGGAGTGTTTAGGGGGGGGGGGGCTGCCGGGATTCAGCCCCCCCCCCTTATTTAAATATTTAAATAATGTATTCTTGACTTATATTACAAAGGTCTTGTGGGAAATGTTTTGTGTTTAAACGTTTCCTTCTAAAAGTCCTGTTTTATATAGAGATTAAGGGTTCGGACACATATCGTTTTAGTTATTGATTTATGATGGAATTTTATTGAAAAACTAGAGAAAAGAATAATATTTTATAGTATTTTCTATTATATACTTGTCTGTTCCGTTTTTCCTTTTTTAGAGCTGTTTTAAAGCAACAAAAATATAACCCAATGCAATAAAATATTTTTACAACAAAAACAAAAAACAATTAGATACCAGGTATTTATTTTTAAAGAAAAAAATTAATGTAAAAATTTTAATTGAAACCTTTTATATTGAAGAAGTATGATGATTTATAATTAAAAAAAATAGTGCGGGAAGAAACGAGAATGCTTTATTATGAATATACGAAACGGCACTTAAGAAGGAGTCGTATTTCAAAACCTAAGAATTTGCACCAAAAACTGCTCCTAGAACTACGCTCCTAAAATAATTGATTTCAGAAAAAATCATCAATTTTGGCGTGAGAGCGGTATTTACTTTATTTTTAATCATGAAAAACCGAGCCCGAAAAACGCTGGTTAAAGTCATACATACGTCTTATGTTAAAATTTTGGATTGACACTAATATTCATTATTTTCACAAATATAAAAAATGTTTTTTTTTAAATAAAGAGCCAGCTAGGAAAATTAAAAAAACAAGTAAAAAAAAACATATTTTAATAATTTTGATGAAGTTTCTTAGTAGTTAGGTGAATTTTAAACGAACTTTGGGCGTGGCCCCGAAAATGTATCGCCTGCGGCGCTTTTCCGCCTTCTTTGCTAGGTACAATATCATGAAATCCATGTAGTCCCGACTGTCCCTTTCTACAGAAAAAAAATGTCATACTTACGCCCATTCAGAAAATAAGGTACAGACATTTTTTACTCTTATTTTTTGTATATTGATAATTTGGATCTTTATTTGGATAAATTTTATTGTTGTTGTACTATAATATGTTTTGGTTTTAGATTTGTTTAGAATTAAAAAACAAAACGGCACCATGGAAAAAATTCTACGATAGCGAAAGCAGAACCCCGTTCGCCGTCAGAGGGACCCAAGTTATGACCTACGACGACGAACAGTCACTCTATGAGAAAATCAAGTTTGCTATGGAGAAAAATCTAGCCGGAATTATGGTGAGTTAATATAAGCCACGCGTAAATTTTCGCAGTCGGGCAATTTATAGTTTGAAACAACGATGAAAATAAACGAATGAGGTTTCCAAAAAAACATTTCATTTTTCAGAATTTTCTGGAAATTTTTATGCACGAATGGTATTCGGTAGAAAATTTACAGAATAAATAGCTAACACATTAACATTTTATCTTAGTTTTTTATTTATTAAAAGTAATATTACAATTATTGTAATTTATTATATATTGTGTGGTCTTATTTGAGCCCATAATACATAGGTTCTCTTGAGTGCTTCATGTTTTTTCACTGGATTTTGGGGTGCTATCTGTTCTCATTTTTTCTACAATGGCTTCATGATGTTCTTGATCCATTTGAAGGTAGCTGGCAATTGATTTGGAACTAGCATGGCCAGTCATTTTTATAAGTTCCTGTTCTGCAATACCGCTTTTTGCAAGTTTTGACACGGCTGTAGCCCTAAGTGAGTGATTAGTAATTTTTGTTTTTTTAACGTCTAGTCCCACTGTCTTTGTTTGAGTAGTAGTCCATTTTGCTATTTTATTTCGCCCAACAGGACTAATTTTATACCATCGACTTCCAGTTTTCCAAAATGGATTGACCATTAAAAATAAACGATCATTTTCAATAACTTCTCGTTTTGATTTTAGTAAGTTAAACAATCTGATTGGACAAAGATCGGAATATTTCTTATTAGCGACTAGCCATTATTTAGATGGAGGGCACGGTTTGGAGCCACCTTGTGTCGTTTTGCTGAATATGGGATTGTATTCTATTCTACCTGTTGTTTGCCCCCCATTTTCAAATTTTTTAATATTTGTTGCTATGGTTTTGGGGTATTTTTATTTAAACATACAAATAATTATTATTAAAATAGAAACGTCAAAGTTGACTTCTTTATTACTTGTTGCTATGGTTGCTACAGTGCAATTTCCAGTGATGCAATTTCCACTGTAATTCAGTGGAAATTGCACACCTCTTATGGCATTTTTTATACATGAGGGAAATTCTCACTATAACCGGATTTATCATAATTATGTATAGCCTCTTCAGACCCATGGTATCATATATGATACTCGCGAAAATTATTTTTTATTTTACTTTTGGAGCGCACGGATTCGTTCGGTTCCAGGAGTATCTCATATGATACCGTCCCAAGACATGCATAGGAAGTGTTGCGCGCGGTTGCCGGTTGATCTAGCGTCAGTATTTGTTAGGTTACATGTGAATGCGTAAGGTTAGAAAACGTGGTGATGGCTTTTAGCAATAATAAGCGTAAGTACACAATATTTATAAATTTATTTGGCTTTAAATTATGGTTATATTGTTATTTAATGTTAGTATGCTGTATAAATGTATAATTTTTCTTGCAAATAATAATAATGTTCGAAAAAATATGTAGTATCACTGATGATACTTTGGGTCTGTGACAATACATAGTTTTTTAAAGTCCAAATCTACGAAAAGCACAGTTTTTGACAGAAATGTTTGTTTCAGGCCCTTTGACCGCAACAGAACTTCAGGACCTTGCTGACACGTTAGATTTAGATCAGTCTGATATTGATGATGATCTTGATGGGGATGATGACGTCGAAGAGGATTTAATTGTCGACCAAAATTTACAGCAAGAAGATATATTACAGTTCGACGACGGTTTTGATTCCGAAGATGACGTTCCCTTAGCTCGCTTAGTTCCATCTAGTTCTAAAAAATGGATACGAAACAAAGAATTTGTTCGTCCTTGCAGTATGGATCCTGCAAACTACAGCGACCAGGTTAAAGATCCTTTGATGTATTTTGAGAAATATGTAAATGATGACTTTTTTGAAAGTGTAGCTATGTTTACAAATATGAGAGAAGTGAGCACGACTGGACATTCATTGAATACTACTGCTTCCGAGATCAGAAAAATGTTTGGCTGTACGATGCTAATTGGAATTTATGCATTGCCGCGTTTGCGAATGTTTTGGGGTCAAAACACTAGGGTACCCATAGTGTCAGATAACATCACAAGAAATCGTTTCTTTAAGTTACGATCTCGATTAAAAATTGTGGATGACAACGGAGTTTCCGCAGAAGCAAAGTCGCATGATAGATTCTGGAAGATAAGACCTCTCCTTGATAGAGTACAGAGAGGATGTCTCATGAATGAAAGAACAAGTGAGGTATCGATTGATGAGCAGATGATCCCATTTGCTGGACAGGTGCTAATGAGGCAATTTGTTCGTGGTAAGCCTAATCCCGTAGGCCTTAAAAACTTTGTAATGACCTCTCCCACTGGATTTTTATATGTATGAGGGTAAAGGCTCATCGGTAGAATCGGCGTTATTGGCATCACCAGAAAAGCTGGATGTTGGGGGCAGAATGGTTCTTAAATTAACAGACACACTTCCTGTGGGAGTTTCCGTCTTCACGGATAGATATTTTACTTCAATCCCGCTGATCGATTTTCTGTCTTCACGTACCATCACCCTAGCTGGAACTATAATGGCCAACAGAATCCCAAAAACTGCTGATTTCTTGACAGATAGCCAACTAAAAAAGAAGGAAAGAGGATGTTATGACCACCTCGTACGTGATGACGGCAAAATAATACTTGTTAAGTGGTTTGATAACAAGCCTGTTAACTTTGCATCTTCATGTTGTGGCGTTGAGCCAGAAGGCACTTGTAAAAGATGGTCGAAAACCGAAAAAAAATATATCGATATTAAGCAGCCAGCCATTGTTAAGAAATACAATGCATATATGGGTGGAGTGGACCTTCTAGACCGAGTCATTGGAAAGTATGCAATGAGAAACCGAACAAACAAATGGACAGTTCGAACCATTTTTCATTTCGTTAATTTTTCAGCAGCAGCAGGGTGGCTCGAATATCGGGAGAATGCAAAAGCTGCCGGCCTGCCAAGAAAAGAAATTATGGACTATTTGGAGTTCAAGCTATCTCTCGCCAAAACAATGATATTAAATAATCAAGAACAGGATGATATGGAATGGGAAGACCTTGAGGAACAGAATGTAGAATCTGGGCACAAGAGAAGAAGCGTCCAATCCATTCCTGACAAGAGACTTCGGCGTCAGGGAAATACACACTTAGTGGAATTCATGAAAGACAAACAGAAATCGCGTTCCAAGTGCCGTCTACCCACCTGTAAGAAGTTAACATTTGCCAGATGCAAATCTTGTGAAGTGTATTTATGCTGCAGCGTAGAAAGAAATTGGTTTTTAGCTTTTCATACTTGATTTCACATTTTTAAAATTTTGTTCATATTATTTTATTTGTATGGGTATAGACCCAAAGTATCATATATGATACATGGTTTTTTTTAAAAATTAATAAAAAAAATTTAAAAACACATTGCTATTTTGTCTTTGTATGAAGAAATAAGCACATAGTCAAAAAATTAACAATCAAAGCGAGGTGAATTGGCCCTGGGTCTAAAGAGGATATAGATCATATCGCGATAGAAAACGGCGTTTCGACAGTTGAAAGCCACAGATGACATTTACAGCTGATTCTAGTTCCGCCGAAAAGTTACTAGATTTAGTGTGGACCGTAACAAGTTCACATGTCAGTTCGCGTCCTATTATTTTCGTTGTTTTTTTGGTGTTTTTTAGTATTTTTCTGGCTGTTTTTTATATAGTATATATAGAGTTTTCTGATTGAAAGTTAGAGTCATAACTAAAATGAGGCATAGTGATTGTTTTGTATACCAATATTTTAACCATATATACCATGTTTTACGTATTCTACCTAGCTGGTGCAGTATTACCGGCATTTATTACATTCTTTAATATTCACGAGCAAAGGAGAGTAGTGTGTCGATAAGTTAAATTTTTTAAAAGCTTTGTCGATAATATTTATGTTACTAGTACATTACTTTATTGTAAGTAATTCCTATCACAATATCTAGGTAGTATTCAGTGGATACCTAATAGGTTCTTGACTTTTGTTCCAATTTGGATAACATCTTCAAGTTTCTTGACAACTTTAGTTAAGAACGATGATTTAAATAGAAAAATTTGTAAAGTCTTCTTTGATAAATTAAAATGGGAGATAAGGAACTTAATATTTAAATATTTTTTTAGTTTGTTAATGGAACATAAAAATAGTCCGGTCCTGTCTTTTTAGCCAACCTCTAAACGTAAAATAGACCAGACGTCAACAGGGTGCCATAAATGACAAGTGACTTGGCGTTTTCTTAAAAAAATTTGACTTTTAATCATTATTTTTAGATTTGGTCTGTGGATACTGATGATTTCCAAGGCGACTGCACAGACTCAGACGACGAGAATTCCCTAAATTTCCCCCTGATGAGGGCCATAAACAAAGGCATCGAAACGGCACTTGAAGATATCAAGAATAGCATTATTAAAGAAAAGCTCAACGAAATTAATAGTAGCTATAAAGTTGCTGCTAGTGCGGAAATACTACTTTTAGTTTTAGGGTCTGTTGTATGTTTGAGGCATTACTTCTTTTAATAAGTTCTTTAGCTTAAATAAGATCATACCTTTTCAGGGATTTGAATGGATCAGCCCCACATATATACATACACTATATTGCTAATACCATAATTCAATGATGACACCCACTGTAAGCAGATGATCAGGGCCGTTGAGTTTGCGCAGATCGGAAATTTGCTTCTTGATGTAAACATTTGACAGGGCTGACTTTCAAACTATTTTTACAAGCTTTTATTTAAATTCACCCGTTAGTTCGGGTGTGTACAGTTTATGGTCAAATAAAACTAAGTAACCAATATTTTACATACCTGAAATACCTTATTTCTGGTATTGAACCGCGATTCGTGCAAAAAAGGATCATGCACTTTTTTCTACCTATCTTGGGACACAAGTCGCTAACAATAACAAAATGTCTGGTAAAGTTTTATACCTAAATTCGCACCCAAAACTTAAAAATAATATCCACAATCACACACGGAACATCCGAACGAATACAACGTAAAAAAGATGGAAACGACTATAACTTACAAACTAACAAAAAAAATTTTTAAACTTTTATAAATATTAACACCCAAAACTTGGAAATTATAACAACACCCGAATGAACGAAACAAAAGATGACGACTAATAAGAATATAACGGCGAGCCGGTTCTGTTCAAGAGACCTTGGGTTCTGTGTACGTTATGTTACAAATCGTGTGGGTTGCCCAATTTTTTCCCTACTGCGCAAGCGCCACGGCCCCCAACTCAGGTTATTTTAAATCGCACGATGCGGCTGCTTGTATTCATTGGCAATATGTGATCAGCCCGGATTATAACTGTTTAGAAAATCTAATTTAATTTGTGATATAAATAACGGAACTGCGAATTGGCGGTATCGATTTCGATTGGTTAGAATTTTGTAGTCCATGAAGTTCTAGCCAAATCCATGCAGCCAATCGGAGATTCTGTAAGGGTGGCTTCTCATTGGCAAAACCCAATAATTATGAATGCAAAGAGTATTCGAAAAATAGAATAGAATTTATTATTATATTGCATAATCTGGGTAAAAATATATTTCTTAAAAATCGTAAAAGATAAACGTATTTTTTATTTAAAATGTACAATTATAGATTTAGCTTGTAATTAAAAAAAAAAACAAAGGGAAAATTTTATTAAGCTTAAGTATAATATATACATTACACACTTAATAAATAATTTGGATTTATCGAAAAATAGGTAAATGTACATATACAGGGTGATTCCTAAGTTGATACTTCTTTTTTAGCTGTGTATGGAAGGCATTAAATAACAACATTTTCAAATACCTTTTTTCAAAAAACTCAATATAAAAGTACTTACATTTATTTATTACACTACGAATTAAATACGGTTCTGCCTAACTTGTCCGTTGAACAATATTAAGAAAACTTCTGGGTGTTGGAGCGGGGGGGGAGGGAAAGCGTTCTGCGTATAATCTCGAAGCACTTTACCACACTCACAGTAAATTACCACCTTATCTATTAATTCATTGTTTTCAAATTTTACCATTTTCACGAATCATCAATAATTTAAATTTAACTTGCTTCAGAAAAACACACCGCACAGGATTGTTCAACACTACCCGTATGACTAATACTAATAAGAGATAAGAAAAACAACAGAAACTATAGCGGGATATGTTTTAACGCCAGGCCAGCACTTAGATTTTTACTTCTCTATCTCGCCTATTTTTGAGTTTTTTGAAAAAAGGTATTTGAAAAAGTTGTTTATTTTAATGCGTTCTATACACAGCTTGAAAACAAGTATCAACTTAGGAATCACCCTGTACAGGGTGTCCCAGATAAGACTGCTCTCGTCAGGGATTTCATAAACCATTGAAGATACTGAGAGCATGGTTAATTAGGAAAAAACTGCACTGTTGCACCCTACTTAATTAATTCTGCAATGTTGTGTTTTCAAATTTAAAAGACTCCGAATCCTTCAAAGATACTTGGGCAAAAACCGAATATTCGCGATTTTGTTTTATTTTTTCTGCCTCCTATTTGAAAAGATAAGTCAAAATAAAGTTTACATTCCTATCGCCATTTCTTCTACTCTACAATAAGTTGATTTAGGTAATTATATTGTCACGCCCAGATTTTAGGGTGTGACGAGGGACGTAAGGTAGCGCGGGACCTTGGCGGCTATTAGAAAAACAAAACGTTTTTGAAAACAAATTTATTGAAACGATAAAAATAACAATCACCTGAAGGGCTTATAAGGAAATCAAAATGACAAACTTGGATTTAGACCTTTATGAATCAGTTGGCAATAAATTATACTTACTTAAATTTTATGCTCATCTCTGACGTCTGGGGGACCAACAAAAATTCACATATTTCGACGTGGATGCGTCACCGACCCGAGCACTAGTGCCCGCCGATCGTTTCTCTAGCAACCATGTGTCGTTTCGTCAAGTCAGCGATTTTCCCCCTTTTGTAAGACCACGGGTTTAGGTCGTATACCTTGGTTCTGCCGACTTGACGACGCCACCATAATTGCTAGATCGGGATATACATATAGCATTTCATAATTGCAACTTTTTAGATTTGTTTGATAAACTCGTCGCCGGTTTCATGTTGCCTTGAATGGCCGGCGGTAAACGCGAATAATGATTAAAATATTAAAATGGAAAATATATTGATTTATGAAATGTTATGATCTTATGATTCCCTATCGTGACACATCCCCCGGTCTTAAAAGAGCTGGCCCCCAGCGATGGCCGAAAGGAAGTAGAGGTTACATTATTTACTTTAAAAAAATTGAAGTGTATGAAAAAAAAATTCTAATATTTACTCAAAAGTTGGCTCCACTTCCCTTCTTTTATGAATAAATGTATTAAATTTATAAAGAGAAAAAAATATCATTGAATATCAAACAACAACAAAACAAACAAACTTTATATAAAAGGAAATGTCCTAATTGTCCCTAAACACTTTTCGCTTGCACTTGGTCACTACACCAAAATGTCTGCCATGCCTGGGTACGGTCCTGTCGTGTCGTCAGTGGTTAGATGGTGGGCCAACGCGCGGTTGGGTCCATTGGCCGAATGGTTGAAGCACGCCGTAGCTGTGGGTGCTCTATCGACGGAATGCATCGTCGATGTTGGTGCCAAGGCCTACTGCGTAGACAGCCGATGCCATACTTGGTCCTTCCTCTGTGGTTGTTGCCCTATAAAGCCCTTTTTTTTCTTCTGTGATCCTTAGTTGTTGCTAGACGCGACAGCGATCACCTATCCTTCCTCTGTGCTGGACGTCTGTTCTGTTGCTACAAGAGTCGTTTTTTGTAAGCTAACCTCAAATTGGAAGATTGTTGCATAATTTCGGTTTATTTGAAATTTGCAAATGTTGCAAATTCCAGTGTTGCGATGCAAGGCTTCGGGAAACGGCGCGATTAATGGCTTTTCTTGAAGAAAATCGTCTAAATTGGCAATCACTAGTGTTTGTGAAGTGTTATAGTGATAGTTCAAGTGATGCAATGTACATCTTCTTGATTTGCCAATTGTTTCGTTAGCAGCCTTGCTTTCTCCTCTCGGTCGTAATGCATGGTTAGTGTCGATGAATGGCGGTTTTAGTGTTTCATCTACTTGGGCATGAATTGATGAAGACTTCTATGATTGGATTGGGATAGTGTAGCTTAGTCAGCAGGCATCGATGTGTCTTGGCAGTAAAGGCTGGATACCAACAATACTGAGTCATGCTTGCTGTACAATGGCTGTTCTGTCTCTAGTGTTGGGGCCGACAGCAATACTGATTGAGGATGGAACAGGTGTCCGACCAGGTGGCTTCGTGGTAGTGCAGCAGTGTTTACATGAAAAGAATGAAACAAAGAGTAAGTATATGCTCCTATTTTTTGCTTAATATTTTATTTTAAATCTCTGAATGTTTTCAATTATTTTTTATATATTTTTTATTTATTAATGCCAGAATATTGCACTTTCTAGCGCTAAAATGCTTAGATAATTAAAATCTTATTTACATTTGCATTCGGGTTTTTGATATTTTGAATATCCTATACTTTTGTTAAAAGAAAATTCAGAATTAAAACTTGTAGCATTCGTTGAATGACTTTATTATTTGAAAATTTACGTTAGACTATCTTTGTTCATATTATTCATATTCATATTCAACTATCAATAGAAAATTAAAGAAATAGCAGGCAATGCAGAGTTTGAGGTTTATTTATTGTATTTAGATTATTAAATCAAGTACTTAAATTGATAATTTGCTAATTAAATTTTTTGATTGATAAATTCTTTTGTATTCTATCTCGTCTGCTACTGAATTTTTGTAGAAATAATATTATTTATTAGCATTGCATTTTGAGTTGCTGCAAAGTTGAAATGTCAAAGGTTTGGTACTTATACCTAAAGATTTGAGGTTAGATTGATCTACCTATAAAATTGTGTCCTCGATTGTATCATTTTCTTAAATTACTATTTATAAATGCATTTATTTTTTCATTGCTATTTTTCCTTTTTTCCTTTTTCCTTGCGTAGGATTTTGGATAATACTTGAAAAAGCCTTCTACCGATTTGTAAACCCCTATCTTCCACCTACGCAATAACCTTACTTCTGCCTTTTGCAGGATTCATATTTTCTTTATATAACATAAACATACATAATAAAGGTACCTACTTATAACAATAGCTTATTTCAGCTTTTCATATATATTTCATAATTGCAAGCTTTATTTAGCTGTCACATTTAAAATCCTCATTTCATATATTCGATTTATATCGATTATCAACTTTTCATAATGTCAAAATTTCTTCTTGTGAAATTTTGATGTCCGCGCGAGACTAAGTCTTGTGAATTACGATGATATTTATCCAAAACCTTTGCGCATAGTCTTGGCGTAAATAACAAAGTGAAACACTGACTAATGTATTAAATATTTGCAATATGGGTCGGGCATACTAACCCTTATTGGAAAAATTTAATTGAAATATCTTATATTTCGATGCACTAAATCTGTGCCATATTTATTTTCGGAAGATAGTAGTAGAAGGTTTTGTGCTCAAGTATTTCCAGTGTATATTTTTTATTACAATTTGTATTTAAATTTTAGTTTAAAGCTTGGGATGTGTGAAAGAGAAATGTAAAAATGGAAGTTTTAAAAAAAAATTTCAAAATTTCTGTGACAGGGATGGCTAGCTCCTGACCAGAGTTTCTTATTTCTTTCGTATAATTGTCAACTCTAAATTATTAGTAACACACATCTGCTGCTAAAAAAATATTTTTGTAGGATCAATCTGCAAATGGAATTTTAAATTATTTAAAAATTTCTGTGACAGGGATGGCTAACTCCTGACCACAGTTTTTTTTTTTTTTTTTTTTTTTACTTTCTTGGTTTAACCGCATTCTTAAAACTATTGGTAACACAAATCTGTTGAAGAAAATATTTTTATATGAGCTAATATTGAGATTGTTTGTATCTTTTCTCTGTATTCTATACCTAATTATAATGGTATTGTTT
The DNA here is from genome assembly GCA_935413205.1 of Polydrusus cervinus. Classification (NCBI taxonomy): domain Eukaryota; kingdom Metazoa; phylum Arthropoda; class Insecta; order Coleoptera; family Curculionidae; genus Polydrusus; species Polydrusus cervinus. The sequence continues at coordinate 110,768,559 of OW284510.1, read as the reverse complement.
ACGATGCTGCTATGATTATAATAAAAGTATTTTTTTTATATTTTTTTAGTTTTATGATAGCCTAACGATACGTATGTCATTATTATTTTATTTAAAACTTATTGAAATCAAATCAAATCAAATCAAATCAATGTTTTAACATTAGATTGAAAAATTGTTGTTTTAAATTATTTATTTAAGTAAACCCATTTTGAGTAATTGGAAGAACTCTTGTAACTTTAAAGTGCTTGTTTATTAATATACTGTGCATTTTATTTATACTTATATGATTTTTTTTTTTGTTTTTTGTTTTTATTTTTATATTTAATATACCTATAGCCCATTTCTATTATCTGTTTTATTTTGTATGATCATAATATTGATCTATATTTATCGATATAATATATTTTTATTACTTTTCTGTCGTATGTTTGATTGAATTTTATACCAGTGTATTTTTATTAGTAGTAACGAAAGTTTTTTGGCAATTAAGTCAAAAATGAATTTCTGCCCTGTCTGAGTAAGCAGGACTGGTTAAATGTCTATGAGGTTGTAAGAAGTTATGTTAATGGACAGTGGCGTGTATTTATGAATAATTTTATTAATATATTTTTCAACAGTATTTCCGTTTAAAGTTCAAAAAAAGTTCAGGACGGTAGCAGAGAAATCAAAGTTAAAGAAAGCGGTATTGGTATACCTCATGGGAGTATACTGGTTCTCACAAAATAAATTAATTTTAAATGATGGGAAAACTAAATTAATTCTTTTCAGGACTAAACAAAATAAATTAAGTGAACCCGATACTGTCACTGTATGTGACAAGAAAATGTATTTGAAATAATACAAAATTCTTAGCTATTTTTTATTTCTTGGTAATACCTAAGAATTTTTATCATGGAGCAACCCTATAAATGGTTTGTGTTTGAAACTGGGTAGTATAGGTTATGGAATGAAAGTATTGGCTAACTATAAGAACTTAAACACCTTTAAAATTCTATACCATGAAAATTTTGAATCTGTCCTGCGATATGGCATACTGTTCTGGGGTAGTAAGTAGCTTTGAGCTAAAAAGGGTTTTTGTAATACAAAAAAGAACAATAACGTTAATAGATAAAATGAGCTTTACAGATTCTTGCATTTAAATAAATGAATATACCTATTAACAGTATGTGGTCTTTATATTTTTGCGTATTTAATGTTTTTGTTTAGAAATTATAAATTGAAATTTGAAACTGTAAATGTTTATAGTAATTATACAAGGACGAATAACTTATTATATCCTCGTCACCGCTTAATTGTCACAGAGAAAAAAAATCCTTATTACATGCGCATCAAACTTTACAACAAACTGCCAAATAATATTTATTCAATTACTAGTGTGGCAGAGTGAAAAAACATTTTAAAAAGTGTTAACAGACATTGAGCCCTATTCATTAGTGGACTTCTTGGTAAATCTATTCCATTCTGTGACGTCATTTTATTTTATCCTTTTTTGTAATCAGTATGTAATTTGAAATAGAGAGGTATTACTATTATCACATCATTATTACATCATCAAAATTATAAAGACCAATATAAGGAAAAGAAAAAGGAGTATGATGAACTGATCTCATGAAGAACGTATCGAGTATCCCGTTTAACTGTAATAACATATATTTACATATACTACGGTATAATAACATAACATAGTTCCGGTTTTTCTGAAATTCCTACCAGCATTGTAAAATTTTCTATTAGTGTGCATAAAACATTATTTTTTACATAATATGATTAATAACTCTTTTAAGTATGGTATGTTCCGTGAAAATTTAAAAGTTGCACTAATAAAACCAGTAAAAAAGTCTGTATTACCCTCAAATTGATAATTCTAGACCCATAAGTTCCTTGACAGATTTTTCAAAATTATTTGAAATGGCAATGTGTTCAGGATTAGTAAATTTTCTGACAAACAGTAATATATTTTTTTTAAAATTTAAAGTTGAGGAAGTTTGAATTTATAAAGTAATAAACACACACATGCTTTTATTAATTCATTAATCAAAATTTCTTAAGTTCAAAACTGTAGGTAATGGCTGCACAAGCACGATTATTTGCACGATGAGCGAAACCTGGCCTAAGTGCATCCGGCGCACAGACGTGTCCTCGAAAAAAAAAAGGCGATTATTTGTCCGCTCTTAAATGAAGCGAAAAGGATAAGAAATACTGAACAAAAAATGAATTGGTGAATGCATCACTAGACTTCACTCTTAAGCAAAATTCGTTTAACTAGATTTAAGTTAGCAATGTTGTCGATTCTGTAATGATTATTATTTTAATTATTTTCTTTCAAACGCTAAATTTTAAGAAAAAGATGACAGAGAACTTTTGTCTAAAATTATATAATAAGTAATAATACAGCTATTGTTTGGAACATTCAATGGCGTAACATATTTTTTGGTTAAAATTGTATTGAGGCGCGACTGTACCGACGCCACTGCTTTGAGAAAGAAAAAATTTTTTGGATTAGAAATATGTGTTTTCATATCTATATATAATAGTTTACATATACCAAAATGTTTGAAATTTTTGATAAAAATCCATCAGAATCGACCCAAAGTACAAAATATTTAGGGGTACAAATTAATGAATATTTAGACTGGGCTTTCCATATCAAAGGTCTTTCACAAAAGTTAACTGCTATTTTACGATATTCTTTTAAAAAAATGTTTGAAAATGTTTTAGTGAATATTTTAATTAATGTTGTTATAAATAATATATTTTTCAAAATTCCGTTATCCCACAACTTCAAAAAAAAACTTCGCTAATATTTACATAGATATACTTAAACGCTTTCTTTATTTGTAATTTAACTCTTCTATAATTTTAACAAATACCTACTATATTATTATTAGATACACGAAAAACTCTAAAAATATTGTAATTTGCTAACTTTGAATCCTGTATGTAATCATTTTTTTTGGGGAAAGGATTGTCAAATTCAAAATATTTTTGTAATTCAAAATCGATTAGTTAGAATAATTTAAAAATTAGATTGTAATGAAACATACCGATCTGTCTTTAAAAATACACTTTGTGTTTGTAATTAATTGAAATTAAAATATGTAAAATTGACTGAATAAAAGAAATTAAGTAAATGAGTTTAAATTTGATGACTTGGTCTTAAATTTTGATAAAAAGACTTTCTGGAAATACAAAATTTTTGATGGTAGGTCCGTGATTGACAGTAATGATGTTTGACTAGTGCTCTGATTTTGCTTAATTTCTAGACCAAGGATTTTTTTAATAAGACATTAAGTAATATTCAAAATGATTCCTAAATATTTTTTGGCTATCCGCATATTTATAGGTTTTATGACGCAAAAAAAATTTTTAAAATGAAAGTAAATAAGTCGGTGAATATGCAAAAAAAAATTATCAAAATAAATGTTTTCCTGAAAAAAAAAACTAAATCTGAACCACAAATAAATATTTCAAAGGCCTAAATCCTTGTTATGCTTTTATATTATGTTTAATAATAGTGTAAGGTCCTGGCTTATTGTATAAAAATAAATTTGCTAAAATTTTGAAAAAACAATTACATTAACGTATGAACAAAATTGTGTTTATCGCGAAGTGTTACTAAAGAAAAATTAATTTATTTTTTAAAGATAAGGAGTGCTGCGCCTCTATCTTTCAATGGTTAAAAAGCAAATAAAATTTCGTAACACCTCCACTATATGTCTATGATTAAAAAAGAAATAGAATTTCGTAAAAAAAAGAAGACCGGCGCGATTATCATATGTCAATGGTTAAAAAAGAAAATAAAATTTCGTAAAAAAAGAGAAAAGCGGCGCGTCCACTATATGTCAATGGTTAAAAGAGAAAATATGGTTAAAAAAATTAAAATTTTGTGAAAAAAAGGAGAACCGGCGCCTCCACCATATGTCACGCCCAGATTTTAGGGTGTGACGAGGGACGTAAGGTAGCGCGGGACCTTGGCGGCTATTAGAAAAACAAAACGTTTTTGAAAACAAATTTATTGAAACGATAAAAATAACAATCACCTGAAGGGCTTATAAGGAAATCAAAATGACAAACTTGGATTTAGACCTTTATGAATCAGTTGGCAATAAATTATACTTACTTAAATTTTATGCTCATCTCTGACGTCTGGGGGACCAACAAAAATTCACATATTTCGACGTGGATGCGTCACCGACCCGAGCACTAGTGCCCGCCGATCGTTTCTCTAGCAACCATGTGTCGTTTCGTCAAGTCAGCGATTTTCCCCCTTTTGTAAGACCACGGGTTTAGGTCGTATACCTTGGTTCTGCCGACTTGACGACGCCACCATAATTGCTAGATCGGGATATACATATAGCATTTCATAATTGCAACTTTTTAGATTTGTTTGATAAACTCGTCGCCGGTTTCATGTTGCCTTGAATGGCCGGCGGTAAACGCGAATAATGATTAAAATATTAAAATGGAAAATATATTGATTTATGAAATGTTATGATCTTATGATTCCCTATCGTGACAATATTTTCGATCCGACGTTTCGTTTTTTCACATATCTCTTCAAATAGAGTAAGAAAATAATAAAAACAAAATCGAGAAAATTCGGTTATGCCCAGCCAATATCTTCGGAAGGATTCGGAGTTTTTTAAATTTGAAAACAAAACGTGGCAGAATTTAGTGGGACGCAACTTTTTTTTAATTTAACTTTATCTGTATCTTATTCAATGGTTTACGAGGTTTAGTGTATCCTTATCTGGGTCACCCGGTATACAGAAAACAGAGTTAATGCCTGATCCATACATGCGGTTACCACATACCTAAATAGTTCTTTACTGAAACATACACATAGTAATTTTTGTAAAATTGTCTGGACATTTGTTGTAAAGAATCTTTATAAGTAGAGTATACTTTTATAATTACTTTTTCATAAATAAAACAATTTGTATAAATATTAAGTAAAGTTTCTTTTTTCTTCCATTTAGTAAAAGAGTAAATTATTTGTATTGTATTACTTTCTTATGCTCATATACAGGGTGATTCCTAAGTTTATACTTCTTTTTTAGCTGTGTAAAGAATGCATTAAAATAAACAACATTTTCAAATACCTTTTTTCAAAAAACTTAAAAATAGACGAGATACAGAAGTAAAAAATCTAAGTGCGGGCCTGGTCGGTCATCAAAGGGTAGCCTCTGCTATATTTTATGTTGTTTGTCTTATTCGTCATGCAATTTACGGGTCGATGGTCAGTTATTTGGCAATCCGCTGTGGTGTGTTTTTCTGAAGCAAGTTAATTTTAAATTGGTGACACGTGAAAATGGTAAAATTTGAAAACAACGAACTAGTAGATATGGTGCTAATTTACGGTAACTGTCGTCAAAGTGCGGCTGCAGCTTCGAGATTATACGCAGAACGCTGCTTTCCCTTGCAGGCTCATCCTACATCCAGAAGTTTTCTTAATGTTATTTAACGGCAAGTTAGGCAGAACCGTATTCGATCCATAGTGTAATAAATGAATGTAAGTACCTTATTTTTGAGTTTTTTGAAAAAAGGTATTTGAAAATGTTGTTTATTTTAATGCCTTCTCTATACACAGCTAAATAAGAAGTATCAACTTAGGAATAGTATAATATACTTCCCGCAGAGCTGGGCAGTAATTGCCTCGAAAGAGCTTGAAAAAGTGCTTCAAGCACCATATAGTGGATTGGCCTATTCCTTTGTGATTTAGATATAAAAACCTTTTTTGTGTGGTTGGATATAACCTCCTTAAAAGTCTGCAAACGAAAAAGTAGGCAAGTTTATTGTGTATTAGTCAGTGCTTCTGATCAAAATGAAACAAGAAAGACTAGACATATCTGAAATGAATCTCACAGATCAATCGTCGTTATTATGCTGTAAAACCAGACCAATTTACGTTCCTCCAAATTATGCTGCAGAATTTCGCTTACCGCAGCAGACGCCAAAAAGTTGAAAAGAAGAGTAATTTTATGGTTATGGTTGTTATCTATGGTCTTATTGTTTAGGTTTCAAGAAAAAAGAACTGTAAAATTTAATTGAATTTGTTTCTAATCGTTAGGTAAGTTAAAGATAAAGTAATACTTTTCCTTTTAATTAAAATTTACAAAAATAGGATTAGGATGCTAAAGGATATTTTTTTGCCTTGTAGAGCAATGGGCGACAGATACAACATCCACAGTCAATTAGAGCATCTACAGTCAAAATACATTGGTACAGGTCACGCAGATACCACAAAATTTGAATGGCTCGTTAACCAACACAGGGATAGCTATTCAAGTTACTTGGGGCACCCAGACTTACTAAGTTATTTTGCCGTCGCCGAAAACGAGGCCAAAGCCCGAGTAAGGTTCAACTTGATGGAGAAAATGCTGCAACCTTGTGGTCCACCACCAGATAAACCAGAAGATTAATATTCCAACTATGTCTGGTAAATTTATTATTTTAATTTTGTATATTTTATAAGGTCCTAATATACTAATAAACTTAATCATTGTATTGATTTAATTTATTGGTCTTTAACCAATTTTAAATTGAAAATTTTAGCAAAACTAAAAATATATATACCACCTTTACATTTCTTAAATTTATGCCCTACCAAAATCTGTTGATTTCAGCCCCTCTAGACAAGGGAAAGAAAGATTGCCATTCATAAAACACATTTATTTTACATTATCACAGTTCTGACTTTGTCTTATTACAAATTTAAGTATCTGCATCAGTCAACTTCAAAAAACAACTTTTTTACAAAATAGTTAACGTACCAATAACAAATTTCTATAAACAAAAAAGCTGTATGCACACTTTCTATAATTATCTTGGGAGCAAAAACGGACCAAATGAACAGATGGTGTCTAAAAATTATGATCATCAAGCTAGTAAACATAACAACTGACGTACGAAGCGCCAACAAAATCATCCAAAACAATTTTTTTTCTGCAAGGGTAGTAATACTTGGTAATACTGTCAAATGAAACAATACTTGGAAATTATAAGTGTGGATTAGGAGCTGGCATATCACTAAAATCGGATAATAGTCACTTAATCCAGTAAAACCTACAGATACATCAATGTTTGCAAGATCATTTCGGTGGCCCTGTAAAAAGTAAAAACAATTCGAAAGCATGTAGGTTACTATGGTCAAAGCAGGGACATTCTTATTATTTGTTGGTGTACAAATTTGACTTTCTGTGTAAATAGCAATAGGAATCAAAATAACATTGTGTGGTTTTATAAGCAAAACCGAGGCATGTATCCAAAAGTGTTTCCATGAATAATGATTTAGGAAAGTTTTTTGTAAGGTAATTAATATCCAAAGCTTACTCAAAAACGTATTATGATGTGAAGTTGATTTTAGAAGAAAAATTAAGGATAAGGTAAGTACTGATAGTATTTTTGGTGTCAGTGGTTTAAAGTTCATGGAAAAAAATACTAGTACCAAACTAAAAATAAAAAAAGCATGGAAATAAATGCGATTTTGTTGTGCATTCAAAACGTTTGCCCAATTCTCAGTATTTTGAACTGAATTTTCAATTGTAGAATTCAAGTCCATGGAAAACCTAATCAGGACAAGAATTATGAACACTTTAATGATATCCGGTTTTAAAATGCCTTGTTTTTGACTGTATAACTGAACAATAAATAACATAATTAAAGTTACAGTCAAATATATCCAATAGTAATGTTCCTCCTCTATGAAACTTGTTGATATAAACGTTATAGGATGCAATAAACATGTAAATATCAGAAAACTATGTAGAGAATTGTTAAAAATTAAAATCTTGATATGTGACATCACTCTTTTTAGTTGTAATACAAGCATTATACCCAAAATTACAATAAAAAGTTTGGACAGTAGATAAAAAGTGGGAACAAGGAACTGTATAAATGTTATGCAGGTACAAATACACATCTCCACATAATGTCTTTGGTGTTTAGAACTTAAGAGATGTAGAACTAACATTACTAAAACATTAAACATCACAGAAATAGCTACATAAAGAGAGATCATGTCCTGTCTACTAGAAGCTTCATACAGCTCTCTAGTAATTCTGTCTGAACAACCTTGATACAAATCCCTTGCAACATTAGCATATTTTACATCTTTACCGTTCAAGAACTTTTCATGAAAGTATGTTGCATTTAAGAATGATTCTGTACAAATATCGTTTTTCTTTAACAACAGATCCGCGTTGTATCTTAAGGCATACAGGTATTGTTCAGTGTTTAAGTTGTTTAACAGGGGTTTTTGAATTTTCCCTATGCTGGTTGATGGTATGTTAAGTCCTAATAGCACTGCTAAGTTTGCAGGAATGTCAGTTTGTAGAAATGTAGAATTTTGACAATTTAGGCCTATTGTAACTAGAGGTACAGTTACTTCTGGAGCTGTTGTTCCTCCGTGACCTGAAAAATAAAAATCTACAAGAACAAATATATAGTGGCTACAAAGCATATTACACATAAAAAAAGGAAAAACCTCATTGTAGAATAAAACTTTTTATTTATTTATTATTGCCTTAATTTTGGTTTAAAAAAATTACAATTACCAAAAACGGGGAAGTCACAAATGTTTGCGCTTTGACACTCCCAAGATATTTTTAAAAAAAATTTAATATTATTTTCAAAATATTAACTTACCTCCACCATCTCGCATACCATGATCCCCAGTTACCAAAATTAAAGTATTACTATCATAGGTTTTTTCATAAATTTTATGAACCATTTCATCCATCTCTTGTAATTTTGGTGGCATTTTGGGAGAAACCGGTCCCAGAACATGACCTATGTGATCCAATCCTAAAAAATGTATTATTTATTGTTACAATAATGTACAATTTTGTGATTGTTTTAATTAAACACTTTGTTTGTACCCATTATGGACTATAAGTCTGTGTGGAAATACAACACAATTAAACTAGCCTACATGATAACTAATTTTTATTAGCCCATAATTATCTTCCTCTCAGAATAAGGAGCATAAAATGTTACAAAAGATTTTACTCTGTAGTTTCACAGCAGAGTTTTTAAGCCTTAAGTGAGTTCTTTCAACATAAATTATAATTGAAACTGAAAATATTTTTCTAGGGTTATGGTTGAGTCTTTTGTGTTAAATTTTAATTGTCAAAGAAAAATGTTTGTTTATCCTAGTTTGTTAGTTATTTTCATATTTGTTTTTACTGTGGTATTTTATTTTTTAATGATGCTTAATCTAACATTGAATGTTTTTTAATGATATTTAATCTATTATTTTAATTTTTGCTATACTTAATGTATTTTATCAAATACCTGAACAACATTTAAATAAAACAATATTTTTTACCCAGATAATGTAAAATCATTATATCCCAGTCTTGTCTTTCCAGCTCCAAATTAACATTTCTTGTAACATTATCATCAACTTCAGTAAAATCCCACACAAAAAACGATGTTGTACCTTCGGACCTTGTAAAGAAATCTGGAAAAAGCTTTTCCCATGTATTATCTCCATAGAACACCGTCCTTAAGCCTTTTTCTTTGGCAGAATGGAGCCAGGAATCTTTTAAAATTTCCGATGAAGCTAAATTTCTAACTACATCAATGTACTGAGGTATACTGCCTGTCGTCAAAGCTTTGATTCTTGGTAGAGTAACTGTGGGGCTCTCAACTTGAACTTTGCACAGGCAACCTTTTCTATTCATGAGCTCTACGGTTAGAGGCATGAGTTCTGAGGTCACAAAATCCCATCTTAAAGCGTCAATGACAAATAGTACGGTTTTTGAAAAATGTGGCCCATAAGAACCAGTTAAATTAATTGTTAAATTTCCAATACGCGTCGGTGGATCATTTTTAAATTTTGCCACGCTGTTTGAAATTGGGAAAAATCCGTATAGGAACAAAATTACACTGAAAAGTAAAAGAGCCGCGTATTGAAACATTCTTAGTTTACAGGCACGTCTTTAGCGGTCATTTTGTAACGAGAAATTAGTCAAATAAAGAAAGAATGGTTTTTAAAATAACAAAATAAATATTTCAAAAAATCAAATTTCAGAGAAATAAATTTTAAAAACTTGTTATAATTTGAGGTTATTGACACCACAGAAGAAAAAAGAGTTGTTATTAACACAGAATAGAAAAAGGTGTAAATCCACACAACGATTAATCTGAAGCTAGATATAAATTATTTGTAGTGAACAACCAGCGTTTCTTCTGTGCGGGTAGTTCTCGTGATGTTTATGAAGTTAGCAATACTATATAAAGAAGAAAGTAGTTTCGATTCTATAAATTTATTTTCAGGTTAATTTATAAAAATTTTATTTGTTTTTGTCAGTTTAGTAATTATTTTTACATAAAAATGTCTTCAAATTTACCAGAATGGTAAGTGTTACCCCATCATTATTTATTTGTAGACAATCCAAACGTCCAACTCGTGCTATCAAACTCTCAAGCTTACAGCTACTGCCGATAAGTTTTTTTTGCAAGAATTTCAGACATAATTCTGTTTTCTATGCATATCTGAATACCTAAAAAGTTACTAATAACCTCTACATTTCTATTACAAGATCATAAAAGAAATTTTCATTTATAAACCTTCAGAATTTGAGACGGGCACTAATCAACTAGTTTTAGGGATTTATTCAGCTTCTTGCTAGTCCACCTATATCCTGATCTACTTTTTCCTAATGGTAGGGACAAGTGTTATTTTTAAACTTTCCTTCCTTTAAACCTCTAGATTTTATTTTAAATCGCCTATTTTTTCTTCAGGAAAACACTTAGACCAAGTGTAAATAAAAACCAAAGGACCTTTTCTGAAGTTGTAACAGAACATCCTTTAAAAAATGTTGTGGTAAGTAGGTAAAATAATTCGGCATCAAGTTTTAGTACAAAAGTTTTTAAAAAATGCTTTATAGTTAAAAATCTGTATTAATAAAAGAAAATTGGATCACTCAATACTGGTAGTCTACTATCTACCCATAGAACTACTTCCTATATTTTCATCCTAACATTGTTGTGTAGGTCACGGAAAGGATTCCTCGCAGAATTTTGGGATCCACACCCAGCACTGGTCGTACCACCCCAGTCTCAACACCAGCAAATATATCAGAACCTCTTGCACAAGCCTTAAAAAAACTTGATCCTTTGATGGAGTTTGCTATAAATGAGGAAATGGACCCGTTATCAAAAATGGCAGCAGAAATGGTAATACCGAGTTACTAAAACACAAAATTTAAAATTAAACATGTACTAAAATTGGAAAATTTCCAGAAAAAAATTAAAGAGGCTAAAATTTTACCTATTTATAGAGTAGAGATCAATACCGGTCTTTTCAAACATTTTAGAAAGAATTATGAATGTAGAGGTATTAAATTTCTTGAAAGTAAAGAAATTACTCTTTACATGTCAGTATGGCTCTGTTGGGTTAGAGACACAGGAGTGGCTGTAGCTGATCATCATAACAAATATCCAATACCTACAAGATGTATAAAAATAAAAAATGTGTACTTCAAATTTAAGTTTATCTTGATCTATGTAAGGCATTTAACGCAGTTAACCATAACATTTTATTAAAATGTTTGTTTAACATTGGAATGAAGGGAATTATTGTGGTTTCAAAATTATTTATTTAACGAACCAGTTTGTACAAATGACAAATTTAAAAAGTTCAAAAAATAATATTACATGTGGAGTTCCACAATAATAGTTTACTCTGGGCTCACTTTTTTTTCTTATATTTTATGTACCTACGTTAATTTAAAGTTAAAAGATAGGTAGTAGGTACCTATATTTGCAGACAATACCACCATTGTATATTTTGATGATAATACAGGGTGATTCCTAAGTTGATTAGGTATTCTTTTTTAGCTGTGTATAGAAGGCATTAAAATAAACATCATTTTCAAATACCTTTTTTCAAAAAAATCAAAAATAAGGTAGGTACAGGTCATGCAATGTAGCTTGAGCCCTGAGATGCGCAGATGATAGAAAAGGAGAGTCGGTGTACGACAGAAATACCTAATACCGAATTTTAGTAAAGTACAGTCCGCGTAGAAAGTAAAAGTGGGATTTGATTGATAAAGCCCTATTGACTTCTAATCTTGTTTACTAATTGGGCCCTGTTATGCAATATCAACATCATCCAACCAACAAAATAGTTTTTCCTTTTAATTATTTTTATAATAATTTAAATTGTCGGAAATTTTTTCAAAATTAAAACTTAACTATTCAATATGTAAATTATATTGTTATTCTATTATTCTAACAGTAAAGTAAAGTTATTTTATATATTTTGACGATGCAAACTTAGATACATTGAGGGTTAGTTTCTATTTGCATAATATGGCCCAATTATTTCAGATATTTACATCTATTCATACGTGTTTAAATTGTTGGTAATCCTCAGTAATGATTTTCCATATTTAATGGGCATTTACTACTTCGCATCCCTGGTTTTTTGATAATTTTGTTATGGCCGACACAATTTCGGCTTTATATAATTAAAGATGTACTTATAATAACATATTAAGCGTGTAAGTTTTAAAAGTACATGTATGACTATTATATAATATTTATCAGTTTCATCTGTCTAACTCTTATATTCCGGACAGAGAACCCTCGCTTACATAATCATCAGAGTATTAGCTTGAACTGCTGTCAGTATCATTCAAATGTATTATTAGGTTTTCTACAACAATATCCACCATGGGTTCGTTTTCCATATACTCTAATTCAAATCTTTTTGGTCGCTCGCTACGTGATTTCCACTGGTCCACCGAAAATTTTTCAAAAAAAGTATCGCACTTGCTTTTCTGTTTTATGGAAATTGTGAATTATTCTGCGTAAAACACCTTAAAAAGCAACGTCCAAGACTATTTTGCTTTTTCTGTTTTCACGCTTTTTGTTTGGCGTGAAAAAAGATTTAACTGCTCCGGATTCGATATTTTTGGCTTCCTGCTTAATTCGTTTAATTGCGCTTAGACTAATCTTTGTAGCGGCGTGAACCTTTCTGAAGTCAATTTCTGGTCTTCCTGTATCTGCCTCTTGTTGCATAAATTGTATTAAATTATAAACTATTTCACGGCTTTGACCGCTCAATACTAGGTTTAAGACTTTACTTTTAAAAGGCATTATTACAAATAAATACAGTAATAACTTTTTTTCCAATGAACCTCCTACTTTTCTGACAGACTGTACCGAAGCGTGCGTTTCAAAGATCATCAGAATAATGAGCTCTCGGCTAGCTCCTCCCACCTGTTTACTGCGCACCCAAAAGTCAGAGCTCAAGCTATTTGCACGAGCTGTACTTACATTCATTTATTACACTGTGGATCAAATACGGTCCTGCCTAACTTAAACAATGTTTTCAAATTTAAAATTAACTTGCTTCAGAAAAACACACCGCAGCGGATTGCCAAATAACTGATCACCGACTCGTAAATTACATGACTAATAAGACAAACAACATAAAGTATAGGCTACGTTTTGATGACCGGGCCCGCACTTAAATTTTTATTTCTGTACCTCGCCTATTTTTAGGTTTTTTGAAAAAAGGTATTTGAAAATGTTCTTTATTTTAATGCCTTCTATACAAAATTAAAAAAGAAGTATCAACTTAGGAATCACCCTGTATACACTATTGGCAAACTTTAATCTAGGGTGCCGATATAAACGTATCAGATGGAGATTATTAGTAGCGTTTAGGCCCGTATTATTAATCTCCTGGTAACTTTACCAGCCAGATAATTTCCAAAGAAACCATTGTTAAAACAATTGTCTCCATAGAAATTATCTGGCTGGTAAAGTTACCAGGAGATGAATAATACGGGCCTTAACACGTTAAACAGAGAAAACGCTATCCCCTACCTCCCACCTTCCATTCTTTAGAACACGCGGTCGAAGCAGGCACGGGAGCGATCGATACGTCGACTCGACCACACCACACACATCCCTCCTTTCAGTTAGAATGTAGGAGTGGTTATGTGTCTCTTTTTAACTGAAGGTTTTGCCCATATGTGCCTTCTCTCTTGATTACATTAGATATTTCGCACCCTAGATTCGAGTTTGCCAATAATGTATATGTTAGAGATATGTAAGTTAATTTAACATTCCCTCTAATGAAGTTTATAGTTAAGAGAATAAATATTTTTAAAGAAATATGTTCTCTACTAAAAAGTTTTCTTACATTTAAAGGATATTGTCGACAGTACACCATCAAGGAACAGTCAAATGGCTCGAAAAAGAAGTCAAGAGGTTCATGTAAATCTAGATCCATGGTCTCACAGAAAAAATGCCATTTTGCAGAAGTACACCACTTCAGAAAAACTATCGATGGTCACAAGTTTTTTGCTGGAAGGAGAAAAAGGTAAATCAAAGAAATAAGATAAAGTACGCATTGAACTAGTGTATAAGGGCGGCAGCACCTGTTTAGGTTTCATCTCAATAATATTCCATTTTATAAGTTTACTTATTTTTTATAATCAAAAATGTTGGTTGTTTAATATTAATTCCCCGCGTAAGTCGCTGTAGTCGTGTTAACCACGTGACAATTTGTATTTGCCGAATGGACCTTGCGCGGGCGTCTAAAAGACAGTTCGAAAAGGTCGTTAAAAAGAACTCATGCAAATTTCGCTCCCGGAATATTTCCCGGCATTTTATGTTATATAAAACTCTCAAATTAAGACAGATTGTGACGTGCAGTGTCCCGATCCGGGGTTGTGGCATCCCTCTTCTCTAGGATCAAGTTGGTGGCCACCAAGCCGTAAAGAATGAACCAAAGGTAGGCCATTTTTATATTTTTTGTCACGCTGCCGCCGTACTGTTTTATTTAAACCTCTAAGTGATTTACTCATCTCCTCAACCAATCATATATACAGTCCATTTTTTATGCTCTTTTTAATTCAAACCCCTACAGCACCTGTTCCGATAATATGAAAATATTTATGTTTCTATTCAAAACAAAATATTTTTTTTTTATTTAAGTATAATTTTTACCAATGTCGTTTGCCTTGTCCACACTCAGTTATGTCATTAAAACCTTCGAATTCGATGCTACACGCTACGTCCACTTCTTGTTGCCGTACTGGCGGTATTTGTCACAAAACAGGTGGTCGACCTTAAGCCGACCAATGACAAATGAGAATTGTTTCTAGGTCGGGATATCTCCTATGAGCGTATACATACAGAGCTGTAAAAATTTTAGTCTAGCCGTGTCCGTGGTTTACTTGCCGGTTTGTCTTTCGTTTTGTGGTTAAATTATTGAGTTTACTTTTATTTCGGTTTTGATAATTGAAAAATGGACCTAATAAGGAGTTTTCAACACTGAACATTGACGAAAAACTTGAAATTAAACGAAACGGACGTACTATGCGTAACTGAAATATTGAAGTGTCTTCCACAAGCCGGAGACAAAGTTATACCAGAAAATTTAATAAAAATCAATATGAAAAATAGGGGTTGATCTGTGGCTGTGAGATAAAAAAATAGTCTATTTTGTTTTGTGTGTGTACTTTTTGGTGGTGGAGCACATTGGACAATTAACAGTGTTGATGACTTAGTGCATCT
This sequence comes from Polydrusus cervinus, assembly GCA_935413205.1. Taxonomy (NCBI): domain Eukaryota; kingdom Metazoa; phylum Arthropoda; class Insecta; order Coleoptera; family Curculionidae; genus Polydrusus; species Polydrusus cervinus. The sequence goes on along the minus strand of OW284510.1, from coordinate 110,753,034 downwards.
CGCTGAAAAGGCCAAATTGCTGATGTACACCGTGAAGTTTTCGCAGAAATTTGTGAACTCTGCAGCACTCTCTTTAACAGGTGACGAGCCGCTACTGCACTCAAGGAACATTGAACAGAAGTTGCAAAAGTACCGGTACACCTACAAGGTTCTAAGAACCTTGGTACACCTACTTTCTGTATAAATATTTTAATAATTTTTGAAATAATTTGTAGTGATTGTCAAGGCTCAAAGTACTGCCGTTGACAAGGTTCAACATCGGCTGGAGCAGCTGGATAGTTTTGAGGAGGGATCCCAACGGAAATTAGACCTATCTCAAGCTGAGTATCTCTCTAGAATTGAACAATTAAATAGGTAGGTTGCTGCTTATTTTTCCAAATTTGTAATGCATAAACTATTATACAACGTTATCATTTTAGTAACAAGTTAAACATATTGATTGTTCGACTGAGCACACTATGTGCAAAACTAAATATGCCTGGCAAGAATATTATCCATTTCACAAAATATTTACATTTTCCCTTAATTTTAAATTTCAGGGAACTGGTCTTGGCCTGGAACATTGAACAACGAGTAAAAGCTTTAAAAATAGCCATTCAGTGTGCCAAAATGCTTGCCGATACCGACGTACTGCCATTTTACCCCAGCAAGTTTGTACTGATTACAGATATTTTGGATTGTTTCGGAAAGTTGGTCTATGATAGACTTAGGACTAAAGCTGAATATTACAAGTAAGAAAATTTCTGTTTCTGTAAATTACTTATCTAATTAGTTTTTTTGCAAATAAATATTTTTATATATTATAGAGTATTTCACTTAAAACTTACAGCCGTATTCATTAAAGGGTTCTAACTTTAAAACCGTCTTAAACTGATATAATTCACATTTAAAATTTTAGTCGTTAAGAGACCATTATCAGGTAAATTTTGTTAAGTGGTTTATTCAATTATTAGTATTATTACTTTAAAAATAACAACTTTTATCGGATACTGATGACAAGAACAATACCGGCAAGATCACCGGACTTCACCCTACTGGATTATTGTCTTTGGGCACATTATACAGGTTGATTCCTAAGTTGATACTTCTTTTTTAGCTGTGTATAGAAGGCACTAAAATAAACATTTTCAAATACCTTTTTTTGACAAAACTTAAAAATGGGCGAGATACAGAAGTAAAAAATCTAAGTGCGGGCCTGGTCATCAAAACGTAGCCTGCTATACTTTATGTTTTATTAGTCATGCAATTTACGGGTTGGTGGCGAGTTATTTGGTAATATGCTGCGGTGTGTTTTTCTGAAGCAAGTTAATTTTAAATTGGTGACACGTGAAAATGCTAAAATTTGAAAACGCTGAACTAGATATGGTGCTAATTTACGGTGAGTGTCGTCAAGGTGCGGATGCTGCCTTGAGATTATGTTTAAGTTAGGCAGGGACGTATTTGATCCATAGTGTAGCACCATATTTACTAATGTATTGTTTTCAAATTTTACCATTTTCACGTGTCACCAATTTAAAATGAACTTGCTTCAGAAAAACACACCGCAGCGGATTGCCAAATAACCGACGACCGACCTGTAAATTGCATGACTAATAGGACAAACAACATAAAGTATAGCAGGCTACGTTTGGATGACCAGTCAAGTATAGCAGGCTACGTTTGGATGACCAGGCCCGCACTTAGATTTTTTATTTCTGTATTTCGCCTATTTTTGAATTTTTTACAAAAAAAGGTATTTGAAAATGTTATTATTTTAACGCCTTCTACACACAGCTAAAAAAAGAAGTATCAACTTAGGAATCTCCCTGTATAAGCACTGTATTTTTCCACACAAGTTACATTTAAAATACAAGTAACATTTTTAGGCCTGGTTCAAAAGAGACCACTCCCCTCCCCGAAGATTTTACACCCGACATGGTGCCAGATTCGGCCAAAGAAACGTGTTTAAATTGGTTTTACAAAATCGCCTCGATACGCGAGTTAGTCCCAAGATTGTATGTTGAGATGGCGTTAATAAAGTCGTACAATTTTATTTCGTCCAAGTAAGTACATGAAATATTGAAATGGACTGTATTTGTTAGAGTGTGGAATATTTTGGAATTATTTTGAAATGCAGAAAAACATTTTTAGTCTATTAAACGTGTTTACTGTTTCTATAAGAAAGCTAAGTTGCTTACGTACTCTCTTGATGCTTTAGTATTTACGATAAAACTATCAAGTATTATCTTCATATTATTTGATTTTTGAATTGAATTTAATATTTATTATTCTAACATTATTTAATTTTATACAGATACAAATTGAGACAACTTAAATAACAAAATTAAAAAAGATTTTAAAATGATAAAAAATTGATTTGATAAAAATGTATTAACAATGAATTTTGATAAAACTAATTATCTTCCTTTTACTTTAAATTCAAATAACATACCACGAAATATGAATAGTATTAAAATAAATGATGACATTCAAATTTTGAAAGTTAATCAAGTAAAAAATTTAGGAATAATGTTTGACAGTAAATTAAATTGGATATTTCACATAGAATATTTGATTAAAAATTAAGAAGGTTACTACCAACTTTTAGAAACATTAAAAAAATTTTGAACGTAAAACATGGAAATATTATATTATGCATTAGTTAAAACTCAATTTAAATTACGAAATTTTAGGTTGGGGAGGAATAAATACAACTTTAGTTAAAAAATTAGAAATATTACAGAAAACATTTCTAAAAATTATATTTAATAAAGATTATCTTTATCCTTCAATAACATTATATTCTGAAACAAAAAAAATGAACATAAGACAACTTACCATTTATAACTTCTTAAAATACATATTTAAAAATAAAAATCTTATACAGTTTAAAAACCAAAATCATAAAACACGTCATAAAAATGAAATAACCATAAAACCTAAAATAAATAAGTCCATAGGACAAAAAAATTCAAATATTTTTGTGTTTATTTAAACGATTATTTACCAACAAAAATTAAAAAATAAATATCATTAAAAAAATATAAAGTCGAAATAAAAGCATGGAAATTGGAAACAGATAACTTAAAAAAAAATATTGTTAAAAATGTTTTAATTAATATTGTTATGAATAGTATATTTTCATATATAAACTTCAAAAAACTGCGTTTACATTTATATACATATAGTTAAACGTTTTTTATTTGCAATTTAACTTTTATATAATATTAATAAGTATTCAAAAAATATTTTAATATTCTTATCTATTTATGATTTAAAATACTAAGATTTGCCCCTAACAAGCACGTCTTCGGGGGATCAAAGAAAAAGTTTATTGAGGAAGATAAACAAACACATTTATTATAATAGAAATATTGGAAATAAACTTATTATTAATTCATGACTTTTTTCTATACTCTTAACCTTTTTTAGTGAGTGTCCTGAAGCCTTGTTTCGACTCACTGAAATGATTCAAGGAATAGGAAATCCTCTGGTAGCTATTTATGCGAGGTGTTACGTGTGCAGGGTAGGCTTGTCTGTGATGTCAAGAGGATCTAACATGAACTACCTCAGAAGAAATTTTGAGTGTTTTTTGGAAACTTATCAACATGTAAGTATGTTACTTTTTGTTAAATAACTCGTTAAATACCACATACAAATTACCCTTAGATCTGTACAGGTTATTGAATTGGGTGCATAGACAAAATTTTAAGATTTATGGATTTATGGAAAATACAGGTTGATTCCTAAGTTGATACTTCTTTTTTAGCTGTGTATAGAAAGCATTACCAACATTTTAAAATACCTTTTTTCAAAAAACTTAAAAATAGGCGAGATACAGAAGTAAAAAATCTAAGTGCGGGCCTGGTCATCAAAACGTAGCCTGCTATACTTTATGTTGTTTGTCTTATTAGTCATGCAGTTTACGGGTCGGTGGTGAGTTATTTGGCATTCCGCTGCGGTGTATGTTTCTGAAGCAAGTTCATTTTAATTTGGTGACAACAATGAACTAGTAGATATGGTGCTAATTTACGGTGAGTATCATCAAAGTGCGCCTGCTTCTTCGAAATTATACGCAGAACGCTTTCCCTTGCGGGCTTATCCTACACCCAAAAGTTTTCTTAATGTTATTCAACGGGCAAGTTAGGCAGGACCGTATTTGATCCATTGTGTAATAAATGGTTGTAAGTACCTTATTTTTGAGTTTTTTGAATAAAGGTATTTGAAAATGTTTATTTTAATGCCTTCTATACATAGCTAAAAAGGATGTATCAACTTAGGAATCACGCTGTATACTTTTGTAGGCATTTTTATAACAATGTTGTCAACTAATGGTAAATTTCCGGATTTGTGAGAACAAAACACAGAGGAATGATAGGTCCGAACTGTCTCAATAGGGAAAAGGGAAATTTTTACGCACAGTGTTATATTCTTTAGGATCACTTGTGGTTGTGATCTGCTAAAAAATACTTTTTCAGGATTGTGTGCAATCGTGAAATTTCTCCTTAAAAATGGGAAATTTCATTTTTAAAGGTCGCAACACTGTGCAACATTGAACAGTAAGAATACGAAAATTTGCCGTACAGTTAACTGAAATATCGTACTTTTCTCGTCACTTAAGTGTAAAGGCAACAGCAAATATCCATGTGGGAGTGAAAGAAACTGCTATTCCCAAACTTATAACCCAAAACAATTCTATTTTCAGATTTTTAGTAACAGCATAAAAAGAGAACTGGAAAAGCAGAGAATGAATTTGTCAATATATATGACCCTGTATACTCCCGCTTTGGATTTTATAATGGAGGGTGTGGCACTTCATTCGCCCGATAGTGTGTTATCGGAGTTATTAGCCAAATGTAAAAAGTACAGTAACAGGTACAGTATAAAAACGTATAGTTTATGATACACTTAGCGGAAAAAATGACGGATAACCAAAAATTATGCTCAATTTCAAAGTTGATTTTCCCGCGAACCGATAAATCGATTTCGGTAATTCTTTTTTTGAACTCTAGCATTTTTCTTTGGTAATTGATTGCACTGTAATATAGAATTTTTTATTTCGATTTTTTACGTTAAATTTGAGACATCCTGTAGGGGGCATTAGCAACAACAACGGATGCATGATGAAATCATTCTGTAGCTTCACGTTTTCTAAACATTTTTTTTTGTTATTTCTCTGATATCTGTAATATCAAAGAAAATACTCAATTTTCTATCATAACATATTTTTTAAATGAAAATAACATTTTGACAACATTAAACTAAGAAAACACTAACAATAAATAGCAAAAAAGTACATTAGTAGCGCATCTTTCCACCTCTACCTCTACTTTTGAAGAAGAGCTTGCTTCGATATCGTCTGATGTATTCTCAGACGCGTTTCGCCATATCATGGCTCATCAGTAGAGCTATGATCCGACGAAAGAACTACTTTAAGCAGTATTTGGTGGGCGACATCTGTGTCTTTGTTAGATACTCTTGGTCATATCAGCACCTCTAACAAACTTATAGAAACAAGCAAAAAATGTTAAATGTATAAATAGTTTTGTCTATGGTAAATGGTCTGAGCCTATACTATATTTTTTTTAATTCCAGTTCCCTCATATTGAACACAATTATGTCAGGATTTAAACCAGCCTATATATCAGAAAGGACGCTTCAGTTTTTGTCTATGATTGGCCAGTGCACCGACGATGGTAATATTTTTTTAAATGGCCTATTATGTGTGTAACCCTTCTAATATTCAGTTGATCTACTATAAAGGATGATCTTTTAGCTGTACTAAATTCTGTGTTACAGAATACATTCATCCATTCCTCTAAAACAATTCAAGAACGGGTTTTATTTTTTAATATAACAGCTTTTTTGTACTTTCGAGAATAGATATCCAGATATCGAAGCTAACCCAACTGGTTTTCAAATGCGAATGCATGTATTGTGATAGCTGGCGGAAAAGTACATGAAAGAAGGAATATAATATATTGCTAATAGTTGTAGCCCAGCAAGTTTTCTATGTAGCTCGTGTTCGGATTAACCAGCCGACGCCTTGACGTGAGTAGAACTGGATCGTTTATTGGTTTCTGTGATTATTTTTGTCGGATTTTTAAGCGTTGTGTTGCCAAAGAATACTATTTAGGACAATGTAGGTGTCTTTATGAACTACTATGGAAGATTTTGTGGTGTTTACTTACCTTGTAATTTCTAGCCCTCTACCAGCCCTGTTCAATATTTACATGATCTACAAAATCATGTATAGGGAGAGGCGGTAGAGAGCTCCTTCGCTAAATTTTAATTTTGTTTGTAGTGTATAAAGGAATAAAATATAACATTTTCTACTTGAAGAAATAGTCCATACTTAAAGTGGAGTGGAAATTCAGAAGGAAAGAAATAAGAACACAAAGTCTTCCTCCACTATTATATTAAATTAAAGAATCTCGTATGTTCAGAGAAACTTTTTATCTCGACATGTTTCGAATGCAGAAGCATTCATCTTCAGGAGAATGAATGAATAAAGAAGAAACTAATAGATATCACCTTAACGGAGCATCAAAATAGTAAGTTCAGTAAATAGAACTGTGAGAAAACTAATACACACGTGGTATTGTAACAATAAAAATATATGGGATTCAGGCTCATGGCACTGTAAAAGTTTATAATATGCAGAATAAAAAATATAACATCTCTGTCTGAGAAGAATGGTTGGAAAAATGTGGAAAAGAAAAAGTTAATAATTAATCGAGAAATTGAAGGTTGGTCATAACAGAAAACTGAAGTGTGAGGAAGATGAAATTATTAAATTATGTTAAAATTTGAGGGTTATTGTTTAAAGTGGCAGTTCTGACAAGGTTCGTCAGATGAATACCTGAAAAAGAGAGATTTCTTTTAGGTTACATCGAACGGACAAAAATGGTGAAAACTTACCACGTGTGTGGCGATCGCGCCTAATTTTATTTAATCCATAAGATTTTTTGAAAAAAAGTTCGTTTATTCTACAAAATGCTAAATAAACTTAGCAAAATCTACTTTTCCCAATTTTTTTTTTTTTTTTTTTTTTTTTTTTTTTTTAATTCTTAACTAATAAATCGACACGTGGTAAGTTTTCACAATTTTTGTCCATTCGATGTAACCTAAAAGAAATCTCTCTTTTTCAGGTATTCATCTGACGAACCTTGTCAGAACTGCCACTTTAAACAATAACCCTCAAATTTTAACATAATTTAATAATTTCATCTTCCTCACACTTCAGTTTTCTGTTATGACCAACCTTCAATTTCTCGATTAATTATTAACTTTTTCTTTTCCACATTTTTCCAACCATTCTTCTCAGACAGAGATGTTATATTTTTTATTCTGCATATTATAAACTTTTACAGTGCCATGAGCCTGAATCCCATATATTTTTATTGTTACAATACCACGTGTGTATTAGTTTTCTCACAGTTCTATTTACTGAACTTACTATTTTGATGCTCCGTTAAGGTGATATCTATTAGTTTCTTCTTTATTCATTCATTCTCCCGAAGATGAATGCTTCTGCATTCGAAACATACGAGATTCTTTAATTTAATATAATAGTGGAGGAAGACTTTGTGTTCTTATTTCTTTCCTTCCATAACATTTTCTGTTTGTACTTTTTGATATTTTTAAGCCATCCCTGAGAAAATAAATAAAGACAACTATTGGAACAAAAACACGGACTTTATGGAATATACGTCATGAAAACAGCAGCTTGACAATGTTGTTAATATTCTCTTAAGTTTTTATATTATTGTCTGACGGACAAAGTCTCAAAAGGAATCCAATAGAAATAATTGTCCAAACCTGACTTAAGCGAAAAAATAATCGTATTATTTCCAAAATGTTATCTATATTTTGTCTTAAAATAAGTTAGTAAAGTTCTAGAAACAACATATATTATTTAACTAAAATAAAAAGTTTCTCATGTGGCAACACTGAAACTATTGACAGAATACCAAGCTAATGAAATGACAGTTAAAACAAGTTTAACCTAAGTTATTTGTCGATCTTTCTGCTCTATGAGCAAATAAATAAAAATAACGGTAATTTTAAACAAAAACACCGACATGACAAATGAAAGATCGGTAACGATGCTCACTGTAAATTTTTATCTGATCGACGTCATCTAGTAATCGCGCCAGTTTTGCGTTTTTTAAATTTGTGGAAATTGTGTATATCTTCGATGAGCTGCAAAAAATGCATGGTACCTATAGGTAGCAATAGTTTTATTAATTATAAACTCCTATTATAACATCGACTTAACAATTTAAATGCCAAAACTATCAAATATGAGAATAGTGAACGAGCCCATTGAGCGGCCGGTAGAACTGCCAGGTCATAACCCTTAACTTGACTTTTTTTTTCGGACTACATAAAAAGTAAAGCAAAACAAGACCAGAATATTTAGAGGAACTTTAAGCACCAAATAACACACGAAATCTGACAAATAACTCCAGAAATGATAAATAATATTACAAATGGATTTCACACACCACAGGTAAACTTTCAAACATTATTTAGAGTAAAAAAATATTTAAAAATTCATCTTTTTGAATTTAATAGACATTGAAAAGTAATCATTGCATTTTTTATGCCCTTTTCCGGGAACTATCACAAGCCATTTGAAAAAAAAGTCCGGTTAGTTTCGATCCCTCAATGAATTGTAAAATTCCCGGAAATAAGAATAATAACCTAAAAAAAAGGGCGGTACTCGTATTTTTGGACTTTTTCAAAAAAATTCACCCTATGGTATACTTTTCTTCCATAGGAATACCTTTGTACTCGTTACTGAGAACTTTGGGGTTATGTGTAAGTATTTCCCCACCTCCTACGGAGCATCACAAGCCAATCCTAAATGCAGTTTGGACTAACGTTGCGCAGTTTCCAGATCCCTACGAATATATAACTTGTGTGGAAGTGTGGATTCAGTTTATTGCTCAATTTTTTACAGTAAGTACTTGGTTTTTAGCTTTATTACTCCGAATTTAAATATAGTGCCTTCTCCAAATTTTAAATGTAGTGAAAAACGAACTTTTGACAGGAATTAATCCGGAAATGTATAAGAACATACGTGGTCGTTGTAATATAAAAAACATTCTCAAATTGAGATAATTGATTAGCTTAAATTTTAACAAATTTTCATAGCTTTGCATATTTTTTACATACATTTTATAACCATTAAATAAATTAGTTATTTAAAAAAATTAATTCAATACTATGCGAATAAAAAAGGTCACATAAATAATATTACACAACAACTGTTAGGAAAAAAATAGAAGCATAATATTTCGCCAATTATTGCTGGGACCAATGACGAGAAAGCAAAGATAGACCTCCGATCTCTTTCATAAAATTACTATTGCGCCGAGCCTACAACTCACTGTTTATAAGAGGGCGATAGCATGTGTAGACTACTTCAAAATCCAGGCACTGAATCGGTTATTTTGCAAACCTGACACTGTCTCACCATATTGTTTTTTTTATAATTAACCCACAAAACTTTCAAACACTGAACTCTCACCACTTTTTATTTGATAAAGCTGGAAATAAATAATTTATTGTTCTTTATGTCAAAATTGTCATATTTCATTTTCGTATTTTCACTTGATAGCGCTGGGAGGCAAACGTTACCTAGTTTTGCGCTAGTGTGGAATAATCCGAAATATAAATTTATTATGACTGTTTGTTGGCTGTATGTTAAAGGCAGTTTTAAAATGTCATCGTAATACTTATTGGCGGTATTTACTTCTCGAATTCATGAATAGATGACTATGTAGTATACTCAAATCGTTTTGATAAGATAACTATTTTATAATTAATTTCTACAGTAGTTCAGCTCAATCTGACTGATAATCACGTTGCAAGTTCGATTCTGTTGCGGTTTTCATTTAAATCTCGATACCGATACATATACAATTACAAAATATGCCAACTCGACTTTGAATAATCGAACTCAATATCTGTGTTGGTGAGATTTTTAATTCGCTACGTGGATTCAGGTCGATTTATGTAAATATGTACTTCATGAAAATGTGGTAAATTATTAGGAATACGAGTCACAAAAGCTCTTAGCTGCCATTCAATTGAGACATTTTCTCGAAATGTTTGTCGTTATTAGTAGTTTGAGGTTAGAATATGTTTTAAGCACTTCAACGATGTGTTTAATTAGGTATATTCTTTTTTTTACCGGTAAGTCCACCTGTGGCAGTGGTTAAGCCGCTTCGCGTTCTTAAATTGCCTATGTTATTTTATTCATAGTGGATTTCTGCTGATTTCTATCAACATCAGCGAGAGAGAGAGAGATCGTAAAATAATTCACCAACCAGTTGATGATGTCATTCCACCAGCTGCCAATCATAAGTTCATCAGTTCCACCACGGGTTGAATCCACCGGTGCCGGTGAAAAAAAGAATATGTCTATTTGAGCGCAAATAACACCAACAATGTGAGAATCTTTTAATCATTTGGCAACAGCGTATTATACGCTTGTAAAAATTTCCCACTATTTTTTAGTTCTTGTCGGTTTGTTTTGATAAAGGAGAATGCGGGATCTATCTTTGCTTTCTCGTCGTTAGCTGGGACTATGATTAGCGTTAATACTCTACATTTGATGAACAGTTTCATAGCGGGGATAGTAGTTTTGATTGCTACATTCAGTAAACGAGGTGTGTTCAAAAATGATACAACTCGTAACTTTATCTTTTTTAAAACGGGTTTTCTTTTTTTAGACGAGAGAAATAAACACGGTTTTCGGTGATATAATAGATCATATGATACCAAATAGAAGTTATGAAAATTTTTCAAACGAACTGAAAATAATAATACAAAAAGTGGTGCAGCATTCTCCAGATTTTGAGGCGTTATTAGCCATGGTAAGTGATTATTTTTTTGCCTTCATCTAACGGGTAAGTTTTTTATTTTGCGGAATGATCAAGTAGTAATAACTTTGTTCGCGGTAAGGATTCTGACCTGATTCGGAACTATTCGCATACGCAATTCAGATAATGGGCTCTTTCACTGATTCTGATATTGGTTGTAGTGTAAGGAACAAAAAATTAAATTTTCTATGTTTATACTTTTTGATTTTTTTAAGCCATCAGGTCAGTACCATTGCCCCCTTTACTTTAACAAGGGGCTGTGTCAGTACTTTATAAGAACGCCACAGAGGATTATTGTTATAACAATGTTGTCAACAAATGGAAAATTTCCGGATTCGTGAGAAAGCACAGAGGAATGATAGGTCGGCGCTGTCTCGAAAGGGAAAAGGGAAATTTTTACTACATATTCGTAGGATATTCTTTAGGATCACTTGTGGTTGTGATCTGCTAAAAAAAGACTTTTTCCATATTGTATGCATTCGTGGAATTTTTCTTTAAAAATGGGTAATTTTATTTTTAAATTTTGCAACACTGTTCAGCACTGACAGTAAGAATATGAAATTTTGCCGTACAGCTAACTGAAATATCGTAGTTTTCTCGTCACTTAAGTGTAAAGAAAATAGCAAATATCCATGTGGTAGTAGAAAAAAAAAATACTGTTCAACTTGAGTGGATTGTCCATATCGCACTCGGAAGTTTGAGCACTTCGCCTACGGCGTCGTGCTCAATTTACTTCCTCGTGAGATATACATCTTATCCACTCTTGTTGTACAAACTTACTATTATATTTTGAGCACTGTTTGCATAAATAGATACTACTATTAATGATAATTTTAGGAAAATTTTCTTCCTCTTATCGACCTTTTCCACGAGGAATCGATAAAAGTTGAGGTATGTAAATTAATTCTCACCTCGAACACTTATGCCGATCAAAAGACGAATGACCCGGTAATAACAAATGCTTTGATGTTTTTGGGCGGCGTGTTACATGATTTTGTCAGTGCATTAACGCCTGAAGACGAGAACAGGTATGTAAGAATAGAATTCTCTGATTTGAGTATTTTTCTTTCAATTATTTTTTGTCTGCACGCCGGCAAACACTTTTCATTTTACAAATTATTTACAGCACCAACATACTTACATTTTTTCTAGGCCTATTTAATAATAGTATATACAGTTATTTACAACCATGCATGTAATAATGACATTTCATTTATCTTTGAAAGGTGAAAAGTTGGCGTTTTTTGCTTTCTACTTTCCACCCGGGTGGAAAGTAAAATTATTATTTTTATTCAAAATCGATATATCAAAATAATATACGCAATCTTAAACAAAATGTTTCACAAAGGTGTAGAGTAATTAAAGCTTATTAGGTGTGCAAAGAGACTACAGAGTGACCCAACGAATATTTAAGCCACTTTCATAATTTGGCATTGATTTTATTGCAAAATTCTTTATTTTCATCAAGTGCAGTTAGTACCATTCGGGTTTGGGTCAATTTATGGGTTTTGCCTATTATCCATTTATTATTATATATATATTATTAGGTACACTTATTTTTAATTAAAAAATACAAAAAATACATTATACAGAAATTAAATTATAAAAAATCATAATAGTCTTCGTCATCTGAGGAACTGTCATCTCCTCTTGACGTTATAATTAATGGGTCGACGGTCTGATCGATCAGGTGGTCAAATTGTTAAAAGTTTTTAATCAAAAATTTAAGTCTATAGTCATTATTTCAGAAAGGAGTAGAGTAATAGAAGCTCATTAGGTATACAAAGGGACTACAGAGTGACTCAACGAATATTTAAGCCACTTTCACAATTTGGCGTTGATTTCATTGCAAAATTCTTTATTTTCGTCAAGTGAAGGTAGTTTGGGTCAATTTATGGGTTTTGCCTATTTTTATCCATTTAAAGAAAATGGTGTGACAAAGGCGTGCATTATGTACACTTATTTTTATTAAACATTATAACAAAAATACAAAGTAAAAAAAATACATTATACAGAAATTAAATTATAAAAAATTATAATATTCTTCTTCATCTGAGGAACTGTCATGTTGACGTTATAATTAACGGGTCGACGGTCCGATCGATCAGGTGGTCAAGATCCCACATTTTCTCCTTTTCTTTAATGACATGATGGACTGCTTTTCGCCAGTTCTCTGGTGTCACTTCCTTAATGGCTTGGTCAAACAGTAGCTTAACGTCTTTCATTTTGAATGTCGTGTTGTGTCTTGCTACAAATCCTTTCACTTGCGCCCATATAAGTTCTATAGGATTTAGTTTGCAATGATATGGCGGTGTGCGCAGCACAGTTACACTATGTTTTTCAGCTATATCTTCCACTGCATATTTCATAAAACGATGTTTGTGTAAATTTGCTATAGCTAATAGTTTCTTCTTTATCAAATTATCTTCTTTTTTTTTCTTTGGTTAGTTATCATAAATAATTGAATGCACAAAATTTACCTCCGCCTATGGCCGACCCCGAAATTGAGCCGAACTGGACGGAATTTCCCATTTTAATTTCTCTACACCTTTCTGAAATAGACTAAGTTCGTACAGTGTTGTGTTTTAAACATATCTACATCTCCATATCGATTTACTTCATCTGCTTTTAGACAAATTGGTGAAATACTTTGCAACATAGTCCGAAGAGTCGACTATGGTAGAGACTTTGAGCAACAGTTACAATTTTATGTCGATGCCAGGGGGGCTTTTGCTAATTTAGATTCAGTCTTGGCACAATTGGTACAGGTAAGCATTGAAAAAGGAAAATAGTTATAAATTTACCAGTGCGTAATCACTTATAGGTCATTAAAATCGTATTTTGGCTTTTACTACGCTTGGCCTTAGCTCGGTTAGTCGTATTCTCCTGTATGGTTGCTTCCATAGACATATAAAGAGGAGACAAAACATTTCATTCATAAACACAATTTGTTTACAATCATTTATGTTTTTTTAGTTTTAAGTAAGTTGAAAAAGGATGGCATAAAAAATGGCAACGCTGTAACTTGGCTGTCCCCTTAGCCGATTACCTTTACCAGTGGCGTGCGCCTTGTTTAGAGATTAGGGAAAAATAAAAGTCCATTAATTAAAAAATATTTATAATGTACTGTAAAATATTTTTTCTACCACTAACCTGGGAACTATTAGCCATAATTTATGCCATTTCTTGAATAAGAACAAAAATTTCTGTACAGGGTGTCCCATTTTCGACACTTTTATAGGGTATCTCCGTTATTGTTAGTGCTATCGAAAAAGTAATATAGGCGTCAAGTGCTCTTTTTGGGTCAAACTTAAAATGGTAAAATCAAAATTAAAAAAATTTTCGCTTGCTTAAGAGATACGAGGGAAAATCAAAAAATTGACAATTTCAAAATTACCCTATATTTTCGGAGTTAAAAGAGATACAGAAAAATATTTTATACAAAAGTTTCTTTATAATGATTGCTGAACAATCAGCCGGTTTCAGTATAAGTATACGAGGTCAGGTAAAAAAGTTATCGGACTTAACCTCATTTTTTTAAATGGAACACCCTGTATATTTTAATCTAAAAAGATAACATTTTAAAATCTCTTTTTTATTTCTTCGGTTTTTTCATGTTCAACATAATATGATATAATATCAAACTTTTCATAATGTTGATAAACCATTTTCACAAACAAATAGGTAAAAATGAAATTGACAACTAGACTGTTAACATAGTTGTTTCTAGGATATTAGCTTTTGTTTCATGGCCTACTGTGATTTATCTAATGAAGTTTTAATAAATCGCCTAGGAAACCAATATCATCCATAGTGTTATATATTTAGAAAGAGAATATAAAATCCTATCTTTTTAGATTAAAATATACATACATACTCCACTTTTTAACGTAGGAATATAACACACTATTTTAATATACTTTTGTGTGTGTAGGTAAATTATTGGCACTGGTTTAAACCCTATCATAAAATTAGTACTAATCTATAGTAATAAGTGTATTACTTTTATTTCAAATTGAAGCACTGATAAACATATTGCCAGTATACATCAACTAACCATGGTCAATATTTATTCAATGTATACCGGCACAGCGCTTCAATTCGGAATAAAAATACTATAACAAGTTTAGTAAAACCCTTTCATAATATATTTTCTTTCAGACAGGAAACCTCTCTAACATTAAGATAATTTTACAGTTAATGCCACAACAATATTATAAAGTAGGTATTTAAAATTCACGAAAATTGTAATTTTTTTCAAAAAAATAAATAGATATACATAATATTCTAGATGTATGATAACATTTAATCAAATCCTGCATTTAATGTCTATGTGTGTACTGCAATATATTAGTAAATAACTACGTGCATTAAAAATGTGTAGAGGGTAAAGAAAAGCTTTAAACTGGGAATTCTAGATTGGAATTTTACAATAATATCTATATTCCTTATTTAATCCGTCATCTACGTTTTTTTAAAGAAGTTTAGACAAAATGCAATTATTTTTGCAGTTATTTACTTTAAATATACAATAAACCACACCACTGGTTAAGCTACCTCACTTACCGCCGAAATACCAATCCGGGGCTAGAATAGTCAACTTTTTTGCAAATCACGCACTGGCGAACCATTTAGAATTGGCAATAAAAGAGCTTTAACAACTCTTTTGCCAAAAAAACACTAAAAATCAATCGAAAATTGCAAAACGTAATAGGCCCGGCAGAGAAACACTGTAAAATGGTATTTTCACATAAAATGAATAAACTCGTAAAATTCGGCGAAATTCTCGTCGCCAGTAATAGTAAACGCTTGTACAGCGGTGCCAAAGGTTTTTCCCATATACACTTTAGTTTTATGTCACTAGGAAACTAAATAATTTTAAAAGTAGAAATTGCGTATTTTGATGGAAAAAAGCACACTAATAATTTAGTGTATTATTATTACTTAAGTACACATAAAAATTTACTCATTATACTATGATTAAGTATACCCTTTATTTTCAAACACAGGAGTAAGATCTAGGGCACCCCGCAGAAATTTGTCATCATCGCTTTGTGTTAAAAATCGGTCTGATTGCGATAATATGTAAACAATTCTGTCTCTGTTTCTTTTATGTCTATGGTTGCTTCACTCTCCCACCTACCCGCTTTTATAACTGTAGTTTTTTGTGTTAGTTTTAAGATTAATTGTAACCTGTTTGTTTTGACATGGTACTCGTCTTGTTTTTCATGTGTTATTTCATTTATTGGTTTTAATGAAGGTACAAGGTTAATACAATTTTAGGTCTGATGATGCTCCGTAAAGAGCGAAACATGTCGCCATAGTTTTTTTTTCTTTTTTTTTTATTATATGATTGAGACCATGACTTTGTGATTTTTGTCTTCCTAATTATATTGTTACTCTGGTCTCTTTAAGAAAATGGACAATTTTTTCGAATATACAATTGGAGAAAAGTTATTATGAAAGTATTAATTAAAAAGACGATGAAAATTTCTGTTTTTCTCAGGTATCCCCGAAGATGTGTAATCGACATATTTACAATTTTCTTTCATCAAATTAATAAACCTAAAAATATGCAAGTTTACCTCAATTTAAACATCTGCGTATTTCTTACCGTTTTCAAAAGTATACTCTAGAGAATAGTACTCATTAATCGATTCCTAGACCGGTATTCGAATACCACGATCACTAATCGATTCTTGAGTACTTACATCATCATCACAATAAAAAAAAAGAAAATATTTCTTGAGTCTATTTGAGAAAGTATTCGAAAAAATCGTCCATTTTCTCAAAGAGACCAAAGTAACAACATAAATAGGAAGACAAAAATCACAAAGTCATGGTCTCAATCATTATATATTATATGATTGAGACCATGACTTTGTGATTTTTGTCTTCCTATTTATATTTGAGAAAGGTGTAGAGTAATAAAAGTTCATGCGAAGGGAGTACAGAGTGACCCAACGAATATTTAAGCCACTTTCATAATTTGCCATTGATTTTATTACAAAATTCTTTATTTTGATCAAGTGCCGGTAGTACCACCCGGGTTTGGGTCAATTTATGGGTTTTGCCTATTATTATCCATTCACACACACTGAAAATGATGTGACAAAGGCGTGCATTATGTACAACATAGTATTAGGTACACTTATTATTTATTAAACATTATAAAAAATACAAAAAATACATTATACAGAAATTAACTTATAAAAAATCATAATATTCTTCGCCATCTGAAGAACTGTCACCTCCTCTTGACGTTATCATTAACGGGTCGACGGTCTGATCGATCAGGTGGTCAAGATCCCACATTTTATCTTCTTCTTTAATGACATGATGGACTGCTTTTCGTCAGTTCTCTGGTGTCACTGCCTTAATGGTTTGATCAAACAGTAGCTTAACGTCTTTCATTTTGAATGCCGTGTTGTGCCTTGCTACAAATCAATGCTACAAATCAATATACGGCATATTTCATAAAACGATGTTTGTATAAATTTGCTATAGCTAATAGTTCCTTCTTTATTAAATTATCTTCTTTTTTTTTGGTTAGTAATCATAAATAATTGAATTCACAAAATTTACCTGCGTCTATAGCCGACACCGAATTTGAGTCGAACTGGACGGAATTTCCCATTTTATTACTCTACACTTTCTGAAATAGACTATAGTACTTCTTTTAACAACCACAGTATCGTTTCTTTCATTTTAGTGTGTAAATTGTTTGGCAGTAAACACGAGACAAATAGTGAAAGGCGTGCATACGAGAAAGACAGGCGATTTCGTACGCGCATGCGCGGCCTACTGCTTTATCACAGTGCCATCCATAGAATCCGCCAAAGTAAGATTGAAACTATATTTACTCTCTGGGCAGGTAGCGCTTAGCAATCAGTGTTTAGGCCAAGGTAAGACTATACAGAGTTCAGTATCAGCAACTTTACAAGAGTATTTTTTTTAGCTGACGCATGTTTTAAAGCAATCCTCTCCGTCATACCGGAAATGTCACCATCCTCGGAGACAGAACTATTCCTTTTGCCATTCGTCCGCCAGTTTCTGTCGACTCTACTCGTAGTTCCTGACAATCCCGAGCGGGGAGTCCTCAGTCTCACGCGGATGCTGCTGAATGTCCTGAGGAGTTTCGAATGGAACAAAACTAGTTGTTCTCTGGGGTTGATATATATCAACGTGGTAGATTTGTTCGCTGTCATGGGGCAAGAAGTGTATCCTTACCACGTGGATAAAGGTAAGTTTTTTTGAGGAATTATTGGCCCTTGCACCATTGTTAAACTTAATAATTTTGGCATTTAAATATTGCTAGGTCTATGTTGTCAAGTGTTTTTCCTTTATTATTTAAAAATTATTTCCAATATTAATTATCTTGATTTTTTATTTCTGTTATTATTATGTATTTGCTAGTTGTGACGTGCATTTAGCCAGTAATTGTAATGACTTTACGTAATATACATTTTTAGTTGAGTCAAATGATGCTTTATGGGGATCAGACCCGAGGTTTATAAAGGAGATTGACAGCATGATATCCATAGTTATAGGTGAAATTTTAAACTTACTCCAAGAACAGGGTCCGTGTCGGAAACAGTCGCAACTCGCCGCTGATCTGTTTGTTAGGATAGCAACGAGAGCAGGTACGGATATGACATACTATTTAATGTAACCGTTCTTTATAGATGAATCTATTTAAGTTACCAAAACAAAGATAACAATACAATCGGTCGCACGACTCGCAAATAAAAGAATTGTGCGGTTTATAGGACGTACATCTCTTCTCATCGTATGTTTGTAAACTTTTTGCTTTCGCACCGTGTTTTTAATTGTTTCTATGGTCTATTTCTTTTCGATTGCAAACGATGACAGAAAAAAAAATTTAACAAAAATTCACCTAATTGGTTAAATCATGGACCAATTTACACTACATAAATGCATAGCCAACTTATTAAAGACCTTTTTTTTTAAATCACAGAAAAAGAATAAGAAATTTCCGTTCAATTGATTTCTAGCAAATATATGCTAATTATAAACCTTTTAGCAATTAAAAATAACTTTTAGCTCTAGTTATATTACAAAACAAACAATCTATTAACTTTCTGTACATAAAATCGGTTAATTTCACGTTTTTCTGCAACATAAAATAGTAAACCTATGCCTACTTTGTGTTGAAGCGAAGCAAAAAGGATGCCCGATTTATCGACAAAATATAGAAGGCCATGCCAAACGCCAAACATTGTGACATAACCTAAAAATTCATCTTCTTAAAGGCCGCTTTACAGTTGACAATTTTTTTTTCACGCAAGTTCTCTTGCAGCAATTAATATTGCAGCAATAAAAATTTCACTTCGTTTTACAGCGTGCAATGACTTGCCAAGATCGTAGGTGATGTACCACTTGCCAACCATTAAAATAAAAATACATTTGGTTAGGACTTACCGGCGCTTTTTGTGCATTCATTTTAACAAAACATCATTACAGGACATGAAAGCAAACCAACAAAAACAAAACGTACCCGCTATAGGTTAGAAAAAACATAAATAAATGTCAGGGATTTTTATATTTAGTTTGGTGTCTCATAAATCACCAGAAAATCCTCAGAATTGCGCTTGCAATGGCAATAAAAATACGGTCCGAGTTATATTTTTTGCAAGCAATACAAATAACGCCAGCTGATCATTAGCCTCGTTCTGCGCATACTCCCGGGCAATCTTTTCTTGCGTGAAAGAAAAATTGCAAACTGTAAAGCGGCCTTAACAAGTGTTAATTTAAAATTCTAACCGCTATAAACAGTAAACAACAAAATGTCAGTTATGACGTAAATCCCTAACCTTACTTTTTCAACTTGTCAAAAATGAAAATTCTTGCATTTTTTTATTGTAAAACGGGTTTCTGTCATCGTTCGCAATCGAAAAGAAATAGACCATAGAAAAGTTTTGTGATACTCTAGGAAGATTTTTATTATTGAGATATATTTTTAATAGGTTTTACAGGATGTTATTGCTGAATATGATAAATTTGATTATAGTAAAAAAGCCCGTTAGCTGATTTAATTACGTATTCCATTTTTATGTCAGGTTAAAATCAATAGTGTAACAAAATTGCATTTTTTACTGACTGATGTTTATTTTCCTAGATCTCAGTGTTCCTTCGACGACCGCTTTGGCAATAAATTTATGGAATTTAAGTTTAAAGAATGGATATGCCGATCTGAAATATATGGTAAGTTTAATATTTGGAAGTATTTTGTATTTTATTGTGAGAATGCACCTAAAAATGCTTAATCACAAAGGGTTTTGCCAAAGACGATCAAGCAAGATTAAAAAATCTTTAAATAGTATGAGTGCCTAAAACTGTATTTAAATTCCCGGTCCGTATTTAAAAAAAAATTAACTTGAAGGTGGTATCAAAAATGATGGCGCAAAAAATTAAATCCCAAAACTAAAAATTTCTGTTTTTTTCGAATACCTCGGAAGGCTTCGGAATATTTACAATTTTCTTTCGCCAAATTATATAGAGATCCCCTTATACGCACACAAATTCAATAATTTGTTCTCATATCTTAAAAACGGGTCAAGCTACAAACTGCGTATTTTTGAATCAGGAAAGAAAATATTTCATTAAAATAAAAATATGGCGTTTCATTGAAAAACCACAACTTTACACCACAGTTCCTTTGTTTTAAGCTAAGTCACTGTTTAAATGGCAATTTTAGACTCTACGGTATGACCTAAACAAGATGGCCATATCGTCTTTAATAAAAAAAATATAGAGAAACTGACAAAGTCGCCCCCTTTTTCTGTAGTTGGATGACCCTGTACATCAATTTGTTAGACAATAATAACATTTTTAGGCAAGAACCAGACAATACTTACTACAAGAATCTGAAAAATTAAACCAAAACCATTTGCTTGGGTTTGTGGAGAAGTTGCTGCTACCTCAACACTAATGCTTTGAAACAGTGTACTCGTTCAGCAGTTTTAAGTCTGTTTTCTTATTAATAGAGTTATGAACTTTTTACTGGACGTGTATACAGACTGATCTGACTGGTGCAACCTACTACAAAAATAGATAAAATATCTTTCGATTTTTTAAGGACGGGTATTTGGCTTTTAAATAAAGCGGAAAAGGATAAGAAATATTAATCAAAAAAGTTAATATGTTAGTTTAAGGATAATGACAGAAAATAGGTTAGAGGAACACCGCTTTTTAGATTTTACTAATTCTTCATCATTTTATTTTGCACCTTAAACTGTCGTTGGGTTCTTTTAATGCAACCTTTGCTATTTTTAAACCATCTAAAGTTTTTAATTTTATCGATAAAGAATAAACTCAACGTTGTCAATTTTGTCCTTTTAAGACTGATGAAAAGCAATATCCATTCGATGCTTGTTTGGTGGAATTAAAAACTTTATACCGACATGAATAGAACCTGTACGAATTTATACACAGATTTATAGAATTCCCTATCTTTGTCGTAGGTTGTGTCCGTAAGTGTTTTCCTCTTTTTTGCGTTGTTTTATTGTATTTTAGAACTTCCTTGTGATATACTTTTTATATTAAATAAGCTAGAGATTTACAAAACTATAGGTAATTGTATTGTTTTTTTTTAAAGTGTTTCAATCATTCCTTGGTTCTCTTCTATGTATATTATTGTATATCCAATATCTTTGTTATTATTTAAACTATGTACCTTTATTATGTTTGAAATAAAGCTGAAATGGAAGACATTATCATGCAGTTGTTATAAACAAACCCCAATCGACGACGAAAAATCAGTTTTAAAGCATATGCTTTAAAAAAACGTTTGTTGATACATCTATAGTCTATTTCAGAAAGGTGTAGAGTAATAAAATGGGAAATTCCGTCCAGGTCGGCTCAATTTCGGTGTCGGCCATAGGCACAGGTAAATTTTGTGCATTTAATTGTTTATGATAACTAACCAAAGAAAAAAAAAAGATAATTTGATAAAGAAGGAACTATTAGCTATAGCAAATTTACACAAACATCGTTTTATTAAATATGCCGTGGAAGATATAGCTGAAAAACATGTAACTGTGCTGCGCACACCGACATATCATTGCAAGCTAAATCCTATAGAACTTATACGGGCGCAAATGAAAGGATTTGTAGCAAAACACAACACGACATTCAAAATAAAAGACGTTATGCTACTGTTTGATCAAGCCATTAAGGAAGTGACACCAGAGAACTGGCAAAAAGCAGTCCATCATGTCCTTAAAGAAGAGGAGAAAATGTGGGATCTTGACCACCTGATCGATCGGACCGTCGACCCGTTAATTATAACATCAACATGACAGTTCCTTAGATGACGAAGAATATTATAATTTTTTATAATTTAATTTCTGTATAATGTATTTTTTGTACTTTGTATTTTTGTTATGTTTAATAAAAATAAGTGTACATAATGTACCGCTTTGTCACACCATTTTCAGTGTTTTTAAATGCATAAAAATAAGCAAAACTCATAAATTGACCCAAACCTGGGTGGTACTACCTTCACTTGATGAAAATAAAGAATTTTGCAATGAAATTAAAGCCAAATTATGAAGGTGGCTTAAATATTCG
Organism: Polydrusus cervinus; assembly: GCA_935413205.1. Lineage (NCBI taxonomy): Eukaryota > Metazoa > Arthropoda > Insecta > Coleoptera > Curculionidae > Polydrusus > Polydrusus cervinus. The sequence continues at coordinate 110,730,568 of OW284510.1, read as the reverse complement.
TTGGGTCACTTTGTAGTCCCTTTGCATACTTAATGAGCTTCTATTACTCTACACCTTTCTGAAATAATGACTATAGACTTAAATTTGAGTAAAAACTTTTAACAATTTTTAGGAACTCGTACAACGGGACATTATAGGCACATATATTATAATATTTATGAAATAAGACTTTGTTTTGACCATATTTCTCCGATTAGATTCGTACGATTTTGATGACGTATACTTATACGTCATACTTATGACGTACGGGTCACTGTGAATACTGTATATCTTGGTATGTTCAAAATAAAAGTGAAATGGAAGACATCATCATACATTTATTAAAAACAGTATATTACACTTAACCGAATAGGAAAATATTCGAAAATTTTAAAGTATTTCAACATTCACATAAAACTATGTTGTCTCTTATTTTTGTTCGAGTATTGTTTGAGCAATAAGGTTAAGAATTTGAAGAGCATACTTCCAGAACGTTGTTTTGAAGATGTATTTTTCGTTAAAATGTCTCCTTTTTGTTAAAAATTATTACTTTTGGGATTTAACGTTGTGGAAATGCACGCTTCATTTGTTGTATATTAATGAAAGAAACCTGACTTAAACAGCTTGAACTTCTTTGATATACAGGGTGATTCCTAAGTTGATACTTCTTTTTAGCTGTGTATAGAAGGCATTAAAATAAACAAAATATATTTTTTCAAAAAACTTAAAAATAGGCGAGATACAAAAGTAAAAAATCTAAGTGCGGGCCTGGTCATCAAAACGTCGCCTGCTATACTTTATGTTGTTTTGTCTTATTAGTCATGCAATTTCGGTGGTCAGTTATTTATTTGGCAATCCGCTGCGGTGTGTTTTTCTGAAGCAAGTTAATTTTAAATTGGTGACACGTGAAAATGGTAAAATTTCAAAACAATGAACTAGTAGTGGTGCTAATTTACGGTGAGTGTGGTAAAAGTGCGGCTGCTGCTTCGAGATTATACGCAGAACGCTTTCCCTTGCGGGCTCATCCTACACCCAGAAGTTTTCTTGATGTTATTCAACGGGCAAGTTAGGCAGAACCGTATTTGATTTGTAGTGTAATAAATGAATGTAAGTATTTTATTTTTGAGTTTTTTGAAAAAGGTATTTGAAAATGTTGTTTATTTTAATGCCTTCTATACACAGCTAAAAAAGAAGTATCAACTTAGGAATCACCCCGTATACTTTCCTAAACAGAAGGAAAGTATTTTTTTACGAAAAAATTGTTTTTCTACAAGCGCGCACGCAAAGTAAAATTTTTCGCATGCATGTGCATGCGCAAATAGATACTTTTCATAGGTAAAAGTTAATATGTAGTTTAATACCTGTAAAGCCGGTTCTAGTTGTACATTGGGTAACATAAAGATTTTAAACAATAATTAACTAACCAGCTACTTTTGACTGACATAAATGAAGTGAGAAATTATTTTTTCACAATCAAAGTGGCCCAGTTACCTTAATTCTTAATTTACTAATCAGGCAACTTTGATTGTAAATTGTTTTTGCCACTGTCATTCATGTCACAATAATTGTGACATGATGTCAATAATTATTATTGACATTAGTACTACGGATCGTGCGTATGGTCCCCCATAAGTCAGTTCAATCATATTAAATTAGGTCTCGATCTTTTGTAAAAAATATTTGGCACAACCAAGAAAAATACTTTTATAATTAAATAATTACACAGTGCATCGACTTTTTCTAATTTGTAGAACATTCACGCCACTGCAATTTTATAAAAATGATCTGGTGATAAAAATATATGTATTGTATTGATATTTAAATAGGTGACTCTTTGGTAACGCTTCATAAACAGGGTGATTCACGTTGAGTGGCTTGATTATAGTGTATTTCACATAAGCTTTTAATAACCGTCGATGACACACGTCATTTCTAGTAACATTTATTTGGTTAGGGCCGGACTGGTGTTCTTATAATAGTTAATTATCAAATAAATAATATATTTACTTGCTTTTTCATAAAAAGAATACTTCACAGATGCACGCGGTGTAGCCAATTTATAACTAGAAAGTCTACGCACAAAATAATAGCAAAATGACCTCTAAAAATACCAAAAACAGCTTATTATTCAACACGGAACGAATAAATACCGGCTCTGTGATATTGAAAGAACGCAGAGAAGACAATTGTATTGAGGAAGTATTACATTTGGTATTATCAAATATTCGTAATTTAATAAAATTTGTAGCTTAACAAAAATTATTAAAAGAGGAAAGTGTAATAATGTAAAATACTTAAATTTCAGGTCAACGGTCAGAACCATTAAGTTTTGACTGTGATTTTTTAAAATTTTTGCTAGAAGCCGATTATTGTAAGTGGCAACATTTTCCGTGTCTTTAATGCTGTAATGCGGCAAAGCTGTGCGTTGGTCCGACCGATGAAATGCAAGACGTAAAAGTACTTAGTATAAAATAACGGGGTTTCAAGTAGTTTTAGTGAAACGTACATCCTGTAATAGTCATCTATAGTGAAGTGCCACGTCACCTGAGAATTCCTGGCGCACTATTCTTTTTTTATCCGACAGCAAAATAACCCGAAACGTAGCGCGGCGTTATTACTTGTTATGGGAGCCGTGACTTAATACAACTTAAATATTTTATTCGTGGGACGTTGAATACATATCTAATAGTAACCCGCGAGATGTTCTTCAAATTAGAATAACTAGGTTTGTTTAGGTGTTCTGCATCACGATTAAAAAGTGTGCAGCACCAGAAAACAAGCCTTAAAATATTTTAGTATATGCCCTACTCAAGACCTTCTCTATTAGTAATTTTGTTAGGTTAACAGGTACCACAGCCCAGTTCAATCGGCGTAGGTAAGACAACTTACCTCATACGGCACCGGACCATGATACAAATAACGTAAGATATGATATTCAGAGTGACGTCAAGTGATGAGGCAAATGTGAATTGGTCTATTCATAACCACACAGAAAATGAACATCTGTTTCTCGGTTGACTTACTCACCAATAATGTCACAGCATGGACAGAGGGTTAAAATTAGCCCTTTCAACCCCTTTACAAAATACATTGTGGTAAAGGTTACAAATCTAACACTGTTACCAAACTAATTTCTTTTGTAGAAGCTTTGAATATCGACATATAAAGAACGTACAACTGTTTTACTGTACAAGCTTATCTATCGTTCATGTCAACACAACAAAATTACGAATTATTGAGACTGTCTTTGTTCTACTATATGAATGTATAGATATTTCCATAAAAAACTTCAATCACAAATAGTTATTTACATCGGACGAATTGAGTTACTTCTCACAATTTTAAATTCTGGAACACTTTTACAATATAGCTTGATTCGAAAATGGACAAAGTTTTTTTATAGTATACAGTTGCCTTAAAAATCACAATACGATTCTAAAACACTATTCTTTTCAGTAAATGTCAATGGCGGTTTCGAGAAACGCTATTGGCTGTCCGCCAATCGAACACAGCCAAGGATGGCCGCATATATACATACACTATATTGCCAATACAAGCAGCCGCACGAAGCAAGAATACACCCATCGTGCGATTCCAAATAACCTGAGTTGGGGGCCGTGGCGCTTGCGCAGTAGGGAAAAAATTAGTCTACCGACACGATATCTAACAGAACGTAAACAGAACCGGCTCGCCGTTGTTTGTATTCTTATTCGTCGCCATCTTCTATTTCGTTCCTTCGTGTGTGGTTATAATTTCCAAGTTTTTGGGTGTTAATATTTATAAAACTTTACTTTAGAATTTTTTTTGTTAGTTTGTGAAATGTTAGTCGTTTCCATCTTTTTTTACGTTGTATTTGTTCGGATGTTCCGTGTATGACTGTGGATATTATTTTTAGGTTTTGGGTGCCAATTTAGGTATAAAACTTTACCAGACATTTTGTTATTGTTAGCGACTTGTGTGCCTCAAGATGGGTAGAAAAAAGTGCATGATCCTTTTTTGCACGAATCGCGATTCAATACCAGGAATAAGGTATTTCAGGTATGTAAAATATTGGTTACTTAGTGTTATTTGACCATAAACTGTACCTACACACCCGAACTAACGGGTGAATTTAAATAAAAGCTTGTAAAAATATTTTGAAAATAGGTCCTGTCAAATGTTTACATCAAGAAGCAAATTTCCGATCTGCGCAAACTCAACGGACCCTGATCATCTGCTTACAATGGTGTCATCATTGAATTATGGTATTAGCAATATAGTGTATGTATATTTGTGAGGATGGCCGATAACAAATTGCAAAGGCAAATTTTTAACTTAACTTGTTACGTAACTACACTAGCGGAATGACATTTATCAAAAAGACAGTGACATTAAAAACACATAATAGAGAGCAAGCAGCACGAGTTCATATAATACAACCCGCGATACACCTACAACGGAATGCAGATAAACAAACTGAAATTTGAACATCTCTGCGCATATCGTCACATATGAGGACGTTGCTTAGTAACCGTTCGACGCGAGTGACAGTTCTAGCCTGTCATTATAAAAAACGGGCTAATTTTAACGTCACAATATAGAAGAGAGATAGAGAATTGCATACCGGTGTTAGTGTATGGCGATACAACCTAATAAAATTTTCGCGGCAAGAAACATAACCTGCACAATAAAATTAACCCTAAAAGAGAAAAAAATAAATGGCACATTTCACAGCATTTACACATAACCTCTGCAAGTTGTCTTTTAGAAGCCTCAATCATACGCGTAGTGAAAATATTTAAAAAAAATAAAATTGCTAAAAAAATTAAAACTGGGATTGAGCATTAAAGGAAGCTTAAAATCAATGAGGTAAAATAATTATACATATTTTGTAAAGCTTAATTCGACACCTTCCAACATCTATCTACAAAGCAATCTAAATTAAAACTTAAAAATAAAGCTAAGATTATCAAAAGTTACTAAGACATAAAGATCCGCCATGTTTAGATAATATTTATACACGGGTTTTATAAAAACAAGAATTTTTATAATACCGGGTGACATACATTTATTTCGTAAGCCAATTCAAACCAAAATTTTTAATGGAAACCTCTCGTTTCTATTCAATAATTAAATTCTGTAGAAAATTCTCTTTTCAATGACATATCACACATATCATTTGTTTTAAAAATGGCCGCCAAGATCAATTTTCCTTTGTTTTCTAAAATGTCCATTGTGTTTTTCAAAAATGGGTTGTAAATAAAATACCCTTAACGGATACATTTTTTCAAGCACGTCAAACTTATGTTATAAAGTAGGTTAAAATAACTCATTTTAACGTTTTCATGGCCTACTCTTTTCCACTTACACTGTTTTACCAAAGTTATCGACATTTTAAAAATCAAGGGAAAATTGATCTAGGCGGCCATTTTTAAAACAAATGATAAAGTGTGATGTCATTGAAAAGAAAAATTTTTGTAGAATTTAAACGTTGAGTAAAAATTAAGGGTTTCCATTTATAATTCAAAACCTGACTTCACTTCCGGGTAAACCGGAAGTGGCTTCGAAGGTTTGAATCGATCGTTGTGTCACCCGGTATAATAATTACATAATACTCCAATTCCAAAATTTCTGTCAAAGAGCATTCCGAGATTACACGCCCAAAACTTAGTTGTCCAAACTGGGGTTTTGCCCTTTTCAATTCGTTGATTATAAGTTTTTGGCTTTAAACGTACGTAAGTGTGCAGACCTATATTTCCCTTGAATAACAAATAACTATTATATTTAATATTCTGCTCTTTTCATATATCAAAAATAAACGCCCCTGAAATTGTTTCCTTCCGCCACGCATAACCCGCTGCTTTCTACGAAAGCGATGAATCACTGACTGTAATTTTGGACTTTGGAGCAATTTTATAGTGACATAAAGCTTTCATTTATAACGTAGTTTAAGATCTCTATGGCTTAAGTAGCTCAGATTCCAAAAGATCCTTTTGTACAGTCTTATACCATTCTCTTACATTTCATAAAATGAACAGCCTCTAGATAAAAACTGACCCTTTACTAGCGCAACCTAACACAACCAATAAAATGAATGGTTTTCTAAGCGCGTGTCGTGACAAAATTAAATGTTTCACATAAGACAGTGACAGCAATACCAAGAACTATACGTGCCGTTGCTAGAGTGAAACAGCAATATGATAAACGCTTGTAAGTGTGTTACTGTAACGCAGATAAGGCGCTATAGAGCCTATCACAACGCACATACGTATCGTTTACGTCATTGGCATTGCTTCGTCTATCAAATAATATCTGGTCAGAAATTTTCCTATAAAGAGAATTATTACGTTTGTTGACAGTCAGATTTTAAACATTTAAATAATTAAAACTAATTTGTTGTCAATAATTTAAAGCTCTTCGGTAGGTGGCGGTGGGGTTCCGTCCGCTGTGTGTTCTAGTAAAACGGCTTTTTCTTCCCTACCGCTGGTGGTGCTGTTGTACACCGACTCGTAGACGGGATTCGCGAAGTTTCCAGACTGTAAAAAGGATAGATTAATAATAATAAGTGTATTTTCAATATTTATAATGTACTAAATATGTTTATTTATCTGCCTCCATAAACTTTTTCTTTAATCCCCCGAAGCGTTGCTTGTTAAAGGGCAAATCTTAGTGTTTTAAATATTTAAAATCATAATAAAAATATTTTTTTAAAACATTTAATAATATTATATAAAAGTTAAATTGCAAATAAAAAACGTTTAGGAATATAATATAAATGCAGTTTTTGAAGATATACGTATAATAAAATTTTGAAAAATATATTATTCATAACAATATTAATTAAAACATTTCCCAAATTATTTTTAAATTATCTGTTTCCAATATCCATGCTTTTATTTCGACTTTATATTTTTTTAATGAAATATATTTTTTAGTTTTTGTTGATAAATAATCGTTTAAATAAAAACGTAAATATTTGAAATTATTTTGCCCCATGGACTTATTTATTTTAGATTTTATGGTTATTTCATTTTTATGACGTGTATTATTATTATGGCTTTTAAATTGTATAAGATTTTTATTTTTAAATATGTATATTAAGATGTTATAAATGGAAAGTTCATTTTTTTTGTTTCAGAATATAATTTTATTGAAGGATAAAGATAATCTTTATTAAATAAAATTTTTCTGTAATATTTCTAATTTTTTAACTAAAGTTCTATTTATTTCTCCCCAACCTAAAATTCCGTAATTTAAATGAGTTTTAACTAATGCATAATATAATATTTCCATATATTTTACCTTCAAATTTTTTTAATGTTTCTAAAAATTGGTAGTAAACTTCTTAATTTTTTAATCAAATATTCTATGTGAAAATTTCAATTTAATTTACTGTCAAAGATTGTTCCTAAATATTTTACTTGAATAACTTGCAAAATTTGAATGTCATCATTTATTTTAATACTATTCATATTTTGTGGTATGTTATTTGGATTTAAAGTAAAAGGAAGATAATTAGTTTTATCAAAATTAATTGTTAATAAATTTTTATCAAACCAATTTTTTAATATTTTAAAACCTTTTTAATTTTGTTATTTAAGTTGTCCCCATTTGTACCTGTATAAAATATTGCAAAAACTATGAATTTCTCCATCACAATTTACATTAAATAAATCATTAATATAAATATTAAAAAATAATGGTCACCATAGGACACCATATTTAATTATTTTAGAATAGATTTTTTCTTTATCTATTTAAACATAAATTGGTCTATCTTCTAGATAATTTTTAATTAATTCAAATTGTTTTCCTCTAAATCCAATATTTTCAATATGGTGTGAAGTAATTGTTTGTGGGGTATTATTGGTTTTTAGGAGATCTTTGTGTTTATAAGTACTACAGTGCGTAAATTCTTATCCCGTGAACATCGGACGTCCTTAAAGGGAAACGTAAATAGTTTCGTTTATGGTAATTGGTCTGAGGCGATAATAGTAAACTCTTACCTTGTCTGCATCCAACGTAAACGGCTCCGCATCCCTATCCTGATAAATCGGATTATTAAAGTCGTTCTCCTGCAGTCTCTCGTGCGAAAACACCGTCCTTCTCCTGAACACATACTCGAACACCACCAGCCCTATAGCCAGCACAATCAGGATTACCGCTAGCGCCCAAGCAATGGGTATCCATATGCTCCGTCCCTCTTCCCGTTGGCTCGCCTCGTGCTGTATCACTTCCGGCTCGCGTAAGGTTTGACAGGTGGCGCCCGCATAGTCGGCGGTGCAGACGCACAAGGGCTTGCCGTTACGGAGGCTGCAACTGCCGCCGTTCTGGCAATAGCCGTGGCAGCCGGATTTAGTACAGGTTGTGCCTGACCAGGGGTATGGGCATCTGGGGAAGAAGAAAACAAAACTTATATTTATAACAATAGTACATCGACAATGGTAGTTTGTGTAACAAGAGTGGATATAATTGATGTCTATGTATCACGAGGAAGTAAATTGAAATATCCGAGTGCGATACAGACAATCCACTAAATGGCGATTTTTTTTTAAACTAAATATTTAAGCATTGATATCCTTCCGACATGCTAACTAAACTGATGGTCATTTGCGCCGAACTTCAAAAGTTAATATCTTTTGAACCAGATATGATATCGAAATCCGGTTTTTAACGTTTGATAGATTTATCCCTTGGAGACCAATTGCCAATGTTGGATTTTATTAAACTGTTTTATATACAGGGTGTTGGCTCCAATTTCAATAGCATGTAACTTTCACAATAATATTTTTAAATTTTATCACTGTACGTCAATTGAAATCATTGGTTCATAGCAAAGAAAATAATCTGTTAAATTTTAAGAGATACTGTTTTTTTTTTAAATCTTGCTTTTTTCAAGTTTTTGGTAGCTATAGTGCGTTGTATCGTGCAAACTTTGTGAGTGATTATATACCGTATGAAAAGCTTGTTGCTGGTTAGTAACAACAATTGTACCTACATGTTGTAATGTGCAGGGGCGTACCTATAATCACTTATACATATGTCTATGGTTTATGAGTATCTTACAATTTTTTACGATTGTGTTGTATTGGAAAGTACTTGCCCTAGATTAGACAAGTTTTTTTCCTTATTTTTAGTTTGTGTCTACAAAATTTTAAAAAATATATATTTTTTAAAATTTTTACCTTAGTTCATAGCAGAAAAAAAAAATTTAAAAAATTTTGGGGAACAAGCCCGAAAGGACTGGAACCCCAGTGGGCGTTAATTTCACTACAACTAGTTAGTTCAGCTATGCTGAAACTAAGGTAAGTCTCTCTTTTTCGTTTATATAAGAGAGATTTTCTCGAGTGAATTATTAAAATAACCATTTCAATGTATTTTACTCAACTATTTCTTTTATTCTTTACAGATTTAACATCAGTTCTATGTCTTCTACGCTTCTAAATTAAAAATTTTTTTCCCATAAAATACAGAGGGCTTAATAAACAATTTTTTTCTTTCTCTCTACGGTTCCCAGGATGAAAGTTCTTGACCTGTGAATCCCCATTTTTTAATTTTTTCCTTTGCCCAAACGGGCCTCTTCTTAACCACCACCAGACTTAAGTATATCAATTTTTTCTAATCATTATCCCATTTCTCAATTTTTTATTTTCCATGGTTCGATGAGAGCTCCATCGAGGTTCACTACCACTCACCATTTAGGTTTGTTCCTCTTATGAATATTTTCTCTTTACTTTTGTTTCCTGATGATGGGTGTTACTACACCCGAAACATGTAGAGTATCTACCACCTTCTAATTTTATTTCTAATAAACCAGTGGAGAAAGACTTTATGTTTTTTTATTTATTTCTAAAGGAATAGTGTTGTGTAAGAAAGTTAGAAATTTATTTAATATATTTTTTCAAAAATTAAATAAAAAAATTATCATTTTTAAAATTTTGTTGACAATCTGTATAACATACCTGTAATGCGATGTGAAAAATTAAAAAATAAGAAAAAAACTTGCCTAATCTAGGGGCGAGTTCTTTCCAATACAAAACAATCGTGAAAAATTGTGAAATACTCAGACATACAAATGATAGGTACGCCACTGCACATCACAAAATATAGGTACAATTGTTACTGAACGTAAACAAGCTTTTTATAAGTTATATTAATCACTTGCAAAATTTACACTATACAACGCACAGTGGGATCTACAGCTACCAAAAATACAAAAATGCAAGGTTCTTTAAAAAAATCAGTATTTCTTAAAATATAGCAAACATCAAAAATTTAACAGATTATTTTCTTTGCTATGAACCAATGATTCAATTGACGTACAGTGATAAAATTTAAAAATAATATTGTGAAAGTTACATGCTATTGAAATTGGAGCAAAACCTGTCTTCTTATTTAACACCCTGTATATAAAATTTTCTAACAGTTTAAGAAAATCCAACATTGGCAGTTGTTTCCCAAGGGATAAATCTATCAACTAGTAAAAATCAGAGGTCGATATCATATCTGTTTCAGAAGATATTAACTTTTAAAGTTTCGAAAGCAAATGGCCAGCAGTTTACATGCAGAAAGAGAGAGGGAGATAGAGAACTTTCCGAACCAAGTGAAGGATTGAACATAGAAAGTAAGGGATGCACGTGATACTAATTCGTATTATGATACAAAGATCACAAGGTATGATATTCAGAGGCTCTGTGACGTCATCTTGTGAGTAAGTTACTCAACAAACATGATTATTTTCTTCCGGATAGACCAAAGGACGTCTTAAATCCAAGACGACACAGAGGAATAATTGGCCGTCCAATGATTTAGTGGTGCGGATAGTATAAACTGAGTCTGCGGCAACATCCTTCAAGTCGCACTGCGATGGAGAGGTGATCCAACAAGACTGGGGTAAAAATAACACAAAACAACCACATAATTGTGGTTTAGAATCCATGTAAGACCCTCCTATACTACTACTTACCTACAAGACGGAATATCACTCGGCGACAAAATCTGACAAACCCCGTTATTCTGGCAATATCCGTCACAGGGATTATTATTTCCCATATATCTCTCGCAATTGTCTCCGCCCCATCTACGGGTGCAGTTGCACACCTTGGAATCGTGCACTGAGACGCACTGTCCTCCGTTCTTGCAGCCGCCATCCTTGCAACAGCCTTGCGGCGGGTTTGTCGCGGCGCAGAGATCGACTTCGCAACGACTACCTAAAGGGACAAAAAAAAATATTAGTATTAATATACAGTGTGACATATGGGAAATTTTTTTTATTCGTAGCTTTATTCGAAATTTGACTTTGGCATCAGTTTCTGCTTCAATCGAGATGAAAATGTAACCAAAAAATAGTAGTCACGTGATTCGCATTATAGGTCAAATTTTAATTTTTTTACAAAAAAATTTAAAAAGTGGGGTTATTTGTCAAAATATTGAAAGAAGTTATTTGAAAAAGTTTTTCTAAATACAATATTTAGCCCATATGCAAAATTTCAGCTGCCTAAGATAATTTTGATTTTTTTCCCATATTTTGTAAATTACACCACTGTTTAATTAATAAATATTCCACCTTACGATGAGCCACGAAAACCAAGTTGGCCGTAAAACAAATGATAAAAAAGATCAACAGACCATTGCTTTATTAATGACAGTCAAATCGCTTTTCTGTTTGACATAGTGGTTTTTAATTAGTACTGCATATTAAATAACAAAAAATGTTAACTTTACAGGAAAAAATCTAAATTGTATTAATATGTGGTGAAAACACAAGTCATCGTGTAGCAGCCAACATTTTTAATGAAAGGTATCCAGGAAAAAATGTGCAACAATCTACTGTGAGTAGGATTATGGTAAAATTTAAATCAACTGGATCGGTGGAAAATTTATTTAAAAAGCCTCACAATCCTATAAAACATACTGAGGAAGTCCAATTAAATGTGTGCCTAGATGTTGTGAAACATGCTCAAACTAGTGTTAGGCATGTCTCTTGCAGAACTCACGTTCTAAGAGAGAGTGTAAGGAAAATTTTGAAGAAAAATAAATTTAAACCTTATAAACCAAAATTTATAAATACTCTTAAGGAACAAGATTATGACATACGTTTGGGATTCTCTTTTTGGTATCAGGGAGAAAAAGAAGAAAATGCGTCTTTTCCCTTTCACGTTTTATGGACCGACGAGGCCACTTTCACTTCAAACGGCGTTGTTAGCTCTCAAAATTGTAGATGGTGGGCTCAAGAAAATCCCAATTTTATAATAGAATGCAGGGACCAGTATTCCTTTAAAACAAATGTGTGGTGCGGTATCTTAAACGACCAAGTTGTTGGGCCCTATTTTTTTCGAGGTAATTTAAACTCTGAAGAATTCCTACGCTTCCTTAATACCGAGATCGTTGAAGTTTTGGACAATATGCCTATTGAAATAAGGCATAATTTGTGGTTTCAGTGTGACGGTGCTCCCATCCATCATGCAAGACAGGTTAAAGAACGTCTCTTGGAAATGTTTAGGGGCAAGGTAATTGGGCGTAATATGGAGCAATACTGGCCGCCTAGGTCCCCGGATTTAACTCCACTTGATTTTTTCTTGTGGGGTTACCTAAAACAAAAAGTCTACAAGCAAAGACCTTTTCGTAATATTGAACATTTGGAAACGGTCATTCGAAACTGTATTTTTGAAATAAGACCCCCTTAGCATCAGAAACACCATCAAGGAAGTGTCAAGAAGAACAATTGTTTGTATTGAACGCAATGGACAGCACACAGAAATGTAATTTTAAATTTTAAGTTTTTGAATTGTTTTAAATTTGATTAATATAAATTAAAAAGGTGGAATTATAAATTATTATAATATGATTTTTGATTAGAAAACTAGACTCTTTTCAATTATACTATTTTGTTAATATTAAGGTGTTTTACTTTTAGACACAAACTACGTGTTCAAAAATACTTATTTTATGAAGCTATCTTATACAGGGTCAAAAATAAATAAACTTTGCATCACATGTGACGAAATTTTAAAAGCCCTATTTGGATTTTGTAGAAAAACTCACATTTAATATGGCGCCAGCTTAAAGGAAATGTGTCTGGAATAAGACATTGTTGCAACTAAGAAGTTTTATGTAGGTTGCATCGAGTTGTACTTTGCAACAGTGGTGTAATTTACAAAATATGGGAAAAAAATCAAAATTATCTTAGGCAGCTGAAATTTTGCATATGGGCTAAAAAGTGTATTTAGAAAAACTTTTTCAAATAACTTCTTTCAATATTTTGACAAATAACCCCACTTTTTAAATTTTTTTGTAAAAAAATTAAAATTTGACCTATAATGCGAATCACGTGACTACTATTTTTTGGTTAAATTTTCATCTCGATTGAAGCAGAAACTGATGCCAAAGTCAAATTTCGAATAAAGCTACGAATAAAAAAATTTCCCATATGATGCGGACTTTACTGGTCACACTGTATATCTAACATAGAAGAATATTTTCCTTTCATCAGACTCAAATAGGTATATTCTTTTTTCGCCGGTGAATTCAACCAGGGGTGGAACTGATTAACAGCTGGTGGAATGACGTCATCAACCGGTTGGTGAATTATTTTACGATCTCTCTCTCGTCGACGTTGATAGAAATCACCAAAAATCCACCATGAATAAAAGAACATGATTTAAATTTAAGAACCCGGCGATTCGGCTTAACCGGTGGACTCGCCGGTGCCGAACGAATATACCTAATTAAACACATCGTTAAATTGTTTAAAACATATTATAATCTAAAATTAGTCAAAATACTAATAACGACAAACATTTCGAGAAAAATTCTCATAGATTGACAGCTAAGAGAGCTTCTGTGACTGCCACCAGAGGTGGTATTCTCGTATTCCTAATAATTTACCACATTTTCATAAAGTACCTATTTACATAAATCGACCTGAATTGACGTAGCGAATTAAAAATTTCACCAACACAGATATTGAGTTCGATTATTCAAGGTCGAGTTGGCATATTTTGTAATTGTATCCGTATCAAGATTTAAATGAAAACCGCAACAGAATCGAAATTGAAACGTGATTGTCAGTTTGACATAACTTAACTTTTCAGCTGAACTACTGTGAAAATTAATTATAAAATAGTTATCTTGTCAAAACGATTTAAGTATACTACATAGTCATCTATTCTTCATGAATTCGAGAAGTAAATATATATTTTAAAATACAGTGAATCAGCATCACGGTGACATTTTATAGTTGCCTTTAACATACAGTCAACGAACAGTCATAATAAACTTATTTTTCGGATCGATCGTGCAAAACTTGCCAACGTTTGCCTCCTAGCAGTAGCAAGTAGAAATACGGAAATGAAAAATGACAATTTTGACATAAAGAACAATAAATTATTTATTTCCAGCTTTATTAAATAAAAAGTGATGAGAGTTTAGTGTTTGAAAGTTTTGTGGGTTAATTATAAAAAAACAATATGGTGAGACAGTGTCAGGTTTGCAAAATAACCGATTCAATGCCTGGATTTCATAGTAGTCCACACATGCTATTGCACTCTTATAAACAGTGAGTTGTAGGCTCGGCGCAAAAGTATTTTTATCAATGAGATGCGGGGTCTATCTTTGCTTTCTCGTCGTTGGAAAGTTTAATAATTAGAAAACTAATTTACCTGCAAAATTTGGCGGACAAGTACACTGCAACGTGGGGGAAATACATGTACCCCCGTTTTGACATAGTCCGTCGCATCTGTAAGTATCACATTTCTCTCCCATCCAACCGGCGTGACAGTCACACCTGATAGTCGTAGGTAAAGAAACTACTTGTCCGTGCGGACCGCACATGGACGTCTCGCAGTGATTGCCGCTGTAACCTGAAATGTTATTTTAATGTCAATTAAATAATAATAAGTTTATTTTCAATATTTATAATAAAATAAATGTGTTTATTTATCTTCCTCAATAAACTTTTTCTTTGATCCTCCGAAGACGTGGTTGTTAGGGGCAATTCTTAGTATTTTAAATTAGAAATATATAGGAATATTAAAATATATTTATAAATATATTTTTTAATATTATACAGGGTGTCCAGTAACTTATGGGCCGTAGAGTAACTGGAGATACATCAAACTAAGTTATAAGTTTTTTCGGATTGTTACTCGTTCTAGAAATACAGGGTGTTGAAAGTAAAAGTTTATTCTCGAAAATAAGCGATAATTTTAAAACGGTTTAATGAATCGAATTGAAAGTTGGCAATATTATGTTTTTATGAGCAAGAAATAAGAATTTGTAGAAATTTTTAAGTTTGAAACTAGAGGGCGCTAGTTGCATACACTGGGCTTCATAAATCTATAATTTTTTTTTACCTGTGATATTAGGGGTTTTTTAATTATAGTTTCTTAAAGAAGGGCATTTTCTGAGTCAAAAATGTGTACTTGATTGATCTTAATATCTTTAACGGCTTTCGAGATATTTTCCTTTAAACATCCCAAAGCATAAAAAAACATAGTACATAATTAAATTAATAATACATAAATTATATACACCCTGTATCTCTAGAACAAGTAACAATCCGAAAAAAATAAAAGACTTAATCGGCTTAGTTTGATGTCTAGTATCTAGTATAAGGTTTTTTTGAT